>CM076577.1:518438494-519122392 GCA_034641835.2 Pinus albicaulis | reverse complement strand
ATAACTTTGGAATGATTTTATAAATGACATTGCAGAGTGCTATGGGTCTGTACTTACTTGGCATTGCAGCATTGTCTTCTTTTGGTATGAGAGTGAGGAAGGTGGCATTGAGAGCTGGAAGGAGCCAGTGGGTGGTGCGCAATTTCTCAACGACATCCCAAACCTCTTCTTTGATGGTTTCCCAAAATAAATGGAAGAAATTGGTAGTGAATCCATCAGGGCTAGGAGCTTTCCCTTCCTTTAGTTGGAAGACTTCTTGTTCCACCTCAGCTAGAGTGGTCGCTTTAAGTAGCATCCGGTTGTGTTCTTTCGTGACCAATTTAGGTATGTGTTGGGTGATTTTTCCTATAGCCTCATGCCTCTGATGATTGGGTTCTTGGAGTATATCCTTGAAGTGGTTGCGCAGCTCCTCTGTGATATCCTCTTGCTTTTCCAATCACTCTCCATTTTTATTTTTGAGAACTATGATTCTATTGTGCATCCCGTCTTATATGGTGGAGCGATGGAAAAACTTTGTGTTTATGTCTCCATCTTTGAGCCAGCAGATCCTAGATTTTTGTTTCCATAGGATCTCTTCCTGGCTTATTCTCTCTTCCATCTGGGTTGTTAATAATTTCTCTCTATTCTCTGAATTTGCAAAGCATCCTTCTGAGATGATTGTTTGTTGAAGCTTCTTCATTTTCTCTTCCAACTCTCTTTGATCTTTGAATATGTTTCCAAAGGTGATCTTTTCCACACCTTCAGTTTCCCTTTGAGGATATTTAGCTTTGTCTGGAACTAATACATTTTTGTTCCTTGAGGTGGTGAAAGGGAGGACCACCAGTCTGAGACACTTTCTTTGAACCCTGGATTCTGAGCAATAGTGTTCAAAGCAGAATGGTTTGGGCGTGGGCGTGCCTGGTCTTAACCATTGTAGCTGTATCGACCAGTGGTCAGAGTCGGCGGCCGGAATAATGGTGGCTACAAGATCACCCCCCAGATGTATAAAGTCTTCCATGATGAGAAAATGGTCCAGTCTGGAGGCGATCTGATGGGTACCTCCTCTTCTATTGTTCCAGGTGAAGGTACCATTGGAATTTTGTAGATCTATGAGGTGACTTTCTTGGATGAAGTTCTTTAATCCATTGTTGTACATGTCTAGATGCTTCCTTCCACCCTTTTTTTCCTGTAGATTGGTTATCATATTGAAATCTCCTCCAAGCAACCAGAGTGGTAGAGATCGATGTTTATTGAGCTCAACAATGTTGTCCAGAAGCTTAGTTTTCTGCTAGAGATTCTGGGGAAAGTAGATGTTCGTTAGCAGGCCATGGATGGCAGTTCCAATCAAGTGAAAGTTGGCTTGAATGAAATGCCTATTGGCATGACTGTTCTCTAGGGTAATGATGTGGGGGTTCCAGATGATTGCCAATCCTCTTGAAGCTCCATTGGCATCTATCGCTATTGTTTTGCAACCTTTCCATATCCTTTTGAAGATTGTTTCCAAAGTGGAGCTGGAGCGTTTGGTTTCTTTCATGTAGAAAATTGCAGGGTGTTCCTTAGTGATTATTTTCTTGATGATCCTATGCTTGGTGGGGCTATTGAGCCCTCTAATGTTCCACAAGAGATCTTAATTGAGTGGGGTTGGGGATGTAGGAGTAGAATCGAGTTAACTTGGGGAATCTCCCAGATTCTACCATTTCTCTACCCATTTTGATTGTTCTTTGTGGCTCTGTTTTCCTGCCTTATTGGCGGAATTCTTTCAGAATGAATTTTGTATTCAGGAGTGTACCTCCTTGAATGCCAAGGGAAGGGAGTTGTTGTGCGCGAGTGAGGATTTCTTCCAACTTCTGGATCTGCTGCTGAGGTATTGAGAGAAAGTCCTTCTTGTTGCATGCATCATATAACTTTATGAGGTCGAAGCCTTCAAAGTCAATGCTCTCTGGCTCTTCCTCCATGACTTCTAGGATTGGGTCTAGCGCCTTTCCTTTTCCCTTTGTTGCAGAGTTGTCCCCTGCATGTGTAGGGGTTTGGGGTTTCAGAAAGGATTTCAGTTGGATCTTGCCTTGTTGTGTCTTTAAGATCTGGGGTTGATCCTGCGAGGATCGCCTTGCATATTTGGTAGGTTCGTTCTCATTTTCACTCAAATGATTTAGGGTTGTGAAGTTGTTGCTAGTCGCAGGGGATTTTTTGTTCTGGTTGGAGTTGGATCTCTTGTTGTGCCTTTTCTTGCTTGCTACTTTTGTAAACCCTTCTGTAGCTTGATCATTTGATTCATTGTTAACTGCCACTTTTTATTTAGGGGCAGTCTCTAAATAGGTGCCCATGTTGGTGACACATCCGGCATCTGAAGGGAACATGTTCATAATCTACAGTTTGAATCCATTCAAAATCATCATGCAATAGGCTTAGCTCACCAGGTAGTGACTCTACTATGTTCATGTAGATGAATATTCATGTGTATGTTGCATATCGGTTGATCTTTGTTTCCTCCATTGTTTTGATGAATTCTCCTAGGGCATTACCTATGTCCCTTAGAGTCAGCTCATCCCAGTAGTCCTGAGGGAGGGAACAGAGTCGAATCCAGACCGGGGCCCATGTGAGATCTTTCTTGTTTGGGTCGAAGTGCTTAGCCCAGTGGAAAAGGTATAAGCCTGTCGAGTTGAAGAAATATGGCCCTCCATCCATGATCTAATTTGTGTCTTCAATACAGGTGAAGATCACATTAAAGAAGCCTTTGGCACGGTGGTAAATGCACATTTATTGTTTTTTCAAGGCTTGTTTGATTGATTCAAATGATTCCTTGGCCTCCACATTCCATTTAAGTACTGATTCTTTCTTCAAAATATTGTTAAGTTCTCTAATTATTTTAGCTAGATTATAGATGAATCTTCTGAGAAAGTTAATTTTACCTAAGAAATCTTGTAATTCTTTAATATTCCTAGGAGGACTAATGTTTAGAATGGCCTCTATTATAGCTAGGTCTATTCTAATTCACTCTTTATATATGATATGTCCTAATAATTTACCTTCTTCTAGTCCAAATAAAGTCTTTTATGATTTAGAGAGATGCCAAATTTCCTGCATTTAAGAAAGACTTGTCCGAGCTGGTCTAAATGTTCATTTTCAGTCATTGAAAATACAGTAATTTCATCTAAATAAATCACAAGGAATTCATGAATCTCTTTAGCAAAGGCTATATCCATATCTCTTTGAAAAGTGGCTCCTGCATTCATTAATCCAAAAGACATTTTCACATAGATGAAAGTGCCCCATGGAGTAGTAAAAGAAAATTTAGGTTGGTCTTCTGGTTGAACTAGAATCTGATTATATCCAGAGAATCCATCAAGTAATGAAATTCTGGAAGAAACAACCACCCTCGGTAGAATGTGATCCATCTTAGGGAGAGGGTAGTTTTCTTTTAAGGACACTTTATTTAAATTTCTGAAATCAACACACAGTTTGATTTCTCCTGTCTTTTTCCTAGTGGGAACTAGATTTGAAACACAATCAGAATATCTGATTGGTCCAATTATTTGGGCTTCATACATTATCTTAACCTATTTCTATATTAAAGGCATAAAAACAGGATTGATCTTTCTAAGCTTTTGTTTGAAAGGTTTTTGATCTTATTTTATGGGTATCTTATGTTGTATTATACTAGTGTCATAGGATTTTAAGTCCTCGTAACTCCATGCAAATATATCCTGAGATTACTTAAACACAACTATGTATTTTACTTTTTTCTTTCTGAGGTAAGGTTTTTGAAAGTTTAATCATCTTAGGCTTTAACTCTATTCCTATATTACACTCCTCAATATCAGATCTTAATGGCTCCATCTTAGGTTTCCTTGCAACATCATTAAAGTCAAACAGGCCTTCTAAAGGGGCTAATCCTTAGGTAAAAAGTTGTCTTTGAGGTTTAAAATGCCAGAATCATCATCTACTAATTCTTCAATCTCTACTTTCTCTAAATTATCTATGTCTATTTGATTAAATATAGTAGTTTTAGAAAAATTTAATTTATTTACATCTATATTGTTTATATCAATCTCACTATCTAAGTTTTGATCTATTGTACAATCTATGTTTGTATTACAACCCTGAAATTCTCCTTCATTGTTCATGAAATGATAAATCTGTTCATCCTGTGAAAATATTTTCCAATATTTAAGATTATCTGGTATTGTAGGCCTGTGTTTAACTTCTGTTGTATATTTATGATTTGGTTGAAATGGAAAATTATAGGTACTAGCAAAAGTAGTTAAGCTGCGGGCCTGTATATTCTGTTTTCTAGGAATTGTAGCAAAATCACATTCAAGCAGTTCCTTAATCAGATCTAAAATAGTATCTATATTAGCTTAATCTTGGATTATATACAAAATATTCTCCTGTTATATGTTTCATAATTAACTCTGAGTCTCCCATAATTGACACTCTTTTGGCTCCTAAATTTCTAACAATCTGCAGTCCTAAAATAAGAGCTTTATATTTAGCCATGTTGTTTATACATTTGAAATTTAATCTAAAATCACGACCTTGTGCATGATTTTTTTCCATATTGTGTATCCAAACTCCTACTCCTGCTCCTAATTTATTAACTGATCCATCAAAATCTAGGTGCCACAATGATTCATGAAAAATGTTTTCACTGTCTAGTGCTTTGTTTTTTTTTTTTTAGTTCAAGATTGGTTTCAATGTCAGTTTCAGAATTAAAATTACATAAAATGAATGAATCCATATCAGTAGGTGTAAAGTAAATAGGATAATTTCTTGGTCTTTCTACACTACTAACCATGTACTTCATCAATGTTTTTTTTGTAAAGTTTCTTAAGTTGGCCAAAAATTGATATTGTTGCATAGGACATATCAAGTTGTAGAGATCCTTGTAGTTTAGCTCCCCATGAGCAAGATAAGAGCATTCCATATTTGGGAGGGATATCAACGACTATAATGTCCATGACTATCTTTTTTCCACGGTATTGAACTAAAGTAACACATAAATCTTTTATCAAACCTAAACATTTCACTTTGCTGGAGTCAAATGAGAAGAGATCTTTGTAAGGTCTAGTGATGTCTAAATTCAAGATCTCCATTATTGCTTTTGGCATTAAATTGTGTGAAGCACATTTTATTTCTATATACTTCAAAGTTCATCTTTCTAAGAGGCTTGGTAAATATTCCTGCTACATTTTCACTTATATTACAATAGAGTAATTCAGCGAGCATAAAGAGTACAAGTTGTTCAAGATGTAACAAGAAATGCAAGATTGAAAATCGAAATTTTAGACAACCAGTGTAAATAAGGTGTGAAGAACAAATTGAAAAATAGAAAGTAGAAACAAGGTAAGTTGTTGAATTTTGTTTGAACCCCTAGGTATGAGCAACAATAAATCTTAAGGGAAAGTTTTATTTTTTCATTAAAGTGATAAGTAAGAAAGTGAGCACATGCTTCTAAGATGGAAGCATAATGCTCTCTCAATGATTATTTGGTGTTTATGGAAAATAATATAATACACAAAATTATAATGAAGCACACGGTAATAAGGATAAAGCGGTAACTCTAAGCTAAATGACATGCTTAACTTTAATGAAAAGCAAAACATAATTAAATATAGAGAAGTAGCAAGTCACCTTATGGGTCGTAGTGAAGGCTGCAAGAGAATGGATGAAACCTTAAAAGAAAATAGAGGTCTCAAATATCCATTTATTAATGTACAAGGTTACATGTAGACAGATTGTATGGGAAGGGTTTGAATTTTCTCGTCAACTCTTGATGTCTATGTTTCTAAGTTGTGCTACTATACAAAGAATGTGACATGGGCATTGATGAATTTATTTCTTCTTCTAAGTTTGAGGGTAGCTCGAGGTCGTTGAAGGAAGGCTTAGCTAGCCTTGCATTTTAATCATATTGGGTATCTACTGCTAGCATCCTTTCCTTGGCAGTTGGGTAGCAGAAATTTCTGCATAGTGGCATGGAGTTGTTTTTAGGCTCGAGAAGGGACTTGGCACAAACGATGTGTTCCAGGAGAAGTGTAACCCCTTTAGGAGTCCACACCAACTCGTGGGGAAAAATGGTCTCTGGAGCATCAAAGTTGCCATGCCTGGGAGTCATAGTTTGAGTTTGGGGAAAGCAGAAGGGGCCATAACACATTGAGGAATCTATCATCCAAGCTTAGGATGGGTAGCACCGAATAACGTCTCAAATACCCAAAGTTGTTCGTACAAAGTAGCGACATCAATCTGGGGGTCCATGGAACCTCTCAGGTAGATCCCTGATCGAGGAAACTAAATCGACACAATCGATGTAGAGTTGAGACCTATTTCCATGACAGACATGAAGGGCTTCCTCTAATACATTAGATATGGGAAGGAAGGTATCTCTTAGTCAATTCATGGCGAAGGCAGAGATTTAGTTCGATGTGACAGAGAGAGGAGTGCTCTAAATTTATAGTGTAGATTGGGTACAACTTACGCTACCCTAGAGAGGTAAACCCTACATGTGGCGATCACCGACTGGTTGCTGAGATGACAGAGGGTGGTGCTTGGTCAGAAATGATACTAATTTAAATGGAAAGGACAATAATTTCTCATGCAACAAAATTTGTATTGAAATCAATTTTACAAAAAAAATCCCTGAGGAAATTCAGCTTAACTATGAGGAGTAGTCTTGTCTTCAAGATATGGACTATGAATATATTGCTTCTAAATGAAAATTTTCCCATGAGTATGGGAAATTTTCAAAAAAAATCCAAATTCTCTAGCATCTCGGTCTCTTTCTATTCATCTTCAATCTTCTAAATGTAATGATGGAAAAGGAACATTCGAAATATTTTCAAGGAAGCACAAGAATCATCCTTCAAAGAGGTGTCATTCCCACATGCTTGAATCTCATTAGCATCCTCCCTATAGTAATATATATGAAGCTTTTAATTCCTCATAGGCAAAAGTTGAAGAAGATCATCTAGATCTAGGTCAAGTTCCTTTAAAGAACACTAGTTAGCCTGCTAAGTAAGAGACTAATTCTAAGGAGATTGAAAAACCCCACCTTCAGATAAGAAGGAAATAGAGGTAAATTTAGAGGAATAGAAGGAATTCAATCCCTCCACTTACTCTCCTTCATATCTTGATGTTCTAACGAAAATCAATGATCTTCTCCTCCTTAACAAGAAGTAGAAGAGAAAGAAGCAAAAAATACTCAAAATATGGTACGTCTCATTCTTAGCATGCCATGGCTATAGTGGTGGGTTGGTTTCGATTAAATCTTAGAGATGTTTTTTTTGTACCATCTAATGCAAGCCATTTGTAAGAATTAACTCTTGTTCTCAATAAGTGCAGGCTTAAGTATCATAAATTCTAGTATGGGATCTCCCCTTCTTTTGTTAGGAGGAAGATGGTTTCTTTTTTTTCACTTTTTTAGCATCATTAAAGAATTTTTCTCTATAGTATTTATTTTGATGTGCTTCAACTATATGATCCGGCCATAGATTTTTTCATAATGGAATTTTTTGGTCAAGTTGAAAAAAATAACATTTTTTTTGGGGTGGAAGGTGGGTGGTATTTTTTTCCCTAAAGGAAAGGCTAAAAATTGTACTTGTGGAGCCTAAGAATGTCACCAAATAACTAGATAGAATTGTACACCTTATGGAAAGTTATAAAACTAGCACAAATCATCTCACTCGATTGTAACAATCCTGGGTTAAAAATCCATGTGATAACATTAATAAAGGAAACATATGACCAAGGTCTTTGGACACGTATTCCAAGCTGAACATTAGGAAAAACATCCTAGTGGGTGTTCATTTAGTTTATTATGGCTAAGGAAAAATTGTAAAAGGCAATGGAAAAGGCTTTGAAAAGGAAAAGATGCATTAATTGGCATTTTATTTATGAAAATAATGGAAAATAGGTGAAAGGTCATGAGTTTCACGTGAGGAGGAAAATGAACGAAAAATAATGGAAATTGAAGAAAATAGAGGCCTCATTGATAAAAAGGATTATGAACACTAGTTCACAACCTTTTGTCAGTTTTAGCATGGATCTCTCTCTATTCTTTTTATTCTCTCATATTCTTGCACCCTTAGAGAATTCTTGGAGAGATATAGCTTTGTAGAAAGGAAGGAAAATGAAGGACAAGAAAGAAAAGGGAAGCAAAGATCAAGCAATGAAGAGTGGGATCAAGTGCCTACAATGGTATTCTTGCAGGTATCGAGTTGCATGTATGTTTTCCTTGCTATTTTTGGCATGCATTGTATGTGCATGTGTGTATTTGGTTCTCTTGTTGTCATTGGCATGGGTTTCTCTAGGTGTGACAGTGGTTTTCAACCTTGTATTTCCATTTTCGGATAGCCATGGTGTGATGGAGTTTATATTACTTGGTTGAGCTGGATTTCCGGATGGTTTAAAAACTGAGTGAGGTGGTCTCAGGAAAATTCCCAAAGGCCTAGTAATCCATGGACAGGTACATGATGGGATATACGGTAAAGCCTGAGGGTGGAGATGAGAAAATTCCTCACTATTTAGGTGGAGATAATTAGAGGCATCCATGCTTGGGCTTTCCTCCTTTGGTAAAGTCTGGTAGTGTATGTTTCTTGTTTGGGCCTAGGAATCCTTTGGCAGGATATACCATAAAGTCTGGTTGTATAGGTGATTGCTTTGGGCCTACAAATCCTTGACCGGTTTTGGTGGGATATCTCGTAAGTCCTGTGAAGCATGGGCGGTTTTGTTATGAGTCCCACATTCATGCTTGGAATATGGAACAAGGGTGATTGGTTGAAAGAAATATTTGGTTCAACCCAATCTATGGTCAAGTGGTGCATGGAAGTCCCTGAGTTGGTTGGATTTTCATATGTTAAGAAGAGCTCTTTTCCTCTCATATTTCATGAGTATTTATACTTGTTACTATGTGTCTTTAATGGTTTTTCTAGCATTGATATTTATCTGGTTATATGTTGGTTATAAGCATGGTTTTATGACAAGCTTTAGTTATGGATCTCATCATGTTTTGTTTAGTAAATGAAATGTTAATGAATGTATGACCTAATAGATGATAAGGCAGTTATTGTAAGAGGGAATCAGACCTTCTTTCTAAATATCAAATAAATATATAGACCCCTATGTTTAGATGTGTATTTATGACATGTACATTACATTTTCATGATATGTTTGACAAAATGCATGTCATGGTTAGGATGGGTCAAGCTAGGTCCTTGTTCAAGTTTTGCATTAGAGGTTGTGTATTCTTATTATTTATCACTTTTGAGGGTTTCATGAAGTTCTGGGCACACATCTGGATCCTAGCCCTAAAAAAATGGCTCTTATCTCACGGACGCTAACACAAAAATGGTTAGAAAATATTGTAGTTGCTGGGAAGTAGGCTTGTGGGAGCGACTGGAGGGTTTCAATCTCATGGAGGCATTTTAAAGGGAGCAACTAGGGGTTTAGTTCAGTGAAAGGATAATTTAACTCAGGGGTTGGGAACCTGGTGTGGTTGGTTAGCTCTTAGGGGTCTTGTAGCACCTGAGGAAGGTTTGTAAAGTATTGGTTTGTCAGTTCCACTTCTTTAAGGTTATCTAAGAGGTCGAATCATGTCATAGTAACTCTTCATCACATATTTACCCCTGTGGACTGGTAAGCTTGGGTAAGTGTGGTAGGAGGGTGTTGCAGATTGGTATCAGATCACGACTCACCCCTTGGACTGGAAGGGTGGAATGTGTTTGTCATGCATGCATGTAGGTTGTATATGTGTTTGATGTGTATGCATGGTGATGTTCATTGTTGCAGTTGTGTTGTCATGTATAAGTTGAAGGTGTTGTTGCTAGGATGTGATTGTCGTGAATGCATATTAGTTGAATATGCATTTTTTGTGTATGTTTGTTGTCTATGTGGATGTATGAATGCATTGTCATGTTTATATTTGTCGTGAATGAGGTCATAGTATGCAGTTGGTATTGTCATGCATGTTAACTGGAAAATGACTGAGATGATGTTGATATATTGTTATGATTATGATTATACTTGTATCATGCTAATCTGGTTGATCTTGTAGATGAGATATCCTCCCCTAAAATATATTGAGGTGTGTTTATTATGTTTATATTTTGGTTTAGCTGACATGGTGTGCTTGTAGGAAGAATAAAAAGAGAAAATATGACTAGCAAGATTGTAGAATATAGTTCACGATATTCTCCCTATAGATCTGATGAGCAACATGGTGATGGGTACTCTCCTGACATAGCAAACACATTGAGATGTTTGAAGGAAGAAATAAGAAGTTGCAAAGAAGATAACGACGGAATCATTCAGGCACATGAGAAACAAGAAGAAGTCAATGCAGTTATCCTTCATAGTTTTTTAGACATGCAGAGACAGGGACCACTTAGGGCCAACCATGGACAGGAGGACAGTACTAATGGGGCATATGGCAGTAGGTATCATGATGGGCACAAGTTAGATAGGGATGACACAATAATATATGGTAGGTTCTTCGATATGTTAGATAGGAGAGGTGATGGACATGGGTTCTATTATAGATATTGTTCTGAAATGTACCATGATCATCATCATTATCAACCTTACAGGAGGAGTGACATGGGATATTTTCTAGATGAGTTCAAGAAAGCCAAGCAACCTACCTTTGATGGAGATTTGAAGAAGTTGATAGATGTAGAGGCATGTTTACTCGGGATGAAGAAGTTCTTTGAGTTGCATGATTACACAGAAAATATGAAGGCCATAATAACTATCTTCAACCTTAAAGGGAAAGAAAATGTCTGGTGGGAATATGTGAAGTGGGTTAGGGACATCAGGACAATGGAGTTGAGTTGGCATGAATTGCAGAGACTTTTCAGGAAAAAATATTTTTCAGATAGGTTCCATGACAGTTATAACAACCCTTGTCAAAAATCCATACAAATAAAGTCAATGAAGAAAAAATAATAGTCAAGGTCATGGGACACGTATTCCAAGCTGAATGTTGGGAAAAACATCCCAGTGGGTGGTCATTTGGTTTATTATGGCTAAGGGACAATTGCAAAGGAAAAGGAAAAGGATTTGAAAATGCAAGAGGCATTAATTGACATTTTATTTATGAAAATAATAGAAATTAGGGGAAAAGAAAGGTGGAAGGTCATTGGTTGCATGTGAGGAGGAAAATGAATAAAATAGAGGCCACATTAATAAAAAGGCTTATGAGTATCACTTTGTAGCTTTTGTCAATTCAGATTTGGAGCTCTCTCTCTACTCTCTATCTCTCACACTCTTGGACACTTAGAGCATTCTTAAATCATTCTAGCATTTCATCAAGAAAATCAAAGGAAGATCAAAGAAGGTAAAGGGAAGCAAAGATCAAGCAAGGAAGAGCCTAATCAAGCGGCTACAATGGGATTTCTTGCAGGTATCAAGTTGCATGTATGATTTCCTTGCTATTTTTATCATGCATGGTACATGTATGTGTGTATCTGGTTATCTTGTTGTAATTGGCGTGGTTTTATCCAAGTGGGAAAGTGGATTTCAACCTTGCCTTTCCAATTCTAGATAGTCATGGTGTGGTGGGTTCTCTTATATTTGGTTGAGTTGGATTGTTGAATCATATCGACACTAAGTGGGGTGGTCTTAGGAAATATCAGAATGTCTTGGAATCCCTTGACTGGTAATAGAGGGATACACGGTAAGGCATGATTGTGAACCTCCTCTTTAGGCCTAGGAATCCTTTCACTGGTTAAGGCTAGATACATAATAAATCGTAGAGGATGGAGCCTCGTTAGTCTAGGAATCCTTTGAATGGTAATGGAAAGATAAACGTTAAATCCTAGAGGTGTATGCCCTCGATTAGGCCTAGGAATCCTCGACAGGTGACTGGATGGATATACGGTAAATACTAGAGTGTGGAGTATCAATTAGGACTAGGAATCCTCAACAAGTGAATGTATTAATATACATTATCCTAGAGATTGGAGACAGACAAATTCCTCACAGTTTAGGTGGAGAGATCCGGAGGCATCCATGCTTGTATTGGCCTAGTGATCTAGTGGGATTGCAATAAATCTTGGCTATATTGATGAGGGTTTCGTGCCTAGGAATCCTTGGTCAAGGTATACGGTAAAGCCTGAGGAAGCCCCAGTTGGTTTTGTTGTGAGTCCCACATTCATTCTTGGAATATGGAATGACCGTGATTGACATAAAGAAGGATTTGGTTTAGCCCAATCTATGGTCGAGTGGTGCATGGAAGTCTTTGACTTGGTTGTATTTTTCATATGTTAATAAGAGCTCTTTTCCTCTTGTGTTCTATGTGTAAATGTACTTGTTATTACGTGGCTTTAACGATTGTTATATCATTGATATATCTCTGGTTATTTGTTGGTTATATGCATGTTTTATAACAATGATGATGTATGGATCTCATGATGTTTTGATTAGTAAATGAATGAATGATGAATGGATGACCTAATAGATGATAATGAAGCTATTGTGAGAATGAATCAATCCTTCTTAACGAATTTCAGATAAGTATGAAACCCTTGTGCTTAGATTTGTTGTTATGACCTATAGATTACATGTTTATGACATGTCTGACGAAATTTCTATCATGGCTAGGCTTTGTTAGGTCAAGTTCTTGTCTAATATTTGTATGGAAGACTTTTTCCTTGTGTCATTCATGGTTCTCTAAAGTTTCATTAAGTTCTGGGCAGAGGCATGGATCCTAGCTTGAAAAAGTGGTCGAAATCCTGCAGTCGCAGACACAAAACTGGGTGAAAATGACTATAGTCGCTCCCTTGTAGGCATCATGCGTGCAACTGGAGGGTTTCAATCGAAATTAGGTAGTGTTGTGCCAGTGTCTGGGAGATCAGGGCATTGAAAAAACATGTTTAATTCATGGTTTAAGCACCTGTAAGGGTGGTTTAGCCATTGGGGTCTCTGTAGCACCTAATGGGGGATTCATTAAGGTTTTCGGTTAGTCGGTTCCACTTCCTTAAGGTCATCTAGGAGGTTGAATCATATCATAGTAATTCTTCATCACAGGCTTACCCCAGTAGGCCGATAACTTGGATAAATGTGGGAGGAGGGTGTTACAAAGTGGTATTAGAGCATGGTTCAAACCTTTGACTAGATTGGCAGAATTTGTTTTTCATGCATGCATGTAGGTTGTATATGTGCTTGTTTTTTATGCATGGTGATGGTCATTGTTACAGTTGTATTGACACATAGAAGTCGATGATTTTGTTAATGGGATGTGTTTTTCATGAATGCATGTCGGTTGAATATGCATTTGTTGTAGGTTTTAACCCTGTATAGAAATTACTTGCAAAAAAATTCTTAAAACATAAAAAAAAAAATGGCGAGAAAATAAAACAAATATACACAAAAAAATTTCGTTGGATCCCAAAACCGGGACTACCAAATTGATTTTTCGTTATATTCCTTTCAATGTCACAATACATATATATACATGCCGAAACATTCATAAACCCCAATACATAACCCTGGATTAGAACATAACCATAGTTCCCTTAATAGGATCTAAAAAATACCATGGGAAGAAAATCATCATGCCCAAAACCATGTGCAAACCCCATGCACAAAACCATAGGTTGGTCGCCCACCTATTATAGTATCCAAAAAAAAATTTCCCGGGGTGTTACCCAGAACACTCTGTAGGGGGGCTACTGCCCCCCCTACAAACCCCCCGACAGGGGGGGATGCTTCCCCCCCTACTGTGCCCAACTCAACGAATAACGGGGGTTATTCACCCCCCCCCACGGGCAACAAGTTGTGGAAAGAATATAACACACATCCAACATTTGTTATGCATGTTAATGTCTATATGTTATTATGCATGCATTTTCATGGTCATGGTTATGCATGTATGGTAGGCAAGAGATGCATTGTGATGGTGATTGTTGTGGTCTTGTGTCATCATGATGCTATTGGTATGTTATGATGATGATGTGCTGGCTAAGATGAACCAAGAGATGCAGATAATCAAAGCGAGGTTGTAGCACTAGACCTCGAGGTAAAATCATATCATCATAAAGTTTTATATGTTTGGCATGCAGGTATGTGGTTAATGGTTGTTATAATCAGTATGGTTACTTATATTATTGTCATGTTATTGTTGTTATGGTTACATGTATGATAAATGCTAGTTGATCAGGGTAGTCGTATGCACATGTGTTAGATAATCATGAATGATATTAACCTATTGTTGTATGCATTGTGGCCATATGCCTGGTGATTATGGTCATTATAGTTGAGGTCTTGATGTTATTATGTTTTTTTCTAATTTGGATTGACCTATGTAGATGATTATAGTTATGAATTTTAGGTATGAGTTAATATATTGCGATATAATGTCATACTAATTTAGATTGATTGTGCATATGTGATTATTATGCATGAATGACAATTGTTTATGAGTTTATGATGTAAACATGTTAGCTAGTTATTTTTATGGATACCATGACTTTATTTATATTTGAGTTGATGTGTTTGTGAAGTTAGATCGTGCTAATCTAGATTGATTGTGCAGTCAAGATAGCCTCCCTTAAGATACATTGCGGTATGAGTTTGATTATGTCATCTATTTGGCTTATTTGACATGGTATGTTTACAGGTTGTTTGAATGTTTGATTTGTTACATGATATGAGTATGTGTCTATGATATTGCATAAAGAAATGATATTGTTTTAAGATGGTTGTATTAACGTATTATGTGTTGAGACAACTTATATGTGATTGAGTGTAAGTGAGTGCTAGTTGTAGTATTAAGATTAATGACTGTGAGTTGATTGCATATTATTACATGGTTGTTAGTATTGGTAAAGGTTGATTTCAAATTAATAAACATCATGTCTTGATATTTGGAACGTGTGATTGAAATATGTGAATAGTTGTAGGGAAAAATGCTTAACATTAGCATGACATGGTAGCAATTGATTTGTTTATATAACTAATAGTTGGGTGATGTGACAGTACATAATAAGACTCAATTTTGGTAAGGTAAAAGGTAAAATAAAGAAATTGGGTGAAAATTCCTTTGGTTATGTTTGGAAACTGTAATTCCAAATGAATGAGTGCTTTGCAAACATGAAGTCTTAACCCTGATTTTATCTAACATTATGTAGATATGTGTTATATTCATGAACATGTATTTTATAAGTATAACAGTTGGTTTAATTTATAGATGGATTAGTAAAGGAATCAAAGTCCCTTGAGATATGATACATGTATATGTTCATTTATAGGTTAGTGTGCTCGGTACATCAAGGTAATGTAACTAGTACATTGTTATATTTTCTTATACACTGATAGTTATGTATTTATGGCAGTATGATGCAGGGGATTGCATGGAAAAAGAGACTGCCATGAAATGTTGAAGAAGGCCCACGTTGAGTTTCCCTTGGAAGAATTAGGAACCACGGGGATTGATTCACGGTGTTTATTTCTAGTCTCGTTCTTTCGGTGCTTTGTGATTTGTTTGTGCTTGATTTGCAGTTTTGATTGTGTCTGGTGCATGACCATGCGACTTGTTTGTGGTTCATATTTTTATTGATGATTCATGGTTTTATTCTTGTTTTCTTTTGCCCTTGCCTTTATTTTTTGAGGGTATTGGGAATTGGTTGGGGAATGAAGAAAAGTCAATGGAGCTCGGGGAGAGATTTGTGGTACCCAACAGGAATGAAAGACCCAGATGAAGCTCGGTGCATGAATAAAAGGTAGCTAAAGGCAGGAATGTGACATCTAGTTGGACTGGTGGGGTTCATTGGGGTAAATGGACGGTGGCAGGACATTAATGAGAAAGGTAATATGAAAGGTAGAATAAATTGATTTGAGGCATCATATGCCTTGTGTATGTTGGGAACTTTTTTTCTCAATGTTGTGTATGATGTGCATGGATAAAGGGAGTTCTCTTAACCGTAACCTTTGTAATATTCCTAATAAGCCCAAGCTAATAGGAATATTTCATTTTGTTTTAATTTTATTTATTGGTGAATAAAATGTAAAGGAGGACATGAAAAACTCCTAAAACATAAAAATAAATCAATGCCCAATGTGAACAGAGACAAATCAGGGCTTTCTTAATAAAATCCACTTGTGTGTGAACAGGATTGAGCCACTTGACTGGGTCAACAGGACCAAATCACTAAGCAGGCCAGATAAATTGAACCACTTTGAAGATCTAACATAGTTCTAGAAGGAGGATCCAATGTGAAAGGGGTTAATTCATTTGAGGTGGTTTAGGGATTTGCACATCCTCATCTTATAAAAGGAAGGAGAAGGCTCAAGGAAAAGGTTGTTGATGATATTTAGATTTTGAGATTGCTAGAGCAACTCAAACTCTCTTGGCTGTTTAGCTAGAGAGAGAGGGATTTCCTGTTTAGGAATTCCTCTTCCTTCCTTGAGGGTCTCTTGGAGGAGATTGTGCTGCATTGATCCACTATCCGGAATTTTGGCCAAGCTTCACCTTACATTACAGTGATGTTCATGTTGAGGGTTGAGCTGTCTTGTGAGTTGCATTAAGTGGAACCAGATCTATTCAGATCTGAAGAGCTTTATTGCATCTTTTCAGTGGGGAAGTCATCTAAATCACTGGCAAGAGTGCAATAGTTGTTTTGGGGCTTCAGATTCTTATCTTGGAATCAGGCCAAAGTGTGCTCCACTTCTTCAACACAGTCCCTTGAGGAAACTGCGTCCTTTTTGCAGGCAGAGTTGAAGTGTGGGTTTTGCATCAGTTTGGAGGAGAGATCTCCAGTGAAAGGGCTCCTTTCCTTCACTGAGGCGATATGTGGATTGGCCAACCAATCCATGTCCTATTTTAGATCTGATCTTCTGTGCATCATATTCTTCAGAAATTTCTGAAGATTACTTCAGATCTATGTTGTAGATCTCAGATCTATTCATTGTTATTCATCTTCTGCTGAGATCCCCAAGGGGAATGTACTAAAAATCTCTTTTTGCATATAGATCCCATTCTGATCTGTGATTTTCTATTCAGATCTATTTTATATCGAAAATATAATGAAACACTACTTCAGCTTCCTGAATATTACGATGTCTGGTTTATTGGGCATTTCCTTGTAGCATTTTGCTGAGTTTTGAGGCCTTTCTTCATGTATAAATATGTCTTTTCTAATATAAAGCCTTTGAATCATATTCTAAACTTTCCATACTAATATTACTTCATTATTTCAGTTAAACCCTTCAAAAAATCACGTTGTAGAAGCTTCAGCACTTTCTGCATAATTTAAGTCATGGGAAATCAAGGTTTTTAAGCCTAGTTGAGGAAGGAGGAACTTTTTAACTTAGATATACTTATTTTTTTGAGCTGAAATTAGGATAATAGGTCCCTCATGACCTAACATAAAATAACCTCCCACCATTTCTCTTATTTCTACGCATATCTCTGAATATACTCATTTTAGGGCCAAAATCATCACTTTCCCCCACATTTTGGTCTATAAAATGTTGTATAAGGTATTTTCTGCAAATTTAACTAAATTTTAAGTGTTTTTAAATCTGTATCAAACATATTTCTGTAGCTCCACATTCGTAATAACTCATATTATTCCCAATCAGGAAGGTTCCCGAAAAAGGGATATTACAATGGTATCAAAGCAAGATCTTGGCTCACTTCGTGCCTTCAAGAAAAAGTGTTGTAGAGAAAGAATCAAAGTTTATAATGCTAAAGAAGATGATTTTTACCTCATCATATTCCAGATCCATGAAGAGCCTCTTCAAAGAGGATAGACAAAAAAACAAGGAGAAAAGAAGAAGAGAATGAAACTCCTGTGAGGATTTCAAGGAGGAGAAAGTCATAGCCGATACCTGTAGAAGGTTTCAAGAAGGAGAGGAAGACCCATGCACTTCCCACCCTCGCAAAGAAGATGAATTGTATATAAAGAACAAGAGCATGGCTCCACCACTTGGAAGAATGACAGAAGAGGAGATCTCCCTGCTCCTTTTCTAGACCATGAAGGGTATTGAAGAAGATATCAAGGAGATTGAAAGGATGGATACTTGTACCAGCTCTGGCACAACCTTGGAAGAGCAGCCTTCATGTTCAGTAATGAAGCAAGACTACATAGTTGCAGAAGAAGCTCTTGCTTCTACATCTCACCGAGGTATGATTAAAAATCCATTTATTGTCATTTCAGCATATTGTATGAAGAGATATACATCTTTGCATGTTGTTGATTTAGAGCAACAGAGTTGCACTATGCTGTAACAAAGTAGTGAGGAAGAAGAGAGGAACCATTCCTCATTGGAGCATGCACATGGAAGCTTCATTCATGAAGCAATAGAGGGTGGAATGATGGATGGTAGACATCTTGAAGTGAGAAACCCTTTCTCCCTTCTAGATGACCCTTCCTCAATGAGCACACCCTTGCTCAAAGAGAAAATTATACTTGCAGCAAATCCAAGGCCCCTTTGGTTTTGGGAGGCCATGCATGAGGAGAAGACCTCATGGGAAGAATTCATTGGAGGTGCACTTCAACGCATCATGGAGTGCAAAGTTCTTCAACAGTTTGAGGAGGATGTTCCCTTCTCACAAGAGCAGATAGTAGATGGAGGACATCTTTGGATGGATAACATCTCTCATGACTGTGTTGGACATTTCTTGAGCCATGCACATCATGATGGGAGGTTTTTCCTACCACCTATTTGGGTCCTCATAGGGTCAAATTGATCCTCGGGAAGATTGCATTTCAAGATCCCATGAAATGCAGGAATTTGATTTGGGATGATGGTAGCCCTCATGGGAGGAGTACTAGGATGAAGGGTGGAAGGAGAAATCCACAAGTGGTTGAGTGGATGTGGATGGAGAGCAAGAATCTGGAGAGCTACTTGCAGATCTATGAAACGGGGCAGCAGGAGGCTTGGCTGCGTTGGTTGCTCTTGAAAGATTTTGGCCATCACTCTCTTTCTAAGGGTATGTGGCTAGATACTTGCATCATGGAGAAGCAAGGAGTATGGACACATTATGTTGGCATAACATTATTCATGTCAATCACCATGTTGTCACTACATGATTTGGACGATGGAAGTATAAGGAGGCAGCAAAAGATTTTGTTGCTTGGGAAGATCTTGAGAGAGCAAGGACATATTTGCTCTCACAGTTTTCATGATGTTGCAGGAGTAGAAGATGGCACTATCATAGTGCAAAGGGGTTACTCCATGACCTTAGATGTTCAAGAAGGAATTTCTTCATGGGAAGGATTTCTCATATGTAGCAACATTATGGGAGATGCCTTTGACATTCTGCATGTCAAATATTGGAGCTATGTGTTGATGGGAGCCTATTTGCATAGGCCAACAGCATTGTCACTTTGGAGGCTAGGATTTATTGATGGAGTATTCCTAGGATCACTTCTCATTCGATGCACTTGGTGAGAAAAGAGGAGGTGAAGAAGATGAAGTGGTAGATGGAGACATCTATTACTGTGGTGTGCTTTTCTTGACTTGGGTTTCCAAGCAGGAGGAGAAGGACTTTCATGTAGCACTTGGTTCATCCCCCTTCATGGGAGTGTGCCAAACTATTATTGAGGATTCATTCATGAGTCCATGTATCTTCTTGCTTCCAACATATGGTGAGAGATTTTCCTTGCATCCTCTTACCATCTTTTGGCAGTGCATTGCTCCAGAAGAGGGCAAGCTATTCATTGAGCTCCATGAACTACATTGGGCCAATTTATATGATGGATACAACCATCTCTTATTTGGCCTTGGGCAAAGATGTTTTTCTTACATGTATGTTCATTTGATTCATATGATTAACCATGTAACAGGAAACAATTTGCCATGTATTCTTCTAAAGCAGCAGTATGTAAAACTGCGTTGTGAAGACTTGGGAAATTGTTGGTACTCTCTTGCATCACATAGAACCTTCAGTATTTCCTTCATGATGATGATATTCATGTTCTCAATTGCTGATATTGCTTTTATCTTGATGGGAGACATGATGTTGAGTGAGGCACATGGTTTGGATGTGTCCTTTTGGGAAGTAGGTTCCCATATTTTCTGGAGTACATGTTCTAATGGGAACATGGGAAGAGTTGTGGCCACCATGACCAAACACTTGTTTCTCTTGGAGGTGGGCCATGTGTGTGATGGAATGCCTTATGATGATACCCTTATGTCCATCACATATGGAACATTTTGGGCTAACTGGTTTTACAGCATTGGAGGGAGGATCCTTGCAGATCTATTCTTCATGATGCCACTTGAGGGCAATATCCTTTCAGCCCAAGATTAGTTTGCACTCTACACTTATATTAAATGGAGAGGAGAACATTTTGGGGTAGGCTATCTTATCTACCATGTGCAGATTTTAAGCCCACCTATTTTGCGGGAGCTCAAGGTGGAGGAACATTTTTAGGAGTTGCCATGTTGGGAGGTAACTCACTTTGTGTGGATGATTGCTTGGGGATGGAGGATCCACATGGGAATGTTGTTTCCCAATACATTTCAGATTCCATGCCTCAAGGGAGCCTCTAGGCAGGACCTTATTTCCTTCGTGAGTACTCTACTTATTCATGATGATAGCTATTCAGCTAATTTACATGCTTGGGAGAGGCAATATGGAGATTCATTGTTGACACAACATCTCATTATTTGGAGAAGCTCATCATATGTGGATGCTACAGTAGGAGGAGGGGACATCATTCAGTTCTATCCTTGTAGTTTCTTGAGGACAAGCAACATTTGGGAGGGGAGGACTGTAATACTCCTAACTATCCCAAGCTCATAGGAATATTTCATTTTGTTTTAATTTTATTTATTGATGAATAAAATGTAAAGGAGGACATGAAAAACTCCTAAAACATAAAAATAAATCAATGCCCAATGTGACCAGAGACAAATCAGGGCTTTCCTAATAAAAGCCACTTGTGTGTGAACAAGATTGAGCCACTTGACCAGGTCAACAGGACCAAATCACTAAGCAGACCAGATACATTGAACCACTTTGAAGACCCAGCACAGTTCTAGAAGGAGAATCCAATGTGAAAGGGGTTAATTCATTTGAGGTGGTTTAGGGTTTTGCACATCCTTATCTTATAAAAGGAAGGAGAAGGCTCAAGGAAAATATTTTTGATGATATTTAGATTTTGATATTGCTTGAGCAACTCAAACTCTCTTGGATGTTTAGCTAGAGAGAGGGATTTCCTATTTAGGAATCCCTCTTCCTTCCTTGAGGGTCTCTTGGAGGAGATTGTGCTACATTGATCCACTATATGGAATTTTGGCCAAGCTTCACCTTACATTACAACACTTCTCATGTTGAGGGTTGAGCTGTGTTGTGAGCTGCAGTAAGTGGAATAAGATCTATTCAGATCTGAAGAGTTCTATTGCATCTTTTCAATGGGGAAGTCATCTAAATCACTGGCAAGAGTGCAATAGCTGTTTTGGGGCTTCAGATTCTTATCCTAAAATTAGGCCAAAGTGTGCTCCACTTCTTCAGCGCAGTCCCTTGAGGAAACTATGTCCTTTTTGCAGGCAGAGTTGCAGTGTGGGTTTTGCATTAGTTTGGAGGAGAGATCTCCGGTGAAAGGGCTCCTTTCCTTCATTGAGGTGATCTATGGATTGGCTAGCCAATCCATGTCCTATTTCATATCTGATCTACTGTGCATCATATTCTTTAGAAATTTCTGAATATTACTGCAGATCTATGGTGTAGATCTTAGATCTATTCATTGTTATTCATCTTCTGCTGAGATCCCCAAGGGGAATGTACTAAAAAGCTCTTTTTGCATATAGATCCCATTCTAATCTATGATTTTCTATTCATATCTATTGTATATCTAAAATATAATGAAACACTACTTCACCTTCCTGAATATTACGCTGTCTGGTTTATTGGGCATTTCCTTGTAGCATTTTCCTAAGTTTTGAGGCCTTTCTTCATGTATAAATCTGTGTTTTCTCATAAAAAGCCATTGAATCATATTATAAACTTGTAATACTAATTTTCCATCATTATTTCAGTTAAACCCTTTATAAAATCACGCTGTAGAAGCTTCAACACTTTCTGCATCATTTAAGCCATGGGAAATCAGGGTTTTTAAGCCTAGTTTGGGAAGGAGGAACTGTTTAACTTAGCTATACTTATTTTTTTAGCTAAAATTCATATAATAGGTCCCTCATGACCTAATATAAAATAACCTCCCTCCATTTCTCTTATTTTTACACAGATCTCAGAATATACTCATTTTAGGGCCAAAATCATCACTTTTCCCCACCTTTTTTCCCATAAAACGCTGTATAAGGTTGTTTCTGCATATTCAAATAAATTTTAAGTGTTTTTACATCTATATCAGACATATTTTTGTAGCTCCACATTCGTAATAACTCATATTATTCCCAATCTGTAGCTGTTCCTGAAGGAGGAATATTACACCTGTTATATATGGTAATTATGTTGTAACTACGATTATGTTTATGTCTATATATGCATATATGTATGTATGTATATATGTCGTTGGTTGACGAGGTTGTTAGGATTTTTTTGTGCTAGTGTTCACATGTATATATGTATGTACGTATGTTGTTGTTTGACAGGGTCGTCAGGGGTCATGATTGTTTTATGTTGATGTTTTTATGTATATATGTATGTATGTTTTCTAACAGGGTCATCATGAATCATTGTGGTGGAGGAATGATTTCTTGTGTAGGTGAATGGCATGAAAAGGTTCTTCATTTATAAATAATCAAGTGGGAATAGTAGCCCTGACACATTTATGAGGTTAGTATCATGCAGATATGATTTGATATTATATGCTTGTACTATGTCTATGTTTATGTAATGGAAAAGTAATGTTCAAGGACATGTCAGCGGAATGGAAGCAATGTGATTGACGACATGCTAGAAAATGCATGAATAGCGGAAATACACTATAAGAAGCAAGGTTGCCTAGTAGAGTAAATGTGTGGTATGTGGATGTGTAGTATTATTATTGTATATATGTTGCACCTGTGATGTTGTGTGCTTTTGGTGTTATGTATATATGGTGATGTATACATGTTGTTTATGTAGTGGTGTGGAAATGGTGTTGTGTACATGTTGTTTATGCAATGTTATGTACATATGGTGTTGTGTGCATATTGGATTTGCAGTGTTGTGCACATATTGGATATGTGGTGTTGTGTACATATGGTGCTTTGTGCATGTTGCATATGCATTTTTGTGTACATATGGTGTGGTGTGCATGTTGCACGTATGGTGCTATGTACATGTGGTGTTGTGTGTATGATTATACATGTGGTGTTGTGTGCAGGTGGTGTCGTATACATGTTGTGTATGTGGTGTTGTGTACATGTCATGCTTGTGGCGTTGTGTATACATTGTCCAAGTGGTGTTGTGTATATGTGGTGCTAGGTACATGTTGTGCAAGGTGTGTTGTGTACATGTGGTGTTGCGTACATGTTGTGCAGGTGGTGTTGTGCACATGTGGTACTGTGTACATGTTGTACATGTTGTATTGTGTGCATGTTGTACATGCTGTGTTGTGCACATTGTGAAAATTTCTGAATCTAAACCAGAAATCCTACTACAATAAAACGATTTACATTATCTACTTGTGTTTATTCCATTAACAAGTTATTTTTTTGAATACTTCAGTAAAAATATTAATGTAAATATACCGCTCAACACCAATATAAAAGTCAAGAACTCGAAAAAATAAATGAAAAAATCACACAAAGGACACACTTATTTTTGGTCAAATGTCCCTTAAAACCCTAAGTGTGAAAAAACCGGTGCAGCAGATATGAGGGTTTGTATTATTAAGCAATAGTATTTTGAGTACAACTAGGGTGCCAAATTCGGCTCACCCAACAGAGAAAATCCTCGATGGACAGATAAAATAGTGAGTTTGACCTAACACTACAAGTCCTGGCTGATCCAAGATCGAACTGGCAAAACCCTAGCTCCCTCTGTGCTGCCTCTGGGCAGTAGATGCGTAGACGTAGAGACCGCAACTGTGTCACCTCCCTTCCTCTCGCGTTGATCCGCCTCTCGTGAAATCAAGTTTCATCCTTCCCAAATGTAAACCCCTATCTTCTAGGTAAATCTCTGACTATCTCTCGAATGCTCTCGTGATGCCCCCCGTGTGAGCCATGCGTGGGCCCTCGGGTCGACCTCTAGGGACCCGGTGGTCACCCTCCTCATGGCCGCACTCGCTTGATCTATTGTTCTACCGGCCCCTTTCTTCGCTATGTACTCTTGATCCTCCGACCAATAACTACTTCTCGCTCTCTCCGTCTCATCGCTCATATATTATCTTCATCCGATCACTAATATATCGAAAAAATTTGAGCTCTGGTCTAGGTTCATCTACTATGTGTGTTCTCCAACTAACCCTCAAGCCTTCCTTTATACTTTTCCGTTGATGAATCAACAATCATGATCTAATCCTTTAAATCCTTAATCAATGGCTAAGATTAAATTAGACTTGATCCTCGTCACTTAGAAACTTTTCACCCACATGTTTAAATTAATTCACTTTAATTATTTAAATTCCCTAAGTTTTAACTTAGGCTCCATTTAAAATAATTAGTTATTTGAATAACTTTCACTACGGCTGGAATTTATCGAAACGATTTCTTGGTCTTGGAGATCTCATGTGTTCTAGCCCCTCCATAAAATTTCGGAGCTAGAGCACATCTAATGCTACCCAAAAATCAACACTCCCTCTTAGTGAGGAATGTGCCTGCTACCACTTGTCACCGTGCTCATCACCCCGATCCATGACATCGGTCCCGTTGTCAACCCTAGAGACATCATTGAGTTGTGAAAGAACAGTGCCTAGGAAATCTTATATAGCAAGGAGCATATGATATAACAAAGACAGTTATCAGAACAAGGCTCTTTACTATTTCAATTTTAACAGGAAGGTACAATGTAGGTGGAACCAGAATACTCACGGACTCAACATAATGAAAGGAACACTGCAGAGGCAAGGAGTGAATTCTAAATATAAATGTATCAGACAACTTAAAGACAATTTACTATAAGGAGGGCTGGATTCTAAAATGCTTTACAGAGATTGAAAATCAGACGGCATTTGCTGTGTAAGAAATATAGAAGCAATATTAACCACTGATGAGATGAAATTCCATAAACATATCTAAACATGAGATGGGCTTATGGTAATAAGAATCCATACATGTCCATAGCTTTCAAAAAATAACATCCCATAGCACTTAATATAGAAGAAATGTGGATGAAGTGGAAAATGAAACAACATATCATGACTGAGCCATATTTAAAGCACTAGACAAGTTTAGTATAAGTATCAACTGTGATAAATTCATACCAGGACCAGTGAGCCACTCGCATTCCAGAGCATGATACAAGAGGAATGGAAATAGTGAAATGACAGCTAAACTACATCACATAAGACAAAGTTATAGAATATAGAGAATCAAGACCAGAATCCTCATTAATGATAAAACTCCTTATCATTGAGACCCGACGGGCTCTTCACATTTGTATTAAAACTTCAACAAAATGCATACAAAAAACTCTTTCGCAGCAAATTCTTCAGAAAATCTGGAACCCGTTTTTCTCTTTAGTTGCTGCTTATATATAAGCCTCAAAAACATGAGCGAGGAGATATTTTTGGGAAAAATATCTTCCTCGTGTGCTAGTAATTAGTTGGAGGTCTCCATCAAAATAACCAAAATTCATGATGAGGAATAGAGGCATCTCATCACTTACAGTTAGGCTCACGGCCGTTTTAAACAAAATATTAAACAACAGTTTTGATAGAAAGTAGAATGCAGGAGTGGAATGTGAATTCCACTTGAAATTTAAAAGTAATAAACTAAAGTGAAAATAAAAGGCCACTAGGGCCAAATCATGAATTGACAATATTCACTAACGAGATGGAGTAGAGGCGGTCGCTGACACAGGTGGTGGAACGTTGGCTGATGAGTTGGCGACCAGGCTAGCATATCGGGTGCATCTTTGCTGACTATCTGCTGCAGGTTCAGGCATCGATGCGAATCCTTCCACCTTGATATAGGCTTCGGTGAGGTCGTCGAAACTTGCATTGGTGGATCTTGTGCTTTACCAGATGGAGGAGAGAAAATTCTTGGCGGAGCGACGAAACAATGGTCTCAGCTTTTAACCGGGTGGTTTTATTTGAAAGTATATCGGTCCGGTCCATTTCTTCCTGGAGACGTGCTTCGTACCCTGATAATGGTTGTAGCATGGAAGGAGTGGTAGGATCCCAGCATGACGAAGGTCCAGCCGCTGTAATCTCGACCCAAACTGTATCAAACCGCTCCATATTGGTTGCCACATGTTCTAAGGCCCTTGAAGCTATAATGCGGGCACACTCTTTGTCAATAATCTTCTAGCATTCAACGGCCTCCTTGAACCGACTTTCTATGCGATGCTTCTCCACGTCATCAGATTTCAGCCATTTCAAGAAAGAGATATAACTTCTGGCATGTTGGGCTCTGCTGGATATATTGATATTTCCCTCATGAATCTTCCTTCGGAGATAAAGCACAGACGATTTTATTTCTTCAATGATTTTCAGGAAACCCCACTGCCCTTTCACTGCCGTGATGATTTCTGACCAAATTATTTTTCTGGCATCCCTAAGGGTGATATTACCCTTCAGGCAGTTGTTGAGATCGTTGATGGTCTTCAGTTGGTTAGCTTTTTCCTTCTTCGCCTGCTCAATTTCCTTCTGCATAGTCTCTATCTTTCTGGAATTTTCAGCCAAGGCAATTTCCAACTCAGTGATTCTTAGCCTTGCGGTGGAAGCCTGCTTCTCTAGTGTAGCGTTTGTAGCCCTCGCTGTAGTCAGTTGCTCAGACAACGAACTAGTCTCTGGTTGGACTGTAGGTGGTGCACAACTGTGTGTGTCCTAGGTCGTTTGTAGTTCCGTCAGCCTGCCCTGAAGAACAACCATTGCTTCTACCATTTTTTCCTTTTCCTCCTTCTCCTTTGCTAGAGATTCAGCTAGGTCTACTTTCTCTTTCTCGGCCTGAGCTAATTTGGCTGTCTGCACATAATCGGAGGCTGGTACGCTAATTTTTCATTTCAGGGATGCCACCTCCTTCTGCAATTTCTCGATGACGTAATGCTGTGGATATGATTCTCTGGATTCCTTTCCTTTAATCGACTCATGGAGAGAACATACTTAATTCATGAGGGCACAATAATTTGCCTGTTCTTTTCTGAGAGTCTCCCTCACTTGGGCGTGCTTAGTCTCTAATTTCTTCAACGTGATCGTGAGTCGAATTACCTCATCTTTTAACATATCACCAACCACCTGGAACAGGTTACATTTATCAAGAGCTGGCACCTTAGCCATGTCAATCGTGTAATCGAGCACTCTGTAGCCGGTGGTACTTACATCTGGGTCCAAAATGGCCTCGGCCATAGCCAATACTAGGTGTTCTGTGTCCAAATTCATGGAAGCTGAAATCCTAGTATGATACTTCTCCACGTATCCTTCTAGCTCGGCCTTGTACTTATCCTTGATAGCTCTCGCTTTCAGGCTCCTTTCAGTTGCAACCTGTGAAGTATCATCTCTAACAGCCTGTGAAACTTCGGAGTAGTCAGAGAACGTAACACTGTCCCGTAGCACCTTGAGCCCAGTTCTGCTCCCATCGGGTTTTGCATATGGTATGAACGGCTCAAGCAACTGTTCTTCCCCTATTATCTCTGCCTTGCTTGTCACTGTTTTTTGCTTTTTGCGGAGCGGGGAACCTATTCCTGATGGGCCCACTTCTTCTTCTTCTTGACCTTTACCAGCGTCTCCTCTTTCCCCTGTGGCAGATGAATCTGTCTCCATCTACGAAATCAAAGGCCAAGTTTCAAGATTAGCCCTCCACTCTATAAACGGTCTCGTTTCATGTACATAAGGAGTAGACTTGTTCCTCCTCCTTCTGTTAGAGATAATGCCCCGTGGATCATAGGGCCAAGTCTTCCCTTGCCTCAAATCCATGTCTTGCAACAACTTCTCAACAATGGGAAGGGCATGTCTTGAATTGACAATAAAAGGTCCAATAGTGATAGGAAGTTTCAGGATGAAACCTTTCTTTGCAGGGACAAAGTGGAGCTGGTTAGATTTCAGAGTCTGCCGAATGTACTCCAGAGCATAAATTCATCGACCAAGGAACACAGACAACTGGTAAGGGGGAACCTCGGCTCCATAGACCCAAATTTCAGTGTAATTGTCAAATAGGTACCAATCCCCAGTACTTTGGGTTTTACTAGCTTGTAACCAGCTCTTCATCTCAGGAAAAACCCTAGGTGAGGGAGAGTCATGGATGATAGTGTAGGCAATAGGCATGAACTCATTTAGATGTATGGAATAAATCACCCCATTTGGTAACTGATGTGTTGCAAAGCTCCAGTCGAAAACTGGTCAGGGTTGAGAATTTACCTTATATACCCTGTCTAAACCCAAACCCTCGAACTTATCAGCATGCTGATATAAGAAGAGGTAGAAGACCATGGAAAAAAAGAGGAAGTGACCATTTTCTGAAAGCTCTTGGAACTGGGTATGAATGTTAGAGGCCAAGAAACCAGGGATATCCAACACTACCCCCGTTTGAGACATTAACTGTAAGAAGGAGACACATGCCCTGGAAATTTCCCCCAAACTGCCTGCACCTAACATACCTGTGATGAGAGCGAGGATGGGATGCACTTCTTCTTTGAACAGACTCAAAGGGAAAGGTTCTGCGGAAGGAAGAGATGTGGCCTGGTTGTTGGTTATAGAGGAAATGAAGTCTCTTTGTTGTTCCCATGGCAATTTAGCAAACTGAGGGGTTAGAGTCATTTCACTAAAACTAGTATAGCTTGCGCTAGTGGGAAAACGGAGGGCTTGTCTGATAATGTCAGGAGAAAGAGAAAAAATTATATTCCCTTGAGCCGAGGTAAACGTGCCTCGACGCTCGTCGTAGGAATCTCTGAGCCAGCAAATAAACTCGACCACAGGATAGACTGGAGGGGTAATTTGATGGTATAGGCCTGATAAAACTACCCAATATCGATCCCTATTCTCGACATGTTGTCTGAAAAGCTCAGGTTTGATACTGCTGATGAGAAAATGGTATTGCGGATCACAGACTTCAGCTTGCAGGTCTAAGAAGGGCTCGAACCCGGGAGGGTTTCTGGTTTCACAGACCTGTGGGGTCTCTGGTTCTGTTTTCTTGGGGGTGCCCTTTCCCATGATTGATAAAAACGATTTAAAAAACAAAAGGAAACCAGAGGGGGTATGAGGGACGAAATACCTGTGCAGTGGGAAATCTGCTCGGGAAAACGACGCAGGGGTACTGACAGTGACTGGGTGGACCTGGCACTGGGCTCCCACTTTAGTTTATACCGTAGCTGGATACCTGAAAATTTTACTGCAGTAAAATACGGGGGACCGTTATATAGAACTGAGGATGGTTTGGCAAAAGGCGAAATGGTGATGTAAGTGGGGTGAGCGTCGTAAGGACGCTGACAATGGAGCACGCGGTGTGTAGGGATTGGGCGTTTATCTGCAGGTGGGTGAATGCCACGTGCCGGGTTTAATACTAGTACGGGGCTCGGTACCAGTTCACCTATGGACTTACCTTACCTTTTTGCTGCGTAAGTAGCTTGGTTCTCGAAATGTATTCCTCGTGGAATTGTAGAATACACCGCATGAAGACTTTAGGGCCTGCATCTCACTCGCCATATATTCCTTACCTTGTGTCCACCCCATGACACGTCACCACAATTTTGTGGGGGTATGGGTCTCTCACCCCTTCTGCTCCTTAACCCCCCTAGAATTACACATACAGAGACTCATTTCCACGTGCATAATATAAAGGCAGGCTGTATCATAATATTTTTCGCTTTAGACCTTTTATACCATACCTTCGCTTGTTTGCTTCATGTTTGAAGCCTTTATGTCTTCCTCCCTTTTTGGGCACATGCTTAGTTATTCAGCCACGTGACTTAGCGTTGTTTTTCTCCAGCCATTGTTTAAATTTTTCACCACGAGTTATGACATTCGATACTTTGCTACTCAAGGCTATCTATAAAAATGATTTATGTTAACCATATGATCAACATTGGCTCCACCTGGGGGTGGCACGTTGATCCTTGGGTGTGTCGAGAACTTCGCAGACCACCTGTTAATATTATGTGAGGACACCATTCTTCAGCACTTTTTATTTTTATCTTCATGATTCATCATGACAAACACATCATTCAAAGGAAACAAGGATGCAAGCAGAAAACTAATGTACAGTATCATACATCAAGCTCTCTCGGCCTGAATCAGAACTGGAAGTAAGGTTTGAGGAACTGACAGTTTACAGGGGCATGAAGCAAGTCTCCCTGTAAATTTTCCAACCTGAACGTGTTATTGCCCCATTTTTCCAACAATTTTAAAAGGGCCAAACCAGAGTGGGTCAAACTTACCATGTTTCCCCTTATCAGCTCTTCGAATATCCCATCTGAGCACTAAATCCCCAACCTGAAACTTCCTGTCCTTGGCATGCTAATAAAAAAGGTTCTTCATCTTCTCTTGATATTCAGTTATCCTCTGACTTACCTGGTTTCGTGTTTCTTCTAACTCCACCAGCTGATTTATTCTCCTGGTCACATCATCGGGCTCTTCTTGACTTTCTTGCATGAATCGAGCTACTGGTAAGGCTAACTATACAGGGAATACTGCTGCCCTCCCATATACTAATTCATATGGGGACTTCCCGGTTGCTCGATTGCTAGTAATCCTGTTGGCCCACAGGGCAAATTTCAACTAGGAATCCCGATTTTTCTAATTTTCGTTGATAGCCTTCTTCAGTGCTCTCACTAGGGTTTTATTTGAAGACTCTGCCAGGCCATTTCCTTGTGGGTAATAAGCCGTAGAGTGATCTAGTGCAATGTTATACTACTGGCAGAAACTGACAAACTTTGCAGATTTAAAGGCCTGTGCATTGTCAGTCACTATCTTGGCCGAGCATCCAAATCTGGATATGATATTTTCTTCCATAAATTTCATTACCACAGCATCTGTTGCATTCGTTGTAGGTATAAATTCCACCCACTTCGTGAAATAATCTGTGGAAGTTAATATCCACTTATGCTGACCACTTGATGGAGGATGTATTTCACCGATAAAGTCAATTCCCCATTGCTGGAATGGTTCATCCACGTGAACAGGGATCATGGGCAGAGGTGCCAACTTCTGTCTTTCAGGAAACCTTTGGCATTTCTCACAAGCTCTAACCTGGGAAAACACATCTCCAAAGAGTTTGGGCCAGAAGAAACCAGCCTTCAGGATTTTGTGAGCAGTAGCCCTCCAACTATAATGACCCCCATAGATTCCTTCATGAAATTCGACCATTATACTCTCTACCTCGTCCTCTGTGAGACACAGGAGCAGGATGCCTGAGGGATCTCGCCAGTACAGCCGACCATTGGCAACAACGTACTTCTGTGATCTCAACCTCAGTGTTTTGTATTTAGCTTTGTCACAGCTAGGAGGGCAGCTGAGTGTTAGAAGATATTCCACTATCTCTTTGTACCACGAGCTGATGAGGTACTTCATATGTGTCTTCTGAGTAGATATCTCTACTCCCTGTTGCTCTTCTTTCTTCTTAGACTCCTCATTTTCTATCATGGACAGATTTATACCCAGAGCCTGACAGTTTGATTTGGACAAGATTTTGGCTAACCCTTGTCCCTTGATCAGTTTGGTAGGGCGGATGTCTAGCTCATACTCTTGTATTTTGGCAATCCATTTCCCTCTTTTTCCTTCGCTATCTCCTTGGATAAGAATATCTTTTACAGCTGTTGTAGGCACAAACACAGTGATATGGGACTGCAAGACATACATACGAAATGCTTTAAGAGACTTCACGAAAGCATATGTCTGCTTTTCTAATATGTTATATTTCAGCTCAGCATCACAGAGCACCTGCCTGAAGAAGGCGATGGGCTGCTCATACCCTTCTTCATTTTTCTGCAATAAAACTCCTGCCATTGTATGCGGTGATGCAAATGAAAAGATCATGAAAGGTTTGGCATAGTCTGGTCCAGCTAGCACAGGGGCTTCAGCAAAGGCATTTTTTATCCTGGAAAAGGCCTCTCGTGATTCCTGGGACCACTTTACCTCATTATTTTTCTTCAGCATGTCAATTATATGTCTAACTATCTCAACATAGTTAGGGATAAACCTCCTCAGAAAGTTAATGCGCCCTAGGAACACCTGCACCTCCTTTTTATTTCTAGGAAGAGAAATGCCATTTATAACTTCTACTCTCTTAGGATCAATTTTTACCCCATCTTTGGTTACAATATGTCCCAAAAGCTTACCCTCTTCTAATGCAAACAATGACTTTTGTGGATTGAGAGAGAGACCACACCTTCTACACTTCTCGAAAGTTCTACGCAAGTGTTCAATGTGCTCTGCATCATCTTTTGAGAACACAGTGATATCATCCAGATATACAACCACAAACTTATCTTGCTCCCCAACAAAGGCAATGTCCATGGTCCTTTGAAAAGTGGCCCCTGCATTAATCAACCCAAAAGGCATCCTAGCATACATAAACGTACCCCATGGAGTGGTAAAGGCAGTCTTCTTCTGATCTTCTGGTAGTACAACTACCTGATTGTAACCAGAGAATCCGTCCATCATCGACATCCGAGAAGCTCCTACCACTTTTTGCAAGATGTGATCCATCTTGGGCAGGGGATAATTATCCTTTAAGGATGCTTGGTTTAAATTTTGGAAATTAACACATAGCCTTATTTCTCCATTCTTTTTCCGGACAGGGACTAGGTTTGCTACCCACTTAGAATACCTCAATGGCACAATGATTTTGGCCTTCAACAGTTTTTTAATTTCTTTCTCAATAGAGGGAAACAGCAGGGGATTTATCAGTCTAAGCTTATGTTTATGTGGTTTCGCATCTCCCTTCAGTGGAATTTTATGCTGCATGATGTTGATATCGAAGGTTTTTAGGTCCTGATAATACCATGCAAACACATCTTTGTATGACTGGAATAATTTCTGGTAGAGTTCTTTATATTCCTCTGGGACCTTCTTGGATAACTTCACAATTTTGGGGTCAGCATCAGTACTAAGGTTAATATCTTCTACCTAATTTTCCTCTACAAATTTGTTCGGCTGCAGTGGGACATCGTTCCTGTTAAACAACCTTTCTAAGGGCACTAGTCCTTGGGGTATAATGTTGCCCTTTAGTTGTAGAACTTTATGGCCAACCACCTTTTCTTCCCATTTATCTTCTGAAGTGTTTTCAGCCTCTTCTTCTTCACAAGCATCAATCTCCATGTTGGAGAATTCCCCAACTGTTTCCAGGAATCTTTTCACTTGTTCTTCATCCTCAAACACCTGCCAATGCTTAATGTTATCTCGGATTGATGGCCGATAACCTACCTCAATTTCATATCTTAGGAGAGGGTTTTGAGGTGGACGAAAAGTACTGGCAGCAACTGCAAGGGAGTCTGCCATCCTATTCTGCTCCCGGGGCATGAACTGAGTATTAAATGCCAAGAAAAAATTTTCCACTAGGTCCCAAACTTCATTCCTATAAGCCCTCAGCCTAGGATGCTTGGTTTGGCACTGATTCTTCACCTGTCTAACCACCAGTTCCGAATCTCCCAGAACCTTTAAACTCTGTATGTTCAAGCTCTTGGCTGTCTGTAACCCTAACAAAAGTGCTTCATACTCGGCCACATTATTAGTGGCTTCATACTCTAGCTTGAAAGACAATGGGACCCATTGGCTTGTAGGATAAATCAATAATACCCCAGCCCCATTACCTTCTCTGGAGTTTGCTCCATCAAAATGAAGTGTCCAGATCCCTGCTACATGGCTCTCTATGGACTGCTCAGTCTTGATATGGCAGAATGATGGTTCATGAGCGTAATCTTGATCTTCTTCCAGCATCAAACATGAGTTCAAATCTAGTTTCCCGGTACAACCTCCTCTCCTAGCCACCAAAAACCGGGATAGTAGCATAGTTCAAATCCAACTTGATTGACCCACCAATTTTAGTCCCCCAGGCCCTTGACAGCAACATGCCGAAGCGAGTTGGGATGTCAGCCACCACGATGTCCATCACCACACTTTTTGCTGGGATTTGGGCCAAATTGACCACCAAATCCTTGATCGCACCCAGGCATTTAACTCTTTTGGAATCAAATGAATAGAGGTCCTTGTATGGATGGGTGATTTGTAATCCTAATTGTTCCATGACCGATAGGGGCAATAGGTTATGGGAAGCTCTTGAATCTAACATACAATTATGCAACAGTAGGTCATGAATTACTAAGGACACATAAAATGGGGGAGTAGAGGCATCTTATTCCTCAACATGTGGGCCAAATACAACCATGGGTATTTCTTCTTGAAGGTTCAGACTGTCTGGAATATGTGTTACTTCTGGGGGAAGCATAAAGGATGTAAATTGAGACTGATATGCAGGTTGTTTCAACAATTCGGTCAAGGGAACTAGGATTTTGACCTTCTCAAGCTCCTTTTGTAAACTGAAGGCAGAGGAGGACTTATCTACTAAAATCTCTTTTGATTCTTTGTTTTGGACAAGAGGTTTGACTTCCTTTATGACTGACTTGACATTAGGGGGAGTAACAACTTCAGAAGAGGAAGGAATTTGATCAGCAGACGGAAAAGATTCGTTAAGAGGCCTCTTACCTTTGTCTGTGTTCCTTTGAGTCGTTGTCTCATTCTGAGCAGATGCTTCCTCATGAGGTGCGTCTTCCTCTTGATCCTGAGTGTGAGTTCTCTTCCTAGAAGATCTGAGGTCATATCTTCTATTAAATTGTGCTTGCATGAAATCGACAAACTGCTTGCAGTAGTCATCGATCTCCGAATCTTCAGTGCTTTCATTAACTTTTTCTTCCACATGTGATGGAATCTGCACTTCATCACTTCCTTGTAGGGGACATTCTACTTCATCACTATTTGAAAAAGCAAGGTATGCCTCCTCTTGCTCATAAGTGGTTTCTTCGGTAGGACCATCTACTTGACCTTCCAAGTATAGAGGGTGTGGTACCTGATCTTGTTGTTCCTTTCGTTCCCTTTGCAGTATCTGCAAGGGTGGTTTTCTGTACTGAGGGTTGTAACCCCTGTTTGGAGAATTTTGGAAATTCTTGGAGGATGAATTCTTGGCCTCTAGTTCAAGTTTGACCAACTTACTTGAAAGATTCTTAATAATTTTATTCATTTCCTCAATCCTATCATTAGCTGAGTCTCTATCTTGGCTAGAGGTAGATACCTCCTCTTTGCCCTTTCTTCTAGTATCTTGTTCAAATTTTCCCTTTGATTTACCAGTGGAGGCAAAATTCGCCTCCAACTCTAGTGCGTCTGTTTGAGCATCATCCAGGGTGGCAGGTTTTCTTTCTCTCAGAGAGAAACCGAATTCTGAGTCAAAAGCTGCCACGAAAACAACTTTAGCAGTGGTTTGATGAGGTTTCATATCAGCAGGAAGGCTCAAATACAACTTGTTAAATCTCTTGATGAATTCTAACACCCCTTCATTATGTTTTTTCTTGAGTGTGTTAAACTCAGTAAGACAATGTCCATGATCTTTCTTCTCCCCCCATTTTCTGAGAAAAGCATCTTCCATTCCTTCCCAAGTGGTGATGGAACGGTCTCCTAATGCCTTAAACCATTTTTTGGCTTCGCCATCAAGAGATTGCACAAACAGTCTTAAGACTACATCTAGATGCTCCACATTAAAGTTCTCTGCAAAAGAACAGAAGACCTCAAGATGTTTTTGAGCTTCAATTTCATTTTCCCCATTGAATCGAGGTAAGATCTTCAGATAGTCCTATGGCATATCATTCAACACTTGAGGTAATGCCAGGGGGGCATATTTATTCAACAAGAAGCCAGGAACATTGGCCATTGGAGGAGGTGGAGGTAGTGCAAGGGTTTGACGTGTAAAAGGAGGAGGAGGTGGAAGTGAAGTATGAATGACAATAGGAATGTATTGGACAGTAGCTTGAGGTGTTGACGGGAACAATGGGCTATTAATAGCAGATACTTCGGTGACTTCCTTAACCTATTCAACTTCAGAAGTAGGGTGGAAGGTGTAATATGTGGTATCCCTTGACTCAACTTCGTCTTTGATTCGGACACCTCCTCGGGGTGGACTATCTGAGTAGTAATAGTGGAGTCGGGACCTTGCACTTGGGCAACTTGAGAGGAGGAGGACAGAAAGTCTTCTAAAGAGAATTCAGGGATCTCAGTATGGACTGATTGTCTTTCCCTCCAACTCCTTCTATGTAGGATATTCTCTGGGTCAGACACAGAAGGTGTCTTTGGCTGAGACGTATCTGACCTCAGGTGTGGCTTACGAGGAGCCAAGACTGCCAGTAAATTTATCTGATAAATGAATGTGGAGTCGCCAAGGTGGGGGATCTACAACTCTCAACTCTCCATGCTCACCTATTTGAAGAGTGAACAAGGTTTTGTCGAGGCCCAGGGATTCAACTTCTCTCAACTTCAATTCCCCGACAACAGCACCAAAAAGATGTTGTCAACCCTAGAGACAGCCTTGAGTTGTGAAACACCAGTGCCTAGGACATCTTATATAGCAAGGAGCATATGATATAACAAAGACAGTTATCAGAACAAGGTTTTTTACTATTTCAATTTTAACAGGAAGGTACAATGTAGGTGGAACCAGAATACTCACAGACTTAGCATAATGAAAGGAAAACTGCAGAGGCAAGGAGTGAATTCTCAATATAAATGTATCAGACAACTCAAAGAAAGTTTACTATAAGGAGGGCTGGATTCTAGAAATGCTTTACAGAGATTGAAAATCAGATGGCATTTGCTGTGTAAGAAATATAGAAGGAATACTAACCACTAATGAGATGAAAATCCATAAACATATCTAAACATGAGATGGGATTATGGTAATAAGAATCCATACATGTCCATAGCTTTCAAAAATAACATCTCATTGCACTTAATATAGAAGAAACGTGGATGAAATGGAAAATGAAACAACATATCATGACTGAGCCATATTTAAAGTGCTAGACGGGTTTAGCATAAGTATCAATTGTGATAAATTCATACTAAAACCAGTGAGCCACTCGCATTCCAAAGCATGATACAAGAAGAATGGAAATAGTGAAATGAACAGCTAAACTAGATCACATAAGACAGAGTTACAAACTATAAAGCATCACGACCAGAATCCTCATTAAAGATAAAACTCCTTATCATTGAGACCCGACGGGCTCTTCACATTTGTATTAAAACTTCAACAAAATGCATACAAAAAAAAACTCTTTCACAGCCAATTCTTCAGAAAATCTGGAACCCGTTTTTCTCTTTAGTTGCTGCTTATATAGAAGCCTCAGAAACATGAGCGAGAAGATATTTTTGGGAAAAATATCTTCCTCGCGTGCTAGTAATCAGTTGGAGGTCTCCATCAAAAATAACCAAAATTCATGATGAGGAATAGAGGCATCTCATCACTTACAATTAGGCTCACGGCCGTTTTAAACAAAATATTAAACAATAGTTTTGAGAGAAAGTAAAATGCAAGAGTGGAATATGAATTCCACTCGAAATTTAAAAGTAATAAACTAAAGTGAAAATAAAAGGCCACTAGCGCCGAATCATGAATTGGCAATATTCACTGACAAGATGGAGTAGAGACAGTCGCTGACACAGGTGGTGGAACGTTGGCTGATGAGCTGGTGACCAGGCTGGCATACCAGGTGCATCTTTGCTGACTATCTGCTGTAGGTTCAGGCATCGATGTGAATCCTTCCACCTTGATATAGGCTTTGGTGAGGTCGTCAAAACTTGCATCGGTGGGGATCTTGTGCTTTACCAGATGGAGAGAAAATTCTTGGCGGAGCAATGAAACAATGGTCTCAGCTTTTAACCGGGTGGTTTTATCTGAAAGTATATCGGTCCGGTCCATTTCTTCCTGGAGACGTGCTTCGTACTCTGATAATGGTTGTAGCACGGAAGGAGTGGTAGGATCCCAGCATGACAGAAGTCCAGCCGCTGTGATCTCGGCCCAAACCGTATCAAACCGATCCATATTGGCTGCCACATGTTGTAAGGCCCTTGAAGCTATAATGTGGGCAGACTCTTTGTCAATAATATTCTGGCATTCAACGGCCTCCTTGAACCGACTTGCTATGCCATGCTTCTCCATGTCATCAGATTTCAGCGCTTTCAAGAAAGAGATATAACTTCTGGCATGCTAGGCTCTGCTGGATATATTGATATTTCCCTCATGAATCTTCATTCGGAGATAAAGCACAGACGATTTTATTTCTTCAATGACTTTTAGGAAACCCCACTGCCCTTTCACCGCCGCGATGATTTCTGACCAAACTATTCTTCTAGCATCCCTGAGGGCGATATTACCCTTCAGGCGGCTGTTGAGATAGTTGATGGTCTGTAGTTGGTCAGCTTTTTCCTTCTTTGCTTGCTCAATTTCCTTCTGCATAGTCTCTATCTTTCTGGAATTTTCAGCCAAGGCAGTTTCCAACTCAGTGATTCTTAGCCTTGCGGTGGAAGCCTGCTTCTCTAGTGTAGCGTTTGTAGCCCTCGCTGTAGTCAGCTGCTCAAATAGCGAACTAGTCTCCGGTTGGACTGTAGGTGGTGCACAACTGTGTGTGTCCCAGGTCGTCTGTAGTTCCACCAGCCTGCCCTAAAGAACAACCATTACTTCTACCATTTTTTCCTTTTCCTCCTTCTCCTTTGCCAGAGAATGAGCTAGGTCTTCTTTATCTTTCTCGGCCTAAGCTAATTCAGCTGTCTGCACATGATGGGAGGCCGGTACGCTAATTTTGCGTTTCAGGGATGCCACCTCCTTCTGCAATTGCTTGATGATGTAACGCCGTGGATTTGATTCTCCGGTTTCCTTTCCTTTAATCGACTCATGGAGGGCACATACTTGATTCATGAGGGCGTGGGAATTTGCCTGTTCTTTTCTGAGAGTCTCCCTCACTTGGGCGTGCTTAGTCTCCAATTTATTCAATGTGATCGTGAGTCACATTACCTCATCTTTTAACATATCACCAACCACCTGGAACAGGTTACATTTATCAAGAGCTGGCACCTTAGCCATGTCAATCGCTTACTCGAGCACTCTGTAGCTGGTGGTACCTGCATCTGGGTCCAAAATGGCCTTGGCCATAGCCAATACTAGGTGTTCTGTGTCCAAATTCATGGAAGATGAAATCTTGGTATGTGTTGAAGAGGTTAATCCCCTCTGCGGACAGAGGCGATCCCTACTAGCCCAGATCGGGTCTAGTAACAATCAAACATGCTACAGTGCAGGTTCCTAATTGCAAATAAACCGACTTGCGAGGAGGGCTTACCTGGAATCCAACGCTGTCGTTTGTAGAAGAGGTGGTGCTCCCGTTCCTTTGCCCTGGCAGATCACAATCCTCACGATCTCCCTGATCGGACACCTGCACATGCAAGAAACAACACAAACGCAAGCATAAAATCCAGTATATACAACTATATTTCAGTCGAAGAGGACATAACCCATGAACATAATTAAGAACAAGAGTGGAACCATAACCAATAGTCGCTTATCATTAATGAGTCAAAAGAAGAATACAACCATAGCTTTGACGCAGCAGTCTCCTTTGGCGGGTCGTCAGCAAAACATGTCTCGATAAAGCCTGTCAATGATGGGACAAGCCTCTCTCTTCGGATACATGACAACAATCTCCTTGCTTGGATTTGGCCTTAAGGGAATCAAGAAGGCTCTTGCAGCATAAGGATGTGAAAAATCTTGGGAACTAGCTTGCAAAGGAGATGGGCAAGCTTTTATAGATGGAGGAAGGGGATTTGGGATCCATATAATGATGGGATTGGCCCTATCATCAAGGAAGCTTCCATGAGAGGTGGCAAACCACTTCCTCTCTATGGAAATCCATAGCTAAACCTCCCAACTCAAGATAGATATTAGTCCAGGAATTTGTTAGGACGAAACTTCCGCCATTTATTTTTAAAAAACACCTCTTAATATGGTGGGCGCGGGTGTGGCTCTATGACAGAGCGCCAATTGGCATGCCCTCTTTGGAGGATTTTCCCCCTTGGCGCGAGGGCTGAACTGTGGAACCGCGCCAATGGAAAAAAGAGCTATTTTTAGGGTTTTTGGCAGGGAGATGTCTTTAGGGCAATGAAAGCTCATCTTCAGAGGGATGCAATGAAAGTATTTTCAAGCCTTGTTTCTACTCACAGGTCACAGAATGAGCCCTCCAATGTGTGGGATGGGGAATGGTAGGGACGGTGACATATTACTGTGTAACAGTATGATACTTCTCCACATATCCTTCTAGCTCGGCCTTGTACTTATCCCTGATAGCTCTGGCTTTCAGGCTCCTTTTAGTTGTGACATGTGAAGTATCATCTCTAATAGCCTATGAAACTTCAGAGTAGTCAGAGGACGTAATACTATCTCGTAGAACCTTGAGCCCAGTTCTACTTCCGCCGGGTTAGCCATATGATATGAACGGCTCGAGCAACTGTTCTTCCCCTATTATCTCTGCCTTGCTTGTCACTGTTTTCTGCTTTTTACAAAGGGGGGAACCTGTTCCTAATGGGCCCACTTCTTCTTCTTCTTGACCTTTACCAGCTTCTCCTCTTTCCCCTGTGGAAGATGAATCTGTCTCCATCTGCGAAAGCAAAGGTCAAGTTTCAAGATTAGCCCTCCACTCTATAAACGGTCTCCTTTCATGTACATAAGCAGTAGATTTGTTCCTCCTTCTTCTGTTAGAGATAATGCCCCGTGGATCGTAGGGCCAAGTCTTCCCCTGCCTTAAATCCATGTCTTGCAGCAGCTTCTCAACAATGGGGAGGCCATGTCTTGAATTGACAATAAAAGGGCCAATAGTGATAGTAAGTTTCAGGATGAAACCTTTCTTTGTAGGGACGAAGTGGAGTTGGTCAGATTTCAGAGTCTGCCAAATGTACTCCAGAGCATAAATTCGTCGAGCAGGCAACATAGGCAACTGGTAAGGGGGAACCTCGGCTCCATAGACCCGAATTTCGGTGTAATTGTCAAATAGGTACCAATCCCCAGTACTTCGGGTTTTACTAGCGTGTAACCAACTCTTCATCTCAGGAAAAACCCTAGGTGAGGGAGAATCATGGATGATAGTGTAGGAAATAGGCATGAACTCATTTAGAAATCTGGAATAACCCACCCCATTTGGTAACTGGTGTGTTGCAAAGCTGCAATCAAAAACTGGTCCAGGTTGAGAATTTACCTTATATACCCTATCTAAACCCAAATCCTCGAATTTATCAGCATGCTAATATAAGAAGAGGTAGAAAACCATGGAACAAAAGCGGAAGTGACCAGTTTCTGAAAGCTCTTGGAACTGGGTTTGAATGTCAGAGGCCAAGAAACCAGGGATATCCAGAACTACCCCCATTTGAGACATTAATCATAAGAAAGAGACACATGCCCTAGAAATTTCCCCCAAACCACCTACACCTAAAAGACCTGCGATGAGAGCGAGGATGGGCTACATTTCTTCTTTGAGCAGACTCAAAGGGAAAGGTTCTGCGGAAGGAAGAGATGTGGCCTGGTTGTTGGTTATAGAGGAAATTAAGTCTCTTTGTTGTTCCCATGGAAATTTAGCAAACTGAGGGGTTAGAGTCATTTCACTTAAACTGGTATAGCTCACGCTAGTGGGAAAATGCAGGGCTTGTCTGATAATGTCGGGAGAAAGAGAAAAAATCCTATTCCCTTGAGTCGAGGTAAATATGCCTCGACACTCGTCGTAGGCATCTCTAAGCCAAGAAATAAACTCGACCACAGGATAGACTGGAGGGGTAATTTGATGGTATAGGCCTGATAAAACCACCTGATATCGATCCCTATTCTCTAAATGTCGTCTAAAAAGCTCAAGTTTGATACTGCTGATGAGAAAAGGATATTGTGGATCACAGATTTCGGCTTGTAGGTCTAAGAAGGGCTCGAACCCGGGAGGGTTTCTGGTTTCACGGACCTGCGGGGTCTCTGGTTCTGTTTTCTTGGGGGTGCCCTTTCCCATGACTAATAAAAACGATTTAAAAAACAAAAGGAAACCACAGGGGGTATGAGGGACGGAATATCTATGCAGTGGGAAATCTGCTCGGGAAAACGATGCGGGGGTACTGACAGTGACTGGGTGGACCTGGCACTGGGCTCCCACTTTAGTTTATATCGTAGCTAGATACCTGAAAATTTTACTGCAGTAAAATACGAGGGACCATTATATAGAATTGAGGATGGTTTGGCAAAAGGCGGAATGGTGATGTAAGTGGGGTGAGAATTGTATGACGCTGACAATGGAGAACGCGGCACGTAGGGATTGGGCGTTTATTTGCAGGTGGGTGAATGCCGCGTGTCGGGTTTAATACTGGCACGGACCTCGGTACCAGTTCACCTATGGACATACCTTACCTTTCTGCTGCGTAAGCAGCTTGGTTCTTGAAATGTATTCCTCGTGGAATTGTAGAATACACCGCATGAAGACTTTAGGGCCCGCACTTCACTCGCCATATATTCCTTACCTTGTGTCCACCCCATGACACGTCACCACAATTCCGCGGGGGTATGGGTCTCTCACCCATTCCGCTCCTTGAACCCCCCGGAATTACACATACAGAGACTCATTTCCACGTGCATAATATAAAGGCGGGCTGTATCATAATATTTTTCGCTTTAGACCTTTTATACCATACCTTCGCTTGTTTGCTTCATGTTTGAAGCCTTACGTCTTCCTCCCTTTTTGGGCATTTGCTTAGTTATTCAGCCACGTGGCTTATCATTGTTTTTCTCCAGCCATTGTTTAAATTTTTCACCACGAGTCATGACATTCGATACTTTGCTACTCAAGGCTATCTATAAAAATGATTTATGTTAACCATATGATCAACATTGGCTCAACCTGGGGGCAGCACGTTCATCCTTGGGCGTGTCGAGAACTTCGTAGACCACATGCTAATCTTATATGAGGACACCATTCTTTAGCACTTTTTATTTTTATCTTCATGATTCATCACGACACACACATCATTCAAAGTAAACAAAGATGCAAGCAGAAAACTAATGTACAGTATCATACATCAGGCTCTCTCGGCCTGAATCAGAACTGGAAGTAAGGTTTGAGGAACTGACCATTTACAGGGGAATCAAGCAAGTCTCCCTGTAAATTTTCCAACCTGAACGTGTTATTGCCCCCTTTTTCCACAATTTTAAAAGGGCCGAACCAAAGTGGGTCAAACTTACCATGTTTCCCCTTATCAGCTCTTTGAATATCGCATCTGAGCACTAAATCCCCATCCATAAACTTCATGTCCTTGGCATGCTGATCAAAAAGGTTCTTCATCTTCTCTTGATATTCAATTAGCCTCTGACTTACCTGGTTTCGTGTTTCTTCTAACTCCACCAGCTGATTTATTCTCCTGGTCACATCATCGGGCTCTTCTTGATTTTCTTACATGAATCGGGCTACTGGTAAGGCTAACTGTACAGGGAATACTGCTGCCATCCCATATACTAATTCATATGGGGACTTCTTGGTTGCTCTCTTACTATTAATATTGTTGCCCACAGAGCGAATTTCAAATGGGAATGCCAATTTTTTTTATTTTCGTTGATAGCCTTCTTCAGTGCTCTCACCAGGGTTTTATTTGAAGACTCTGACAGGCCGTTTCCTTATGGGTAATAAGCCGTAGAGTGACCTAGTGCAATGTTATTCTGCTGGAAAAAACTAAAAAACTTTGTAGATTTAAAGGCCTGTGCATTGTCAGTCACTATATTGGCCGGGCAGCCAAATCTGGATATGATATTTTCCTCCATAAATTTCATTACCACAACATCTGTTGCATTCCTTGCAGGTATAGATTCCATACACTTCATGAAATAATCTATGGCAGTTAATATCCACTTATGTTGACCACTTGATGGAGGATGTATTTCACCGATAAAGTCAATTCCCCATTGCTGGAATGGTTCATCCACGTGAACAGGAATCATGGGCAGAGGTGCCAACTTTTGTCTTTCAGCAAATCTTTGGCATTTCTCACAAGCTCTAACCTGGGCAAACACATCTCCAAACAGTTTGGGCCAGAAGAAACCAGCCTTCAGGATTTTGTGAGCAGTAGCCCTCCAACTATAATGAACCCCACATATTCCTTCATGAAATTCGGCCATTATACTCTCTACCTCATCCTCTATGAGACACGGGAGCAGGATGCCTGAGGGATCTCACCAATACAGTCGACCATTGGCAACAACGTACTTCTGTGATCTCAACCTCATTGTTCTGTATTTAGCTTTGTCACAGCTAGGAGGGCAGCTGAGTGGTAGAAGATATTCCACTATCTCTTTGTACCACGGGCTGATGAGGTACTTCATATGTGTCTTCTGAGTAGCTATCTCTACTCCCTGTTGCTCTTCTTTCTTCTTAGACTCCTCATTTTCTATCATGGACAGTTTTATACCCAGAGCCTGACAGTTTGATTCGGACAAGATTTTGGCTAACCCTTGTCCCTTGATCAGTTTGGTAGGGCGGATGTCTAGCTCATACTCTTGTATTTTGGCAATCCATTTCCCTCTTTTTCCTTCGCTATCTCCTTGGATAAAAATATCTTTTACAGCTGTTGTAGGCTCAAACACAGTGATATGGGACTGCAAGACATACATACGAAATGCTTTAAGAGACTTCACCAGAGCATATGCCTGCTTTTCTAATATGTTATATTTCAGCTCAGCATCACGGAGCACCTGACTGAAGAAGGCGATGGGCTGTTCATACCCTTCTTCATTTTTCTACAATAAAACTCCTGCCATTGTATGAGGTGATGCAAATGAAAAGATCATGAAAGGTTTGGCATAGTCTGGTCCAGCTAGCATAGGGGCTTCAGCAAAGGCATTTTTTATCTTGGAAAAGGCCTCTCGTGATTCCTGGGACCACTTTACCTCATTATTTTTCTTCAGCATGTTAGTTATATGTCTAACTATCTCAGCATCGTTAGGGATAAACCTCCTCAGAAAGTTAATGAGCCCTAGGAACACCTACACCTCCTTTTTATTTCTGGGAAGAGAAATTCCATTTATAACTTGTACTCTCTTAGGATCTATTTTTACCCCATCTATGGTTACAATATGTCCCAAAATCTTACCCTCTTCTAATGCAAACAATGACTTTTGTGGATTGAGAGAGAGACCATACCTTCTGCACTTCTCGAAAGTTCTACGCAAGTGTTGAATGTGCTCTGCATCATCTTTTGAGAACAAAGTGATATCATCCAAATATACAACCACAAACTTATCTTGCTCCCCAAAAAAGGCAATGTCCATGGCACTTTGAAAAGTGGCCCCTGCATTAATCAACCCAAAAGGCATCCTGGCATACATAAATGTACCCCATGGAGTGGTGAAGGCAGTCTTCTTCTGATTGTCTGGTAGTACAACCACCTGATTGTAACTAGAGAATTCGTCCATCATCGACATCCAAAAAGATCCTACCACTTTCTGTAGGATGTGATCCATCTTGGGCAGGGGATAATTATCCTTTAAGGATGCTTGGTTTAAATTTCGGAAATCAACACATAGCCTTATTTCTCTATTCTTTTTTCCGGATAGGGACTAGGTTTGCTACCCACTCAAAATACCTCAATGGCACAATGATTTTGGCCTTCAACAGTTTCTTAATTTCTTTCTCAATAGAGGGAAGCAACATGGGATTTATCTGTCTAAGCTTCTGTTTATGTGGTTTCGCATCTCCCTTCAGTGGAATTTTATGCTGCATGATGCTGATATAGAAGTTTTTTAGGTCCTGATAAGACCATGCAAACACATCTTTGTATGACTAGAATAATTTCTGGTAGAGTTCTTTATATTCCTCTGGGACCTTCTTGGATAACTTCACAATTTTGGGGTCAGCATCAGTACCAAGGTTAAGATCTTCTACCTGATTTTCCTCTACAACTTTGTTCGGCTGCAGTGGGACATCGTTCCTATTAAACAACCTTTCTAAGGGCACCAATCCTCTGGGTATAACATTTCCCTTTAGTTGCAGAACTTTATGGCCAACCACCTTTTCTTCCCATTTATCTTCTGAAGTGTTTTCAACCTCTTCTTCTTCATAAGCATCAATCTCCATGTTGGAGAATTCCCCAACTGTTTCTAGGAATATTTTCACTTGTTCTTCATCCTCAAACACCTGCCAATGCTTAATGTTATCTGGGATTGATGGCCAATAACGTACCTCAATTTCATATCTTAGGAGAGGGTTTTGAGGTGGACGAAAAGTACTGGCAGCAACTACAAGGGAGTCTGCCATCCTATTCTGCTCCCGGGGCATGAACTGAATATTAAATTCCAAGGAAAAAATTTCCACTAGGTCCCAAACTTAGTTCCTATAAGCCCTCAGCCTAGGATGCTTGGTTTGGCACTGATTCTTCACCTGTCTAACCACCAGTTCTGAATCTCCTAGAACCGTTAAACTCTGTATGTTCAAGCTCCTGGCTATCTGTAACCCTAACAGAAGTGCTTCATACTCGGCCACATTATTACTCTAGCTTGAAAGACAATGGGACCCATTGGCCTGTAGGAGAAATCAATAATACCCCAGCCCCATTACCTTCTCTAGGCTCCATCAAAATGAAGTGTCCAGATCCCTGCTACATGGCTCTCTATGGACTGATCGGTCTTGATCTGGCAGAATGATGGTTCATGAGCGTAATCTTGATCTTCTTCCAGCATCAAACATGAGAAATCTCCCTTCTTACTATAAACTGGAGAATTAACTGAATTGTCAGCCCTGGTAACTCTCTTGACAAATCTAGTTTCCCGGTACAACCTCCTCTCCTAGCCACCAAAAACCAGGATAGTAGCATAGGTCAAATCCAACTTGATTGACCCACCAATTTCAGTCCCCCAGGACCTTGACAGCAACATGCCGAAGCGAGCTGGGATGTCAACCACCACGATGTCCATCACCACACTTTTTGCTGGGATTTGGGCCAAATTGACCACCAAATCCTTGATCATACCCAAGCATTTAACTCTTTTGGAATCAAATGAATAGAGGTCCTTGTATGGACGAGTGATTTGTAATCCTAGTTGTTCTATGACCGATAGGGGCAATAGGTTATGGGAAGCTCCTGAATCTAACATACAATTATGCAACAACAGGTCATGAATTACTAAGGACACATAAAATGGGGGAGTAGAGGCATCTAATTCCTCAACATGTGGGCCAAATACAACCATGGGTCTTTCTTATTGAAGGTTCAGATTGTCTAGAATATGTGTTACTTCTGGGGGAAGCATAAAGGATGTAACCTGAGACTGATATACAGGCTGTTTCAAAAATTCGGTCAAGGGAACTGGGATTTTGACCTTCTCAAGCTACTTTTGTAAACTGAAGACAGAGGAGGACTTATCTACTAACATCTCTTTTGATTCTTTGTTTTGGACAAGAGGTTTGACCTCCTTTATGACTGACTTGACATTAGGGGGAGTAACAACTTGAGAAGAGGAAGGAATTTGATCAGCAGACGGCAAAGATTCGTTAAGAGGCCTCTTACCTTTGTCTGTGTTCCTTTGAGTCGTTGTCTCCTTCTGAGCGGATGCTTCCTCATGAGGTGCATCTTCCACTTGATCCTGAGTGCGAGTTCTCTTCCTAGAAGATCTGAGGTCATATCTTCTATTAAACGGTGCTTGCATGAAATCGACAAACTGCTTGCAGTAGTCATCGATCTCTGGATCATCGGTGCTTTCATTAACTTTTTCTTCCACATGTGATGGAATCTACACTTCATCACTTCCTTGTAGGGTACATGCTACTTCATCACTATTTGAAAAAGCAAGGTATGCCTCCTCTTGCTCATAAGTGGTTTCTTCGGTAGGACCATCTACTTGACCTTCCAAGTACAGAGGGTGTGGTACCTGATCTTGTTGTTCCTTTCGTTCCCTTTGCAATATCTGCAAGGGTGGTTTTCTGTACTGAGGGTTGTAACCCCTGTTTGGAGCATTCTGGAAATTCTTGGAGGATGAATTCTTGGCCTCTAGTTCAAGTTTGACCAGCTTACTTGAAAGATTCTTAATCATTTTATGCATTTCCTTAATCCTGTCATTAGTTGAGTCTCTATCTTGGCTAGAGGTAGATACCTCCTCTTTGCCCTTTCTTCTAGTATCTTGTTCAGATTTTCCCTTTGATTTACCAATGGAGGAAAAATTCGCCTCCAATTCTAGTGCGTCTGTTTGAGCATCATCCAGGGTGGCAGGTTTTATTTCTCTCAGAGAGAAACCAAATTCTGAGTCAAAAGCTGCCACGAAAACAACTTTGGTAGCGATTTGATGAGGTTTCATATCAGCAGGAAGGCTCAAATACAACTTTTTAAATCTCTTGAAGAATTATGACACCCCTTCATTATGTCTTTTCTTGAGTGTGTTAAACTTAGTAAGACAATTTCCATGATCTTTCTTCTCTCCCCATTTTCTAAGAAAAGTATCTTCCATTCCTTCCCAAGTGGTGATGGAACAGTCTTCTAATGTCTTAAACCATTTTTTGGCTTCACCATCAAGAGATTGCACAAACAGTCTTAGGACTACATCTAGGTGTTCCACATTAAAGTTCTCTGCAAAAGAACAAAAGACCTCAAGATGTTTTTGAGCTTCAATCTCATTTTCCCCATTGAATCGGGGTAAGATCTTCAGATAGTCCTGTGGCATATCATTCAACACTTGAGGTAATGCCAGGGGGGCATATTTATTCAACAAGAAGCTAGGAACATTGGCCATTGGAGGAGGTGGAGGTAGTGCAAGGGTTTGATGTGTAAAAGGAGGAGGAGGAGGTGGAAGTGAAGTATGAATGACAATAGGAATGTATTGGACAGCAGCTTGAGGTGTTGACGGGAACAACGGGCTGTTAATAGCAGATACTTCAGTGACTTCCTTAACCTCTTCAACTTCAGGAGTAGGGTGGAAGGTGTAATATGTGGTATCCCTTGACTCAGCTTCGTCTTTGATTCGGACACCTCCCCGGGGTGGACTATCTGAGTAGTAATCGGTATCTCCCACAGTGGAGTCGAGACCTTGCACTTGGGCAACTTGAGAGGAGGAGGACGGAAAGTCTTCTAAAGAGAATTTAGGGATCTTAGTATGGACTGATTTTCTTTCCCTCCAACTCCTTTTATGTAGGATCTTCTCTGGGTCAGACATAGAAGGTCTCTTTGGCTGAGACGTATCTGACCTCAGGTGTGGCTAACGAGGAGCCAGGACTGCCATGCTCACCTATTTGAATATTGAATAAGGTTTTTTCAAGGCCCAGCGATTCAACTTCTCTCAACTTCGATTCCCCAGTAACGGCGCCAAAAAGATGTTGTCAACCCTAGAGACAGCCTTGAGTTGTGAAAGACCAGTGCCTAGGACATATTATATTGCAAGGAACATATGATATAACAAAGACAATTATCAGAACAAGGCTCTTTACCATTTCAATTTTAATGGGAAGGTACAATGTAGGTGGAACCAGAATACTCATAGACTTAGCATAATGAAAGGAACACTATAGAGGCAAGGAGTGAATTCTCAATATAAATGTATCAGACAACTCAAAGAAAGTTTACTGTAAGGAGGGCTGGATTCTAAAAATTCTTTACAGAGATTGAAAATCAGACGGTGTTTGCTGTGTAAGAAATATAGAAGGAATATTAACCACTAATGAGATGAAATTCCATAAACATATCTAAACGTGAGATGGGCTTATGGTAATAAGAATCCATACATGTCCATAGCTTTCAAAAATAACATCCCATAGCACTTAATATAGAAGAAACGTGGATGAAGTGGAAAATGAAACAACATATCATGACTGAGCCATATTTAAAGCGCTAGACGGGTTTAATACAAGTATCAATTGTGATAAATTCATACCAGAACCAGTGAGCCACTTGCATTCCAAAGCATGATACAAGAAGAATGGAAATAGTGAAATTAACAACTAAAATATATCACATAAGATAGAGTTACATACTACAAAGCATCAAGACCAGAATCCTCATTAAAGATAAAACTCCTTATCATTGAGACCCGATGGGCTCTTCACATTTGTATTAAAACTTCAACAAAATGCATAAAAAAAAAACTATTTCACAACCAATTCTTCAGAAAATCTGGAACCCATTTTACTCTTTAGTTGATGCTTATATAGAAGCCTCAGAAACATGAGTGAGAATATATTTTTGGGAAAATATCATCCTCGCGTGCTAGTAATTAGTTTGAGGTCTCCATCAAAAACAACCAAAATTCATGATGAGGAATAAAGGCATCTCATCACTTACAGTTAGGCTCATGATCATTTTAAACAAAATATTAAACAACAGTTTTGACATAAAGTAAAATGCAGGAGTGGAATATGAATTCCACTCGAAATTTAAAAGTAATAAACTAAAGTTTAAATAAAAGGCCACCAGGGCCGAATCATGAATTGACAATTTTCACTGACGAGATGGAGTAGAGGCGGTCACTGAAACAGGTGGTGGAACGTTGGCTGATGAGTTGGCGACCAGGTTGGCATACCGGGTGCATATTTGCTGACTATCTGTTGCAGGTTCAGGCATCGATGCGAATCCTTCCACCTTGATATAGGCTTCGGTGAGGTCGTTGAAACTTGCATCGGTGGGGATCTTGTCCTTTACCAGATGGAGGAGAGAAAATTCTTAGCGGAGTGACGAAGCAATGGTCTCAGCTTTTAACCAGGTGGTTTTATCTAAAAGTATATCAGTCCGGTCCATTTCTTCCTGGATACGTGCTTCGTACTTTGATAATGGTTGTAGCACAGAAGGAGTGGTAGGATCCCAGCATGATGGAAGTCAAACCGTTGTGATCTTAGCCCAAATCGTATCAAACCGATCCATATTGGCTGCCACATGTTGTAAAGCCCTTGAAGCTACAATGCGGGCAGACTCTTTGTCAATAATCTTCTGGCATTCAACGACCTCCTTGAACCGACTTGCTATGCCATGCTTCTCCACGTCATCAGTTTTCAGCCCTTTCAAGAAAGAGATATAACTTCTGGCATGCTGGGCTCTGCTGGATATATTGATATTTCCCTCATGAATCTTCCTTCAGAGATAAAGCACAGATGATTTTATTTCTTCAATGACTTTCAGGAAACCCCACTGCCCTTTCACCGCCGCGATGATTTCTGACCAAACTATTCTTCTGGCATCCCTGAGGGTGATATTACCCTTCAGGCGGCTATTGAGATCGTTGATGGTCTTCAGTTGGTCAGTGTTTTCCTTCTTTGACTGCTCAATTTCCTCTGCATAGTCTCTATCTTTCTGGAATTTTCAGCCAAGGCAGTTTCCAACTCAGTGATTCTTAGCCTTGCGGTGGTAGCCTGCTTCTCTAGTGTAGCGTTTGTAGCCCTCGCTGTAGTTAGCTGCTCAGACAACGAACTAGTCTTTGGTTGGACTATAGGTGGTACACAACTGTGTGTGTCCCAGGTCGTCTATAGTTTCGTCAACCTTCCCTGAAGAACAGCCATTGCTTCTACCATATTTTCCTTTTCCTCCTTCTCCTTTGCTAGAGAGTCAGCTAGGTCTGCTTTATCTTTCTCTGCCTGAGCTAATTCAGCTGTCTACACATGATGGGAGGCCGGTACACTAATTTTTCATTTCAGGGACGCCACCTCCTTCTGCAATTGCTCGATGACGTAACACTGTGGATTTGATTCTCCAATTTCCTTTCCTTTAATCGACTCATGGAGGGCACGTACTTGATTCATGAGGGCGCGGGAGTTTTCTTGTTCTTTTCTGAGAGTCTCCCTCACTTGGGTGTACTTAGTCTCCAATTTCTTCAACGTGATCGTGAGCCGCATTACCTCATCTTTTAACATATCACCAACCACCTAGAATAGGTTACATTTATCAAGAGCTAGCACCTTAGCCATGTCAATCATGTACTCGAGTACTCTGTAGCTGGTGGTACCTGCATCTAGGTCCAAAATGGCCTCGGCCATAGCCGATACTAGGTGTTTTGTGTCCAAATTCATGGAAGCTAAAATCCTGGTATGATACTTCTCCATGTATCCTTCTAGCTCGGCCTTGTACTTATCCCTGATAGCTCTGGCTTTCAGGCTCCTTTCAGTTGCGACCTATGAAGTATCATCTCTACTAGCCTGTGAAACTTCGAAGTAGTCAGAGGATGTAATACTGTCTTGTAGCACCTTGAACCTAGTTTTGCTCCCGTCGGTTTGGCCATATGGTATGAACGGATCGAGCAACTGTTCTTCCCCTATTATCTCTGCCTCTCTTGTCACTGTTTTCTGCTTTTTGCGGAGGGGGGAACCTGTTCCTGATGGGCCCACTTCTTCTTCTTGACCTTTACCAACTTCTCCTCTTTCCCCTGTGGTAGATGAATCTTTCTCCATCTACGAAAGCAAAGGCCAAGTTTCAAGATTAGCCCTCCACTCTATAAATGGTCTCGTTTCATGTACATAAGGAGTAGATTTGTTCCTCCTTCTTCTGTTAGAGATAATGCCTCGTGGATCATAGGCCCAAGTCTTCCCCTGCCTTAAATCCATGTCTTGCAGCAGCTTCTCAACAATGGGGAGGGCATGTCTTGAATTGAAAATAAAAGGGCCAATAGTGATAGGAAGTTTCAGGATGAAACCTTTCTTCGCAGGGACGAAGTGGATTTGGTCAGATTTCAGATTCTGCCGAATGTACTCCAGAGCATAAATTCGTCGAGCAGGGAACACAGGCAACTGGTAAGGGGGAACCTCGGCTCCATAGACCCAAATTTCAGTGTAATTGTCAAATAGGTACCAATCCCCAGTACTTTGGGTTTTACTAGCTTGTAACCAGCTCTTCATCTCAGGAAAAACCCTAGGTGAGGGAGAGTCATGGATGATAGTGTAGGCAATAGGCATGAACTCATTTAGAAATCTGGAATAACCCACCCCATTTTTTAACTGGTGTGTTGCAAAGCTCCAGTCGAAAACTAGTCGGGGTTGAGAATTTACCTTATATACCCTGTCTAAACCCAAACCCTCGAATTTATCAGCATGCTGATATCAGAAGACGTAGAAGACCATGGAACAAAATCAGAAGTGACCAGTTTCTGAAAGCTCTTGGAACTGGGTCTGAATGTTAGAGGCCAAGAAACCAGGGATATCCAGAACTACCCCCATTTGAGACATTAATCGTAAGAAAGAGACACATGCCCTGGAAATTTCCCCCAAACCACCTACACCTAACAGACCTGCGATGAGAGCGAGGATGGGCTGCACTTCTTCTTTGAACATACTCAAAGGGAAAGGTTCTGCGGAAGGAAGAGATGTGGCCTGGTTGTTGGTTATAGAGTAAATGAAGTCTCTTTGATGTTCCCATGGAAATTTAGCAAACTGAGGGGTTAGAGTCATTTCACTGAAACTGGTATAGCTCGCGCTAGCGGGAAAACGGAGGGCTTGTTTGATAATGTCGGGAGAAAGAGAAAAAATCCTATTCCCTTGAGCCAAGGTAAACGTGCCTCGATGCTCATCATAGGCACCTCTGAGCCAACAAATAAACTCAACCACGGGATAGACTGGAGGGGTAATTTGATGGTATAGGCCTGATAAAACCACCCGATATCAATCCCTATTCTCGACATGTCGTCTAAAAAGCTTAAGTTTGATACTGCTGATGAGAAAAGGGTATTGCAGATCACAGATTTTGGCTTGCAGGTCTAAGAAGGGCTCGAACCCGGGAGGGTTTCTAGTTTCACGGACTTGTGGGGTCTCTGGTTCTGTTTTCTTGGGGGTGCCCTTTCCCATGACTGATAAAAACGATTTAAAAAGAAAAAGGAAACCAGAGGGGTTATGAGGGACAGAATACCTGTGCAGTGGGAAATCTACTCGGGAAAACGACGTGGGGGTACTGACAGTGATTGGGTGGACCTGGAACTGGGCTCCCACTTTAGTTTATACCATAGCTGGATACCTGAAAATTTTACTGCAGTAAAATACAGGGAACCATTATATAGAACTGAGGATGGTTTGGCAAAAGGCGGAATGGTGTTGTAAGTGGGGTGAGCGTCGTAAGGATGCTGACAATGGAGCACGCAGCGCGTAGGGATTGGGCATTTATCTGCAGGTGGGTGAACTCCGCGTGCCGGGATTAATATTGGTATGGGCCTTGGTACTAGTTCACCTATGTACTTACCTTACCTTTCTGCCGCGTAAGCAGCTTGGTTCTTGAAACGTATTCCTCGTGGAATTGTAAAATACACTGCATGAAGCCTTTAGGGCCCGCACCTTACTCGCCATATATTCCTTACCTTGTGTCCACCCCGTAATAACACATGCGGGGACTCATTTCAACGTGAATAATATAAAGGCGGGTTGTATTATAATATTTTTCGTTTTAGACCTATTATACCATACCTTCGCTTGTTTGCTTCATGTTCAGAGCCTTTACGTCTTCCACCCCTTTTTGGACATGTGCTTAGTTATTTAGCCACGTGACTTAGCTTAGCATCATTTCTCTCCAGCCATTGTTTAAACTTTTCACCACTAGTCATGACATTCAATACTTGGCTACTCAAGGTTATTAAAATGAGCTAATGTTAACCATGTGATCAACAAAACCCATAAATAATCAGCTCTCATGGTGACGATACCTGTGTTACATATGGTGAAAGTACAGTACTCAATAGAGTAATCAATAGCCACATAAATGTGTTCTTACCATGCATCATGTGTGAAATTTGAAGGTAGATCGTGGTGAGCCTCCATTGATAATTCCCTCATAAGAATCTACAAGAGGAGGGGGTGCATACTCCCTTTGGAACACTCTATCAACAGAAACATGCTCTCAAGTGACAGCGTTTTAGGCCTTAGTAACAAGGCTCTTGTCACTCCATGAATTCTTCCTTTGACATTCCATATGCCAAATCCATCCACCATCATGCTGCTGTGTGAGAAGATCTTCTTCTGACATGGAAGCCTCTCATAATCCTGCAATGCTGAAGGGTAGCCTCCTTGCACCATGAATGTACCTTCCTTCTCTCCGGGAATATCATGGAAAGTATGGGAAAATGTCTGCCCAAACTCTCCCAAGTGTAACCACACCAGCAACAACTTCTGCTGCTCCCTCATCTCTCCCTCATACAAGTCATGAAGTGAGATCATGATGGTCAACTTGTATGATGCCCCATACCAACAAGTCTTCTGCTACTCTATCATATGGGTGCTATGCCATCCAATTGGTTTCTCTCTCCATACCAAGCTTCCCTTGAGCAAAAACACATCAGCAATACATGGAAGCAAGATACAATAAAAACAAGTTGCCAAATGACAACCAGAGAGTGAATCAGGGTGCCTCTCATGGAACCAGCACAGTGCATCCTTTGCCTGCATCGAAATAAGAAATAACAAGTGCTTTTCTAGCCATTTTTTTTCTACCACAGTCATCTCATAATATGAAAACATGAAGTTACAAGATGGTGCCAATGGTGCACAGTAAGAAACATGTGGCTTCCCCCACAAACCATCAAAACGATAGCCAAGATCAATGCTACAAGTAGTTGCAAGTACATCATCATACAATATGCAAGAAGAGATAATTCTTCTTGTTACATCATGTTGCTCATCGAAGGAAAAGAAGTACAAAACAAAATATGAAATGATACCTCCTCCATCATGTACTTGAGGTCTTGGGCTGAAATGGCTCCACTGAAAATTAGGAAGTTTTTCACCAAACCTCCCCATTAAAGTTTCTATGAATCTTGCATAAGAGGAAGTATTTGCATTTTTTAGAGAACAAGATTCAAAAATCCACCATGCATGAGCCTTACCTCTGAAATGCAGCACTGTAACTCTGATGGCTTCATCTCCGGAAATATGGTATAGCTGCAAATAGGAGGCTAGTTCCTTCACCCAAGCTCCAGCTGAACATGTAGGTGATCTGGAAAAAGTAGATAGAAGAAATATACCTTCATCTTGCTATTGGTTCTTCTCCACCTGGATCTTGTAAAACTCTTGGAAATCAATATGATCTCTAAACCTCTCAGTTTCAGATTCATACTCCTGCAAAAAATCTCTAAGAGTTCTCCTCTTAGGCATTTTTCCTCATCCCATCCATCTCACGATAGCTAAGGGCACTTTAATGCACTGTGCATCATGGATTGCAGCTACATGCTCACATTCACCATGTGAAAATCTAGATTCAGCTCTAGATTCAACCTCCTTTGGAGATCCCATCTCCAATCTCATTTTCTTCAGCTCTCCTTGAAAGCTCTGCATAGATTTTGGAAGAAGCTTTGTGAGCTTGTCTTCCTTTCTTCTGTCACATACTGAAGCTTTCTATATTTTTTCCATATCTCCTTCCTCTGATAGGTATATCTCATAGGCTAAGCCAAATATCATGCTCTCATACCACTGTAATATTCCAAACTAGAAACAACTCATGAAACATGCATCAAAAACACATTTCCAGCAACATATGCAATAAAAAACTGAAATGGACACTTGGATCCCATAAAATAATCAATATAAAATATAAATCTAATATTAGAGCTCAAAAAAATCCAACCAGGTGGGTTAAACAGATCTCCCATACCTAGGATTTCCAAAAAGTGCTAAAACCCCAAGACTGCAAAATGTTGGAGAAACTGCTCAAGGGACTGCGCAGTCTAAGAGAGGGTTTACACATAAAATCATAGGAGAACAATAGATGTACTCATGTATTCATAAATAATTCTGGAGAATAGTGATCTAAGCTCCTTATACAAAATACAAAAGAAACTAGAAAGGGTTTCTTGTCAAACACTCTGCATACAAAATGGGATATTTAGTAATTTACTAAATCACCACTGCAACACTGAAGTACATGAGTGTAAAAGGATAGAAATATGTCTGATCTGAGGTAGATCCCTCAAGGGATTCCTCCCATGAAAGGATGAACCTCTCAATCATATGGAAACTCAGGAATGGAGCCACCAAACCATGTAATGAACACTACCTCCAAAATAACGCATTCCCTAGCAGAATCAATGCTGGGAATGTATGGGAAATGTGTGGTCTGATACCACATATCTGAAATAAGCTCTGGAGCTCTCCAGGTGGATCTCTCAATTGAAGGAAATCTTCCTCCAATGGGAAACTAGCTCAGAAGCTGGGATTCCAATCCCTTCCACTGCTGCACCCAGCAACACTGCACAATCTCTGGCAAAGTTGTGCTAATGAAGATGGTGTTTGAAATACTGAGAGGGGGGGGTGAATTAGTATTTATTTCAATTAGAGAATTAGTTAATCTTTAATTATTATCAGTTTTTGTACAATGATAACAGCAAACAAGAGGAACACAAATGCACACAATTTTTAAGGTGGAAACCCACTCCGGGACAAAAACCACCTAATGCTTTTCTAATAATTCTTTTCAACTCCAATTGAAAATAAAGCTCCAACTTCCTAGAATCTAGAAAAGCATTCTTCTCCAGCTCCCACTGGATGGATGCTCCAATGCCCAAGATTCTTCAGTAGTCATTTAACGGATGCACCAACAACCAATGAGCTACAACTCACCCTAGCACCACCCTACCACCCTATAGAAGAATAAAAGAAGAATGGACTCCCATACCAGGGAAAATGGTCCACTTTACAATGATATAGAATGATGTAGAAGAAGAAGATATACTAGAACATAACCCCAACTTTGACACAACCACATAATGATGATCGTAGACCTCCCAACACTGCCTCTTCAACCCTTGGCAGATAGACACTAGTACAATTTGTACAATAATGTATTTACAATAACTAAGTACAATGATACCTTTACAATGATTGTATGCAGTGCTTCCCACTTGAAGACTTCATATGATGAACTTCTTGCTGCTATTATGCACCTTCGTTGCTGCTCTTGTCATGCTACCCTCTGCTGCACCTTGTTTTTCTTTTATGCCGTAGAAAGTCTGGTCCTTTGCAATCCTTGACAACACATGATCTAGATTTTTCTTGCCTTCTAGGAGCTCGATATTGAATCTGGTGTATCTCTGTTATTTCAGATCCTCAATATCTGATTTTCGGTCTTGTAGTATTCCTCTGAGTCTTCTTTCCAATTCCATAGGTCTGACCCAATTTGGATTCTTCAAGAGAGAGTTATACCCAATTTCTCACACTGCCCTAATTATGGACTATTTCAGCAGAGCGCACTTGTATGGAGTGCCATGTGTCACTGTTTATTCATTTGATTCTGAAATTGATAGAGAGAAAATAAAATACTGTGCACTTTCCATCAATTTTTCCGGAATTCCAATCCAATACTCAGAGGGAGAGTTATGACGAATTTACCAAGGTCACTTCTTTGAGATGAATTTTAGGAGCCTGCAAAAACCCTTACTTCCACAAATCATATCTACCAAAATATTGCGCAAATTGATCTGAAATTTTTACTGCCGCTTCGTCAGGATTTCAGATTTGCCTCATAAAAATTTCAGCTTCTGAGCCTTCATATAAAAAAAACTAGAGCGAAAATTCCATGATGACCTATTTCAGATGGTTGAATCCCTTCCCTAAGGAGGAAATGAAGATCACAATATATATGAATGCTTAAGTTGAGAGGGGCTTCAACAAGTGAATGTGGGAGGGATCTTAGGAGCTTAAAAAATATTAATTATGACTTTTCAATGACCCATGCCCCAACCCCATGGGGTTTTAGCCCACTAAATGGGGTACAAACTTCAAACATAAATATCTCTCAAACCGTGAAGAATTACATGGTGTGCCATATATCAACGGAAACATCTCAACAAGTAGAAACCATAAAAAGCATTACTGACCTAGAATATGTTAATTTGGTAGGTCAAAATTCTCATTCAATATTGGGTTAGCCCCTGGTTCTGCTTGGGTTGACATCAATGACAACCGCTAATCAACAATCTCCCCCTTTGGCATTGATGTCAACACAAGTACTCCCCCTGCGATCATGGAACCTCTTCCTACAACATTATCTCCCCCTTTGACATCAATGGAAAAGGGTAACTCCCCATGAAACACAACCATCCTGCGGACCTGTACACACTTCCACTCGCGCTGACACACAACCATCCTGCAGACCTGTACACACTTCCATTCCCCCTTTATATTCTAAAAAAGGAAAATATAATGAGAACTTGGGAGAATACCAAGCTTTTGGCGAAGATATTCCAATGCTGGCGAATATTTGATATGTGATTCTTTTGGAGGATTTTCAAGTCTACAGTCTTTGGCTGTGTGTCCAAAGTTTCAACATTTCTAACATTCAATATTATTTCTTAAACGTTCAAATCAATTGATAATTGTGCTTGGCCATAAACAATACTTTGTCATTGGCTTCTTCTTTGAGATGAATTTTAGGAGCCTGCAAAAAACATTACTTCCATAGATCATATCTCCAAAAATGTTGTTCAACTTGATCTGAAATTTTTACTACAGCTTCCTTAGTATTTCGGCTTCACCTCATAAAAATTTCAACTTCTGAACCTTCGTAGAAAAAAAATTAGAGCGAAAATGCCACGATGACCTATTTCAGATGGCCGAATCCCTTCCCTAAGGAGGAAAAATGGAGCATGCCATATATCAATGGAAACATCTCAAAAAGTAGAAACCATCAAAAGAATTATTGACCCAGAACATATTAATTTTGTAGTTCAAACTTCTCATTCAATATTGGGTTAGCCCTTGGTGCTGCTTGGGTTGACATTAATGACAACCGTTGATCAACAGATGGTTGAAGCTTGGTCTGAAAACCTGATGTGGAGTGATGAATTAAAACTCTCCCAATGAGGCTCCTCAAAGGAAAAAGGTGGGATTCCCACCTGGGAACACCCAGTGCTAAACAACATTACAACTTTGCTAAGCAGCAAAGAAACTACAATTGTTGGCAGACAAGAATAATAATCTAGAACATGTAGAATAAGGCTGCCATCCTCTTCCTTATATAAGACATGAGTTTTCTTGCCCTTGGCCCCACTCAATTAGGTCATCTCTATCCCAAGATACATCTCCCTCCAAAATTTTGTTATTCCTCCTTGGATTCCTCCCCCACTAAAACTGCGTTTTGACTTAGTCAAAGCATCTTGATCTTAACCCTGTTCACACATGGAGGTGTTTTATTGAGCTAGAAAAGAGTGTCTCCTTTCACACTTGGAGTGTTTTTATCCTCCTTAGGAGACTTATGGGATTTTCTACCCATTTATTTACCGGCTAGAGCTGCTGCTAACTCTAATGTTCCATTTAGCTTGGAGGCTAAAATTTTGGAACATTACACTAAGGCTAAGCCCTGGGGAGGCTTTATGTAAGGTGGGAGGGAATTGTAAACACTGTTAAACCTAGTGGAGTATTCATGCACACTTTCTCCGAGATTCCTTTTAAGATTTTTATACTCGGAAAAAATTTGAAGGGGGTTCTTCTTGATTTCCCATTTGTTTACAAAATTTTGGTAGGGGGAAGGGAGATCATGTATGCTATTTGGAGGTAAGTTTTTGATCCATTTCTTGGGTTCTCCTCCCAGGATCTGGGAAAAAATACTCATTTGCATGGTTTCTTCTTCTATTTCCATGTAGTCAAAAGAATCATTAATTTGATCTACATGCTTCTGGGCAGTGATGGATTCAGTCCCTGAAAAATGGGGAATTTTGGACTGATAATCATTTGGTAATGGTAATAGTGGTTATTGTAAAGCTAGTGGAGCATACCAGGCTGTCATGATAGGAGGAAATGGAAACAAAGGATGATTTACAAGGGGAAGGTTTATGAGAGGTGGAGTAGGATGGGATGAGGTGGTTTGCACAGTGGTGGTATGAATGGGTGTAGTTGAGGTACTTGGACCGGGGAACTGATTCTGGGTGGATTTGAGATAAAAGGGGCTAAAGTGATGGAGAAGATGAAATTCAAGTGGAATGGAAGGAGAAGTTTCTCTACAGGAGATTTGATGCAAATCTATGGGCTCAGGGTCAACTTGGTCCACCCTACTTTGTGACTTGGTCCTGAATAAGTTCTTGGTATGGTGCAAGTCAAACTGAGGATCTTGTGAAATTGTGAGATGCTCTGGTGCAGACCTTGCTCTATGAATAGTCCTAGTAGTGGTTGAGTTTCCAGCTCTAGAATTTTTCCACAAAATCTTCTCTGGGTCATCAACTATGGTAGGAGGATTTGGGTCCGGGTGAGATCTGGTATTGATCCTTTGTGAAGCCAGATCTCTTTCTTAAAAATCAGAGAGGCTGAAATTCTTGGGACTTTTTTTGGAGGGTTGACCTCTCTAAGTGGTTATTTTACTTATATAAGGTATTAATTAGGCCCTAAAAACTGATTTGGATCGATTTGACACAATCCTAGAAAAGCCTGTGGGACTAGTGAGATGAAAAAGGCCTACTAGAGGCTAGTGGAGTCACCAGGTGGATGTTTTTGCAGTTTTGAGGGTATGTATATGATTTTCCACCACCAAATTTTGATAAAAATAAATTTAGGGACTATTTTGGGTTTTCTGAGTTTCCTTATGCCACCCTAAGGTTTGAATGAGTATCCTCTTGCTGAGTCATAATCTTGCTAGGATGGTGAGGCAATTAGTTTTTACTCTATTAGTTGATTTTCTAAGTTTAACTGATATTTTGAGAATTTCTTAAGGGACACCTAGGATGCTTCTTACTCAAGGCCCCACCATGATCGCCATTATGTTGGTGTGAGCGGTGGGATAAATCCACAAGATAGTACTCTTAAGGGTTTTTTGAAAGGTTTAGGGAAGTCTAAGTTTGTTTATCACTCAGAGTCCCACCATGATCGCCATTATGTTGGTGTGAGAGGTGGGATAAATCCACAAGATAGTACTCTTAAGGGTTTTTTGAAAGGTTTAGGGAAGTCTAAGTTTGTTTATCACTCAGAGTCCCACCGTGATCGCCATTATGTTAGCTCCCTGTAATTTGATAGATTGATTGAGATACAAATGCACAGGGGTAACATCAAGCCAAGCTTTGGAATCCAAGGACCTAGCCTTCCTGGATTCAGAGAGGGATCTCTCTAGTAGATGCAAATATGTGAACTTGTTTGCTGATTAGGGTTGATTTTAGGCTAGATGTTAAGTGCAGGGTATTTTAATTTTTTTTGGTTGGGTATGATGCTCAGATGGATTTAGATAGAAAACATGGAAGATTGTTAAGTCATTTGGAAATGGAGTTTAACAAGGTCATGATAAGTTCATCAATGGTGTTAAGAGCATTTGCAGGGCAATTTTAACTTGGTTGGTGGATCTTTAAGGCTGTGAAGGATCATGAGATAGACATTAAGCTTGAGAACAACAAGCTAATAAAGGGCATAAACATAATACTTTATATACTTGTAAACTGAGGGAGTTAGAAGATTTATAATCATAGCAAGAGAATCAAAGGCCTAAGAAAAACCTAATCCATTTGATTTCAGAATGAAAGCATATAATCATCCAAGACAAACATTCAAATGAAATATAGAAAGGCAAGAAACTTATTTAACTTTAATAGACTTAATCATCAAGAGGAGAAAACATTTAAGATGCAGAAATAACTATAACCATATAAGGAGAGAAATCCATAACATCTAAATTTACAAGTATGAAGGTTCCTTGAAACAATTTTAGCTAAGTAAAGGCAAATATCATGATTGAAATAGACTTCTTTGATGAACCTAGGCAAAGATGTTTTAAATAAATGATTCCAAGAATAGAGTATTTAGTGGCAAAAAATATGCAAGGATAGCCATGAATCATTTTGAAACCAACTGATATAAACCATTCAAGAAATATACAAGTAGAAGAAATTCTTAGAGAGAAAAAAGATGAATTCTCTAACATATCCTAGCAAAAGAAAACATTAAGGCAGTGAAGGAAACAAACAGACCTAAGGTTCCATTAGCAAACATGTCTTGGTCTAAATACTTTGTCTTATTGCAACATAGAAAGATGGAAACATAATGAAAAATAGAAAACATGAACAAAATAGAAACACACACCATCAACCAGGCTTATGGATCTTGCAAATAGTCCTCCTCCATCAACAAACAAATCAGGTCATGCATGAGCTCCAAGACATCAAATTCTCATAAAAAACTCCAAGAGACTATGTATTGCTCCAGAATAAGTCATCAAAATTCAAATAATACATAATATCCTCATGCTCTATTTATGGAGAAAAATGAGGAGGTGGAAACCCTAATTTAGCCATAAATGTCATAAATGTGCTTAATGACCATTCAAGGCCCAAGACACATAGTAGATAAGATAATAAATGAAAAACATCAAAACATAACTCCTTGATCAAATTAGGAGTGATTTTTCCAAGAAAATATTAAAAACCAACTTGTCATTAATCAGTGTCTTTTGTTGACTTTTTGGCAAAAGGTTGTCTCTATGCATAGTGCCATTTTAACAAAAAAAAAGGGTTTGTTGCAATTGAGTCTTGGACCCCTTCCTGGCATTGGATTTGGCCTCGTGATGGCTCGTTGAAAAGCTTGATGAGTCAAATTTCCAAAAATACTTGATTTGTGCTAAATGGATGCCACTTACCTACTAAAAAATCAAATCTTCCATGACTACTTTGTGCGCAGTACCTGGCCTAAAAAGGAGGCAGATAGGTCAATTTTGAGGTGTTTTTTGACCTTTTGAGGGGGAAAAATGCTCCAATTGACCTGAAATTTTGTGGGTAGACTGTTGGTGATGTGAAAAATAAAAAAATTTAAACTACAGTAGCTGAGGATGCCCCAATCTTGTGCATAGTGCCTAGGGTGTTGTACTCCTGGGGGTCAAAATTTGGAAAAAACAAAAAGCTTCCGGATTTGCCTCAAAATTGGTGTGTAGACCCCTCAAGGGGTTTTAGATATCTAATGAGAAGAATCAGCCAAGATACCAAGGCTAACATCCACTTTGGTCCTTTTTAGATCTTCTAGCTCCATGAGGGCTTGCTTTAGTTTGGCATTAGTAAGCATGCTTTTCATTGCATAGTGTTTGACCATTTTCTTCTATAAGGCAAGGCCCCTCTTCACCTCTTCGAAATGTTTATGATCCTCTTTATAATAGTATATGACCCTTTGTGCCCTCTCAAATTCCTTTTCTAATTCTTGAAGCTGGGCATCCTTTTCTAAGAGGAGCAACTTAGTATTCATCCCTTGGTCCTCATTATCACTGTCTAGATCAACAAAAAGAGGGCCTTGAGAAGTCTTTTTGATCCTTTTGCTCCTTCTTACTCGTACCTTCTGCTCAAAATTTTCCATTTTTTCTTTGCCTTTGTCCAATGTTTTGGCAGTTTGAGAAGAGATGGCCCTTTGCCTTTTAGAGGCAGCAAAAACATTTCTTCTCCCTCTGTGATATGTGCATGTGAAAGGTGTAACAATGGAAGTTTCAAAGGCAGTGCTATTATCATTTTGAATTTTAATTTGCTTGATATCTTATGCACTTGTCTCACTATGATTTTCTTTGTCATCCATGGACTGAGTTTTTTCAAGACAATCATGACTGTTGTCATGACTTTTATGACTCTTTCCTTGACTGTCTGGTGTAATTTGATGGCTGTCCTCTTCATCATGTTATTCTTCCTCATCATGTGGCTGCTCTTATTCATCATGTGGCTGCTCTTCCTCATCATGTGGCTGCTCTTCCTTATCATTTGGTTTCTCTTCTTCATCATTTTGCTCACTACTTTCATCTTTGTTTTCCTCTTCATCAAGCTCACTACTCTCATCTTTGTGTTCCTCTTCATCAGGATCACTACTCTCATCTTTGTGGCTGCCTTCACTAATTTCATCATTTCCATCACTTCTTTCTTCATGGCTACTTCCCTCCTCTTCACTGTTTTCTTCATTTTCATCATCTTATTTTCCACTGCTCCTTTCTTGTCCATAATTATCTATCTCAATTTCCTCCTAACTATTGCCTTCTATTTTTTCTTCACTAGGGCTACTGTCAGCCCCCTCACTTGGAAATTTAGGGGAAGAGATAAGAGTTGAAATTATTTGTGGAGAAGGCACATGGGGAGATGATGGATGTGAGGTAGATGGTTGTGAAGTGGAAGGCAAGTTCTGCTGGATGAAGGCCCGGGGGTCTGTAAACACATCATGTGAGATGAAGGTTTCCCAAGATATTCCTTGTTGCTCTAGCTGATATAGGACAATAATTTTTATCAGGGAGTGGTGAAAGAGGCTTGACATTTGGTGGTCATAGCTTTTCTTCTTGAAAACTGAGGCCATTTTATCAATGCTTCGGAAAAGGTAGTAAGGTAGGTTCATCATCTTGACCTTGCTAAAATTTATTAGCAACCTTATATGATATGAGTAGATCTGAGAGTATCTCCCCTCACATGTGAAAAAAATGATAATCTGCCTCATCAATGCAGCATACCTCTCTAGTAAATGGGGAAAATGGAAAACAACCTTACAATTTTTTTGATAGCTGGGTTTCAAATAGGGCCCATAATAACTCAACTCCAACTTCTTTTTTTTGAACCATACCTCACCAATGTCTGGTATACCTGTTGCTTTGGAAATGATCTCAGATGAGAGCTCAAATTGCACCCCTGCAAGATTGACTTGATGGTTTTTTAAGCTATAGATGAACAATCTAGTCAAGTCTGAATGACTGCTGACTTGCTTGACCTTTTCACAAAATTTGTAGCACCCTACATCCTGAAAGCATGAAAGGATCATAGGAGATGAAGTGATTGGAGTGGTGTCTAGGGGCTCAAATATTTTTTCTTTTCCTCCATGATATTTTGGCTTGGTGGGAATATGACTCTCATCACTACTGGTGTGACTATCTCCCTCTGACATGATGACTGGTCCAAAAACAACAGTAGGACCTTTGGACTTTTCTTGAGGGTTTTTGGGCAAACTAGGTGCTTTTAGTGGTTTTTAGGTCAACTATTTGTAAAATGAAGGCTAAGGTGAAAACGATTTTTTAGAGCTTGCACTTGGGGTTGGAGGTTAGCCCATAGTTACACAATATTATTTTTGTGCTCAAAACGAATTTCACTTGAAAACCCTAACTCAAAGACTAAAAATTAATTTTTATATAGTCTAGGGTTTGGTCTAACTTTGACTATGGATGACTTCCTTGTTTTTATAAAAAAGGAAAGCCTCAGAGGAGAAAAAAAAGGTTCCGCCAACCTTAGGCTCTACTTGCATAATTTTTGAAGATGAAATTTCAAAATTTAGGGCTCTTTGAGAAAATGTGGAGAAGTCTGGCCAAAGCGTAGTGTCGGTGTGTAGCGCCTGTGCACAGTGCCTGTGCGTAGCGCTGGGCAGAATGGGCGGTGTCCTGGGTGCTTCTGGTCCTTGCTGGGATTGTGTGTAGCACTAGGCCAGGTCCGTAGCGCTAGGTTCTGAGCACGTAGCGCAGTGTAATTTTACACCGCCCGACTCCCTCCTCTACATAGCGCCAAAGGCCAGGTGCGTAGCGCCCAAAAATTTCACAGTTTTGCCTGAAAACCCCGAAAAAATCTTCCAATGGCTTCTTCACTTTGTAAAATGGAAAATGATTCATAGGAAAGGTTCAAGCAACCTTTTATAGTTGTTTTGAAAAGTAATTTTTAAAAGATAAAATCCACTTTTGCAAAGTTAATGTCCCCTATATTTTTAGTGTGCCTTTTGACTGATATTTGCTGTGAAACACACTTTTGACACTTTTTGGCAAAATTTTTTACTTATGTCTCTGTCATCTTTTGTAGAACAATATTTTGACAAGGAGGCCTTTTTTGGGGGTCTACTGCTGAGATGTAAATCAGGGGCACACTTGCTTCTTAGGCCATTTTGACAATAACTTATGCCCAACCTTTGATCTTACTTTAAAAACTCTGTTTTTTACCCTTTGGTAAGATGATCCTCTTTAAAATGATACTCTTAGTCTTTTCTCATTTTAGTGCAGGTGAAATAATGCCAATTTTTGGAAAAACCCTAGAGAGGTGGCTTCTATCCTTGTAATCTTTGTGATGGTTTCTTGCTTGTCACCACTATTTTGTTAACCAACCAAAACAAACACTAATTCTCTTTTACCTACAGGCTTGTTGCTTTTGTCTTTTTTGTGTCTACATCCCGGTGATGATTACATCTTATTACCTTACTTCTTCTTTTTTTTGGTGGCCACCTTGGTTATTCATTGTAGAAATGTGATCAAAGGCAACTGTCCCTTGCATTATTTGTGCTCTAAGCCAAGGAGGCTTTTCTTGAATGACTTTGGATCAAATTTCTTGATTTTATTTCTCTTTGAATACAATCTCTTCATGCAGGAAGGCATAACTTGTCGGGCACCAAATCCATCCTATGACTCAGTGAAACCTTAGGTGACCTAATGGGGGCTTTCTTGGACTTGGACTTTGGACAGAGACTTAGACTTAGGGATCACCAAGTATAAGATAGGATCTATGATAAGCTTGGTCGATTTGAATATTCAAACATCAATCATACTTGACTATCAAAGGGTCTATAGAGACAATTTGAGGCCATAAGTGTTTGGAAGTATCATGGGTGACACCACAAAGCTATTTTATTGGTAGGTTTAGGTGGTGTTGTGGATTTTTAGAAAAAAAAAAAACAGAGGATTTGGGCCAAGGTGACAACTTAGGGCTAAAATAAATGGCTCGAGCCCACGATGGGTGTTTCGGGAGTAGTGGGCTAGTCATGACTAGATAGGATGATAAAATGGTTAAAATTTTATCTTAAGGATAATGAAGGTAGTGAGATTTCTAGAACTCACAATGTTCTATAAATTTTGTTTCTATAAATCTGGGAATAGTCATTTATTCATCATCAAGGAAAAAAAATTCTAATGACTAACACAATCATCCTGTTGATGACCTCTGTCTGGCCATCAGTTTGGGGATGGAAAGCTGTGGACTTGGTGAGCTTGGTGTCCAACATTGACCAGAGGCTAGAACAAAATGTGCTGAGGAACCTGCTGTCACGATCTGATATGATAGACTGTGGGATCCCAAAGTGCACCCATACTCATTCAAAGAAGAGTTTAGAAGTGGCTTCTGTTGTGATATTATTCTTGCAGGCCACCATAATGGCCATATTTGAGAATCTGTCGATGACCATGAAAACACAGTCATTTCCATGCTTAGTAGAAGGAAGGCCTGACATGTAGTCCATGGAAATGGATTCCCAAGGTCGACTAGGGGTAGGTAGCGGAGTATAGAGCCCTTCCTTCTTGATGGTCGATTTCAAAATGGCACAAGCAGTGCAATATCTGATGTGCTTCCCGACATCCTGTCGAAGGTTCGGCCAATAGAAATACTTCTGCAGTACTGCCATTTTTTTCTCGACCCCAAAAATGCCCAGAGACTTGACTGTAGTGTGCTTCTCATATCATCTTGGCACGTTCGCTTGAAGGAACACAAAGGTGTCCCAGGTGACATAATAGTGCATCTTTGAGGTGAAAATTTGGAACTTGCATACCCCCCAAGAGTGCCTTCTATGTGTAGCTGAATTTTGGATTGCTCTTGTAGAGAAGCGGCCAATCAGAGTCTCATGCCCACAAGAGTTGAGAATTCTGGTTATGGCCACGATTGGTAGTCAGCTGAGGCTGTCTGAAACATTATTGGTGCTACCCTTCTTGTACTTGATGTTCAAATGAAATTGTTGCAGATATGTGGACCACTTCTGATGGCAATCGTTCTGCAACTTCCCTTGTGTCTATATGAACTGCAGGGGTCGGTGGTCTGTGTGGATGATTGTATCCTTCCCCAAAATGTAATTCTTCCATTGTCAACAAGCCTACACAATGGAATGAATTTCTTTGTCATAAGTGGGATACTTTTGAACTGTGTCGGACAATGTCTCACTGTGATATGCCACCGGATGCCCCTATTGAGTAAGAACTGCCCCAATAGCATATTCAGAGGCATCTGTCTTGACCACAAATAATTGTTGCAAGTATAGTAATGTGAGCACTAGGGCAGAACAGAGGTGATGTTTCAATTCTATGAACAAATTCTGTTGAGATTCCGACCAACAAAATTTTTCTTTCACTCCTCCCTTGGTGACTTGACTCAAGGACCAAGTTATATGAGAGAATCCCAAATTGAACCTGTGGTAGAAATTAGAAAGACCCGGAAAGTTGCGAAGCTCTATTAGGGTGGTTGGGGCTGGCCAATCCCGAATGACTTGGATCTTGGCTGGATCCACATGCACCCCCCTTTCATCAATAATGTATCCTAGATATTGAACCTGAGTCATGCCAAAAGTGCACTTCTCCAAATTGGCACACAACTTGAGTTGCCGCAATGTTTGGAGGACTTCTCGGATGTGGTGGAGATGCTCTTCCCAAGTTTGCTAGAAGATCAGAATGTCATCCAAGTATACCACTACAAATGAGTTGGTGAATGGACGCAAGATGTCATCCATCAACCTCATGAAGGTTGCGAGATCATTTGTCAATCCGAAAGGCATGACGAGCCATTCCAAAAGGCCCTCCTTGGCTTTGAAGGAAGTCTTCCACACATCAGAGAGTTAAATTGGTACCTGGCGATACCCAGACTTCAAATCGATGTAGAAATTTGAATAACTAAGATATTATTCACCAAGATTCTCCTGATCACACACTATTTTAGCTTCATCCATATTACAGAATCTCTTCTACCATTGATCATCACATGCGGAAATAAAATCAATTGCATGCATACATTAAAACCACAAACAATCACACATATGAACACAGTATTTAATGGGAAAGCTTAAAGCTGAAAACCCCAACTATCTATATATTATATGTCATGTATATCATGTAACAATCATAGTACAAAAGCTCCTCACAAGCTCTCATGCACACCCTCAATTGCTACACACTATCAAGCTAGATCTAGCAAAGCTCATGCTCCAACCCTTAGCCACTTGATAGCCAACCTCTCTTGTGTGTTTCAATGCTATGGGATGGCCTCTTTATATATATAAACCACCAGTCTGAACTGCGCAATCCTGATGGGCTTACTCCACCTATCTGTGTGTTGCAAATAGCAACAGTATAGTCACAACTGATAGTTAACCTACTCTTTCACCTATTCCTGAACTGGTCTCCACTGAAACAGTCCATGCACTGAAGTTAACTGATGTATTCTTTAGTTGATTAATGAGTTTATAATTATTGAATTAATTAATAATTATTGAATTAATTAATAATTAATTCACACCACTCTCACTAATTGTATCTATTAGTTAACTTAGATACAAAAAGCTCAACTATGTTTAGATTAGTTAAACTAAATACAACTCCACTAACTTCCTCAATCAACTCCACCAAACTCTGTCACATGAGTTCTAACTAAAGTCTCCATGCAATAGCTTCACTTAAACCCTAGGAAAAGCATAATTCCTTCTGTCAGCTGCATGTGCCACTTCTAGGCATCAAACTGAAGTGCTCCAAGAGAATAAGATAATGTTTAGAGTCTAAATATTATTAAGAGCTAATAATATTTGACATCTCTATTTTTAGACTGGCAATCTAAAAATAGATTCCGCCCAGTATGTCTAAAAATAGAAGTCCATCTATTTTTTCCGACTTGACCAACCATCCACAAATAGCATCCTGCAACTCATAGAACATGATCCATATGTCTAAAAATAGACATAGTCTAAAAAATAGACTTTGCGCCAAAAATAGCCTGCGGGCCCACTTAGTGAAGGCGACTTCTTTCCACTAAGCTCATCATCTTGTTGCAATCTCAACACTCCCTCTCAACAAGATAAGGATTATATGCAACCCCTATCTTCAAGCATATTGATTTGCTCTTGGTGAAACTCTTCCTCGAAGATATCAACATCACGATCTCCCAAGTAGGAATGTATGAAAGTAACATGACCTTCTGTTGCACACAATCTCTAATATGATGATACCAGATGTCAATGTAGTGTGAACCGAACAACCCGACCAGGATCTTCCTCATCCATATAGCCTCGCATGCAGCCAAACTCGCTGCCATATACTCGGCCTCTGCTGAACTGAGTACCACGGATCTCTGCTTCCTGCTGTACTAAGAAATTGCTGTCGACCCGATACTGAAAATCCCTCTGGATGTGCTCTTTCAATTCGTTGGGCTCCCTGCCCAATCTGCATCTGTGAAGCCATGCAGCTTCACCTCATTTGATTGTCTGTACCATAATCCATATCCCGATGTGCCTCTGATATAACGCAATACATGCTTGCCCGCCTTCCAGAAGAGCTTGGTAGGCTTAACCATAGCTTGTGAAAGCTTGTTAATAGCATAGCATATGTCGGGTCGTGTATTGACCAGATACATAAGCGACCCCACCAACTGTCGATAAACAGTAGCATCCACTACTTCCGCCGAAGTAGCATCCTCCTTCCTCCATCCGCCAGGAAGAGGAGTATCAACAGGCTTGTAGCCATGCATGTTGAACTTCTCCAATATCTCCCGGGCATACTTACCCTGAGAAACAAACATTCCACCACTGCACTGCCAAATTTCCAATCCCAGGAAATAATGAAGGAGGCCCAAGTCCTTCATCTCAAACTCCTTTGCAAGATCCTCCTTTCATAAGAGTATCAATAGCTCATCACCTATCAAAATCAAATCATCTACATAAAGTACAATGATCAACAACTTAACCTCCACCAAAATCTGGTATAGGTTAGGATCTTCCTCACTCTTGGAGAATCCAATTCCAGTGAAATAACTGTCTATCTGTGTGTACCAAGCACAAGGTGCTCGTTTCAACCCATACAGTGCTCTCTTGAGCCTGCACACATGCAACTCGTTGTTGAAGATCTCGAAAACTTCAGGATTCTCTATGTACACCTCCTCCTCAATGACTCTGTTGAGGAACACAGTCTTCACATCCATCTGATGAATGTGCCACCCCATCTGCGCTAAGAGAGCTAGGATCATCCGTATGGAAGAATACCTTGCGACAGGTGCAAATGTCTCCTCATAATCGATCCCCTCTATCTGTGAAAAGCCTCGGGCAACAAATATTGCCTTGTACTTCTCCACACTCCCGTCAGCTGCCTGCTTCACTTTGTAGATCCATCTCGAACCCACCACTGATTTCCCCTCTAGTTTCGAGACAATCTCCCATGCACTTTTTTTAACAATCAAGTCATACTCTTCCACCATGGCATCTACCCATGAGGGGTCCTCCACAGCTTCCTCGAAAGAGGATGGCTCTGTCACGATACACTTGCTCACAAGAGCCATGTATCCAGTATACCGGTCAGGTGATTGTCTCTGTCTGTGCTGTGATGTAGGTGCTCCTACAACCTTCTCTGCATCTTGAGCCAGTCGCTCAGCTTCTGTAGTGCGCTTCCGCCCTCTGATGGTTGGCACTGCCTGAGTGGTCTCTTCCACTCCATGAACCTCATCTTGTGGCTGATCCACATCTTGAGACTCATCCTTAGGAACTAATAGCTCCTCATCTGCATGCAAGTGTGGCTCCCTCTCAAGTGAACACTTCATGGCTTTCTCCTCCTGAAATTTGATATCCCATCGCACAACAGTCTTGCGACTGTCAGGAAAATACACACGATAGTTTTGGGGCATATCATTGTACCCCACAAATATCCCAACCTTCACAGTTGGCTCCAGCTTCTTCCTGGCATCCTTCATCACATGAATGTAAACAGGTGAACCAAAAATCCTCAAATGGGAAATATCATGTCTCTTACCAGAAAACGCATCCTAGGGTGTACTCGTGCCAAGTATCCTGTGAGGACAACGGTTCTGCACATATACTGTAGTATTGCATGCCTCTGCCCACAAGTGAATGGGTAGGCCCTGATCATGCAACATCGCCCGTGCAACACCCATGATCATTACCGATTTCTTACGCATAAACCCCATTTCTTTGTGGGTTGTGAGTGCTAACGAGCTCTCTTCGAATTCCTTCTACGCTAAAAAATTCCTTGGGTGCAGAGATAGGAATTCACCACCATTTATGCTCTAAGAGCCTTCACACTTCCCGATTCTTTCTCCACCAGCGCCTTGAACTCACAGAACTTTGAGTATGTCTCGCTCTTCTTCTGCATGAAGAAGATCCAACACTTACGAGAAAAATCATCAACAAATATCATATAATACCTGTGCTTTGTTGTCGAAGCTACTGAAAAAGGTCCACACACGTCTGTGTGAATTCTCTCAAGGATCGTCGTGGTGCGACTATCCTTCTCATGAAAGGTGGCTTTAACAAATTTTCCTAAGGTACACCCCTTGCATTGATCTGACTGTGCAAGAGTGCCTTTAGAAAGCCCAGTAGAAATCTGCTAGAGTATCTTCAAAGCTCCATGGTGAAGGTGGCCCAATCTCCGGTGCCACAACTCGCCATCATCCTGGCTCACCACTCCTTCTGCCTTGCCTGCCATTGCTGCGCAGCTATCTACCTGCAATTGATAAAGGTTCTGAACTCGAACCCCTATCCTCCGGGTCTCACCAGTTGCCTTACTACGCAGGAAAGCCTTTCCCTCGCTAAAGACAACATCATATCCCTTGTCTTCTAACATCGCCACAGAGATAAGATTCTTCTCCAATCCTGGAACATGCATCACTTCCTTCAATCTGAAGGGTTTACCAGACTCCCTCTCAAAGGAAATGGTACTGATACTGGTCGCACTATATCTACCATCATTTCCCATCTCTATGTGCACTCCAAGATCTTTCTCATCCAGATCAGTAAACAAATCTCGATCTCCTGTCATGTGAAAAGACGCACCACTATCAAGAAACCACACTAATCCCATCATACTTGAAACCAAGCATGCGATCAGCTAAAAATCCAGCTCAAACTGTGAGGCTAAGGCCTCTCCGGCTGCAGTCCCAGCAGCCTGCTTATTTTTATTCTTCTGTGGACAATTTGTGGCGTAATGTCCATGTTGGTGACAGTGAAGGCACTTCACCTTGGACATGTCCTGCTTCTTGCCTTTCGCACCAGAATGAGAAGCTTTCTTTCTCTTCCCCTTCTTTGCTTTGGCAGCCAAAGCGCAATTCTCTTCATCAGAGTTCTTTGATGAAGATCTGTCCTTGGTACTCTGCCTTATCTCCTCTTGCACAAGATCCGACCAAAGTCGCTCCCATCCTGGCAATTTCTCCCGACCATTGACAGAGTCCTGATAGGAATGCCAACTCTGCGGAAGCCCAAGGAGAGCCAAGCTCACCAAGTCCTCATCATCTACAGTCACCCCCACACTTCCCATCTCATCCCTGCATTGGATGAACTTCGTGAGGTACTTGGGCATACTGTCTCCTTTCTCCATCTTTATGTTTATGAGTTTATCCTTGAGCACCAACTTCCTCTGATCGCTCTTGCTTTGGAACAAATCCGTCAAAGCTTTCCACATCAAGAATGGAGAAGCCTTACCATGAAGGATGGATGCTATGTGATCCTTCACACCCTCCAACAGAATCCTTCGACACTTTGCTGTCTTCTTTTTCCATGCGTCAAGTACGGCAACATCACTAGAAGTAGGCTTTGGAATTTCTGCATCTATGAACTCCTTCAACCCATTGTCATTCATCACCGCCTCCATCCTGTCCTTCCATGCAATATAATTCGAGCTGCCCTCAAGGGAATACTCCAATCGCAATCCATTGAAATACATCTCAAATTTGACACCAAGAAAACCCTCTTGCAAATTCGAATTCCACCAGCACAAAACTCAACCGCTTCAATGTTTTGCAATTGCTCCGATGATCAATAACGCTCCGATACCATGTAGAAATTTGAATAACTGAGATATTATTCACCGAGATTCTCCTGATCACACACTATTTTAGCTTCATGCATAATACAGAATCTCTTCTACCATTCATCATCACATGCAGAAATAAAATCAATTGCATGCATACATTAAAACCACAAACAATCACACATATGAACACAGTATTTAATGGGAAAGCTTAAAGCTGAAAACACAAACTATCTATATATTATATGTCATGGAGATCATGTAACAATAATAGTACAAAATCTTCTCACAAGCTCTCATGCACACCCTCAATTTCTACACACTATCAAGCTAGATCTAGCAAAGCTCATGCTCCAACCCTTAGCCACTTGATAGCCAGCCTCTATTGCGTGTTTCAATGCTATGGGATGGCCTCTTTATATAGATAAACCACTTCACTTAAATCGTGCACCTCATGGGTTTCTCCACCTATCTCCGTGTTGCAAATAGCAACAAGATAGTCACAACTGATAGTAGACTCACCCTTTCACCCACCTCTAACACTGGTCTCCACTGAACTGTCCATGCATTGCAGTTAACTGATGTGTTCTTTAGTTGATTTATGAGTTAATAATTAGTGAATTAATTAACAATTAATTCACACCACTCATCACTAGTGTATTTGTCAGTTAGACTAAATACAACTAGTTCAACTAAGTTAAACAGAACACAACTCCACCAACTGTCTCATCAACTCCACCAAACTCTGCCACATGAGTTCTAACTGAAGTCAACCATGCAATAGCTCAGCTAACCCTTAGGAAAAGCGTATTTCTTCTGTCAGCTGCATGTGCCACTTCTAGGCAGATCACCAAACATAAGTGCTCAAAGAGAATAAGATAATGTTTAGAGTCCAAATATTATTAAGAGCTAATAATATTCGACATATCTATTTTTACACTGGCAACCTAAAAATAGATTCCGCCCAATATGTCTAAAAATAGAAGTCCATATGTTTTTCCAACTTGACCAACCATCCACAAATAACATCCTGCAACTCATAGAATATGATCAACATGTCTAAAAATAGACATAACAAAAATAACTTTTCTGGCCAAAATATTCTCACGGGCCCACTTAGTGAAGGCGACTCCTTTCCACTAAGCTCATCATCTTGTTGCAATCTCAATAGTAGATCTTGCTGAAATATTTTTCCCCTTTGAGTTGGTTGAGAAGGTCATCAATCTGTGGGATCGAGTACCTATTCTGGACAGTGATCTTGTTTAGCACCCGATAATCAATACAAAGTCTCCAAGTCCCATCCTTCTTTTGTACCAACATGATCAGGCTCCCACAGGGCGATGAACTTGGCCGGATGTGACCTTTCTACAGCAACTCCTAAATCTGCCTCTTGATTTCATCATTCTCCATAACAAAGCGCCTATAGATCGGTCCATTGGGTAGTAGCGCACCTGGGGTCAGGTCAATGGGGTGCTTGACCTGACAGTGTAGAGGCACCCCTGTGGGTGAGGTGAAGATGTCCCCGTACTCCTCCACAACCTTGTCCATTTGTTGTTGTCATGCAAAGGAGCCATGTCTGGAGGTCGTGGCCACAGTCTTCTTCTTGCCCTGGGGGCAGATCATCAGGAAAAAAAATTCCTGGTTTGGGAAATGAGCTTACTGCATTTTTTTGAAGTAACCAAAGATATAGTGGGAGGCGGTGGTACCTCTGGTATCTTGTAAAATTTATTTCCCAAAGTAACAATAATAGCACGAGGCTGGGACTCATACACAGCATGTCACTTCCACAAGTATGGTTGGCCTAATAATACATAAAAATCATTAATAGGAGAAATGTCACATAATACCTCATCCATGAAGGGCTTGATGCTATAGGGAAGGTGGCACTGCTGGCTAACGCAGAGATCCTGTCCTTGGTGAAGCCTCCCAATGGTGTATGGTTGTGGGTGCGCTGCGGTCCACAAGCCTAACCACTTCATGACATCTACTGAAACGACGTTCTTTTGGCTCCCATTGTCAACAATGAACCATAGCAGGGAACCCTTTACCCACATCTGGGTGTGGAAGAGACGCTTTGCCTCGTCTGGATCTTTTGGTTCCTCCTTCTAGATCTTCGTAGTGGCGACAGTGGCGTTGGGCTCCGCATCAATAATATGCTTCCCTTTGTCATTCACCTTGTCAGGTTCTGAATCAGATTTGGAGCATGCATCTAATTCAGTAGCCCTCATCTCGACCACCAGCGATTGCTTGGCCTAACACTCACTTGTGTTGTGAGTGGAGCTCTTATGGAACTCACACCACTTTCCCGTGTCCTTCTTTGGCTTCGCAGTGTTGTTCTTTGCTCGTGTCTTTGGCAAGTTGTCTTGGGCCACCATGCCTTGGATTTGTCCTTTTTTTCAGTAGTTTGGGGGCACGTTTCCCTTGCTTTTGATTCACATATCCAAAGTCTCTCTTCTTCTGTTTGAATTTCTTCTCAATCTTGGCAGCATACCGGTATGCCGTACCAAGCGAGGAGATGTCGAGGAACTCCATTTCCTCTCAAATGTATCTGTGCAGAAAAATGTGATACTTTAGCACCAAATTTTTCTCTGAATATTTGATTCCCAAATTTGTGTGCAGGGTATGGAACATATTCGTTAGCTCATGAAAATCTTGATCCCTTTGTTGCCGCAGCGTGGTCCATTGTATGTACTTGTCCTCATAGCTCCCCATGGGATAGTATTTTTCCTAGATGGCATCTTAGAAATAATTCCAAGTGAGTACATCTGAGAACAGAGAGGGTTATGTCTCATCCTTTTTCTCATAGTAGGTTTCCCACTAGTCCTTGACATGGGTGTAGCTTTGAGGAGTGAAAAAATAATCTTCTCTTGGTCGGAAAAGTCATGAACCGAGAAATATCCTTCTAATAGATTCAAACATCTATCTACGACATCTGCATCTATTTGACCCTCAAATATGGGAATGTCAAAGTTTACTTGTAACTTAAAGGGAGTTACACCTCCAGAGTGGCTGCTTGATGCAGATACGTCGCCAGTGGGAAGTCGTTGAAGGATCTGGGAAAAGTTATCCATCATCTCATTCCTTTGTTTTTCGAGGGCCTCCTCGAGCAATATTTTGATATGATCTCCTACTCCCTCATATTTCTTTTTGTCCCCCATGGGTGTCCGTCAGGTTTTGCGGGGCTGATATTGCAAAGGTTTTACCAGATTGAGCCCTAACCCATTATACCCTGACCTTGTTGGGGACATGCAAAGAAGGATCGAGAAAAAAGCAGATCGCTCTAATACCACTGATCCATATTTATGAAAGAATGCAACAGAACATATAAATAACCATACACATATAAATAAAATGGAAATAAGGCTTCATTTAATTAATATGAAATCACAGAAATATTCTTACAAACATGATGGAAATAAAATAGCTAGGGTTCTGGTAGCGAATCTCTGAGAAGAGATGTGGTGACTACAGACCTCTAAATTGTGTTACAATGAGGCTCGAGGGCCTGTTTATTATGGAGAAACAACGGAGAGCTCTAAACATCCAAAAACCTAACCCTAGGAGATGAAGCGCCAAAACTATGGGCCCCGTTTGGGTAAATTGGTGTTTCAACTTCTCGGGGACATAACTTCAGCATACTATCTTTGTTTGGGGCTTCAAAATGGCTCTGGAAGTTTAGGACCCAAAAACCTGCTAAAAATAGTAAGTTGTGAAAAAAAAAAACTGAAAGAGACAATGGTGGGGCCCCAAGTGGAATAAGCGAGTGGCCACCAATATCCACTTGGATCAAAAACTCAGTAGTTGATTCCCTAGCTGTTTCTACAAGTTTGTTTATCATCCCTGCACATTCCACTGAGAAGTATGAGATTGAAGCTCATCATAGGCCTACCATCCCATATAATATCATCCATTGGAAAGTGTTTGAAGATGACCAACAAGTCAAAAATTTCATAGAGTTGAAGGAGGAGTTTGAAAGCACACAAGTAGATCAACAAAACATGCTTATTGAAACTAAGGGTAATTTTGAAGTTTTACAACTAAAGAATAATTGTATACCCAAGGGCCTTATTCCACTTGAAAATCTTTTTGACCAAAATGATGTGTTCAAATATCCTAGATTGTAGGTAGATGATGAAGAGGTAGAGACTTGTAATATTGGTACAGTAGCAGTGCCTAAAATGATAAAGCTTTCTATATTTATTTCTGTGGAAATGAAACATAAATATATTGAGATGATGAATAAGTTCATTGATGTTTTTGCATGGAGTTATTCTGACCTAAAAGAGTATGATCCTACTATTATTCAACATACTATTCCTATAAAAGAGAATGAGAAACCTTTCAAACAGAAATTGAGAAGGATTAATCCATTGCTCATGCCTCTAATTGAGAAGGAAATTAAGAAGCTTTTTGATGTAAAAATTATTGTTCCTATCAGATTCTCAAAATGGCTTGCTAACTTAGTACCAGTCAGAAAAAAGAGTGGAGAGATCTGAATCTTCATTGATTTCAGAAGCTTGAATAAGGCTTCTTTGAAAGACAATTACCCTCTCCCTAAGATGAATCAAATTCTGTAGAATATTGTTGGCTCTCAAAGGATTTCTATGCTGGATGGTTTTTCAGGATACATTCAGATATTGGTACACCCAGAAGGCCAGGAAAAAAATGGTTTTACCACACCATGGGGGACATTCATGTATGCCAAGATGCCCTTTGGTTTGATGAATGAAGGAGCAACCTTTCAAAGAGAAATGGACATTGCCTTTGCTGAGGAGAAAGATAAGTTAGTGGTGGTTTATCTGGATGACATAACTGTATTTTCAAGAAGGGAGGAAGACCATTTGAAGCATTTGGGGAAAGTTCTATTGAAGTGTAGAAGATTTGGTATTTCTCTTAATCCCACTATAAGTATTTTTTCTCTAACCTCGAGAAAGTTGATTAGAGTCAATTCCATTTAGAAGATAGATCTGCCAAGGAAAAAGAAGGAAATTCAGTCCTTTCTTGGGAGAGTAAAATTTGTTAGAAGGTTCATCCCAAAATTTTCTAAGGTTATCATAGACATTACCAAGATGTTGAAGAAAGGAGCTGATATTAAATGGATAGTTGAAGCCAAGTAGTCATTTAAGAAATAAAGAAAGCACTCACTTAGGCCCTAGTATTGATTATTCCAATTTTTTCAAAATAATTTCTAGTTTTTACATTTGCATTTGAAAACACCATAGCTGGAGTTTTACTACAGAAAGGACAACAAAGTATAGAGCAACCCATTTCATTATTTAGCAGAATCCTTGCTAACTCAAATCTGAAATACAATATTTTAGAAAAATAGGCATATGCTTTGATCAAAGCCATTAAATATTTCAGAATCTATATTGTTGTGGTGGACTAGTCGCACGGGTGTACGAAATCGCACCAGCTTAAAGAGTGTCGTCTACTCTTTAAACAATTGGTAACCAACAAAAAGTGGTGGAGCTCAAAAGTACACAATTTAGTGAAAAAAGTATACGAATGTATGCTCTAAGTAAACTAAAACTAAAACACAAATATATAGAAGCTATCAAAGAGAGTCAAAACAATAATAATACCAATGACAGCTCAAAGGCCTCTTCTTATAAAATGTTTGAAATGGAGAAGAAATTTTACCCACTTGCCAAAGGGCACCTAGGTAGTGGCTCTAGGTCCTGATGCAAGGATGTTGTCTTCCAATCTCTGCCTCTAATGCAGTCTCCCTCTCTCTCTGCCATGGTGGACTAAGATTGTTGGGTGGCCAATGATCGAGTCCTCTTTAGCTCTAGCTTTGTGTCACACACTACTGGTGTTGTTTGGGAAACTATGGCCTGCATAAAAATGTGATCACCATTTCTTCATATCTTGGTGGCTTTATATAGGGGAGTTTCAAATCTTCCTTCCCTCCCTTGGTACATGATGGATGTTGACCCAAGGGAGAGGTATGATTCCATTGTGTGCTCAAATATTCCTTTCTCTGCTCACATAGTGTCTAAGGAGGCGCTGGTTGTTGTCCTTAGGTGGCTTCATATAAGGAGTAATTGTCCTTTGCTTGGTCCCAAAAAGTGACATTTTTCCATTTCCTGGAATGCGCACTTATCGGGAAAAAAGGCACGCAGAAGGTGCTCTTCTCGAAGGATTAAGCATGCATTTCACCATTTAAGAATAGTTAAAATCTGATTTTCTCAAAACCTTATAGATTTTAATACTTCTTGATACCATAATGTGTTCCTGCCCTGTAAATACTTAGGATTGACATTAATTAATGTCATCTTCTACTATACAATTTTCCAGTGTTAACAACTGTCCCCTAATGTATAGGCGAAATACATTATAATTTATTTCTGTATCGTGCGCAAAGAGAGAGAGAGGCCTATGTGAATCTTGGAATTGGAAACACCTTGCACTGTTTCTTAGATGACCATGGCCTAAGGGGGCCCTGCAAGAAAATAAAATATAAAAAATATATACAAAATTTCAATGAAGCGGGCATGTCCCATGCTTGTGATGCTATGGCTAGTTAAACAACATTGACAAATACATGTGCTGTCGGTGTCACTACTGTGGTAGTGATGCTGGCGATTGTTGACGACGATTGCTGACACCCTCAGGGGCATTTTTCTTTGAAGACAGGTGGAATGTGGTACCCATATGCGTAAAATTGGTATGGCATATAGCTGCGAAATGTATGTATATTTATTGGGTGGGACCTTCTTGTGTAAGCAATGTTGACAGAGACACTTATGGAGGCATGGGTCTTCAACAAATCTAATTAAAGTGCAATGGTTGTAAGGTACGATACCATCATGACATTAAAGCTTTTGTTTTAGTCGAATGTAAGGAGGATCGATGAAATCTGTGGACAATGATGTCTCCCACAGTGCCACCCGAGGATACTCCTTTTCATGGGGAGGGGTGATCCAAGGTACCGCTTCCTTTTTGGAAAAGAATTATCGAGGTCAACAAAAAGGAAGTCTTAACCGAACCATGGGTCGCCGACCTGAGGGGTCGAGGACTTAGATGTGATGGGTTTAACATAGGAATGTTGGTGAGAGATGACTGAAAATGGATGATGGGGATTCGATGGCTCGAGGTCGGAGTATGCTTTAGCAGCTTGGTGACAGTCATAGGTATTTCTAAAGGGAAAATCCCTGGAGTCAGTAGGACTTACAGGGTGGGTGTGAGCCAGCTATGAATGTCATGATGGTGCGTGCGTGGGGGTGAAATACTTTGACCAAGGTGAATCAGGGACTGTTGCCATGGGGGAAAATATGACATATGAGGGCAAAGAGGCAAAGGGCATCATTGGCACTCTTTGTAAACTTACCAAAAGAATAAAATAATGAGGTTTGGTTTGTACAAAACACAGAGACGGGTACCCCAAAACATGAAAGGGTGCACTCACTAAAGGTGTGAGGGTGGCGTTTGCTGGGGGTGGGGGTCCCATTTTTCGGTCTCATGTGTAGCGTTGATGAAGTAGATGAAGAAGTGTTGCATATGGGATTATGCTGATGGAGGTATGGTGGGACAAATGTGATGCACGAAGGTGCAATTTCAATCTGCTTTTACAACCTGATCGTCCAAGAAGGGGATTTTTAAGTTTGAATGGTAAACTTGACCTTATGCATGATGAATGGATGGGCACGATGTTCTTCTCGGACTGAAATGGTATGGCCATGGCGTCACTTATGATGTGATATATGGTCTACTTTGGGTGACGAGCACCATGGAGGGGAGGCTCTACCGACCAACACAGACGTTTATCATGTGCAGGGTGAGGTGATGATAAACACGGTCGGGTATGATGACCCTATGGTTTATTTCTGATGGAGAAATGATGTCAGGATATACAGAGTTTTATGGGACTCTATCATGTTGGGGGTAGAATGATACCCACTCCGGGATTTCTAGTGGATGGTGTTGTAAGCAGGCTATGGGTTCTTCTTGAAAAAACAACTACCTCAAGTGAAAGCATCTTCTTTTCATCAAATATTATTTGAAAGAGGGGAGATTTTAAAAAATAAGATGGGAGAGGGCATACTTTCCGGTGCTGAAAAAATATTTTTCTTGGAAAGCGAATGTGTGGCATCACTTTCATTCGTCATGGCACATTGATGATGGTGCAACTTACGGTTTACGGAATGGACCTTCTGATCTCCTGTTATGGACCTTCGAAGTTATGGAAAAGGGTAATAAATATGGGATTATGGCCTTAATCCTATTCATTTGTACTTGCTGAGTTTTGAGAGATAAGAGGTGCTTGTAGAGCCTTTCTTTCTGTTGCGGTCAACCCATCTACTAGGGATTAGCTATTCTATGCCGAGGTAACTTTCATGATGTCCTACATTGTAATTTCTTTAGTTTGATGGTGCAGGGGGCCATACAAATTAGGTTTGTATGGCCTCTAACCAAAATTTTCCCTAGATTGCGTGGGTGATCTAGGAAAAAGTGCGCCTTTCTTGTGCATAATTCTGAGGAACAATCACATGAGGGCATGTTGTTCCCTACTGTTTGCGTGCAATGACACGCCTGTGAAGAAGACAGGCACACAAGGGCGCGCCTGTCTGAGGGACATGCATGCAAAGTCCATAGTGACAGGAAATTTTGGTTTCTTGCCTATTTTTGATGTTTTTCTCTGTACTGATGGGTGCCTGTGTTGCTTGGAAAGTTAGTGCAGAGAGAGCGAGATTGGCTTGAGATATGGATCGCTCTAGCTATTAATGCTAGGGCGCATCGTTAGTTGGCCGCATGGGGCCTTATGAAGTTCGTTGAGAATGAGTTCCTTCGGTCTCAGGACCGACTACTGTGTTACATTATACAAAATTGGCGTCGGAGGCACAATATGTTTGTACTGTAGGGGATGAACCTAGTGATTCGTCCTGAGATGGATATTTACTTTGTGACCGGGTTACTGCCTCATGGTGAGGCTCTGAGGTACCCACTCTTTACTGGGAGAGTGAACCTAGAAAAATTCCGGAGGCGGCATTATGGTGGTGTGCCTCTTACTGAAGGGTGCATCGACATTGCATAAGTGATAGATGTGGTAGAGAAGTGTGCTCTGGCAGTTATTGTGTGACTAGCGGGGTCGTTTGCTCCACATCAGGCATCTGGCCTGCAGGTTGGATTTTTACGCCGATTGCGGGGCAGGCACTTTTTCGATTTCGCCCACTTTTGTTTTGATGGGATGGTGTCGCAATTGAACAAGGTCCAATGTGGATATAAGTCATTTGTGTACGCTAGAATCCTGTGTAACGTTATGTATGAGAGGGTGGTGCTGCTAAGGCCGGTGGTGGCGGTGCCCATTGGGAGGCCACGGGAGCCACAGATGTGGAGGTGGGCTCCAGTGATGTCGCGGGGTGGTGGTGGTAGGGTGGGGCGTTACTGGAATGCCACAATAGAGGCTTGGTTTGAGGCCAACCCACAGATGTTCTTACCATACCCTTATGCGGGGATGGACTTCCAGGGTGACATAGACATGGGTCTCCCTTTTGGTTATGTTTGGGGGCTTGCAGGTATGTGTTATATTTTTTTCTGCATTTTTCAAGTATTTATGTGCTTATGTATTTTTTTCTTCACACTGACATTATTTTGGTTACTCGTGCAGATGTTGGTGAGGTAGGTCGCCCACTGGCTTGACTGGTGGGTCACGACCCTTTGCTATGACCTCGAGGCGGTCAAGGAGGAGGTGATGCAGGTGGACTGGGTGGTGGTGCCAGTGGACCTGGTGGAGATGGTGCTGGCCCTTCTGGTGAGGGTAGTAGATCGGCTGCAGCAGAGGTTGCGGCCGAGCGAGCTCGTGTAGATGCGGTTGAGGCACGCATTGCAGTACTTATGGCTTAGGTGACCACTCTTGAAGACTTTGGAGGTCGAGTGGACCACTTGACCCAGGGTATGCCTACTCAAGGTTTTATGGATGACTTCGAGGAGGTCTGGTTAGAGATGGTGATGGCCCATGAGAGGGATTATCGACCCACTCTTCGTTGGGTAGCAATTGTGATGGCAACAACAGCTCCGGTGGTGGCACCAGGAGTGGTGGTGGTTCCAAGTTCTCCTCTCGAGGGGGCACCCCCTAGAGTGGTTTTATACATAGGGAAAGCACCCATTATGAGGATGTTTCCCTTATTTTTGACGACTTATGTATCTTCGCGTTGGCCAGTGGGCCAGCGATACTAATTTTTTTACTCAGATACACATATTTTTTTATATATAAGTGAGAGATTTTTTTTTTTGTGTCTCTACATGGTGTGCTATTTATTTTGGTTTATATATTTTGGTTAAGCTGATGGATATCTATGTTTTTTTTTTATGGATGATGGTTTATTCGAGATACATTCCAGTCTATGATATTGCTAGTTATGCGAATATCTGTTTGGCTTTGATTCCTTGATACATGTGAAAATGTAATGTAATCAAATTGTCTGCTTAATCTTTTGGCACACAAATATTTTCTAAAAATTTGTGTGTCTCTGGTCTCAAATGTTTAGTTTATCTGCGATACTACTAACTAGGAATCTAGGTAGATATGCATACGACGAATTCCCCAATAGAGGGCGTCGCACATAAGTCCAATGACAATGTCATATTCTACCTCATTGTTTGTTGTTGATTCGATGCACACACCGTTTGAACATAGCAGTGATCAATCGGGGTGGTAGATGACCCAGGTAGCTGTAGCTAAGTTTTGAGACCATCGCGATGCTCCATCGGCAAATCCAAAATATGGTTCATTTTGGTGATCCAGGTTGGCACTTTGAGCGTGTTTTTCACATAAGTCTTCACGTCAAAAACTATTTTGGTGATTTGGGTTTGGTGTACTTTTATTTTAAGGGAAGGGCCTTTTGGGGCCCTTACGGGTAGAATTTCTTGAGGTAAAGGTCGTTGATGGGGTTAGAGATGCTGGTCCCATACGATTCCATCAAGATGTATGCCCCCTGTCAGAGGTAGTGTTTGATGATGTAGGGTCCTTTCCATAGGGTTTCGAACTTTCCTGGCCCTAAGGCCTCTTTTGCAACATCATAGCGAAGGAATAATTCTCCCCTGGTAAATGAGCGAGGGTTAATGTGGCGGTCGAATGATGATTTTACCCTTTTCTTATGGGAATTGTTGTGTTTCAGTAACTGTTGCCGACTTTTGTCAACTAGCTCTAGTTGTACTAGGCATTGTTCTAGAGGTTGGGTGTCATTAAGGAGTTTTATGGCAGCATGCAGGTTTCGGATTTTGTGGAAATCGATGCAAAAGTGAAAATTTCCTTGGTTTTTCATGACAGGATTATGATGGAAATCTTGGGGTGGGGTTGAGATAGTAATCCCTTTACCAATATGAGCGGATATAAATAATATATGGTGGATTGTATCATCAGAATTTGGTGGGAGAAGAATATCTATAATGGGATTCTATATGGGCTCAAAGTTAGATTCCCCCTTAGGATAGTCAATTTCTAGTAGGTGGAAATTGTTCCTGCCACAGAGGTGCCTAAATTTTTCCATTAACGGGCATGTCTCTGGTGCGTGATTCAGGCCAGTGGAGATGGTGCATGGTGTTACTGAGCCAACAGAGTACACAGTTTGTGATTCTATGCTACTTGTTGTTCCTGATGTGGATACTTAGAAAGGGTCAAACATAGATTAGGTTGTCTTTTGTATCCATTTCCATATCATTGGCTTAGACTTGTTTTCCTCTTTAGCGGAGTGTAGACTCAACACAGCTCATGCCGCTCTAAGCTTGGGGAGATGTATACACTTAAATGTATGGTGAAAGTGTGAGACAATTTGACAATAAGTGTGCGTGATCTTCTCTTGATTGGAGAGAAGTTTTTGGGGGAGAGAAGAGACTATGCGGAGCCTATTTTCTAGGGGCTTGATTTCTCTACATTGGTTGACCTAGTGGTTGTTTAGATCACATAGGCCACATTTTATCCTAGGCTTGTCTGAGGTTACCCTTTGGTGGTGTGCTATCTTGTCAGACTTGACACACATTACGGAGGTGGGGACATAGATTCGGCGATGTACTTTTTATGCCATTCTTGGAGATCGTCCTGTCTCTTCTCTATGGCATTAATCATGTCGATAGTGAGACGAATCTACGAGGAATAAGTACAATGTCGGTTGTAATGATTACCTTGAAATATCAGGCAGAATATCCTTGATATGAAAGTTTTGTCGACTTCAGCTCGAGGTCTGATGGGGAACTAGCGCCAGAAGGCTGCTAAATCAGGGCAATGGACAACTACATGGTCTGTATTTTTGCATAACGTACACACTGGTCATTGTTGCGAAGTGTTGTTGGTGGTAACGAGGGGTTCCTTGCTAGGCCATTCTTTGGATATCAAGAACATGATAGATCCTCTCATCTCATCTGCTTGGGTCATGGAGCTGTCGGTGGACTCAGCGTCCATATCATCTTCTTGGGAAAGGCAGACTATGGTTGAGCAGAGGCTAGCAAGTGCTAGTCAGAAGCGAGGTATGTAGTGACAATCCTCCAAAAGGTGATCGTCAATGCATAATGGGCATGTGAATTACGTTGCCTGTAGCCCTACGTAGTAAAACCTTTCGATTGGATACCATCTGTGAATGAGTTCCAAGGCTGCACACTCTTCGAGGTAGTGGTCATGTTCATCACATAGTGTAAAATGTATAATGGGCATTACTAGGGGTTGTTCTACAATCCTATGCTCCTCTTATAAGTATAGGATGGTGCGAGGCTGGTTGTTGATAGACTAGATGGAGGGATCCTACTGATAGGATCACTCGACTGCATGTAAGGCATCCCTGTACCATGGTATCTCTAGAAAATGATGGGTATAGTGCCCATAGGTGCCACTAAGAGAGCATGTGTGATTGGTACGCATCGGTTTGCCTTTACCTGTGGTGGTAGGTTTCTTTTTACGGGAACACGACGTTGAGACATCTACTTCGAAGCCAATGAGTGGTTTTAACTCGTCCAACTCTGGACATATATGGGTCGGATGGCCTATGACATCGCATACAGCACAAAATAGTGATTCCCTTTCAATGGGATGGGTCACCATCTTCTTCCCTCTATTTGCGGTTTTCTTGGCCATGATAACCGGTTTCGCAGTGGGGACTTCCTTTGTGGATGAGGTCTCGACCATTTCTCGGGTTGGTTGGGGCTCCTCGGGGCTGAGGGGATTTAACCCTGTGGCAGTAATGTTGGTGGCTCCTATTCTAGAAGGGGGAATGATGTAGCAAATTGGGAATGCCAATGATATGTTGGGTAACACCAGTGTTGCCAAAACCTGTTGGGAGATGAAGCCAGCTGGGGGGTAGAGGAAATTGGTTTGGGAGGCGGTGTAGGCTAGAGAGGTTGTCGTGGTTGATGCCTCAGTGTCGTTACTATTTGATTCGGTTTCCTAACTAAACTCAGTGCTTGATGTGGACATCATGCACACTGGAGCCCCTATGGCATCGGGTGATACCTCAAGGATAATGGGAGGATCTCCTAGGAATGACCCTAGGATGAACGACAGTTTGAATTGGTCGGGGCCATATTCTTGGTACCATGAAAGACCATCTACGGCTATATCTAAATAGGGTAGAATTACATCTATTTTGTTTAGGGGACGCTTCTCTCTATGCATCAGCTGGTCAATAGTAATGATGTGATCCTCGTGGGGGAACATCATAATGCTGAAGACGGAGGAGGCTATGGAAGACATGGTGTACATATAACTCTGCCCAAGGAGTATATTGTAATCCAAGTGAGCATCCAAGACTTCGATGTCTATGTGGACCATCTTTCTAGCTAAAAAACCGAGATATCTTGGTAGAGGCTAATGGGGGTCGAGGGACAACCATCATAGGCTCGAAGCGTTATGACCAAGAGTTTTAGTTCGGGAGAACCCAACTTCAGCCAAACATTTTTTCACATGATGCATGTCGATGCACCCTCATTTATGACACATCAGTGAATAGTGATATTCTGTACCGATACTGGTATCTAAAATGCGACCATGGAAGGAAGCCTAGGGGTGGCTTTTTCTAAGTTAAAATCCATCATGCATGTATCCGCAGGGTCGATAGTGCCTAATGTGGAAAGTAGGGCTTTCTGTTGTTTTTGGCACGACTGAAGTACCTCCAATGCGGACATAGCAGAAGGTGATTGAGCTAAATCGTCCACGATGCTATAATTATGGGCCGCTTTGGAGTAGTTACATGCTCGCCTATTAAGTCCCTTTGCCATCTTTGGCAATTGTTCTATAGGCATCTTTGAAATGGTCAAAGGTGAATTTGATGCATTAGTACTATCCTGTTACGTAGTGTAGTTTCGTGGGGTGTCATAACTATGATTCAGTGTTTGGAAAAAAATTTCTTCTCTCGTAATGTAGATTTCATGGCTATTTTTCCATGAATTGTCTGGGTTTTGTTGCTGAGTGCTGACTGCCCCTTGGTGGGGGAAAGGTTCTTGCATAACAGCTAGTTGCTGGGAAGATCCTCCTTGTCCTTGGTTACTCTGAAGCTTTTTTAGCTTAGTGAGATTGGGACAGTGGTGAGTATAATGCCCGTACTCTCCACATATTGAACAAGAATGGTTTGCTCATAGAGGTGGCCTTTTGCCTTTTCGTTGGGCATTTATTGGATCGTGGTTCCGGTTGGAGGTACCTCCACCTGGGGATCGCGGTGGGCGTTGTTGGTTGCTGCCCCCCTATCCAGGGTTCCCTTTGGGCTTTTATTTTTTTATTTTTTCTTAGCCACGTTAGGAGGGTAGTTCTCTTGGTTATATTGGTGTGGTTTATTCTGGGATGGCTACAAAAAGTTCACCTAAGCATAAGTTTGCGTAGGTGTGTCGTGTGCTTGGGACTGAGCATAACGATGTACTTGTTTGCACCTAGCCGGTGGGGGGAGTTCTTCTGTCAATGTTTCTTCCTGCGTACTAGGTCCCCTCAGCTAGAGGATAGGGTCCTCCCTGGTGATACACTTGTGCCCTACTAGTCAAATATTGCTGAGGCATGTGATGACTTTGAAATCTAGGTTGAGACATGTTCTGGGTAGAATTATGTGCATAACCAGGATTGGAACTATTGTTGCCTAGGTAACCTTGGGTCATTGACCCAATTATTCTATCTGTAGAGTTCGACGTACCTTGAAATTCTTGATAATTTTGCAGGCACGGGGCGTTAGGTAGGATATTGTAAATGTGTCCTGACTACGTATAAATCAGTTCAAGCTTCTAGGCTTTACTAATTACGTCCTCTTCGGATGTGGGGTATTGCTGCACCACATACTTTGAAATCTCCGCCATCAAAGTTTTCAAGAACAAATCTAAGAGGACCCGATCGTCAAGTTTAGCTTTACATAAAATGTGACGCCACCTTCACTCATGAATATGGTTAGAGATATGGATGCCGGGGGTTTGTCTAAAGTGAGTTAGTAACTCCATTCCCGAATCATGGTGAATGGGTATTTGAAAATAAGTGAGGAATGTGGTAGTGATGGTGTTAAAGGTTCCATGTGAAGCAGGAGGTTGCTACACGTACCATTTCATAGTCACTCCGTAAGAGTGTGTTGAAATAGCCTCAATCAAATAGTGTCATTGATGATACTATTCGATGAGCACCACAAGTGAAAGGTCATTATATGATTACCTAGGTCTTCTGATTGCTTGCCTTTGAACTTTGGTAGATATGAAGGGAGCTTCATGGGCATGGGAGGCCATCAAGGATTGTGTGCGATGGGTTCATTTGTGAGCTTGGTTAAATCAGGTAGATTTAACGCAGCTACGAAGGGTGACTGGGAGGTTGACGCCATGGCAACGTGTGAAGATACGAAGTTTTGGTTAGAACGAGGGTTAGTCTGTGATGTACCCTGATGTGTGTTCTGCTGGCTTCCCAAATGGGACGCGCTCCTCTATCCCCTAGGGGTCGATGGGGGAGTGGTGTGCAGTGTGGTGTTGGGAGACCGACTAGGGTTCCCAACTATGGTTGTTCCAATGAAGGATGAACTAATGATGATGGCTTCGTTTCGTCTTTTACGCCTAAATGGCGAAAGACCTGGAACCCCTCCCTGTAATGGGTGGAGGTCCAAAAGACGCCTAGATCGATGAGGTTCCGTTGGGACCATTTAGGTGTTGACCAGGTTAGGATTTCAAAAAATTTGAGGGGATAGAGTCTAGGTCAAAGAAACATTATGGCCACATACATAAAACAAAGCGAAAATAAAATGATTTTCCCTTTAACTTAATCTATGTGATCAATTAAGAAAAAATATGGTTTTTATTTTTTTTGCGCATGATACTAAAAATCCTAGAATACCTATGCCTCCTCATACACTCAAAAGTAACTGGGCCTTGAGAATATTTCTTGCGAGTGTTGGCACAATGTCCCTTAAAAGCTGGTGACGCCCCTAGTCAATCGAAGAGAATCCACCAAGGTAAGGGTAGAGGGTCTGGCGCTTCCCTGCACTGTCACCTATAGGGTAAAGGATGCCCTACTTTTGGCCACTAAGAACCACCATCCCACGTGAGCGTTTAAGTCTTGGGCTTCTTGGTAGTCAGCTAACAGTACTGAGTATCAGCCGGGTCAGGTAGCCCCAACTGATACAGCACGCACTATGCCTAAGCCTAACACCCTCTGAATTGGGTCTCTGCCACGCTCAGGTTTTCTTTTCCATGGGCTGATAGGTGGATTTTGAAGCTCCCTAAATACACAACTTCTATGTTTCAATATAAAGTGTGATCAAGGAGGCTTATTGGATGCCTACCCCCTTGATTCTAACTTAATATATAAATTCTTTTGTGGCCCCTGTGGGGAGAATTTAGTGAGTTGGTTTAAGTTAGTTTTAGGTGGATTTCTTTGCATAGTGGGTGAGTGTGTGTGAGAATAAGGTGAAAAATCTCATATTTTGAACATTTGGATATCAGTGATCCTTTACAAAAAAACCCCTAGTTAAACTACGTCATCTTGTTCCTGGCTCGAAATGGAAAACGTGTGCGGATAATCAGCCGCTTTCAAATCTTCATAGTTAATCTATGTGACTAACTAAAGGGAGATGGGGAATCACAAAAATAGAGTGTTCATATTATTGCCTAGGATCAATGAAGGGTGCAAAGGCAGCAGAGATTACTTGCTCTAATCGACGATTCCGACCTAGTCCTGCAATTTCCTAAATGAAAAAATTGAATTAAGCTAAAAAATTTCTACACTGGAAAATAAAACTAGCTTACTTGGACTAGTTAATATAAGTGTGCATACCAGAATTTGCAAAACATAAATCGTTCAGAAAGCAATGGTGAATTTTCTCCCTACTTAAACTATGTGAATATTTTTGCAAAAAATCAACGTAAAGAGAAACTAACTCTATGCCTACAGAAAGCAGCAAAAAGTGAGTTTCCAGAAGCTGTGGGGTATCAACACAAGTGATGGCAGATACATTAGGGGCTTCCCAACACACTACGAGAATAAAAATGCAGAAGATAGGGAGAAAAATCTCATTCTACTATTTGTGTGCAAAAATCCTTGACAGGTGCACCTTCCTGCACATAGGTCAGAGCTGAATGCGCACCCTGCGCGTCTGTGAGGAAATACTACCTAAGCCTAACCCCCTCTGAATCGGGTCTCTGTCGCGCTCGGGTTTTCTTTTCCATGGGCTGATAGGTGGATTTTGAAGCTCCCTAAATACACAACTTCTATGTTTCAATATGAAGTGTGATCAAGGCGGCTTATTAGATGCCTACCCCCTTGATCCTAACTTAATCTATAAATTCTTTTGTGGCCCATGTGGGGAGAATTTAGTGAGTAGGTTTAAGTTATTTTTAGGTGGCTTTCTTTGCTTAGTGGGTGAGTGTGTGTGAGCATAAGGTGAACAAGCTCATAGTTTGAACATTTGGATATCGGTGATCCTTTACAAAAAAACCCTTAGTTAAACTATGTTATCTTGTTCCTGGCTTGAAATGGTAAATGTGTAATGGGCCACTTTCAAATCTTCCTAGTTAATCTATGTGAATAACTAAAGGGAGATGGAAATTTTCAAAAATAGAGTGTTTATATGCTTGCCTAGGATCACTAAAGGGTGCAAAGGCGACTGAGATTACTTGCTCTAATCGGCGATTCAAACCTAGTCCCGCAATTTCCTAAATGCAAAAATTAAATTAAAATAAACAATTTCTACACTGGAAAATAAAACTAGCTTACTCGGACTAGTTAATCTAAGTGTGCATACCAGAATTTGAAAAAGATAAATCGTTCGGAAAGCAATGGTGAATTTTATCCCTACTTAAACTATGTGAAGATTTTTGCAAAAAATAAACTTAAAGAAAAACTAACTCTATGCCTAATGAAAGTAGCAAAAAGTGAGTTCCTAGAAGCTGTGGGGCATCAACACAAGTGCTGGAAGATACATTAGGGGCTTCCCAACACACTATAAATAGAAAAATGCAGAAGATAGGGAGAAAAATCTCATTCTATTATTTGCGTGCAAAAAGCCTTCAAAGGTGTGCCTTCCTGCACGCAGGTCAGAGCTGAACGCGCGTGTTGGGCCGTGAATACGACCACTTTCTAACACTTATTTCATCCATTTTTATTCTTCTTTATCATGTCATTTATTATAATTTATTATATAAATCCATTTTATAATGATTTATGCTCTAATGGATGAATATTATTTCTTCTCCTTTATTTTTAATAAATGGATGATTATTATGCATAATTTTATCAATGATGGTTTATTAATATATTTTGTAACAACACTCACCATTTTAGACTCCAAGATATTTCCTAGATTGTAGATTTGAACTCCAGATCATCATCAAATATTCCAACTCAGAAATTCGCTGGAATAAGAAGTGACAGTTTTGCGGTTGAGATTTTGGGCAAAGGAAGAAGAATCTGGAAAATCCAGAACATGGGTTTTGTCCAGAACAAACCAAATTAACTTCTTCTAAAGAACGATTTGCCCAAATTTGGCCTGTATTGAGAGAAACACAAGGTTATTTGAGAACTATTTTCTTAGATTTGCTGTTGCGATCGTCCTCCAAATTATCTCAGCTGCAAATCCAAATTCGACTTGCTGTTGTTGAAAGATGGATGGAAATATATTTTCTCATCCACTCTCATTGATTAAATAGAGATCGACTGTTTGTAAACATTGTTATGCATGATTAATACAAGAACGTGTTGTCGTTTAACTTCTTAGTTTTGCAGTAGCTCAGCATCGTTTCACAGATGGTTGAGGGCCCGACCCTGGTGGATCGATCCATTGTTTGTATCTCTACCTTTTCATTATTGTTGTGAGATAGTTCATATTTGCTTCTATTACAGTTTGCAAGTTAATCGGTTTTCTGTTTAATTGCTTTGATATCAGTGTGTTATATTAACGAATCACATTGCTGTTCTTTTATTATTTAACAAGAATCTCAACACTGTATAATTTATCTTGTTAATACCTTAATATAGCTTCGCTGTTCTATTTCCATTATGGTTTCATTCCACTTGCTGTTCCATTTGATTGATATTCATTACAGATTGTTGTTCAATAGGATTGGTTATTCGATTCCATTAATTAGAGTTTGATGTTCAGATTTATTAAATAGGATTTGTTGCTTAATTCCTTTAATTACAGTTTGCTGTCCATTTACTTTGCTATTCATTTATGTTGATTAATTGTAAAGATTTTTCTTTTAAAGAGTTTTCCTAGTTTACTTTCAATAGCATCTTTATTTCAATTTCTATTTCCTTTTTATTGCTTTAAAGAAGGACTATCAATTGTAGAGAACATTGGTTATTGCTTCCTCGTTCCCAGATTGATTGTCTTGTTCCAGTTTGATTTCAATTGCATCAATTTCTAGAGGAATGAATTATTTCTACTGTATCCTCAATTGATGTTTGCTAAGTGAATAGTTGGATTTTATAGCATTTGAGTTTATGTTGTCGTAGTTAGATTTCTTTTTCAAGCATCCATTTACTCTTGCATTTAAAACACTGTACTACATATTGAAGAGAATTACTCTTGGATAAATTTCTGCCTCAAAATGAGTACACTCTTGAAACAAAAAGTTGTTCCTGGATTGATAATTAATGTAGGATAAATAGGCATTAAAAATACACCTTTTATGCACTCAAAATTTTGGCGTCGTTGTTGGGGAGAGTGTATGCCATTTAGAAAGAGTGATGCATATTTAATTTTTTCTACTTGGGAAGAATTGGGTTTTAACGACGGAAGGTAAGAACCTGCACACCGAGCAAGAAACACACTTGTTCACTGGCCCGCTTCACAGCAGAATTGAGTGAAAGCTTAAGGTAGGAATGAATGCTTGCGTTTTCTTGAATTTTAGAGGTAGAATTTTTGAAAAAAATATTGTAATTCCACTCGAGTGGTGATGTAAGCACCACCCATTTCACTAGCCAATTGACAGGAACATTGAAAGGAGGATCCTTAAATAAATACATGAAGAACATCTTCTATTATGGTAAGAAATGGCTCACATTGCAACTTTTGAATTCCCTATCAAATATCTAGTAGGAGTGACACAAATGCACATAATTCCCCCATTGTCTCTACCAAATTATCATGGCTTGACAACTGAAGATCCAGATACATTCTTATTTGAGTTTGAAATACTTTGTAGAGGATATTATTATTGTATTAATGATGAAATATTGAAAGTGTTTCCTCTTACTCTAAAAGGAGAAGCTCTCCGATGGTTCATGAACCTAGGTGGGAATTGCATCTAAACATGGGAGGACATGAAGAACATATTCTTGAAGAAGTACCAAGACTACTGCAAATCCAATGAAGATATTTTTAGTATGATACAAGGGGAAGATGAAATATTGGAGGACTATGTAGAGCGATTTCGATATAACCTTCAAAAATCAAAGAATAAGAATTTGGAAAAAGAGATCTTGAAAACACTCCTTCTTAAAGGAATCAAAGATAAATTTTTAGAACTCTTAAATCTGATAGGAAAAGGTGATGTTTTTCAGTTATCATATGATGATGTTTGTGAGTTGTGCATAAGGTATTCAAGAGGAATTTCGAAGCTTGGTAAGAATTCTAGAGAATTTTCTTCTTTCTTTTCCAAATTTACTACAAGAATAAGAGACATAAGAGCTGAAATCAATGTTTTATTTGGAAATTTTAAATATGATTTTATTAGCTCTCTAAATTCATTATTGAATGTTTTGCAGGTTCGGAAAAATCAATAATTTGATGAAGTGTTTTTCCCTTATTACCGAAAGGAGCATCCCATAGATGGTTGTTCTTCATTATATAATTTGGAAGTGGCATATCAAAGAGATGGGGAAGCTGCAACAAGGTCAACAAGTATGGTTCAAAACACTTCCTCTCCATTCTCTTACTTGCATAATCCATTATGGAGTACTCATATGTTAGGGCAGCCATGCCAATCTCAATATAACCACCACCAATATTGTCTACAAGTTTAGCATGGTTCATCTTATGATTGCATGACTATTGTCCCTCATCTTGTAGCACAAACACATCTTCCAACTCTTCCACAACATCTTGCTTTCCCATCAAAATCATCCACTCAACACAATCAACTGCATCATCAAGAGGCTCCATTCCCTACACAATCTCCTACTCAACTCATTCCACAGCCTCACCATAATAAACCAGTACAATATGCTTACAGTGTTGAACTAAAAAATTTACTCACCCACCCCACCCATTCTATCTCACATGCACTATTGGAGAAAACTTACACCGAGTCTCAGAATGAATCAAATCCAAAAATTGTAGAAGTTATGAAAGAAAATGAGGTTTCTTCTAGTTTGCACCAACAAACCATTTTAAAAGCTCAAGAAATTCATGATACTATGGCTATGGAAAATCAAGAAAGTAACAGATACATTGAATATTGTTTCACTCCATCATTTTTTTGCAACATCACTCTATGCTTCAACAATTTTTGGCACCATTTTTTCAAGGGAAGTTGGCTTCTCATACCCTAATTTTTATCAACATGCATTTTTCAAATTTGGGTATGTACATACTAGAGGCCTTATTTATAAAATGGTTCCACTGGAAATACTCTTATACATAAAAATATTCGATTCTCAAAGAAGAGTAGGATAGTGGAGAAAATAAAATAAATAAGGAAATAAAACAAACACATTTTTTTTATTTTTGTAAAAATAGTTGTTTCTTTGTTGCAACACGCTGTGAAATCAACATTAATGATAAATATTCTAATTTATTTGTTTATGTAGATGAGTTATATTTCAAATAACCATTCTACAAACACTTATATTCATTTTTATCATCAATATGGAAAAATTGCTTGAGTATCATTTTTTTTGGCTTGCGGGCTTGATGAAATTTCTGAAAACACAGTTGGGACAGTCATGTTTTGGGGGACCAAAAGTGAATATTTTTAAAAAAAATTTCTATCCTAGGTATCCCTTGATGTTTAATTTCCAACCCAATTTAAATCACTCCATTTTGATTTGAAACGAAAAAGTTAGAACCAAAACATTGACAGAGTGTCTAGTAGGCAGCTCAACAACAGAGTTGGGACAATCGGTTTTTGGAGGCCTAAATGACTATATTTTTAAAAAATGTTTCTATGGGAGATTCCTATATTAATATAGTTTACAACTAAATTTGAATCACTCAATTTAGATATCGTATGAGAAATTTATGACTAAAATACTATCTGCCTATCATAAATCAACATTCTTGAAACTCTGTTTTCTCGGCTGTTCATTAACGTATTTGACCCATCAATTATTATTTTCTTTAAAACCTGTTTCTATTTGAAATCAATAAATGAATATGATTTAATCTTCAATTTTAATCGGTTCAATCCGCCATCAAACGAAAAATTTATGCTCGAAATATCAATTGTTGGTCTAAGCTGGAAAATCGAAAATGACTCTATTATGCAGGTTGTTCTAAGAAAATTTGATATATCATAGCATTGAATTTTTAAAACATATTTCTATTGGAGATAAAACATTTAATTATCTCTCATTTTTCTTTGGAATCACTCAAATCGGATGAAAAACAAAGAAGTTATGATTGAAACACTGCTGGTTAGCATGATTGGCCACTGCTCTTCCGCAGGTAATAAATTAATTTTACTTTGTCCGTGGATTTGTTCTAAAGAGTAACTAATTGTTAGTTTTTTGCATAATTCTTAGATTAGGGAAGCCCGCACACCTCTATTTCTCCATGATTTAATTTTTTATTGCAGGTAGATACTTATTTTTTGCAGGTCTTAGCAGAACAAAAAAGGTCAATTTATGGACGAGCGATTCTTGAAAGAAATTTTAGTGAAACAAGGGAATTTCATCCAGTTCATTACCTAACATATTAATAACAAGAAGAAATGAAGAATTGGTTTCCATTTGAAAATTCATGTCACTGCTGCCAAAACATTTTTCAAAAAGATCATTTTTTTCCATTAACAGATTGATATTCCCTTAGGAAATAACATCATAACTGTTGTAACTTAATAAAGTGTTGTTTCTTTTCTGATTTCTTTTATCTTTTTTTGTTTCATGTGTTGATCCCTCCAAATTGTATTTTCCGTTCCATTTGCAATTGCACAATAAGGACCCCACCATGCAAGTTTCAGTCACAGAAGGCAATTCTTCGGCAGCACCAATTATGTAAAAAAAGAAAAAAAAATTACTTTTTCTTGAAACCTGTACATAAAGCTTGTTTTCGTTTACTTTGCTTGTTCTTTTGTATAAAATTTTATTTCTTGAAGCATTCTTACTTTTCTTGCTGCTAATTTTTGTTGTTCCTTTCCAAAGGAACAACACTTTTGTTGTTCATTTCGAAAGGAACAGCATTATTGTTGTGAGCGTTTCGTTGTTCCTTTTGAAAGGAACATCAGTATTGTTGCGAGAGTTTTTGTTGTTCTTTTCCAAAGGAACAACACTTTTTGAGTGCATTTGTCTTGTTTGTAAACAAATTTTTGAGGATTTTTTTGAATTTTTCTTGAATTTTTGAAAGGCAAACATGCAATTTATGGAAGGATACACAAATTAGAGGTTAATGGAATCAGAAAATCAAGAGTAATTGTCATTTTTAAGAATTTTTTTTGTAGTGATAAGAAAAGGAAAGGACACAACTATCTATATCACTTTGCTGTCTTTATTTTCACTAAAACTAATATGATCGACTATCTTTATCATGTTGGTTCTTCCCTAACTCTTCACAACTCTCTTTGATTTTTATTTATTGAATAAGAATAAGGGCATAATTTATCTATTGAGATGTTCAGACTTCTTCCACCATCCCTACTCTTAAGGAGTGTTGAGCCATCCTCTATACATAAATAGGGAAGTGCTACATAAAAAAGAAGAAGAAAAAACTCTCTATATGGTTACTAACAATTCTATGATATGGTAGATGGAGGATAGGGGGTCTCATCAAGAGCCAGCCTACCATGATCATAAGGGAGCAGTGAAGTGGCATTCCCATTATGGCCACCACAGCAGGGATATGATCCAATGGACAACTCAGAAAAATAAAAAAGTCCTTGGAACAAGAGGTCTCATCACGAGCCGACCTGCCCACCTTTCACTCCTTCCTGGTGAATGGCATTGTGATTCATCTGGTCCCCAAGCTAGCACAGTGGCCTCCATCATGACATCACATAGCACTTCCCTAGGCATAAATAAAGGATAATGGTTCCAAGGGTGAGAAATCAGCTTTGTCAAGGTTATAGACACCTGTGGGCAACAGATCTCTGTTGATGGTATTGGAGTCATATTTTTCACAGATCAATAGTAATGATAAAATATTTTCTTATATATTTATCTAATATCAAATGAGAGTATACCCCTAAACCATTTGTTCGGAACCACTTATGCATGAAATTTATTTATAAATCGATCATAATGGTTTATGTGGATAACGACCCCATAAGTATTTTTTTCACATCAGCTGTCCTTTTTCCTTATTTTCGAATCATTACATAAACATCTCCATACCTACTCACGATTTCAAAATATGCATTGATTTTAGTAATGCGATAATTTTTTGATCATATCATAATTATGTATGTTTTTCCATGCTGTATAATTTCTATGCAGTACACTGCCATTTTGCCACAATATTGATACTGCATTTCTACAGAATTTTTGCTGATTGAACATTTTTTGCATTCATCTTATCTATTGCCATTCCAAACTAAAACTGTAGATTCAAGAAAATTGCATACAAAATCGTGCTTTGTTTACAGGAGAACAACAAATATCGGGGGGGAATTCTATCCGCAGCACGACCACACTATTGCAACTAATAGCAAAGGGTCGCGAATGTGCACAATTCTTCAGACATGATGTGCTTGCATGGCTTCCACCTTTTGCATCACTTTCAGTATTTGCTCAGCCTACATCAGCTTCAACAAAGGCCAGTCCCTACATGTCCTTCCACATTTTTTCGGAGGTAACACTTGAGGTAAAATAGCATAATTTTCTAATTTATTATGAATTTAGGAGAATTCTATGAAAATCCATTGAGAATTATTTGTCATAATTCATTCCACATCTTTACCACTTCCATTTTTTTAGACACGTCGCATCTTTTAGTTTGGGGGAGTTTTGATTTCCTTCGTTTCTTTCTTATGACCATGTCAGTAATCTTCTTTGATATTCTTATTCATTCTCAACACCTCCCTTATTCCATGTTTTTTAACACCAAGCATAGATTTCAACAGATTGTAGCAACCACCTCTCTTTGTTTTCTAGCATCACATGAGGACATGCTAATTCTTCAGTTTGGGGGGGTGGGGGGGGGGAGGAATTGCTACACATGATGGATGTTTTCCACTTTCTTTTTCATTTAAGGCATACAATTTCATTTGTATATAATGCAGAAATTGTTTTGCATATATATTTAAAACTATGAATTGAATTCTTGTGATTTCTGGATAACAAAGAGGTATCATTAAAATACACAAACCCAGAAAATTTCACGCTAAATTAGTTCATAAAATTTCGAAAATTATGCACTATCACCTACAACCATTTTGTTTATATCTCGTGATCCGTGCATCAAAACGATATGATTTTTGAGAAAATGGTTAATGAAGTTTGTTGTTACTTATGACACATTTTTCTGCAACTTCATATACATATCGTTGAATGTCAACTGTAAAAATTGTGATGCCTTTATCAAGATTGCTAAAATTGAATATTCATTATTTGAGGAAAAATTCATTTGTTCCATCCATTTCATGAGTTGGGATGAATTTTTTTTTCTTGGTTAACTGATGCAGGAGCATTGGAATTAGCCAACAATGTGGAGATTTGTCCACATGTTGTAGCTAAACATAGTGAAATTATAAATTTTTTGGTCAAATTTAGTTTTACTGAGGAAGTCGATTTCTCAAATAGTTTGTTATTATTTATTATTGTAATAAGTGAGACTGTTTTATTTAGATTTAGTGATAATATTTTTTAAATAGGTGTAACCGAGAATTAAGAGATAAGAGATTTATGTTAAGATCTTTAGGAAAAATAGGAGATTTCTGTTAGCTATTATTAGAAGAATTAATGAGAGAAAAATGTGATGAGCGAAAGAGTTAAAAAAGGGCTTGGAGTGGAGTGAAAAGTTCAGGTGGGGTTGGACTGTATTTTGTGTGAAACAGTAGTTGTTTTCCTATGTAATTGGAAAATGCCGAACTCTGTTCTGTTCTATATTACAAATAAATTTAATGTTTATGCCTCAATGTACGATGGGTTCGTGAAGATGATGTGTTTGCTTTTCTTTGTGTAATTGCTTGTAATGGTAGCAATCTGCGCCTTTTGTTTTAAACTGTAAAATTTTCCATGATTAAGGCAAATCTGGAATAATTGGATTGTGTGTTGGAACAACCTTTAATACAGAAACTTGATGTAAAAAGACTTTACAGAACTTGTGAGCAGATTGGATTAATATATATTTTGGGTTTGAAACTCATCGGGTCCACATAACTTATCGCAACATTGCATGAGGTAGCATTGTCCAACCATTATGACATAGCGATTCCGATTTCCAATAAATATCGCATCGGAGCGGGGAGAGACTCCCAAATCACACTTTATAGCCATAATACCTGGACGCGAAGTATTATAAACATGTTTGAAATTGAATCAAGTCCAGAGATATCGCACCGGCGTTGTAGAACCAACCGATAGTTATGTGACATTCCATCCTGGCGAACTGCGATCACTGATTGATATCACATCGGCGCACGTTGAATTTGGAGCGTATCGGAGTTGCGATAGATGTATTGATATCGCATCGGAGCTACTGCTAAACAGTATAAGTGGTGGTATATTGTCCATTGCCGACTTGTGAGTTGATTTAAACAGTCAGATCAACCATACTTAGAGTTGCTGCGATATATTTGAAACTGTTGTAAAGGCATTCAACACTGTTATAAAATGCTTTTAATTTTATAATGGCTTATATCGGATCGGGAGGAGAACTGAATTTAATTAACAGGCTTTGGTTCTGATATATATATATCCAAGAGAGATTATTGATTGCGGTAATTCAGTGTGGGTGTTAATTAAATACTCCATAGCTACTGCTGCGTCAAGTTTGGTATCAGAGCAAAAGAAAGGGGTATTTGCAGCGAAAATGCCACCGAGAAGGGGAATTGGTCGAGGGAGACCAGAAACAAATGTAGTTCTATTGGAAGAAGTGCGGAATTTGCGTGCACGAATGGAGACAATGGAGACAGCCCAAAGAAGAGCACCTGATGATGGAGCTGAAAGTTCTTCAGAAGAATCTGATGCAGATGTGGAAGCAGAAGAAGACAATGAAAATGTCAAATTCATCAAGATGCTGGAAAAATTTGGAAGCAAAACCAAAATGGAGATTCCTATGTATGAAGCGAGTCTGAATGCGGAGGAGCCTATGGATTGGATCAAATCCATAAATCAGTACTTTGACTATGAAGAGGTTGAGGAGAATAAGAGAGTGAAGTTTACAGTTACTAGATTGAAAGGCCATGCAGCCATCTAGTGGGACGAGGTACAGACATCAAGAACAAGAAAAGGGAAATCTAAGATTAAGCAGTGGGATAAAACGGTAAGTAAACTGAAAGCCAAGGTTTTACCTAAAGACTATAATTTGAATCTTTTTAAGCAAATGCAAAATCTGAAGCAGAAAGGAATGTCTGTTAAGGAGTACACAGAAGAATTTTATAGATTGAGTATCAGAACAGGGAATGTAGAAGATGATTTGGAGAAAATAGCTAGATATGTTAATGGGCTAAGGTATGAAATACAAGATGAGATTAGCCTGATAAGCTTGAAAACTGTTAAGGATGCCTACCAAGCAAGTCTGAAGGCAGAAGAGAAAATATTGAGGAGACAGAGTCAAAGGAATAGAGGAAAAGGCTCAACGAGAGGTAGAGGAGCTGTCAGATCCAGAGGGACACATCATTAGCCTAAAGAAGGAAGTTCAAGTGGCAGATCAGCACAGAAGGGTGAATCCAGTAGAGGAAGATTCGTGCCTAGAGGAAGAGGGCGAGGAAGAGATGTTAGATGTTATACCTGTGAAGAATGGGGACACATGTCAAGGGATTTTCCTCATAACAAATCAACAAGCCAAAGGGGTGCAAATGTGGCTAAGGCATAGCCAGAACCACCTCAACTTGTGGAGAAAGAGGAGCCACCTGAAGAAGGTGAATCATTTCTGCTTAGAAGAACTTTGCTTAGATCAGAAAAATATACTGGAGAACCTGTGCAACGGAAAAACTTGTTCAGAACTACATGCAAATCAAAGGGTAAGTGTTGTAAGGTTATAATTGATAGCGGGAGTACTGACAATCTCATGTCCACAGAGATGGTAGAAAATCTCAGGTTAACAAGGGCAGTGCATCCTGCACCTTATAAAGTGTCTTGGCTACAAAAAGGCCATCAAGTCATCGTGACAGAGCAATGTAATGTGGAAATGCAGATCGGCACATACAAAGACGTGATCCTATGTGACATAATGCCCATGGATGTATGTCATGTGTTATTGGGGAGACCATGGAAATTTGACCGGAAAGCGATTCACGATGGGAGAAGGAACACGTATACCATAGAGAAGGACAGAATTAAACACACGCTGTTGCCAGTAAAGAATGATGTTGATAAAGAACTGCCTGAGAATAATATTATGCTGATAAGTGGCAAAGAAATGCTACAGGAGGTCGATAAAAGTGAGGAGTTGCATTTTGCTATCGTAGGGAGGCCCAAGGTAATTTTAACCTCCACGAATTTAAATGATTTTCCTGAAGAAATTCAAGCCGTGTTAAATAATTTCATGGATATCATTGTGGATGAATTACCAAATGAATTACCACCGATGAGAAGTGTGAGCCACCATATCGACTTAATACCAGGAGTGAGTCTACCTAATAAATATGCGTATAGAATAACTCCCCAAGAAAACACAGAGATTAAAAGGCAAGTACAGGAGCTGATGAACAAGGGGCTGATTCAAGAAAGTCTGAGCCCCTGTGCTGTGACAACGGTACTTAGTCCGAAGAAGGGAGGAGAATGGCGCATGTGCACCGAATCCAGAGCTATCAATAAGATAACAGTCAGGTACAGATTTCCTTTGCCCAGAATGGATGATTTAATGGACCATTTAAGTGGATCCAGGTACTTTACTAAGATAGATTTGAAAAGCGGGTATCATCAGATCAGAATTCGGGAAGCCGATGAATGGAAAACGGCTTTCAAAACCAATAGTGGACCGTATGAGTGGTTAGTGATGCCTTTCGGGCTCACTAATGCACCCAACACATTCATGAGACTAATGAACGAGGTTTTGAAAGAATATACAGGTAAATTTTTTGTTGTTTACCTTGATGATATTTTGGTTTTTAGCAAAAGTAAAGAGGAGCATTTGGAACATCTGAAGTTAGTCTTGAAAACTCTACAGAAAGAAAAACTACTAATCAATTTGAAGAAGTGTAGTTTCATGAAAGAGGAGCTGGTATACTTGGGATTTTTTTGTCTCCAAAGAAGGTTTGAAAATGGATCCGAAGAAGGTACAAGCAATCAGAAACTGGCCTACTCCCAAAAGTGTATTTGAGGTACGAAGTTTTCATGGACTTGCTAGTTTTACCGAAAATTTATAAAGGGGTTTAGTCAAGTTTGTGCACCAATCCTTGAAACAATTAAGGAGGTCAATTAGCCATTTCGATGGACAGAAGTAGCTGACAGGAACTTTAATCTGTTGAAAAAGAAGATAACAGAAAAGCCAATTCTAGCATTGCCAAATTTCGAGAAAGTCTCTCAAGTGGAAACCGATGCAACTGGAGAAGCAGTTGGTGCGGTATTAAGCCAAGAGCAAAGGCCGATAGCATATTTCAGCGAGAAATTAAATGATGTGAAAAATAAATATTCTTCCTATGACAAAGAATTTTACGTTATTGTGCAAGCATTGAAAAAGTGGAGGCATTACTTTCTGCCAAAGGAATTCATCTTATATTCAGAAAATCATGCTTTGCAGTTTATTAATAATCAACCAAAGCTAAATCAGAAGCATGCTAAATGGGTGGAATTTCTGCAAATTTTCACTTTTGTAATAAAGCATAAAAGCAGTAATTCTAATAAAGTGGCAGATGCATTGAGCAGGTTAAGTTTTCTTTTGCAAGAATTTAAAGTGGGTGTTGTAGGTTTTGATGAAATGATAGAAATGTACAAGGATGATGAAGATTTTAAAGACATCTACACAACAGTTCAGAATCCAGTGAATCATAACAGAAGTCAATGGATGGACTACCTTATTCAAGGAGGCATGTTATTTAAAAGCAAAAAATTATGTATTCCTAAATGTTCCATGAAAGAGAACATAATTAAGGAAAAGCACAGTAGAGGGTTGTCTGGTCATTTTGGACAAGATAAAACCTTCGTTCAAGTGAATGATTTTTATTACTGGCCTAAAATGCAAAATGATGTTAAAAATTTTGTTAAGAAATGCAGGGTATGTCAATATGCCAAAGGAAGGAGTCAGAATACAGGTCTATATCAGCCATTGCCCATACCAGATCGACCATGGGATGCAGTGAGTATGGACTTTGTTCTGGGTTTACCAAAAACTCAGAGAGGAAATGATTCTATATATGTTGTAGTAGATAGATTTTCTAAAATGGCCCATTTTATTTCTTGTAAGAAAACTCATGATGCAACATACATAGCAAATTTATTCTTTTCAGAGATTGTAAGATTGCATGGTTTACCTGTAAGCATTGTATCATATCAAGATACTAAATTTGTAGGGCATTTCTGGAGGACACTTTGGAAGAAACTGGGAACTAAACTCAGTTTTAGTTCAGCATACCATCCTCAGACAGATGGAAAAACTGAAGTAGTGAACAGGAGCTTGGGAAATATATTAAGAAGTTTAGTACATCAGAATCCCAAACAGTGGGATTTGGCATTAGATCAAGCTGAATTCGCTTACAATGATACACCAAATAGAAGCACTGGAATGAGTCCATTTCAGATTATCTTTGGAATACATCCGAGAGGAGTATATGAGCTTAGAGACTTGGGAAAACAAGAAGCCAGAAGTGCAAGTGCTGAAGATTTTGTTGAACAAATGCAGAAGCTACAGGAAGAAGTTAAAGGTAAATTGCAGGAAAGCAACGGAAGATACAAGCAAAGAGCAGATCTGAAAAGAAGATAAAAAGAGTTTCAAGTGGGAGATATAGTCATGGCATATTTGAGGAAAGAGATATTTCCTACAAAAACTTATAGCAAATTGAAAATGAAGAAAATAGGACCTTGTAAAATCAAAAGGAAATTTTCAGCCAATGCATATGAAATTGAGTTGCCAGAAGGGATCAGAATATCCCCCATTTTTAATGTTGCAAACTTGTATCCATTCAGAGAGGCAGAGATTGAATTGCATAATGAATTTACAGGAGATGAAGTTCAAACTATAGACTGGGAGGAACAGGTACCAAAAGCATCTAAAAAAGAAGTTGAAGCTATCTTGGATCAAAGAATATCCAAGAAAACTTGAGGGCAGACATATTTCTAGTATCTTGTCAAGTGGAAGGAACATCCAATGGAAGATTCTAGTTGGTTGACAGCAGCTGAATTACAGAGATACGGAATAAATCCTGAAAATCTGAAGGACAAATCTTTTCTTCCCCGGGAGTCTGATGCAGGAGCATCGGAATTAGCCAGCAATGTGGAGATTTGTCCACATGTTGTAGCTAAACATAGTGAAATTTATAAACTGTTTGGTCAAATTTAGTTTTACTGAGGAGGTCGATTTCTCAAATAGTTTGTTATTATTTATTATTGTAATAAGTGAGACTGTTTTATTTAGATTTAGTGATAAGATTTGTTAAACAGGTGTAACCGAGAATTAAGAGATAAGAGATTTCTATTAAGATCTTTAGGAAAAATAGGAGATTTCTGTTAGCTATTATTAGAATAATTAATGAGAGAAAAATGTGAAGAGCGAAAGAGTTAAAAAAGTGCTTGGAGTGGAGCGAGAAGTTCAGGTGGGGTTGGACTGTATTTTGTGTGAAACAGTAGTTGTTTTCCTATGTAATTGGCAAATGCCAAACTCTGTTCTGTTCTATATTACGAATAAATTTAATGTTTATGCCTCAATGTACGATGGGTTCGTGAAGATGATGCATTTTCTTTTCTTTGTGTAATTTCTTGTAATGGTAGCAATCTGTGCCTTTTGTTTTTTACTGTAAAATTTCCCATGATTAAGGAAAATCTGGAATATTTGGATTGCGAGTTGGAACAACCTTTAATACAGAAACTTGATGTAAAACGACTTTATAGAACTTGTGAGCAGATTGGATTAATATATATTTTGGGTTTGAAACTCATCGGGTCCACATAACTTATCGCAACACTACAGGAGGTAGCATTGTCCAACCATTATGACATAGCGATTCTGATTTCCAATAAATATCGCATCGGAGCGGGGAGAGACTCCCAAATCACACTTTATAGCCATAATACCTGGACGCGAAGTATTATAATCAAGTTTTAAATTGAATAAATTCCAGAGATATCGTATCGGCATTGTAGAACCAACCGATAGTTATGTGACATTCCATCCTAGCGAACTGCGATCACCGATTGATATCACATCAGCGCACATTCAATTTGGAGCGTATTGGAGTTGCGATAGATGTATTGATATCGCATTGGAGCTACTACTAAACAATATAAGTGGTGGTATATTGTCCATTGTTGACTTATGAGTTGATTTAAATAGTCGGATCAACCAGACCTAGATTTGCTGCGATATATTTGAAACTGTTGTAAAGGCATTCAACACTGTTATAAAAGGCTTTTAATGTTATAAAGGCTTATATCGGATCGGGAGGAGAACTGAATTTAATTAACAGGCTTTGGTTCCGATATATATATATATATATATATATATATATATATATATCAAAGAGATATTATTGATTGTGGTAATTCAGTGGTATCAGAGATATTATTGGCTGCTGCTGCGTCAAGTTTGGTATCAGAGCAGAAGAAAGGGGTATTTGCAGTGGAAATTCCATCGAGAAGGAGAATTGGTCGAGGAAGACCAGAACCAAATGCAGTTCTATTGGAAGAAGTGCGGAATTTGCGTGCACGAATGGAGACAATGGAGACAGCCCAAAGTAGAGCGCCTGATGATGGAGCTGAAAGTTCTTCAGAAGAATCTGATGCAGATGTGGAAGCTGAAGAAGACAATGAAAACGTCAAATTCATCAAGATGCTGGCAAAATTTGGAAGCAAACTCAAAATGGAGATTCCTATGTATGAAGGGAGTCTGAATGCGGAGGAGCTTATGGATTGGATCAGATCCATAGATCAGTACTTTTACTATGAAGAGGTTGAGGAGAATAAGAGAGTGAAGTTTGCAGTTACTAGATTGAAAGGTCATGCAGCCATCTAGTGGGACGAGGTACAGACATCAAGAACAAGAAAAGGGAAATATAAGATTAAGCAGTGGGATAAAATGGTAAGTAAACTGAAAGCCAAGTTTTTGCCTAAAGACTATCATTTGAATATTTTTAAGCAAATGCAAAATCTGAAGCAGAAAGGAATGTCTGTTAAGGAGTACACAGAATAATTTTATAGATTGAGTATCAGAACAGGGCATGTAGAAGATGATTTGGAGAAAATAACTAGATATGTTAATGGGCTAAGGTATGAAATACAAGATGAGATTAGCCTGTTAAGTTTGAAAACTATTGAGGATGCCTACCAAGCAAGTCTGAAGGCAGAAGAGAAAATATTGAGGAGACAGAGTCAAAGGAATAGAGGAAAAGGCTCAACGAGAGGTAGAGGAGTTGTCAGATCCAAAGGGACAAAGCATCAGCCTGAAGCAGGAAGTTCAAGTGGCAGATCAGCACAGAAGGGTGAATCCAGTAGAGGAAGATTCACGCCTAGAGGAAGAGGGCGAGGAAGAGATGTTAGATGCTATACCTGTGGAGAATGGGGACACATGTCAAGGGATTGTCCTCATAACAAATCAGCAAGCTAGAGGGGTGAAAATGTGGTTGAGGAAGAGCCAAAACCACCTTGACTTGTGGAGGAACAGCTTCGTTTTTCTATTTCCATTATGGTTTCATTCCACTTGCTATTCTGTTTGATTGATATTCATTACAGATTGTTGTTCAATAGGATTGGTTATTCGATTCCATTAATTAGAGTTTGTTGTTACAATTTATTAAATAGGATTTGTTTCTTAATTCGTTTAATTATAGTTTGTTGTCCATTTACTTTGCTATTCATTTCTGTTGATTAATTGCAGCGAGTTTTCTTTTAAAGAGTTTTCCTAGTTTACTTTCAATAGCAGCTTTAGTTCAATTTTTATTTCTTTAAAGCAGGACTGTCAACTGTAGAGAACATTGGTTATTTCTTCCTCGTTCCCAGATTGATTGTCTTGTTCCAGTTTGATTTCAATTGCATTAATTTCTAGAGGAATGAGTTATTGCTACTGTATCCTTGATTGATGTTTGCTGAGTGAATAGTTGGAATTTAGAGCATTTGAGTTTGTGTTGTTGTAGTTAAATTTATTTTTCAAGCATCCATTTACTCTTGCATTTAGAACACTGTACTACATATTGAAGAGCATTACTCTTGGATAAATTGCTGCCTCAAACTGAGTACACTCTTGAAACAAAAATTTGTTCTCGGATTGATAATTAATGTAGGATAAATAGGCGTTAAAAAGACATCTTTTATGCACCCAACAGTGCGCCCTGTGCATCTGTGAGGAAATACTGCTCACAAAAATCCTGCAAGAAAAAAAAAATTAGGAGTTTCCTTCTTCAGTCTGTCACTCCAGTGAATCTAGGGACTGTAATATGGGTTAGAGAACTGTCAACTCCACTCCAACATAGACAAAGGGTCTCTTGCGAAATATGGCACAACCACATAAACTTATAACACATCAGTGGAGTCACCAATCCTGTTGTGGTGGATTAGTCACACGGGTGTACGAAATCACACCAGCTTTAAGAGTGTGGTCTAGTCTTTAAACTATTGGTAACAGGCAGAAAGTGGTGGAGCTCAAAAGCACATAATTTAGTGAAAAAATAAATCGAATGTATGCTCTAAGTAAACTAAAACTAAAACAAAAATATATAGAAGCTGTCAAAGAGAGTCAACACGATAATAATACCAACGATGGCTCAAAGGCCTCTTCTTATTAAACGTTTGAAATGGAGAAGAAACTTTACCCACTTGCCTAAGGGAACCTAGGCAGTGGCTCTAGGTCCCAATGAAAGGATGTTGCCTTCCAAGCTCTGCCTCTAATGCTGTCTCCCTCTCTCTCTGTCGTGGTGGACTAGGATTGTTGGGTGTTCAACGATCGAGTCCTCTTCAACTCTAGCTTCGGGTCACACACTGCTAGTGTTTCTTGGGAAAATTTGGCCAACATAACAATGTGATCACCATTTCTTCATCTCTTGGTGGCTTTATATAGGGGAGTTTCAAATCCTCCTTCCCTCCCTTTGTACATGATGGATGGTGACCCAAGGGAGAGTTATGATTCCATTATGTGCCCTGTTATCACCCTAGTAATTCTCAGGTTGTGGGATGGGGAATTTTGTAGTTAATAACACTAGGGGTAGCCAAGAAATGCTTTGGGAATTCAGGATCTAGCCTTCCTAAGCTCCAGAGAGTGATCTCTCCTAAAGATTTAGCTTTATTTTGGTAAAGGGTTTTAGACTAGCTATGAGTGAGCAATAGGACTGATTTTAAAAGTGTGGTAGGAATAAAAGATATTTCAAGGTAAACCAGAGGGATCTACCAGAACATTGGGCAATGGATTCAACTCTCTAGGCAAGCAGAGCTAGGAAATAAGACTTAAAGATGCAAATGTACTAAGGGCGGGATGGATGACCTTCTAAGGCTTTGAAATAGGCTTTGTTGATGGAATGGGTGAAATATGAACAAAAGGGAACTTAAGAATCCTTAAGTTATAGAAAATAGGATTGAAGGAGGGAATCAAACTGGGACCTAGAGAAATTAAGAATTCTATGGTCCGGTTATCAAGCAGAAAGCATAAAAATGCCAACTAGTTTAAACCAAAAAGCTTATTATCACTAATTCTGTTTAATTTCTTCTTAGTTGATCATTACATAATAGAAACACATCAAATGAATGTATGTAAGCTTTAAATAATAACACTAGAAACAGGAAAAAATACGAGACTTATCTTGTCATCACAAGAATCTTTAGTTATGATGTCTCTAATCTTGTTTCTAGACTGATGCTTCGCTAATTGACTCACACCAACTTCAATATGTCCAGTAAAATGACTATAGTAGTCTTGAGAAATTTTATTCCACCCTGAATACTTCGAATTATGAAGTATTTATACACAAAAATTGTTTACAAAATATCTCAGAAATTGAGACAATGTTTTAAGGAAAAATAGGAAAGAGAACATAAGAAGAGAGACAACATCAAAATAGTTTGCAAGCTGTCCTCTTTTACAAGGAAAAATATAACCATTTATCTTATCTAAACTGATTTTTGATGAGTTGTGAGCATAGATGGAATTAGGTACATCTCCTCGTGGATGGTGACTTGTAGAATACTCTTCCTTTTCATCTTCTATTCTGATACTCTTTATCTCTGCTTTTTATTGTTTCACTGCTGTAATTGAAAATGACAAGCAGTAACAATTTGATTTTACTGATACACTTTGACCTTGATACACTTTGGCACTGATTTTTTTAGCATAAGGTAAAAGTAAAATATGATTTTTCATGTGATTTTCCTGTCCTTTACCTGTCAAATTCACATTAGATCTGTGAATTCTTGCCACTATTCAGCAGTGGGGATCTTCATATTCTTCAATTTCTTGTAACTTTCATCAGCCTCTGTATATTTGGCAAAGTTTGGCTTTACTGTGAACATATGCTTGATTTCATTTTCCAAAAAGAATAGATTTTCAAAATATTGAAGTAGTACTTTGCTACTTGGAGATCCTTGTGGCAAAGGCTGTTTAGCTTGCTTCTTAGCATAAGCTCTGATTTTCTGATCATAATCTTTTTGTGGCATTAATTTTTCATTTAATGCATGAATGTCTGGTAAACTTGCCTTTGATAATACTTTTTATTTGGCCCAAAATCTTGAGATGGCCAAGTTCATATCTTTACACCTGTCTTCCAAATTATTCATCATGTTTATCTTATTCAGAACCTTTTTAATTTGAAGGATGGCCTCTGTTCTATTAGCAATTTTCAACTCTTTTAATTATTCCCTGTTTTTGCTGTTAGAAAATGCTATGAGTTGAACTACTTGAGGTGGCTTATTTTCAATTTCTTTCTTAGTTTTATCAATTTATGCATTTGCAGCATGTAGCAACTCTTTCTGCTCATAAATTATTTGAATAGAAGGCCATTGTGAGTGAATGCCTTCAATAATTTTTGTCCATAAATGATTTTTTATGTATGCAACCTGATCTGTAAGATTCACCTATTGTTGAAGAATTTTTAATTGTTCTTGTAATCTATCAGCCCTCTGTTCATGCCCTTTGGAAGTAATTAAGGCATATCTTTTAAAAGTCTCCAGATTTTTAATGGTGCCTTTTAAACTAAGTATTTCTTTATCCTTTATTAACACATCTTCCATGGCTTTGATTATTGCAGCTTTGTCCTCTACTATGTTGATATTTGAGGTTGATGATGAAGAGGCAGAGATGTCATGAGAATTGATTGGCACTGCAGTTGCCAATACTCCTTGTGGTGCTAAGTGTTCTATCAATGTAGATGGAATAGTTGTACTTACTGTTGGGATCACTGTAGGAATGAAAACCTGTTGAGATTTCTTCAGATTTTCGTTTTCTTTCATGAAAGCCTCTATTTGGCTTTCCACTTCTTTTATCTGGTCTGTTATTTTAAGAACAAGTTGTTTTAATTCATCATTTTCTATTTTCCGCTAAAGGATTTCTTTTGCCTGAGGATTTTCACTTTGAGGCAATTTTATCTGTTTTCTGAGGGCAGCTATATCTTCATTTTTCTGTTTGATTAAAGCCTTTACAACTTCAATGTTAGCTGGATCAGCTCCTGCTTCAATCACCAACTCTTCTAATGCTTTGATCTTCAAGTTATTGGCATATAATGAGGCTTTATCCAATTTCATTTGAGTTTAAAGTTTTATCAGTGTTTTCTCAGGCCTGATAGAATTCATCATCTTATTGACTATTTTAGAATATAGCATCTCTGTATTGCTCCTATGAAATTCTATTTGGTCCAATTCATGGACAGCATCTGCATCAACTTCAAGGTCTGTCTTTGAATAATCTGCGATAGTTTTTGGATCAGCCACTGTAGGCATGAGAAATGACATCACTAATTTATTAGAAGAATAATTAAAAGCCGAGAGGAGTCTATCTTTATTCCCAGGGTTTTATTTAAGGAACTTGGAATATGTTTCACTTTTGATTTCTTCATTATTTTCTTTGATTTGTATGAACCTAATTTAAATATTTGACTTTGTGTTGTCAGGTTCGTTAGAAGAAGAGGGCATATCAACTTTAGACTGTTTACCCAGCATGATTGTATCTTTCAACTGGGCTCCAAGTTGGACATTTTGAGGTTCTTTGAGAGTTTCAGTTACTATCCTTATTGCTTCATCATCAGTTTCGTGACTATTGTTATCTTCAACATTGATGGCTTTATCCCTTTCTTCATTAGTCAATTTACTTTTCTTATTGTATGGAATTCTGAATCTTTTATCTTGAATAGTTTCAACAGTGAAACTATCTTCCTTTCTACTTCTTTTATGAAGAATTTCAGATTATTTGTTCACTGTAACCACCTATGTTTGATCAACCTGTTTATCTTTTCCACTGTTTCTCTGTATGCCCTGTGAGTCATCATCAAATAAAGTATTTGACTCCCATTCAAGTTTATTGGCATATTTTTCAATTTGGGCTTGGGATCATGCAAGAAGGGAGACAACTCGCATTTAAATATTATCATGCTTAAAATACCCTGAGGATCATAATTCCACATAAAACTATATTGGAATTTATACTCTTTCAACTTGACATTAATTTCATTTGCTGCTTCTCTATTATTCACAATGAATGGCCCAATTTTATTTTTTAGTTTGAACTGAGTCTTTTTCCTAGAAGCTATGAAATTGACTTCATCTGCATTCAAAAACTGCCTCAAATATTCTAAAGCAAATATCCTTGTTGTCACAAATCTTGGCAATTTATATGGGGCCAAGAGTACACCATATACTCTAATCTATATGTAACTCTTGTATAAGTACCAATCCCCTATTTTACAACTCTCAGATAGCTATAAGATCCTCTTTATTTCTTCATTAATTCTAGGGGTCTGTTCTTTATTCAATAAATTCATAGCATGTACTAAAAACAAGTCATTGAAATCTGTATAGTTGTATTCCATGTTCCATTTTCTCAGAATTGATGACCAAAGCACAACTGAAAGTACATTTCCTTCTGGATCTATCTTCTGAAACTCAATAGGAAACTTATCTCCTTGATAATACAAAAAGAGATGAAGTAGATATGAGGTATATTTAAAGACTCCTTCTTCTGACAATCTAGATAATTGATAGTGCATGTTTTCTGCAATAAACTTGTCAAAATTCTACACAATGGATGGAGACTGGCCAGGACTCAGAGTAGATAGAAAACCTAGGATAGCAACATCAGTGAATTCATCATTGTTATATCCCAGTATGAATGATAGCATGGAGAAAATTTTTCTGGTTTCATTTGGAAAATCAAAAGCATCAAATGGAGGATTGAGTTTAGGGATATCAACTTGTTTGGGACAAAAAGTCTGGAATAATTTGAACTTAGAAGCAAAATGAAGGTCTAGGTAAAGCTGAGTTAAATCCTCAATTGATAATGAAGCAGCATTGTGGTCAGGGTTTAATTGCAGCATAGAGTTTATGGATTCTGCATTGATGTAGAATATGACCTCTCTATCTTTATTAAAAATGCACCTTTGGTCTGGAAGATAATAGGAATGACATAATATGAAAAAATCTGGGGCTGAATGAGTAAGAGGGACAATGTACTTTGGTAGATTGGAATCCCAGAATGGTATATCTTTATAATCTTTCTCTACAAATTTTCCAAAACACCAATTATAGACATCAACTAAATTGAATTCTACTGAAGGGTCCAATATTCTGTAACCAATGTCAACCAGAGGACTATTTTCTTGTGAAGTAATTGGAGGTTGAACAGGCCTGACAACTTCTGTGGAATCAACAGTGAGTCTAGGGGTTGGTTTATCATGTTTGGAAGACTCAGGCTGAGGGATTTTAACAGAGGCCTTCTTCTGAGGTTTTTGGCCTCGTGATTTTGGGGTTACTTGTTTCTTTGTCATTTTTTAATTGAATAGAGAAAGATTATAGTGTTTGCTGAGTTATTATGTTAAAAACAAGGGATTTTTTGGAGAATATCTATGGTAAAATAGGGTTCTAAGCAAAGTTTCAGATGAAAAGAGGGTTTTAATGCTCAGAAGAAAGGTTGTGATCAATTCCAACAGTGAAAATGACTAGGGTATGGATAAAACTTGCAAAAACGAAAATGAGATATTCTGGGGAAAATTTGACAGAGTTTCCCCTGCACTTTGGATGTTTTTTGCAATTTTCGTGTGATAATTAAAACAATTACAAGTAATAACATAAAAATTGGTGCTTTTTCTTTTGGAAATTGAAGCTTTTCTGGTTAAGTTCGACGAAAAATACCTTTAAAAGGTATAATTGAGGTCGAAGACGTTTCATGGTTGCGTGTAGTCTTCAATTCTGCTGAATTGGTCTATCAGAGAGTACTTTGGCTCTTCGTGGTTGAATTGCAAGGAAACTGGCTTGAAAACAGCGCTGGTAGGTTTGAAAATGATGGAAAGGGCTCTGCACAGGCTTTCAAAGGTATAATGGTGCACAATGGTGAAAATTAGATGAAAATAGGCTCTGCGGAGGTTTTACAGGTTTAAAGGACAAATAGGTGAAATTTCATTGAAAATTATGAGTTTTTTATGAATTAACCATAGTTTAAACCATAGTCGAATTATAATTAAACCATAGGTTGGGCGAAAGTGGTTTCAGAATACCACTGGGTGGTATTCACACAGCTCCAAGGCGGTAATCAGTAAATCGCTTTTCAAACGTGATCGAATCATATCAGGACACGTCAACATGGGGTGGTTTCGGAAAACAACCCATATCGCGGGACTTTTCGAAAATTTTGGTCGATTACTTTTTGGGCGCGATATGAGGTATCGGCTGTCAGATCTTGATTTGGAAAGAAAATGGTCATGATCAAAAGGAAAGGTGCAGGGAAAGGTAAGTCATCGGGTTCATTTTGAACAAAAGGATCTTGGAAATAAATAAAAGATCTACCGTTATAATTCAATGCGATGGGGGAAGGAAGAAATTGTATTAATCTATCGTGTTGATTTTTAATCGTTGGATCAACTAGATAGATGGGATCAGAGGGCTGACATTAATCCCGATGGAGAAAGGGATAAGGTCAGTTTATATACAAAAAACCGGTTTTTTCAATGAAAAAGGTGATTGGGAGGGATATTCAGGACTTTAACCAAGGTTAGGGACCGTGGTAATGGAATTAAGGGTATGCATTATGGATTTTAATTGAAATTAAGTTTTTAACCTTAGGTTAGGGAGTCGGGCAAGGGGAAAATGTACAAGGAAATGGGTTTTCCTTTTGAAGCTTAGTTTAAATAAAACTTCGGGATTTTTTTTGTTTTAAACACATATAAAATATGTTTAAAAGATTTTCGATTATTTTTTTATTATATGGTTAATTAAATCAGGTTGATTTAATTACCATAGGGACAGGATTATACATAAAGGTATATTTTAGCCAAAGGGGGTTATAATGTGGGTTTTTATTAAACATGTGGGAATTATAAACTTCGGCTAAAATTATAATAAGTGGGTTTTTGGGTTTATTATATAAAAATGAGTTATATATAATAGGAAAAGGTTATTTTTATAGGGAGTTAATATATAAATTAGAGTTAATATTAAAATAGGAGATGGTATACTCAAAACACATAAACATAATGATTAAAGTGAATTTCAAGAGATAATTTGCATTGCTCTTATCACTTAACTTAAGATATAATGTAATTTTGAGGGTTTAATGCTTTCGAATGATGAAGGAAGTTAATCAAATGGGAATTATAATGTCTTTAAGTAAAAATGGAGTTTTACTTAGGATTATTTATGGGAATAAATGTATGAATGGTAAATGATGTGATTTTAGGGATTAATATAGACATTTACAATTTCAACTGATCAGTCATAGAGCCTTGGGTCCGGTCCCAACAAAAGTCAAGGAAATTCCTTGAGCCTTTATGACTGATAGTTTAGAATGTTTCATGACTATGGGAAGGGGGAGTTAGTTATTTTGCAGCCCATGATGAATAATATTTACATTGAGGTTTTTCACCTTCTTCTACCTACCCATCTTACCATGCTAACATTTTTTCTTCCTTAGTAGTAAGATGCATTTAAGCTAGCAACCTTCACAACATTTATTTTTTCTGAAAACAAGTAAAACTATCTAATTCTACACTTATTTCATCCATGGATCCAGATTAAACTATTGGATTCACTTTATTTCTCTACCTAACTACTGAATTTTCATGATTAAACTATATGACAATTCATTATTCTCTATCTATAACAAGGAAAATTGAAAAATGACAAGTTAAGATTAAACTGTTTAACTCATCATGGACTATGGCATTTATTGACACTCTTCCATAGTCAAAAAGTAAAAATTAGTGTCATTTATGCTTGCATACTTTCATTTTTATTCATTTTTATTTTGGGTCTTTTATTTTTTCTAAGTCCTTTGATTATTCTTTTAGGAATTTTTACCCTCTTTTTGATTTTTTTGATTTTTTTACAAAATATATGAATACAACTTGCAAAAGGAAAAGTATGTACAAATTTACAAGATTATCAATAGTCAAGTCAAAATTATGACCCCTATATTATAGGTTGCTAACATCGGCTTCACTTGGGGATGGATTTTCCTTGTGAAATGCCAAGAACTCTTAGATCAGTAGCCTTATCCATTAACCTTGGTGATCTTGTAAATGTCTTCTTTTTCTGCAACAATCATATTTATGATATCTTATACTACGAAGCTCAAGGCCTTTTCTTCGGGATTCAACTTTGTAGATAATATATCCAATCCAATCTACACTCTGACTATGAATATTTACAATGATGAAGTAAATGGATTCAACTGTTCAGTGACTTGTGAGGAATAATAATGTTTCAACATCCTTCCATAGACTGGTCCTTCTTGAAGCTCAGTTCCATCCAAATTCCTGATGAAAAAGGAATTATTGCCTATGTAACCATATATTACATAGGGTCCTTGCCATAGAAATCCAAACTTCCCATGTTTACCTTTATCCTCTCTTCTTGCATCCCATCTTAAAACTTGATCTCCTATGAAAAAGTCATCTTCCTTAACACTTTTATCAAAAATCTTTTTGATCTTGTCCTGTAAAACTTGTGACTTTTCATAAAATTCATCTCTGGTTTGTTGAAGGTGTATGGTTTCATTGATTCTTCTTTCAATGTCATTAGTTTCCACCTATGATTCTTGGATAATATTCATGACTGGGATACCTAAGGAAGAAGGAAAGACTGCATTTGTACTATAAACAATCTGATATGGTGAAGTTCCTATGGACTTTTTTTGTAGTAAGTCTATCATATTTCGTGTCTTTTTATTATCTAGGAGTAGTTTTTTGATGATGTTGACTAAAATTTTATTTGAGGATTCGGGAAAACCATTACCTTGGGGATAGTATGTTGTGGAATGAACTAAGGTAATATGGTATTTATGGCAGAAAGCAATCATCTTCTTAGATTTGAAAGAAGCAGCATTGTCTGTGATTACTTTGTGTGGGCATCCAAATCTAGACAAAATATTACTTTCTATGAATGAGATAATACCTGAGTTTGTAGCTTGCCTAGTGGGAATTGCTTCTATCCACTTAGTAAAGTAATCAATAGTAGTTAGAATCCATTTGTGTTGACCTGAAGATGGAGGATGAATTTCACTTATGAAGTCTAACCCCCATAGTTGAAATGTTTTTTCAGTAGATATTGGTTTCAGAGGTAATGGTAACAGTTTCTTTTTACCTTCGAAGAACTGGCATTGATGGAAAGAGGTAACAAACTTTTTAACATCTGAAAATAAAGCTAGCCAGTAAAAACCAGCTCTGAGTATTTTATCAGTTGTGCTCTTCCAGTATAGACGGCGTCCACAGTCACCTACATGAAATTCTTTAAGGATCTTATCAACCTCATATTTCAATAAACAATTAAGTAAAATTCCAGTACTCTCTCTCCAATACAGTGCATTATTTAAGATACAGAACCTCATTGCCTTTTGCTTGATGAATCTTTCCTTTGTTTTTGTCAGTCCAGGAGGAGCTTGTAAGTTTTTTAGTACAAATATTATATCAGAGTACCACGGTGATTCTTGATAGGCCTCACTGATCGATGGAGTTGCCATCTCCTCCTGTTCATCTACTTGTGCAATGAAATTGATATCTAAGGCATTGAAATTTGATTTAGCCATCAGTCTGGCTAAACCCTATCCTTTAATGAGTTTAGCTGGTTTAATTTCCAGATCATATTCAAGGATTGTGGCTATCCACTTTCCTCTCCTACTATCTGGTCCATCTTGAGTCAAAATGTCTTTAACTACTGCATTAGGGACATATGCAATTATGTGTGAATGAAGCATATACACTATGAAATATTTTATAGCTTTAACTAGAGCCAAAGTCTGTTTTTCTATTATGTTGTATTTCAGTGGTGCATCTCTGAGAGCTTTACTAAAGAATGCAATGGGCTATTCAAAGCCTTGATCATTTTTCTGCAAAAGAACTACAACTATGGTGTGTTCGGATGCAAAGGAAAAGGTTATGAAATCTTTTGTGTAACCTAGACTGATAAGGACTAGTGCTTTAGTTAAGGCATGTTTGATAGATTCAGAAGATTTTTTGGCCTTTATTGTCCATTTAATTGAGGAGTCATTTTTAAGCATGTTATTAAGATCTTTTATAATCTCAGCCAGATTTGATATGAATCTTCTTAGAAAATTGATCTTTCCCAAGAATGCTTGGAGTTCTTTAATGTTCCTTGGTGGTTGAATTTTTAGAATTGCTTCAATTCTTGCAAGGTCTATTCTAATGCCTTCTTTTGAAATGATTTGACCTAGAAATTTGCTTTCTTCTATCCTAAAAATAGACTTTTTAGGGTTAAGAGATATACCATATTTTCTGCATTTAATAAAAACCTGTCTCAGATGATCCAAGTGATCATCATTTTTTTTATAAAAAATAGTAATATCATCGAAATAAATGACTAAAAGCTCATGGATTTTCTTGGCAAAGGCAATATCCATGGCCCTTTGAAATGTAGCTCCTGCATTTTTTAACCCAAAAGGCATTTTCACATACATGAAATGCCCCATGGAGTAGTAACTGCAGTTTTGGTTTGGTCACCTTTGTGAACTAGAATCTGATTGTAACCAGAGAAACCATCTAATAAAGAGATTCTGGAAGAACCTGCTACCCTCTATAAAATATGGTCCATTTTTGGCAAGGGGTAGTTATCCTTCAAGGATGTTTTATTAAGATTCCTAAAATCTATGCATAGTCTAATTTCTCCCGTCTTTTTTCTGGTTGGCACTAAATTAGATATCTAGTTATAAAATCTGACTGGTGCAATTATCTGTGCATCAAATATTCTTTTGACTTCTTTTTCGATTAAGGGTAAAAAAACCGAATTAATCCTTCTGAGTTTCTGTTGAAAAGGTTTTTGATTTTCTTTTAAAGGAATTTTGTGTTGGATAATCTCTATGTTGTAAGTTTTTAAGTCTTCATAGCTCCATGTAAAGACATCTTGAAATTCTTTTAAAAGTTCAATGTATTTAGCCCTTTCATCTGATGATAAGGATTTGGATAGTTTAATTATTCTTGGTTGTTGATCTGTCCCTAAGTTATACTCTTCTATGTTTGACTTAACTGGCTCCATTTTTGGCCTTATGGGCACATCATTGGAGTCAAATAAATCTTCTAGAGGAGTTAAACCTCTAGGTAAAATGTTATTCTTTAAATCAATCAAATCTATTTCATCTTCAATCAATTCCTCTATTTCTATTTTTTCCATTTCATCAATGTCACTTTGAGTAAAAATAGTAGGTTTTTCAAACTTATGTACATCTAAATTATCTAAGTCATCTATTTGGAAGAAATTTAAATATATATCACAAGGTGAATCTATGTTACAGTCGTTATCGATTTGACAATTTTGAAATTCATGCTCATTATTCAAAAAGTGATAAATTTGTTGATCTTATGAAAAAATTTGCCAATATTTCACATTATCAAGAACAATAGGCTTATGTTTAATCTCAACATTGTATTTTTGCAATGGTGAAAAAGGAAATTTACTGCTGCTGGAAAAATTTGCTAAGAAATGGGCCTGTATGTTCTGATCTCGAGGGATGATAGCAAAATTACCTCCTAACAATTCTTCAAGCAGTTCCAATACTGTTTCTCTGTATCTTGCAAGTCTAGGGTTGTGAACTGAATACTCTACATTGATTTGCTTTATAACTAGTTCAGAATCACCCAGAACCATTATTCTTTTTCCTCCCTTTTTTCTAATAATTTGCAGGCCTAAGATTAAAGCTTCGTATTCAACCATGTTATTGATGCATTTGAAGTTTAAACTAAAGGCATGTCCTTCAGAATGGCTTGTTTCAATGTTTGCAATCCAAACACTAGCTCCAGCTCCAAATTTATTAATAGATCCATCAAAATCTAAATGCCACAAAGCTTCATGACCAATATAATCATCCATGATTTTAAGTTTTTTATTAGGAAGTTCAGTTGGATTTTCATTTTGATCAGAGTTACTGAGAATAAAAGAATCAAGATCAGTGGGAGTAGCATAAATTGGATAATTTGTACGTTTTTCTACACTACTGATCATGTACTTTATCAAGGTTTCTCTATAAAGATTTTTAGGCTGTCCAAATACCAAGATAGTAGCATGACTCATATCCAGTTGTAGAGATCCCTACAATTTTTCTCCCCATGAGCGAGAAAGAAGCATGCCATACTTTGGTGGGTTGTCAGCTACTACAACGTCCATGATCATACTCTTACCAGGATATTGTACTAGGTTAACACACAGATATTTAATCAAACCAATACATTGGACTTTGGATGAATCAAATGAAAACAGGTCCTTATAAGGTCTGGTTATGTCTAGATTAAGAGTTTCCATTATAGCTCTAGGAATTAAATTGTGGGAAGCTCCAGTATCTAGCATAGTATTGTGTAATATTTGGTCATGCACAATAAGACTTAAATAAAATGGGGGTACTGACACATCTGAATGCTTTCCATCTACATTGGGACTAAAAATCAATTCAAGCCTATCTTCATTCAAGTTAATTGTATCTTCATTCTCATTCACATTCAATGCATCAGAAATCATAGATCTATACAAATAATTTTTAGCTAGTTCTACTAAGGGAACAACTATTTTTAACTTAGATATTTCAGACTGCATATTAAATTTTGGATGAGATCTAATGGTTTGAATCACTTTTTCTTTTGGAACTGTGGCTTGTGATGACTTTTCTTGAGTTTCTGCTATTTTTCCTTTTTTTTGAGCTCTTCTCTTGTCTTTTGTCCGAGTTTCTTGGTTTCTGCTATCCTTAACTATTTTTTCAGGAATATTTTGGGGGTTAGCAGAAGTCTTAGCAATTTTAGGATTCTCAACAGAAGGTTTAGGATCTGATATTTTAAAGTCAGTAGGATTCTTTCTTGGCTCAATCACTGTTGTTGAATTGGTGGCTTTGGGAGAATTAGCTTTTGAAACATCTTTGCAAGATTGTGCCACCTCGTCAGTAATATCGACAATCTTTGGGCCTTGCTTCTTTTTAGGACTGGTCAGATTTGAACTCTGATTGCTATCTCAAGGAAGAATCTGCAAGAATTTTAATTTAGAAGTATCAGTGTTCTTTTTGTTTTGTTCTTGTTGGTTTGGAGCATTATTCTTTATGACAGGATCATTAGTTTTCTTGCTACTAAGGTTGTATTGACTGTGAATTTTGTTTATTGCAAAATCATAACCTTGTTTAGAATCATAGGATTCTCCAGATTCTACTTTTAACTGTTGAAGTTCAAAGAGTTCTTGGTCCTCCTGGGTGAGGAAAATGGTATTGTTTTCATCAATCCCCATAACAATGTTGATGTCTTCCTCCTCATCAACACTTTTTTGTGAACTTTCTGCAAAGTTTTCTTGGAATGGGGTTCTTATATTTTGATAAGGGGAAGGTTCCTTACCTTTCCCAGGGTTGTTGTTTTTTCTGTAATTGGGATTCTGGATCTGGGATTGATTGTCCCATTGTGGTTTTCTTTCAATTTGATCCAGTCTATCAACTACTTTTTCTAGTGCTTTAGTAATGAAATCAAACTTGCTATCTAAGTGAGATGTTTCTTCTTTAATAGTAACCCTTCTTTCGTTTCTCATTGTGGCCTTCTTTGCAAGTATGTTGATTTCTACACCTACAACATTTTGTTGCATTTGTTCTAAAGTACTTGCATCCCTTTCCCTAAGTTGGTAAGCCATGTCTACATCAAAGCAATCAGGGAATTTGAGTAGCACGGAATACGGGGTGTGTTTAATATCTGTAGGAATGGCATTGTAAACACTGTTATATCTTGTGCAGAAGTCTTGGATAGACTCATTTGGGGCTCTCTTGATAGCATCAAACTCAGATAGTATTTTCATAGGGTTTTTCTTTTTCTCCCATTTATTTAGGAAGGCTCTATGGACTGCAGCTAGGTCTGCTATGCTACCAGCTCCTAAACTTTTAAACCAGGTTTTTACTTCTTCAATTAAGCTCTGAGAAAACAACCTCATTTGGACATCAGATTCATCTATCTCATAGAATTCCCAGAAATCATTCATTATAGTAATATGTTGTTGTGCAGTAATCTGTGAAAGATTATCAAACAATGGAATATATTTTTGGTAGTTCTAGGGCATGTCATGGAGATTCTGAGGTAAGACCAAGGGAGCATATCGGGCCGCCATGGCTTGGATTTTAGCTGAACTGGGAGGCACAATTGTAGTGATAGGGATAGTGTTGGTTACTGCAATGGTTGTACTTGAATAGCTTACTAATGGGGATGAAAAAGAAGTAGTATGGCTAATGGTAGTTGTAATGGGTTGGGTAAATGATGGATATACTGCTTTGGGCTGCAAGGGCAACTCAGGGATGAATGGATCGATTGATGAACTAGCAACAGATTGTGGATATGATGAGTATATGATTCTATGGGGCAGAGGAAACTCAGGGCTTATGGGCTCTTGAGGTGAATAGAAAACAGAATCAGTAAATGATGTGGTAGCATACAGAGTAGAATCTGATGCTGGAAAGACAATTGTATATAGCTCAGAAACTGGGGGTTTAAATTTAGACAAAAAATTAGCTAACTTAACAGCTTCTTCAATGTCCTTAATTTTTGTGACACTTACCTATTTTATTGGACTTTTACTTTCAGTTTGATCTGATTTATTAGGAACAGAAATAATTTTATGTTTTCCATTCACATAAGAAGTAAAAACTAGATCTAAAACAATTTCTTTTAAATCTGATTCAGATTTTGTTCTAAATAAATATTTTTCAAACTTTAAGTCAAAATAAATGTCTGATAAGCTTACCAATTCTTTGGGTAAAGAATCAACTCTTCTCATAGGTATCTCAGTTTCAGAACTATCAATTTGTTTTTTCTTCTTTTTTCCTATCTGGTCCGGATTGTCTACTATCTCTGGAGGATTAGGATCAGGGTTGGATCTAGTGTAGTAGAATTTTTTGGGAGCCAAAATGTTTATTGGGTATAATACCCACAACCTTTAAACTCAATCTTAAAGTAGAAAATATATAATTAAAAATCTTCATTCAAGATTAAACTTAAATATGGAGAGTGGTTAGTTCCCCAGTATGGTCTCCAGTATGTTATCACCCTATTAATTCTCAGGTTGTGGGATGGGGATTTTTGTAGTTAAGAACACGAGGGGTAACCAAGAACCACTTTGGGAATTCAGGATCTAGCCTTCTTGAGCTCCGGAGAGGGATCTCTCCTAAAGATTTAGCCTTGTTTTGGTAAAGGGTTTCAGGCTAGATATGAGTGAGAAATAGGACTGATTTTAGAAGTGTGGTAGGAATAAAAAGTATTTCAAGGTAAACCAGAGGGATCTACTAGAACATTAGGCAATGGAGTCAACTCTTTAGGCAAGAAGAGCTAGGAAATAAGACTTAAAGATGCAAATGTACTAAGGGCATGATAGATGACCTTCTAAGGCTTTGAAATAGGCTTTGTTGATGGAATGGGTGAAATTTGAACAAAAGGGAACTTAAGAATCCTTAAGTTATAGAAAAGAGGATTGAAGGAGGGAATAAAACTGGGATCTAGAGCAATTAAGAATTCTATGGTCTGGTTATCAAGCAGAAAACATTAAAATTCCAACTAGTTTAAAATAGAGAGTTTATTATTATTAATTCTGTTTAATTTCTCCTTAGTTGATCATTACAGAATAGAAACACATCAAATGAATGTATGTAAACTTTAAAGAATAACACTAAAAACAGGAAAAAATACGAGACTTATCTTGTCATCACGAGAATCCTTAGTTATGATGTCTCTAATCTTGTTTCCAGACTGCTGCTTCGCTAATTGACTCACACCAACTTCAATATGTCTAGCAAAATGACTATAGTAGTCTTGAGAAATTTTATTCCACCCTGAATACTTTGAATTATGAAGTATTTATACACAAAAATTGTTTACAAAATATCTCATAAATTAAGATAATGTTTTAAGGAAAAATAGGAAAGAGAACATAAGAAGAGGGACAACAGCAAAATAGTTTGCAAGTTGTTTTCTTTTACAAGGAAAAATAGAACCGTTTATCTTATCTAAACTAATTTTTGATGTGCTGTGAGCATAGCTCTCATTAGGTACATCTTCTCGTGGATGGTGACTTGTGGAATACTCTTCCTTTTCATCTTCTATTCTGATACTCTTTATCTCTATTTTTTTTCCGTTTCACTGTTGTAATTGAAAAATGACCAGCAGTAACAATTTGAATTTACTGATACACTTTGATCCTGATACACTTTGGCACTGATTTTTTCTACCATAAGGTAAAAGTAAAATATTATTTTTCATGTGATTTTCATGTCCTTTACCTGTCAAATTCACATCAGATATGTGAATTCTTGCCACTGTTCAATAGTGGGGATCTTCATATTCTTCAATTTCCTTTAACTTTCATCAGCCTCTATATATTTGGCAAAGTTTGGATTTATTTGAACATATGCTTGATTTCATTTTCCAAAAAGAATGGATTTTCAAAATATTGAAGTAGTACTTTTCCACTTGGAGATCCTTGTGGCAAAGGTTGTTTAGCTTGCTCCTTAGCATAAGCTCTGATTTTCTGATCATAATCTTTTTGTGGCATTAATTTGTCATTTAATGCATGAATGTATGGTAAATTTGCTTCTAATAATACTTTGTATTTGGCCCAAAATATTGAGATGGCCAAGTTCATATCTTTACACCTATCTTCCAAATTATTCATCATGTTTCTCTTATTCAGAACCTTTTTAATTTGAAGGATGGTCTATGTTCTGTCAGCAATTTTCAACTCTTATAATTATTCCGTGTTTTTGCTATTCAAAAACGCTATGAGTTGAACTGCTTGAGGTGGCTTATTTTCAATTTATTTCTTGGTTTTATCAATTTTTTCATTTGTAGCCTGTAGAAACTCTTTCTAATCATAAATTATCTGAATAGAAGGCCATTTTGAGTGAACGCCTTCAATAATTTTTTTCCATAAATGATTTTTTATGTATGCAACCTGATCTGTAAGATTCACTTGTTGTTGAAGAATTTTTACTTGTTATTGTAATCTATCAGCCCTCTGTTCATGCCCTTTGGAAGTAATTAAGGCATCTATTTTAGAAGTCTCTAGATTTTTAATGGTGCCTTTTAGAATGAGTATTTCTTTATCCTTTATTGACATATCTTCCATGGCTCTGATTATTGCAGCTTTGTCCTCTACTGTGTTGATCTTTGAGGTTGATGATGAAGAGGCAGAGATGTCATGAGAAGTGATTGGCACTATAGTTGCCAATACTCCTTGTGGTGCTAAGTGTTCTGTCAATGTAGATGGAACAACTATACTTACAGTTGTGATCACTGTAGGAATGAAAACCTATTGAGATTTCTTCATATTTTCATTTTCTTTCATGAAAGCTTCTATTTGGCTTTCCATTTCTTTTATCTACTCTGTCATTTTAAGAACAATTTGTTTTAATTCACCATTTTTTTCTTTTTGCTGAAGGGTTTCTTTTTCTTGAGGATTTTCACTTTGAGGCAATTTTAGTTGTTTTCTGAGGGCATCTATATCTTCATTTTTCTTTTTGATTAAAGCCTTTGCAACTTCAATGTTAGTTGGATCAGATCCTGCTTCAATCACCAAGTCTTCTAATGCTTGAATCTTCAAGTTATTGGCATATAGTGAGGCTTTATCCAATTTCATTTGAGTTTGAAGGTTTATCAGTATTTTATCAAGCCTGATAGAATTCATAGTCTTATTAACTATTTTAGAATATAGCATCTCTATATTGCTCCTATGAAATTCTATTTGGTCCAATTCATGGACAACATCTGCATCAACTTTAAGGTCTGTCTTTGAATAATCTGCGATATTTTTTGGATCAGCCACTATAGGCTTGAGAAATGACATCACTAATTTATTAGAAGAATAATTAAATGCAGAGAGGAGTTTGTCTTTATTCCTAGACTTTTCTTTAAGGAACTTGTAATATGCTTCACTTTTGATTTATTCATTCATTTCTTTGATTTGTCGGAACCTGATTTGAATATTTGACTCTGTGTTGTCAGGTTCTTTAGAAGAAGAGGGCATATCAACTTTAGATTGTTTATCCACCATGACTGTATCTTTCTACTGGGCTCCAAGTTAGACATTTTGAAGTTCTTTGAGAGTTTCAGTTACTATCCTTGTTGCTTTATCATCAGTTTCGTGACCATTTTTATCTTCAACATTGATGGCTTTATCCCTTTCTTCATTATTCAAATTACTTTTCTTATTGTAGGGAATTCTAAATCTTTTATCTTGAATAGTTTCAACAGTGAAACTATCTTCCTTTTTGCTTCTTTTATGAATAATTTTAGATTCTTTGTTCACTGTAACCACCTATGTTTGATTAACCTGTTTATCTTTTCCACTGTTTCTCTGTATGCCCCATGAGTCATCATCAAATAAAGTATTTGGCTCCCATTCAAGTTTATTGACATATTTTTCAATATGGGGCTTGGGATCATGCAAGAAGGGAGACAACTTGCATTTCAATCTTATCATGCTTAAAGTACCCTGAGGATCATAATTCCACATAAAAATATATGGGAATTTATACTCTTTTAACTTGACATTAATTTCATTTGCTTCTTCTCTGTTATTCACAATGAATGGCCCAATTTGATTTTTTATTTTGAACCGAGTCTTTTTCCTAGAGGCTATGAAATTAACTTTGTCTACATTCAACAGTTGCCTCAAATATTCTAAAGAAAATATCCTTGTTGTCACAAATCTTGGCAATTTATATGGGGCCAAGAGTGCACCATATACTTTGATCTCTGTGTAACTCTTGTATAAGTACCAATCCCCTGTTCTACAGCTCTCAGATAGCTGTAAGATCCTCTTTGTTTCTTCATTAATTCTAGGGGTCTGTTCTTTATTCAATAAATTCATAGCAGGTACTAAAAACAAGTCATTGAAATCTATATAGTTGTATTCCCTGTTCCATTTTATAAAAATTGATGACCAAAACACAACTGAAAGTACATTTCCTTCTTGATCTATCTTCTGAAACTCAATAGGAAACTTATTTGCTTGATAATACAAAAAGAGATGAAGTAGATATGAGGTATATCTAAAGACTCCTTCTTCTGACAATCTGGATAATTGATAGTGCATGTTTTCTGCAATAAACTTGGCAAAATTGTACACAATGGATGGAGACTGGCCAGGACTCAGAGTAGATAGAAAACCTATGATAGAAACATCAGTGAATTCATCATTGTTATATCCCAGTATGAATGATAGCATGGAGACAATTTGTCTGGTTTCATTTTGAAAATCAAAAGTATCAAATGGAAGATTGAGTTTAGGGATATCAACTTGTTTGGGACAAAAAGTTTGGAAGACTTTGAACTTAGAAGCAAAATCAAGGTCTAAGTAAAGCTGAGTTAAATCCTCAATTGATAATGAAGCAGCATCGGGGTCAGGGTTTAATTTCAGCATAGAGTTTATGGATTATGCATTGATGTAGAATATGACCTCTCTGTCTTTATTAAAAATGCACCTTTGGTCTAGAAGATAATAGGAATGACATAATCTGAAAAAATCTGGGGCTGAATGAGTAAGAGGGAAAATGTACTTTGGCAGATTGGAATCCCAGACTAGTATATCTTTATCATCTTTCTTTACAGATTTTCCAAAACAACAGTTATAGAAATCAAGTAAATTGAATTCTATTGAAGGGTCCAATATTCTGTAATCAAGGTCAACCAGAGGACTATTTTCTTGTGAAGTAATTGGAGGTTGAACAGGCTTGAAAACTTCTGTGGAATTAGCAGTGAGTTCAGGAGTTGGTTTATCAAGTTTGGAAAACTCAAGCTAAGGGATTTTAGCAGAGGCCTTCTTCTGAGGTTTTGGGCCTCCTGCTTTTGGGGTTACTTGTTTCTTTTTCATTTTTTAATTGAATAGAGCAAGCTTAGAATTTTTGCTGAGTTCTTCTGTTATAAACAAGGGATTTTTTGGAGAATATCTATGGTAAAATAGGGTTCTGAGCAAAATTTCAGATGAAAAGAGGGTTTTAATGCTTAGAAGAAAGGTTGTGATCAATTCCAGCAATGAAAATGACCAAGGTATGGATAAAACTTGCAAAAACGGAAATGAGGGATTCTGGGAAAAATTTGACAGAGTTTCCCCTGCACTTTGGATGTTTTTTTGCAATTTCCGCATGGTAATTAAAACAATTACAAGTAATAACAGAAAAATTGGTGCTTTTTCTTTTGGAAATTGAAGCTTTTCTGGTTAAGTTCGACGAAAAATACCTTTAAAAGGTATAATTGAGGTTGAAGACGTTTCACGGTTGCGTGTAGTCTTCAATTCTGCTGAATTGGTCTATCAGAGGGTACTTTGGCTCTTCGTGGTTGAATTGCAAGGAAACTGGCTTAAAAACGGCGCTGATAGGTTTGAAAATGATGAAAAGGGCTCTGCACAGGCTTTCAAAGGTATAATGGCACACAATGTTGAAAATTAGACGAAAATAGGCTCTGCGACGGTTTTACAGGTTTAAAGCGCGAATAGGTGAAATTTCATTGAAAATTATGTGTTTTTATGAATTAACCATAGTTTAAACCATAGTCGAATTATAATTAAACCATAGGTTGGGCAGAAGTGGTTTCGGAATACCACTGGGTGGTATTTGCACAGCTCCAAGGCGGTAAGCGGTAATTCGCTTTTCGAACGCGATCCAATCATATCAAGACACGTCAACATGGGGTGGTTTCGGAAAACAACCCATATCGCTCGACTTTTCCAAAATTTTGGTCGATTACTTTTTGGGCGCAATATGAGGTATCGACTGTCAGATCTTGATTTGGGAAGCGAACGGTCATGATTAAAAGGAAAGGTGCGGGGAAAGGTAAGTCATCGGGTTCATTTTGAACCACAGGATCTTGGAAATAAATAAAAGATCTACAGTTATAATTCAACGCGATGGGGGAGGGAAGGAATTGTATTAGTCTGTCGCGTTGATTTTTAATCATCAGATCAAATGGATAGATGGGATTGGAGGGCTGACATTAATCCCAATGGAGAAAGGGATAAGGTTAGTTTATATACAAAAAACCGATTTTTTCAATGAAAAAGGTGATCGGGAGGGATATTCAAGACTTTAACCAAGGTTAGGTATTGTGGTAATGGAATTGGGGGTATGCATTATGGATTTCAACTCAAATTAAGGTTTTAACCTTAGGTTAGGGAGTCGGGCAAGGGGAAAATGTACAAGGTAATGGGTTTTCTTTTTGAAGTTTAGTTTAAATGAAACTTCGGGATTCTTTTTGTTTTAAACACATATAAAATATGTTTAAAATATTTTCGATTATTTTTTTTATTATATGGTTAATTAAACCAGGTTGATTTAATTACCATAGGGGCGGGATTATACATAAAGGTATATTTTAGCCAAAGGGGGTTATAATGTGGGTTTTTATTAAACATGTGGGAATTATAAACTTCGGCTAAAATTATAATAAGTGGGTTTTTGGGTTTATTATATAAAAATGAGTTATATATAATAGGAAAAGGTTATTTTTATAGGGAGTTAATATATAAATTAGAGTTAATATGAAAATAGGATATGGTATACTCAAAACACATAAACATAACAAGTGAATTTCAAGAGATAATTTGCATTGATCTTATCACTTAACTTACGCTATAATGTAATTTTGAGGGTTTAATGCTTTCAAATGATGAAGGAAGTTAATCAAATGGGAATTATAATTCCTTTAAGTAAAAATGGAGTTTTACTTAGGATTATCTATGGGAATGAATGTATGAATGGTAAATGATATGATTTTACAGATTAATATAGACATTTACAATTTCAACTGATCAATCATAGAGCCTTGGGTTCGGTCCCAACAAAAGTCAAGGAAATGCCTTGAGCCTTTCTGACTGATAGTTTAGAATGTTTCATGACTATGGGAAGGAGAAAGTTATTTTGCAGCCCATGATGAATGATATTTACATTGAGGTTTTTCACCTTCTTCTACCTACCCAGCTTACCATGCTAACATTTTTTCTTCCTTAGTAGTAAGGTGCATTTAAGCTAGCAACCTTTACAACATTTATTTTTTCTGAAGACAAGTAAAACTATCTAATTCTACACTTATTTCATCCATTGATCCAGATTAAACTGTTGGATTCACTTTATTTCTCTACCTAACTACTGAATTTTCATGATTAAACTGTATGACAATTGATTATTCTCTATCTATAGCAAGGAAAATTGAAAAATGACAAGTTAAGATTAAATTGTTTAACTTATCATGGACTATGGCATTTATTGACACTATGCCATAGTCAAAAAGTAAAAAGTAGTGGCATTTATGCTTGCACACTTTCATTTTTATTCATTTTTCTTTTGGGGTCTTTTGTTTTTTCTAGGTCCTTTGATTATTCTTTTAGGACTTTTTACCCTCTTTTTTATTTATTTTTATTTTTTAAATTTTTTTACAATATATATGAATACAACTTGTAGAAGGAAAAGTATTTACAGATTTACAAGATTATCAACAGTCAAGTCAAAATTATGACCCCTATATTATAGGTTGCTAACATGCCCAAATATTCCTTTTTGCGCTCACATAGTGTCTAAGGAGGCGTTGGTGGTTGTCCTTAGGCGACTTCATATAAGGAGTAAATGTCCTTTGCTTGGTGTGGTCCTGGAAAGAAACATTTTTCCATTTCTCGGAATGCACGCTTATTAGGAAAAAAGGCGCACAGAAGGCGCTCTTCTCGAAGGATTAAGCACACATTTCAGCATTTAAGACTAGTTCGAATCCGATTTTCTCAAAACCTTAGAGATTTTAAATACTTCTTGATTCCATAATCTGTTCCTGCCCTCTAAATCCTTAGGCTTGACATTAATTAATGTCATCTTCTACTGTATGATTTTCTAGTGTTAACATATTTATGCATTCTAATGTCATAGCATTTGTGCCTAACACTGTGGTGAAGGACATCTTGAAACAAGCTAATCCTGATGGAAAGAGAGGGAAGTGGATAGCTAATTTGCTGGAGTATGACATAGAAATCAGACCTACAAAATTGGTGAAAGGATAGGGTCTAGCAACGCTGATGGAACAGTCCAATTTTGACTCTCTTGATATGAAATTTATTGTAGAAATTTCAGAGTTACCATATGAAGATGAAGAGTTGATTCCTATTGAAGAGAATTTTATTTTTTCTAAATGGTACGGGGACATTATCTTTGTCTTACATCACCACAGATATCCTGCAGAATTGACTAAATAAAAAGCAAGGATTGTGAAGCTGAAATATATGAGCTACTGCATTATAGATAAGAATGTATATTGGAAAGATACTGGTGGCATTCTTTTGAATTTTTTGCTAGAAGAGGAAACTAAAAAGGTGATTAAATAATTTCATAAGCGATATTGTGGAGGAAATCACTACTGGAAGGTGAAAACAAAAAAAATTCTTAGAGTATGGTCCTACTGGCCCACCATGTTCAAGGATGTCTACAAGAGGATATCTGCCTGCCATGAATGTCAATTTTTTTATGGTAAGAAAAAAATAGTTCCTCTACCTTTGATGCCAATTTATGTTGAGGTGTCTTTCCCATAGCAGGGAATAGATTTTATTGGTGAAATTCACCCATCATCTTCAGGGCAGCATCACTAGATCCTAATAGTGACAAATTATTTCACCAAGTGTATTGAAGCAATCCCAACAAGGCACGCAAATGGTTTAGTCATCATCCAGTTCTTAGAGAATAACATATTGTCCAGGTTTGGCTGTCCTATGATGATTATTAATGACAATACACAAGATTTTGAATCCAAAAGATTGATTAGTTTTTGTCATCAGTATCACATAACACTTGGACATTCTACTGCTTATTACCCACAGGGTAATGGTCTTGTTGAATCTTCTAATAAATCATTTTGAGAATTATCAAGAAGGTACTACCGGAAAAGAAAAGATCATGGAATCTGAAGTTGAAGTATGCTCTGTGGGTTGATAGAGTATGTACAAAAAGATCAATTGGTACTTCACCTTATGAGTTAGTGTATGGGGCTGAAATTATTTTTCCCACTTACTTGGGAGTGCCTGTAATGAATTTGCTGCAAGGATTAGAAGAGGAGCCTAATGCTATTCAGAGGAGGCTAAACCAGCTTATAGCTCTGTAGGAAAAAAGGGAGGAGGTATACAACAGTCATCAGCAGTCACAAAACAGAGTAAAGAAGACATTTGACAGGAAGGTCAAAGAAGAAAATTTCCAGATTCAAGATGTGTTGTCGAAGTGGGAATCCAGAATTGAAGAGAGGAGGAAACATGGAAAGTTTGAAAACATTTGGAAGGGGCCATTCATAGTAGCTAAATTCCATGGCAACAACACTTATCTACTTTAGGAGATGGATGGATAACCTTGTGCTAGAGGGCCTGTTAATGCAGGTTTCTAAAGCATTATTCCTCTTAAAATTTTACTAAATTTTCACTCCATTTTATATATTTTGTTTTATTATGCTTTTCTACTAATGAAGACAGGCTAATCATCAAGCTTGAGCTCGAGGTGAAGTCCATAAGAGTTTGAATAAGGCTTGGAAAATTTCAGAGTTTTATTTTAAAAAAAAGATGGATGGCATTGGAACTACAGGTTCTTTGGTGTACCATAGGGGCATGCCATCCCAAGTGGAGCCACTATTATCACTCATTAATTTGTGAAACATTTCTTGATAGGGTCATATAGGTCACTCATCAAATGGGTAAGGTCTCCTAAGCCATTTCAATGTGGTGTAAGATTTTTTTTTACATTTTTATCCTATCCTAAGTTTCATGGTCACCTTCATTTATGCCATTTTAGTCAAATCAATCACCTATGGTGTCAGTTGTCATTCACCATGCATTCAAAATCAAAAGGGTGCATTCTATCATTTTTTCAAATTTTCGTAGCATTTTACATAGGAAAACAACATATTTCATTACGAAATTGCCTAATAGTTTTGTAGCGAATCTTTCAGAGGCTAAACTAATATCACTACAAAAATCCATTTTTTAACCTGACTTGTTAGAATTGTATGAGGTGTAATTTCATAATTAGAGCAATAAGGGTAGAGGTCATTCAAGGTTTTTATGGTGAATTCAAATGTACATACTCATGTTTGATGTCATCATTACCTTTTTTGTCTTGTATGTGTCATGATTTAATCTTGAGCTGTTAGTTAAACCTTTAAATCTTACCTCAATTAGCCTCTTGTCATATTTTTATTTTTCCTTGCATGTGAGTCAATTTCTGGAGAGCTGCATCATCGAACCAAGAAAGTGGTTGGCAAATTCAAATTCTGTGGGTGTCATCAAGCAAGCGAGGTTGTGAAGACTATAAGACATCGATGGCTACAAGAAGAAAAAATAAATAAGGGTGATAATTGTCACAAGTATGAGCCCATGGACATGAATTTACTCAATGAAGAACCTACTGCCATGGAGGTTTTCATAAGAACTAGCTTCTTGCAATTATGTTAGAGGTTGCAGGGCTTTCATTTACAAGTTTCAAAGGATTTTGCTACCAGCTTCACAGGAAAAACTTCAAAGGTTCGAACTCTAAACCTTACAATGACACCAGAGAGCATCTCATCAGCTACAGGAATCCATAGAGGAGGTGAATAGTGGTTTAAAGGTATCAAATTCACAATGCGAAATTGATTTGAAAAATTATATCCCTAGGAGTTTCATGTTGGAGAATTTTTCAAAGTTGTTGATGGTCATTCAGAAGTACTTAATCTGTGAAGGAATATTTCACATGGTCTACTCCTATCATCTCAAAATTCTTTTGCATTTTGTAGGTAAGAGGTCACTATACCTGCCTTTCTATTTAAACATGATTCTAGGGAAAATGTCATATAAGGTTCAAATCAAAACAGAGGGCAATGCAACTTCTCTTTTTCATCATGGTCTAATTAAGCTGTTAGTGTTAGAGGAACTGAGGAGGTTAGAAAGAGATTGGGCTTCCTTCTTGTTCATGAGTGGTTATGAAATTGATGTTTTTACTCCTAAGAAAGCCTCCAAACCTAGAAATACTCCATCACTAGCTGTGGCAGAGGAAGTTGAGGAAGAAAATAGATCATCTTCTCTAGAACCAGTGAACATGGAAGAAGAACCTTTGCAAGAGGCTGACATGCCTCAAACAACACCTACAAAACAAAAGCATACAGTCAGCAAAAAATTCAAAAAGAGAGTTAGTAGAAGCTAGACATTAGCTAAAGGAAATTTGGAGGATATCGTGCATGCAATAGAAATTGAGGATTCACCCATTGTGCAAGCTGAAGACATTGAAGATGGAGGAAGAAAGATGAAGAAAGGTAAGACTGCTAAAAAACTAGATTTTGCAGGTGATGATTTTGGTTTCATTTTTCAACCTAGGAAGCCAATGGCCAAACATGCAAGGAAGGTCACAGAAAGAAAAGAGACTAAGAAAATCAATAAATCTTCCCATCCAACAAGAATCATAGATTTGTCTTCACCAGCAAAGGAGGAAATGGTTATCAAGTTAAGAAAGGGTAAAGAGAAAATGATTGAAAAATCAGAAATAGAAACCCTCAAAGAGTAGTTGAAGGAAGAAGGTAAAGAGATATCATTGTTGAAGCAAGAGGAAAAGAAACACATAGCTGAGAAGGTTCAATTTGAGCAGATGATAAAAATATGGGAAGAGCAAGTCACAAGTGTTTCAAAAAATTTGGATAATATAGAAAAGTTGTTGAAGTGGACTGAACCATTAAGAGGGTAGGTTAAACATGTTAGGAGGATGAAATTGCAGTTACAATCCAAAAACAGAGAATTTAAAGACCAAGTGGAAGAGCTTCAGGAGCAGCTGGATTTAATTCAAGTGGAGTTGGAAAAGAAGGGGCTGAAGATGAAAGTGGTAGAAGAGCCCATCAACCAATTGATTGTAAATGAAGATGAAACACCACAGGAGTAAAAATTGAGATGGAATATGTTTGATGAGGTTCATAACATGAAGAGAACCCAAATTTTGCAGTTGAAGAACAATTTTTCAAGACAATTATAAAAACAACAATTTTTGGTTTTTTGGATAGTCTCGTAGCGTACCTCAGGCTTGAGGCCAGAAATACACTACATAAATCCCTGTAGGTGCATTTTTCCTTAAACTCAGTTTTTTCAAGTTTTATGAAGGGAGATTGACTATTTGCAAGGTGTATTGGGATAAGAAAGGTGTTGGAACAATAAAGGAGTCAAAGAGATAAATGGAAAAGCAAGTTTTCATATGCTACTAAGAGTCACTACGAAATTGCCTAAATTTCCTTGTTTCATAGCGAGGAGATTTTTGAAAAATTTTGAGCATCTCAATAGCACATTTTCCAGCTGGAGACCTCCAACATGTTAGTGGACCATACCAATAGATATTCATGGCTCAAAAAGAGTTCCACACATCCAGCTCATCAATCAAAACAATGTTTAAAGTGAAGTTCATCCACCCCTAAAAAGTATAATTATGTTCCACAGATCTAGGGGTGTTTTGAAGATGTAAAGTGGTGGTGAATTATTTTTATTTGTCCTTCGAGCATGTGACATTCATTATTTAACCATTATGTGATTGTTTCACTGATAGGATAAACGAATGTAATAAATAGGAGATAGAGTCCTATTAGGAGTTTGTTTTCTTTAAAGGATAGCTATCATTTTTCTGTTTCAAGATAGTGGTTTCAGTTATGATAGGTGCCATAGTAGAATTCAAATATCTAGCTAGCTGGGTAGATCATCTAAATTATAAATAATGTCTATTTATAGACTAAACATCAAAGAGCAAAGGGTTGGAGAATATTGCACCAAATGCTTGCTTGTATGTTTTATCCATTATCAGTAATACAAAGTGACATTCTACTTCGAGACCTGAGACTCTCATGAGGTTTTTGATGTGTTATTGCTCTCTATCTTTATGTTTAATCACTTGCAACAGATTTCATCTCTAATTACTCATAATTCATAATATTATGCTCTGACTTCCTTTAGAGGTGAAATTACTGTGTTTTCCTATGTTATGTGTATGAATTACCTTTGTTAAAAACCTCTCTCTGCCTCAGCTTCCATGTGAATAAACATTGTCACTAAAAGTAATGATGTTGAATCCATAAGCCCAATGGAAGCAAGCCTTCATTTTTCAACCTGCAATCATACAAAACCAAGTTATAGTTAATAGAGTTAGCCATATAGTATTATACTTATTCAAAATCCTAAACCCCCTTTGAGAGAGCCCTCTCAAACTGAGGAGGATAATCTTCAGTTAAGTGGTTTGAAAGAGTTACATTAAGTTGATTGATGAGCATCCAATAAATATCAATTTGGTGATAAAACAAAACATTTGTTCTACAAAATTTGGAACGATAGTTCACTACACTGCATGTCAATGGAAGATTTCTGAAACATTATATACAGTATTGAAGGAGCTACCAGATCATCATTGTACATTATCATTTTTCCTTATAATTTCAAAGTCTATTTTATTTTTCACAACAAATACTCCATAGCCCGAGGAGAAGGCACATGGATCTGATTTCTGTCTACATCCCACAAGGGGACTCACTCCCCAGCGGGAGCCTATTTTGTAACAATATTTGGTTTTGATAAGTTAGAATATTAGTTTTAAAAAATAAAAAATAAAATGTTAAGTTAGGATATAGATTAAAAAAGAAAATAAAAAAATGTTAGGACAATTATGTACTTTATAGATCCATGTCAAATAAAATGCTAGAGTTAGTTTCCCTAAAGAATGAAGGCAAAGAAAATAAAATGCTAGGGAAGAAAATAAAAAATATAAATGCTTTAGTCTTGAAAAAAAAAATCATGGCCGCCTGTTTAAATGCGCCATTTTCCAAAAAGTTTAAAATTAATTAATGTTGATTAAATATTGAAAAAAAGAAGTTTATTTTTCATTAATTATTTGACAAAGAAATATTATATGGCGCATTATTCTTTTTAATCCAAGTCACAAAACAACAAAAGGTCTTATCGTGCTCAATAAATAGATCGCCGTTTGCAACGATAGATATTTCTCCCACTCGAGATCAACGATAGAGGTTGAATTGGAAATGGCCCTAACCATTTCTCATTAACACAAGGGGGTGGGGGGGTGGGGGGGGGGGGTGGTCCGAAAAGTAGATTTAATGGCCATCGCTACATCATATGTGTCACAACCATATGATTCACAACCCCTCTGCTAAAAACCACAAACCGTTAGGTACCCCCTATGAAATCTACTAGCGGTAAAATTTTGCAACAGTTCTTCTTTCGCACACTTTAACTGTTGCCCTTTCAGCCAATTAAATCCTGCCACGTCATATGATAGTTCTCCATCTGCGCATCTGGTCCCTAAATGTTTGTACTTGCTCCAGTTTCTCATTAAATTCCACTTCCAAGTCGTTAAACCGCTATGATCATATAAATAAAACCGTTAGCACATTCATGACTTATAAAAAAAATTGTAGCCTACCTTTACCATTTTACCTCACTTTTGTTGTTGATTACAGGTCATTATCTTCGTGCACCATTCCCTGTCAGCAGATCATTCTGTCACCATTTTTATTGTCGCCCAACCATCATATTTTCACCTTTCATTCCATCTCTCTATTTAAAATGGCCCCGAAGGAAAAATCCAAGAAGCAGGTTTCTCAAGAGGCAAAGTCTAAGTAATAGGTTTCAGAAGAGACAAAATCCACAAAACAAGTTGCAGAGGAAAGCTATGCTCCCACATCTCAGCTCAACTTGGACTTAATTAATCTTGCAAACACTTTCTTCAAGATCACAAATGTCCAGTGTGAGTTTGATTTTTATGAACTGAATTTGTGGCTCAAACATAAACATGTAGATAAACATGACCTTGTCAGGTTTTGGGAATCATTGTTACCCCTTTTCAATTTTCCACAAGCCCATTAGTTTCCTGACCTTGCCTCCTGGAGCCAAGCCCAATATGATCCTGTAAAGAGAGCAGTGGTGGCTCAGAATGGAAACATCTTGATCACCATATCTGTTGAAACATTCATCAAATCCTTATTATCCCTCAATCTGATTATCTAATTCATTTTTTGCCAGCTGCACTTATGGATCTCTACCATAAGTTGAATTTCCCATAGAGAGCCCAGTTTTTTAAAATCTTCTTACATGAAGATGCTGAATTTCCTAAGAAGAATCCACCATATTCATCCTCCATCTTTCCTGAAGCTTCTAGACATTGTATTTCCCTTTTCTCTTACCTATTAGGATATTTAGATGACCAAATAGTTGATGAACCCATCATGCGGTTCCTTTCTATTTTTAGCAAGGATTCGTCACCATTTTTTATGTATAACTACAACCAATTCTTGGTTGAAAATATACATGAAAAATTCATGAATTTAACAACTCAAGCTGTGTTTAGTTACACCTCTATAATTATACACATGTTTATTTTTCAACAGGGGGATATTTTTCCTATCCAGCTCAATGAACAAGATGAATAAAGAGTGAATATGTTAGTCATAAGTAATTTGTAGTATCTGTAGATGACTAAATATCAGTTCTAAATTTCTAAAAACAAGATTTCTGAATATTGTGAGTTTTAGAAATCTCACTGCCTTTATTATCCTTATACCAAAATTTTCACTATTTTACTATTTTTCCATTCCATGGTTAACCTACCACTCCTAAGAGACTCCTTATGGGCTTGTGCCACTCATCTCTATCCTATTTTCCCATCTATAACCTCATTTCTCTGTTTTTCCTTTTCCCATAACACCACTTTCATCTAGGGTTTACCTATAGCTTAACTCATGCCCATGATTCCTAAATTCCTCAAGAATTGATGGTCTCAAACTATCTCTGTAGGCTCTTTAGATAAATCAAGTACATTGGATTTTGGATCTTCAATACATCACCTAGTCAATACTTTGTTTTTACACTTAAAGCCTCCAAACCCATTTTCAGTCAAGGACTAGGTCAAAGAACCCCCCACTAGGTCAATTAGGGTTTCATATGGTCCAAGGTCAATCAATGATGTTTCAGACACTGTTTTTCTTTGTTAGAATATGGTTTATAGATCTTGAAATTTTGGGACATGGTTATTCAATAAAATATTTGAAAGTCTCCAAAGATGACTACATTGTCAAATTCAAGTTCTACAAAAGGTAAATGTAACTTGGCACTTATGCAGGAGTGTTAAGATGTCAATCAATAGAATAAATTGATAAGGTAAATGGTATGTTCCTAAAGGAAGATAACTTACAACAGAGGAGGAAATATTGATCTTGAGGAGAACTAGGGTTTTGAACTTGATAGTCCAGTTGAGTTCCAAAACAGTGACCCCTTGCAGAAAATGACATGAAGTGCTAAACCCTAATTTCCTCTTCAAATAGGCTAGGGTTTGCTATGGAAAATAGGGATAGGATCAGAAGATCCATATGGTAGGTCATATCAGCAATCATGAATCCATACCAACTCATAAACATCACGCCTCCATCATTTTCTAGGAATTCATTCCAAGAGCCAAGCCATTTGTCACTCATAGGGCCAGTTTTTCTTCAAACTATGTTTCCGACCTAAAAGAGATGAATTTAACAAACGTGAGAGAGGTTTTTGTCCATAATAGGTCCAAGAAGAAAAAAATCCTTCATATTTTACACAGGTGTCATGGTTTTAGATCATTGTCAAAAATACAAGTATCACGAGAGAATTGCTGCACTTTTGGAGTGATCATGGGAAAATAAAGTTTTCTCATAGTTGGAGCGTCCAAATTAATTTCTTGATGGATCAAATTACAACTAGACTAGAAGAAATTTCTAATGAGCTATCATGAGCTAACGTTTGAGTTGGGGAAGGCCTCCAAAAGTTGCCAGCACCAGCACTCGGCATTTCTGCACCATCATTCAACACTTTTTTACCAGTCTTGGTAGGATCAACTTTTGATAGGTCAAATCAACTCTAATCAGCAAAACAAAGTTATATTTGGAAGGTAGATAGGATACACTTTCCAATGAGCTCTCATGGGCCAATTTGGACACCAGGAAGGCCTCCAAATTCCCTCTGAAAAAAGGCACTGCGCACTTGGGATTGAATGTTGTGCCCTTGGTAGGTGCTGCACCTTTGCCCGACCCGACTCACCCGTGGGTAGGCACTACACCTTTTCCCAACCCAACTCACCCATGGGCAGGTGTTGCACGTTTGTCTTGGAAGGCCTTCTAAGCCTTGCAGGCACTCAAAACACCTCAAATTTCTGCAAGCTGCCTCCAAGGACCTCCAAAGCAATGTTGAGGGGTAAGTACACTTCATCAAGCCCTTCTTCTAGCATGTGTGGTGATTTATGGTTAATGGAATTTGAAGACCTAAGGGAGAAAAACCTAATTTTCATGTTAAAAACCCCACTGTTTAAAACATCTCTCCCTCTACATATTAAGAAGACTAGTCATGGCCAAAAGGGATACATTATTGAAAGGTTGATCACTCACCTAAGGTTGTGCCTACATCTATTCCTCATAAATTCATCCCCTACATTACTAGGTAGAGTGGTCAAGGTGTCAATAATACATGGAGAAATCAAATTTCAATAAGGGAGAGGAAAATGAGAAATCAAATAATGATATAACAAGAAATGAAGAAGGAGGAGACAGTGGCATATGTCAATAAGACAGAGATCAATATAACAGAGGGCATTGAAGCAAGAAGGAAGTGAAGATGTAGAAACTAAGGATGAAAAAATAAGAGGTAAAAGGGAAAGGATAATGATGATGATGATGAGGCAGAGGAAAATGATACTCTTGACAGTAATGAGGCAGAAAATATCAATGTAGATGATGGCAATAGGTCAAAGAGCCATGAAGAAATCAGTAGAAATGATGATGACAGTATGTCAAAGTGCCAATGAGGGAAAGCCACCAAGGAAGATAAAAGACAAAGGAAACCTTGAAAAATTGGTTGATTCATCCCTACAGGCATCCCAAACATGGTGAGGGAGATATTTGCAAATTTTGGCAAGTTTTTGAAAATTTTGGTTTTTCACTGTTTTTGAGGGCCAAGGGCGTAGCGCCCTTGGTGCTGCGCTTTTTCTAAGGGAATGCTTAGGAGAAATGGTTTAAATTTTTGGATTTATTATGTCAATTACAACATTATCAAAAAAATTTAGGTCATTTGGAGTTGATTTGGTCCTCCAAAACGGTCAAAAACACCCAAAATTTAACCTTTCTGCCATGTTTTGAGGGTTGGCGCCACACCTTTACCAACCTTGGGAGTTTTGATTTTGGATAGGAAAATGAGGCCCAATAAGAAAACCAAGGGAATTTTTGGAAATTACACTCAACATGATTTCCAATGAGCCATCACGAAGCCCATTTTGACATCGGGAAGGCCTTCACAACTTGGCTGCAAGATGACTCAGGCTTTTGGTGTAGGCACTGCGTCCTTGGACCTCTGTGTTGATTTTTTGTAGAAAATTCAACAAAACACAATGAAGAATATTTTAATGTTTTTTTTGGAAAATCACTCCAGAGTTGGTTGAGGATTTAAGTTCGAGTTATCTTTCATTTATTGTAATTACTAATAGATATTATGTGCCTTGGGCCTTGCATGACCTCTTTGGACATAAATGACATTTATAGTGTATTTAGGGTTCCAAAACCCTAATTAGGGTTTTGGATTTCCTTTGCTAGATAAATAGAGCATGGAGGTATTATTATATTTTTTTGGTTGGTTACTGAGCATAATATGATGTAGACTCTTAGTTTATTTGTGAAACTGGCTTTGGTTTCTTGTGATGGCTTTGGACTGAGCAACTATGGATTAAGCTCATTCTTAGGATTCATAAAGCTTTGTTGAATGGTGATGTATTCCACCTTTTGTACATGTTTTCTTCAATTCTCCTTATTTTTCTTTGATCATGGGATAGAAATCTTAGAGTAGGATATGTATTTTTGGCACCTTGCTTTGTCTTCATCCTTTGATCTTTATGTTTTCTTCCTTGAAGTTTAACTAATGAATTCTTAAGTGCTCTTTTTTTTTCTTTCTAAATAAGTCTAAATTATATTAATATAACATAAAAATACAAGGAGGCTCAGGCCTCTACAGTTATATCCCATGTCACGGGCATAATTCTTCAAAGTAGCAGAAAAGATGACTGTCCTTGAAAGGGAAACCAGTCCATTGGGAAGTGTTATCGTTGCCCACGCAAGGGAAACTAGCATGGCATGGAAAAAAAATATCAACGTTTTAAATATCCAAAAACAAAAAACATTACTACCCAAAATCTTAAAAATAGGCCCAAAAAACTCAGGGCCAAAGACTAAAAACCAAATTGCACCTAAGGGTCTAAGTATCATTTGGTGAAGGATGGGGCTCTTCCACTATTAGGCATTTGTACTCGTCGATAGCATCCTCAGTTGCACACTTTGCACAGCCGGCATCCTCAGCTGCATAGTTTTCACAGGTGGCGTCCTCAGTACAAGTGGCGTCCTCAGTTGTCATGATGGCATTGGAGTGGCGAGCTTTGTTGCGTTCCTATTCTCCACCCGACCATTCCTCACTGCTGCTTTCCCGAACTATGCTTTTGCGACTAGAGGTAGGGCCACCTTTCGCAATTGCCATGGGAGCATCATGACACACTGCACTCTTCTGCATTTTGGTGGGTCGAATACCTTCAGAGCTGGAAGGTTCCTCCCTAAAGGACACAGTTATAACTGTAGTAATGCGAGGTCTGTCCATGGTACATGTATAATGGAACTGAGCCGAATGGGATGGTTGCTGGGAGATGGCAGAATGGGTTGGCTACAGAGAGATGACTGCTTCCAGATGAGGTAGCTTCGGCGAGCTAGTGTTGGGTTGGGAAGTAAAAAATGGAGAACGAGACCGGCCGCACCCACTATAGGTTGCCAGATAGCAGCCATAGGAATTCTCCAGCGAATGGGAAGAGGAATCAGTGTGGGGTGAAGGATACAAGCGAGCGGCTCTGCCACGGCTGTTGCCGCAGTGACAACGCATTCGATGTCACAAGCAGGGCATGCTGACTTGGGGAGGATTTCAATGATGGTGAAGCTCAGGCTCAGAAGAATTAGGGACCTAGGGAGCCAAAGACTCAGGCTTTAAAGTCTCAAAAGCAAGATGCAGAATACAAAACAAGCTGTGCGAAAATGAAAACCAGGCATCACCTCTATGCAGCAAAGAAGACTGCAACGCCTCCCTGTAGGTGTTCGAGAGCTCGGCTCTGAGAATCCAGGGGGCAATTGCAGCTTAGCAGCACAGGAGGAGGATAAATACAACCTTGAGAGCCCATTTTGAAGAGATGAGGTGGGAATCGACAAAAGAGCTGTGTAAATGAGCCATTAATGTCGTCGGTGGATCCATTTAATTCTCCCTCTATGAGCTTGTGGGCGGCCATGTGGCAATGCCACTTGCCGTTCCGTAAGCCCTACCATAAGCCCACCTTAACACCTTCCTTAATTAACACCCACATCTGGGATTTTTAAGTGCTCTTTAGTTTTTTTGAGATGTTATATTAAAAATCTAATTGTTTGCAAGTAAGTTTCAGAGAATCCTTAACAGCTCTCTAAGTTTACTTATCTGTTGCTCTAAGGTCTGCTTAATATTTTTTGGTTGAAGAATCCTTCATTCCTCTTCAATTTTTTACTATGCTAATCATGCTTAAAGTTTTTCCTTGTTATTAGTTTGTTAAAGGATCCTTGATTTCCCCTTAACTACTATATTCACTCCTCCATGTTCATTTCACTCACTCAAAACCTACTTAGATCCATTTGGCCCTATTTACTTTCCCTATGAAACACCCTTGAACTATTTTTTCATTCTTCAAAATCTTTGCAAACTCCATAGCCCAATGGATTGATCCTCTCTTACTCTACCTACTCTTCTTGACAACTTATCCAACAAAACAAACAAACAAACAAACCATAATCCCTATAACTAACCTAAAATCAAACTCTAAAACCAAACAAGTTAAATCCTTTACATAAGCATAGAGAGAGTCCTCTCTGAGTCCAAGAAGTATAGGTCCTAGGACTCCGAAGGTTGGTTTGATGTTACCCTTGTAGTTTTGGTCATTGCAAATCTTCCAAAACTACGAGAACCTAACATAGTGGCGATCACAGTGGAACCTTCTGGGTCAGTGACAATATAAGTACTCCTTAGGACCTCAAAAAACCCACAAACATCCTTATATTGGCTTTCAGTTGTTGATGGTGGATAACAATTACATCCTTAAACAATAAACATCCTCCATCTGGCGACTCCACTGGCCTCCAGTAGGCTTACTAACCCCATTAGTTCTCAAAGACTCCCCTAGGAATTTATTAATCATGATGATGGTGGATAGCAAAGTTGAGATCATCCACCTGGCGACTCCACAACTTTCAATAGACTTAAAGACTCCACTGGTAGAGAACTCTAGACTGGTTGAAAACATGCAGTGACCCTTTCTGATTTACAAACATGGATTGAAGGATACAGCAAGATATTCTCTGATGAATAGAGATCACATCCCTAGGTTCCCACAGAAAATGCCTCAGATATGTTGGTTTTCAAACCTTCCTATGTTTCAAGGTGAAAAAGTTGATGACTCCTTGTTAGATCTCATCAAATTTCATATATATATGTATGGAGGTTAAAAGTTGAATGGCATGAAGAATGCCTCATGAAAATGTTCATGGGGACATTAGAAGGTAATGCAAGAGAATGGTATGAAGGCCTAAACCCTGGCACCTTGTTTTCTTTGAAGTATTTCCACAAGGTATTTTATGAACACTATAAAGAATATTGTCCATCTTTGTCACTAGCTGAAAATTGTTGTGATGAATCTGAAGACCTCATACAATACCTTGTAAACATTGATGAAGACTTGGGAAATTGGCATCCTAAAAGCCTATTAGAAGCAGTTCATGATTTTCATTCTCAAATCATCTATCATGATAGTCAAGAGGAGTTGGTTGAAGATAAAATCAATCCAGAAACAAAGGAAAACCCACAGGATATATCTTAAGGCACAAGTGATGATTCACCATCTCTTATAGGTGAGGCTCAAGAAGACATTCAACCTCAGAATCAAGATTTACAAGATAAATATAATTGTTGTAGTTCTATCCAAAAAAAGAGAAAAATTCCTCCTCTTTTAATAGAAGAGGAAATAGATCAGATTATAAATATGAAGCCAGCCTCTAAAACTTCATGTGAGCAGAACATTTCTATTTTTTCTCATGCTAATCCTAGCTATCACAGATCAGAAAATGGATGTGTAGACCAAATTGAAGAAAAACAGTCTGATAATCCAATATGTTTGATTAGTGATATTACCTATTTTGATGATTGTCTGAAGTTTGATTAGTATGATAATAGTCATGTTCTCCAAACAGAATCTAATCTTGCAGAGCAATCAACAACTGATTTGTGAGAGGAAGTTCAGTTTCATCAAAGAAGTAATCATCCATTACATGCCAGCTATGACAGTGATGAGGAAAGCCTATAAAACTTGGAAGTAAGTGAAGAATATTTGACTCTTTGTTCTCCTTCATTTCAGTCAATCAGAAATAACTTTCATGTCGTTGGAAATTAGCAGTCTTTCAGTTTTGATGATGAGGTTGGGAAAGATAATGAACTTCTCGAGAAATTTGATAATGAGAAGCTTCTTCTTGAGGTGGTTGATGAAAACATTATTGACATAGAACTCTCCTCAACTCCAGATTTGTAGCCACCAAGTCCCATTGAATTTCAAATTGCAGATGAAGGCTTGCAAACCAATAAACATGGGAGAGTTGTTGCACTGCCTTCTCTAGCTTTAGGAAATTTCTATCAGACTTTGGGGAAATACAATTAAGACAAAAAAACAACTCAAATCACTATGAGGAAACACCTAAGCATAGTATTTCAATCTATTGGGCACTTTGAAGCAAGATTGCATAGTTTTAGGCAAAGGGAAAGATTAATACAAGACCTCCTTGGTTCAAAAAATGACAATCAAACAATCAAAGAAAGGTTTCAGAGGTGGAGCTATGACTAGCCATGAGTAAACAAGGCATACCCTGAATCATACTTAGGATGCATAAAACCATAAATGAAACAAGCAAACAATTTCTTCAGCTATCAAAGAGCAATTAAGGATTCTTTGATATGACTAAGAAGGAAGAAAACACAGAAGCTATAAAGAAATAGGAAATTTAAGGTGCCTCCAAGGGCATGTCTCAAATCTATTCTCTACTGTCTTATAGCAAGTAAGAGCATGAAATATGAATGAAAACAAAGAAAACATAACAGAGAGGGACACTATACCATTTTACCAAGTCAAGGAATCCAACAACAGTCCTCTTTCGTCATCCAAAAACATTCAAGAAACTATCCAATGCATGAGACAGGTGTTTCTTCCAAGCTTGTATAACCATATATTGCTCTATATCATCAAGTTCAGCCTTATTTACAATGAAGTCTCTTGGAATATATAGGCCAAGATGAGGGAAAACCTCCTAGTGCAACTTGCAATCTCATTGGCCCATCAAAAATATATGATTTTGTCCTTGAGGCTTTGCAAAGCCTAAGGCACAAAATATCTAATAAAATATCTCAAAAATGCTAAAAAAGGAAAATATATTGACTTTTCATAACTAACCATGCCCAAAAATAGCTAAACGCACATGAGGAAAAGTCACTTTAGAAAAGTACATTTTTCACAAAAATACTTAAGAAAAATATCAGTAGAAATTCTTCTGTCTTGTAGGCAACTTTTGGAAGCCTTCCCGATATTGAAACGAGGCCCGTGATGACTCGTTGGAAAGATATAAATGTATATTTTCTGAAAATTATTAGTTCTATCCAAACTGATCATTGGAAGTCTGTCAAAAACTGACTTGTATGTAAAAACCCAAAAAATAGACTTTGCTGATAAATGGGGCAGAGTGTGGAAAAAGTGAGTGTTTTTCGCCATTTTGGAGGACAAAAACATCTTAAATTGATCAGAAAATCGTTGAGTAGATGCCCTTGAAATTATGGCATCCAATGATACCATTTTCATCCTTTGAGGATGTCCCAAACAGAAATGGCGATGCCCATGATTTTTAGCCAAAAGCCCAAAAATGACAAAAAACCAAAACTTGTTGAACTTTGCCCAATTTTGGCGAGCATGACTCTCAAGGGTTTTCAGAAACATGCTGGGAAGCTGAGGAAAAAATTTGGAGCTTTGAGGTGCCTTTCTTCATTTTTGGTGTCGGGCGCCTCTTTTGAGCTTCCTTGAGTTTTTCCTGTGTGGCCTTCAATTTCCGTCGGGCGAACTGATTAAGCTTCTTATAGTGTTCGGTCATCCTCCTTTGAAGGTCCAAATATCTATTGGCCTTTTCCAACTTCTTCTCCAAGTGATCATTCACCCTCTCGAGCCATGCTTCTCGATTGTTTTCTATCTCTTGGGTGAACAAAGTAGTGAGAGGAAAATATTGGAAAAGGGTAGCTTCTTCCTCCTTTTGTTTCTTTGAGGCTCTTCTAAGTCCCATGGTCCTTGGCCTCTTTCTTCTTGGCTGATCTTCATCTTTGCTATCCTTGAACTCGCCCATGAGTTCTTCCAACTTAATTTGTGCCTTGGAGGCCTCTTTTTTATATTTGATGGCCCGTGTCTCATATAGCGCCATGTGGACACTCATCTGTTTGTTTTGTGTTTGTAAAAAGTGAATGAAGTTTCTAGACCTCTCTTGATCTTCCCTCAAATTATGAATTTTTTCTTCTCTATTGATGAAGAGAGACTCTAGGATTCGGGCCTCATTGTCGCTATCATCACTTTGGATCTGAATTATGTCAAAGTCCCTCTCCTTCTGATGGCTGATTTCTTCTTTCTCCTTTCCCTTAATTTGGGTTGCCTTCTTGGTCTTCCTCCTCGTGGGTAATTCGACAATGGGTTGCTTGGGAAACTTCCCCTTGCTTCGGAGGGCCCTAGTAACATTTGGAGTTATAGTTTGAGGCACCCTTTTCTTTGATGTCCAGGGCTTTGTCACTTTTGGAGAAGAAAGCATGGCCCCTTTCCTAGAAGAGGAAGCTAGCACATGCTCTATTTTCTCTTTGCCCTTGCTACTTCCCTCATCATCCTTGCCACTGTTTTGAGTTTCTTCATGAATGCTTTGACTGTCATATTGCATGTCTTTTTGAGGGCTGCCCTCTTTACTCTTGTCCTTGCTTTCTTTAGGACTTTGAGGCTATGTCTCCTCAATGTTTTGGGCTGTATCTTCATCATTTTTGCTACTGTGAGGGCTACCAATATCCTCATCAAACTGCTCAATTTCCTCATCATTTCCCTCCTCACTGTGTTCTTCTTCACCTTCCTGCTTTTCCTCACTATGTTCTTCTTCACCTTGCTGCTGCTCTTCTTCATCATGCTCTTCTTCAACTTGCTGCTTCTCTTCTTCATCATGCTCTTCTTTATCTTTCTGCTGCTCTTCTTCATCATGCTCTTCTTTATCATGTTCTTCTTCACCTTGCTGCATTTCTTCACTATGCTCCTCTTCTTCACTAATCATGGGAAATGTTAGCTTCTTGGGAATGGGCTTACTTGAAGAAGGCGAAATATGTTGAGTGGAAGGTGAAGGAGATGCATGGGATGAAGGAATAGTGGTGAAATATGGATGTGCAATGAAAGTGTCTCAAGAGATTCCCTTCTTCTCAAGTTGATGAAGAATGACAATCTTGATGAGGGAATGATGGAAAAGGCAAGCTGACTGCTGAGAAGGGGGTCTCTTTTGAACAGTGGAGGCCATATTTTCAATACTTCTATGGAGGAAGAAGGGGAGATTTAACAATTGGGCTCTTGTGAAATGCATGAGCAACCAGACATGGTAAGCATAGACCCAGGAAAATCTTCCCTCGCATGTGAAATATTTCATGATTATCTTCATGAGGGGAGCATAACTAGTCAACAGATATGAGAAAGGAAAGATGGATGGGCATGTATCTCTATGCTCCAGCTTCAAAAAGGGTTTGTATTGTTCTGAGTCTAGGTGGCCCTGTTTAAACCATTTCTCTTCAACATAAGGGATTTTGGTGGCTCTGGAAATGGATCTAGGATAAAACTTGAAATCTAATCCTGCCAGCTAAAAGTGTTTCCCTTGCAATCTCAAAGCACATAGATGTGTCAAGGGGAGATATATTTTCACCTCCTGAACCCTTTGACAAAACTCTAGACATCCAACTTCATGAAAGTTAAACAGGACTGATGGATGAGCATTTACCTCTTCAATTGAAACAGGTTCAAACCTCCTGTGAAGGCCACTTCTGCTGTCTTGCCTGAGAGGCATTTTTGTTTTGGATACTCTTTGCTATTTGACTAAGACAAATTGTCTCAAATGGTTTTTGAAATGGTTTCCCAACACCACAATTTTCCGTCCTTATAAGTCACTGTGCCTCTTTGATGCCAATCAACAAGTGCTTGTCAAATGAAAAACAAAAATCAATTTATCACTGTGCTTGGGCAAAGGTCTTGAAAGGATGTGTTTGTGGTTTCTTGGTGAAGAAATAACTCTTGTGTTTTGAAAAAAACCAAAACACCTTTCCCCCAAACAATGTTCTTTTGCTATTCACTGTTCTTTACAAAGTAAACAAGACACCTGAATACTGAAAACCTTTCATACCTCATTTTGGAACTTGGTGGTCGGCAAAAATTTTGCTAATCCAAAGGTGGTGAAAGGACTTTTAAAATGACAAGCCTTCACCTTATAATCACTTTTTTCCCTTTTGATTTTGCAGACAAGGTTTGTTCTTGTTTTAACAATGCTAGGACACCTTCCAGCCAACTTGAGACCTCTACAACTCTATATTTATGTCTAGAAATTATGGGTTATCACTGTTCTTAAATGAAGTTAAGGCCCTTTAAGACTGATAAAAACACCCCACCTATCACTGTACTAATCCTTGGCAATCACAGCAACAAAACTCTTTAATTTTACCAAAGGCTCTAACCTCTAATCACTACTTTTCTCTTTTGCTTTTTAAATGACAAAATGCCCTTAAAACCACTATTAAGACACTCTGCAAATTGATTTGAGACCTCCAAACATAAGAAAACTTTCTTTATCTTTGAAAATAACTTTGTATCTTTAACACTGCCTATCTCATTTTTTTAGATGATGAAATCGTTTCAAAATCATTATTCCTTCTTAGGGAAAAAACACCACAAAACACCCTCTTCAAACTTTGAATTTTTCCAAGAGGAAAAGGAGAATACCTCGAAGAAAAGCTTAAGGGCCTTGGTCGATTGTTGGAGGAGCTTTTAGAGCTTTTTTGGAAGACAGATGGAGGAGCGACGCGTTTAGATTGGAGGGCGCCACACAATAGACTGTTGGGTCGGCTTTCGGGAAATGACTAAACGGGTGCACAGGTGCACCACACAACCATTGAACTCCTGTGTATATGTGCTCACAGGTGCACTGTGCACTTCTACAGGCATTCCGCGCAGGTCCGAGCTTTGAAAAACTTGAAATGTTTTCCTAAAACCCTAGTTTCTCCAGTGGGCAGCTAGGGGAGCATTTCTTTGTGTTTGAATTTGCACAGGGGGATTTTTCAACGGTCTCTCCACCTTTAAATGAACTTAAAAACATTTGTATTTATTTCATAAGGGTTTGAATGCCCTTCAAAAAGGTTTTGTCATATAACAACACAAAATACTATTCTTTATCATTTCATCACTTTTTTAAATATCATGAGGCCTTCTACGAAACAAGACTTATAAGAACGATGCAGTGGCCAACCTTTTTTAAGATACCAAAGACATGACCACCTTTTTTGAAGTAAATAAAATTCTTAAAAGCCAAAATATTTTTTCACTGTTTCTAATTAAGGAAGAAACTCTGTCATTGTTTGTCTATTTCTGACCTTTAAAGGAGCACTACTTAAGAGTCATATACAAGAGTTTTGATCCATCCTTTGCCATGATATTTCTCTTTGACTCTGGATGAAGAACCTTATTTTCATTCACCCATGGCTTGATTCATATCCATTGATCAAGGAGAAAAGCCTTTGGAAACTATTAATTTAAATACATACAACAGCAGGGTTTGTTCATATGTACATAAAGAGGTCTTTGTCTGTGATAGTAATATGGCTTGATTATTTGAATATTGGCTTGAATTTGAGACATTTTGTCATACCCTTTCCTCACATTGATGAGCTTGTCCAAGTTTTGTTCACTTTAGCTTCAGATTTCCTTTGAAGGAGATCTTTGATAGAAGAAAAACAAAGCTTCTTTGAATACCATAATATCACTGCTTGGCCATATGCTTAATAACATTTTTCCACTCATAATCATCCAATTGTTTCCCACTGCACTTCAATTCTGTCTTTCAAACAGTGAAACCATGTAAGCACCCCTTGAAATACCATTGTTGTATCAGTGGTTTCATCCATTGGATAAAAAGGTGTAAACAAGTTTTTTTAGGCCATTTTCAACATTGTTAGCCTTGTGCTCTTTGAATGAGGCCATAACTCTGTTCCTGACCCTCTGCTTGTTAAATGAAGGAGGCCTTTATCATGTTCCTAACCATCTACTTTTACATGAAGGAGGTTAACATCAAGTGACCCAACCATCTGCTCATGTTTGGAGGAGGTTTACATAGTCATGCTATTTCATCTCTTTTCAAACTGTGTCATCTTTCCTTGTAATACATATCTCTGCTTGGTATATCACAATAAGTAATAAAGTGATATCAATATTGTTCTGAGGGCAGTATGAGATATGTATCTTGTTGTTGTCACCATATGCATCTTTAAACTAGAGTAATGACTTATCCATGCATGTACTTGCTAGTTATTCATTCTACTTTTTCTTTTGTTCTGAAGCTCATTGAATTACCTCTCTATCCAGTACTCTTACCCCAGGCTCAAAACAATATGAGAAGCAACTGTCTTCTCATGTTTTGCTTGACAATGTCTTCTAGAATACCTGAACATCTCTGCTTTTGAAAAAGACACTGAAACACTGTAAATCCACCTAATATCAGTTTGGCTTTTGGCATATGCACTGCTGAGACATCAAGACTTTTTAGTGGCGCGACCTAAGGGTGTATCAAGCTTTGTTTGTAGAATAGGAGGGCCATCTATGACTAGTTGGTATTAGACAAAGGTTCTTTTGGCTTAGGATAGTTTGCCAAGGGAGGATTTCCTAAAGCGCCACTACCTAACTTAGGGGATATTTTTGACAGATTTGGAGTATTCTCTTTGGTATGATCAGATCTCAAGATGAGATATGACCAGAGAGATGAAATGTGACATTCTTATTATTGTGATTGGTGATGAATGGTAGGGATGAGGGTGAATAAATGTGCAGATATTTAGCTTATGACTGAGAATTTGATGGACACGTTTACATGAAATGAGACTAGATGGGGCTTGAAAGTGGGTTTTTCTCATCATGGCTGATTCAAAAAGTGGAGAAAATGTTTGGTTATTCTCATTTGTCTAATTGAGAAATTGGAGATCAGCTGCTAGAAAACTTGGCTTTAAAACTAGTTATCATCAACATGTGAAAAATACTGATGACTAACAGTGGCTCCATTTGGGGAGGGAAGCTCTTTTTTCAGGAGGTGTCCAGAATTTCAAATCTCGGTTCTTCGAAGACCAGTGCCTTTATCCATTAGCGCAAATTTCTTTCTTCCTTGATGTTATTTCTGGAAATTGACAGCATGATTATCATCAAAGACATATCTACCTACCCCACTACATTTCCTAACATTTTTTCTTCTTTTTCGGGTGCATTTGGACTAGCAACCTTTTGACATAATATTTTTGAAAAATGGCACTATCTAATTCTACACTTATATCTACCGGGAGTTTAGATTAAGCTAATGAACTCATTTTTTTCTCTACCTATGCTGGATCGACTGTCAAGGTTAAGCTATTTGACAGGATTTTATTCTCTATTCTAAAACATGAAATTGAAAAATGACTTAAATCAGGATTAGACAGTCTGATTTGTCATGTACTTGTGGCATGCAGGACAAGCTGCACACAAATATTATTTCCATAAAATGAAATCTAGAAAATTAGGTCTAGGATACACAATTTATTTTTCATCCCTTCTTTCCTTTTTCGTTCTTTCTTTAGCATGTGGAACCAGTATCTTTTCCTAATCTATTTTCTTTGACAAGTCAAACTTACAAAATATTGACTATCTTTCCTCTCACTAACTTATCAACAAATAAATTTAAAACATGTTCAGTTATGATTAGTCTAGATAACTGAACAAGACATTTTGAGCACTAGTAGCAGCATTTAGACTTGTGTGCTTTCCGAATGACTATTTTTTGAACATGGGGCTTTCTTTCTATTTTTCAAACCACCCTCTTTTTCTATTTTTCTATTGTTTTTGAATTTTCTGTTTTTTTCAGATTTATTTTTCAAACAATGGTATATACAATGATTGAAAAAGTTTTAACTCAGAAATCTTGGAAATGGTGAAACTTAAGCATCTTATCTTCATAAGGATCTCCTACCACTCTTGGTCCACTCAGCTCTTGAAAAGAAAAATTTGGAAAATTTTCTCTTTCAAGCATGACATAAGGATTCATGCATGAATCTCTAAACAACCCCGTATCTTCCCGTTGTACCTCTTTGTACCTTTGATTCCCACTTCTTCTTTTGCTGTACAACTTTTCCAAATAATCCAGATATTCTTTGTCATTTTTGAAGTATATGATGACATCATCAAGGTAATGTTAGCCCCCTATGAATTTTTTGACAAGCAAACAGGGGGCTAAAATGTATTTTGAGTCTTCAAGGCATGAATTTCCCTTGAAAACACATCACCCTTGAAGCCTCCTTGTGAATTTTCCCTTTGAAAGATCTTCATTGTTGTTTCCAAGTCAATAAGCCTCTCTGTTTGTGAAAAATGCCCAAAGGGTTTCCTTTTCCCTCTTATTTCATCCCCTCTAAGCCTCTGTTTTCATCATTCTTTCTCCCCTTCTAAATTTCCCACTGATCCTCTAAAATCATCCCAAAATACCCTATAAACCCAACACACACCCCTTGTTTGGTTTAATAACCCTTTCTCTCCTCTACCGTTACCCCTTTTTGGCCCTAAATTTCATTAAAAACGGGCCAAAAACCCATATTCTTCACATTTCAGGGTTAGCCCCCTTCAGGCTAGCCCCCTTAGCATTGTCCCCACATGACCCAGCGCTAGAACCAGGTGTTAGCCCGAAAAGTGCTTAGCGCGATTGGATATCGGAATCGCTATTAACCATCAATTTCCCGGCATTTGACGGTCGTCACAAGCACCTTTCATTTCATGTTCACCCCTCTGATCATATCACAACTGTCGATCTGATCTGTGGATCGACTCTCCATATTTTATCTGCCCCGGTGGTCCCTACGCCAGAGCACCATGCAGAAACCGGCGGTTTCTATCGCACCGCCTTTGAGAGGAGGGCAATAATTTTTGTTTAGCAACGATTCCACTCACCAGCCGACATGTGGCTTAATGCACTGTTGGGAAACCTCCCGCATCGTGTGTTATAGTTCGACTGTGGACCCGGCGCGATATGCGCGTACACCATCCGATCTGAAGCTATCCATCCAAAAGTGATCGCGCCACGAAGATGCTCGGGAATTAGCCCGAGGCAAACATGACCCCTGGCCCACCATCCGTCGCCCTCCGATGCATTTTCCACCGTCGATCTAGTCCTGAGATCGAACGGTCCGGATTTAATTTACACCCCGCCATTGACCCGGTCTCACCACGTCACCTTTCCACGTGTTTTCATCACATTTTCATCTATCCCCTATATATTCCATTCGAAGGTCAAATATTGATGTTTTACCTTAAAACTTCCTCTCCCGCCATCTTCTAAATGCATCTCCACAGTTCCACCACCTGACCTCCAGTCCTCCATTACGTCCGCCAACCCCATGCATGGATTTCTTAACGTGTTTTCGTGTTTTGCAAGGTTTTAGGTAGCGAAAGCCTCCATTGTTCACAATCACTGTTACAGTGGCAAAAAACGCAAGAAAATACCATCTTCAGGGACTTAAATTATGGAGAAAATGCCTAGGAAAGTGTTATTACATGATTCTCATTAAAGGAACAGAGTTAAACTCTGTAAAACCTATCCAAAGCCATTAAAGCACAAATTTCGCAGACAAAGGCAATCGTGGAGCGAAAAAGAGTATTAGTGAGAAAGCAGAGGACTTAAGGCCTGTAATTGAAGATTTTGAGCCTTAATCCATTAATTCAAAGGCAAAAAATCACACAAAAGACCTAGGGCACACAAAACGATATATATCAGTGTCACCATCAGCAGAATGTTCCTACTTGCGAAAGGATGAAGTGCCCATACTGTTTTCATTCTATACCGTGTTCCTGAGGAAAGCTCAACCCTAACAACAGTCCTGTGCTATCAGGAGCATTTGTTTCATAGTATGGCAGACCCAACCATCATTATTCTACTTTTTTTTTATTCACCAAAGTACTCCAGTGGCGCCACAAAAAAGTACATCAAAGTCATACCTGGAGTAAATTGTAGCCTGACAAAGATCACTCTTTCATCCAAAGAGTACTGAAGATAAATGCCTAGAATTTAAAACAGAATGGGGCCTCAACCCTCTTCCTCTTCTGAGTTTTAATGCTACATTTAGTTTTCCATCTACCTCCTCTGCCTCTTTTCCAACTATAAATTCCATGAAGAAACTCATTGTAAAGGTTGTTGATCAGCTATCTGTGAATTGCAAGCTGTTTCTCTTGAGACATTTTCTTTGTGTAAAGTTGTAAGATAGGCTGAGGAAGATGTTTTCAAACTGAATATCAAGCTATTGGTAATGTTGTACTTGACTGGTGTCACTATTTAATATGACAAGCACATTTCTTTGGATCCTGATTTAAAGCAGCAATGATGTTTTTCTATCTTTGTCCATGTTTTCCTTTTTAGTTCATTATATTTCATTTCTGCTGGCTCGCATCAGAAATATGGCATAGTATTTACCCTCGTTAGGTACCCTATGTTTCTACTCTCCTTGCCTTCAATGTTTTTTGCTGTATGTGTTATCTGAGGATTTATTTCAAGCTAATTTAACCAGTGTAGTGGTCAAATACACTTCTAGCTGATGTATGAATTAATGAATCAGTTCTTAGATGTGCTTGGTAGGTTTTAAGTGAATGAATTAGGATACTGGGAGTCTAGAACTTTGTCTCTATCTCACTAGGATCCTTTTCATTTAATTGAAACCTTCCTAAGTTCCCTTAAGCTGGATGCCAAAGCATTAAGAGTTCAAAGTCTCTCTCTGATCTCAGGTTTCCACCTTTGTGTTTAAATATTTTATGTTTCCTTGTCTGAAGAGTTAACCTTTTAGGTTCTGGATCACAGGTTGTCCAATGGCATGTCCTGTCCCTAGATCTGATTCCTGAAAGTTCACCTTGGAGGTTTCCTTTCTTTCACCTTTCTCTCTTACCATTGCATGCCACACTATCATCTTTAAGATCCAATGCTTTAGATGAGTAGCCCAACTGAAAGCCTGCATATTCAATAGCAAGTAAACCCTTTCCTGACTCCATTTCACAATGGTATTGAATTTTCTCTGAGTCATATTTCCTTTTCCTAAATTCCTCTTTTCTCATAATTGTCTCATATTGAATCCTTCTTTCCGGATTCACAACAACCAAACTAAAAATAAAACAAACAAACCCCGTGCCTATTAAATAGCCTAATATCTTAACACAGAGCTTCAAAGACATAAAATATTTTCTTATATAGAGATATCCCTCTTTGGACCCAAGAGGGCTATATCCTGAGGTCTGAAAGTGGTTTGATGTTGTCTCATCTTTTGGTATTGCCAATCTTGCCAAAACATGGGAACCCCAACATAATGGTGACCATACTGGGGAAAAATCTGAGTCTATAACTGATAACATTTGTCTGTCTCCCATTGTCGTTACCAACATAATGGCGACTCCACTGGGGAAAATTTGAGACTCTATAACTGATAACATTTTTCTGTCTCCCATTATTGTCACCAACATAATGGTGACTCTGTTGGGGAACTTTCTGAGTATTTCCCATCTTACTACATCACAAGAGCCTCAGAAACCTACAATATCTGGTTAGGTTGGAAGTTAAACACTCCTATTCAGAAATCAACTTCTATACCACTTGTTGTGTTTTCTCCCACACTCTCAGACAGAGTCTAGAAAGGGCCAGATAGCCTCCGGATCTCATCCTCTTTCAGAGGTGAAATATCTGGTAAATTCCATCCCAGTCCATCTCTGGTTAGATTTTGTTGTGTTTTAAGGATTTACCTAAAAAGGACATTACAAAAACACTGTGGTGGATAGTATACCCTCTCGAAGCATCCTAAACCTTCCACCTAGCGACTCCATAGTTCCTAAATGATTAGAAGACTCCACTGGTGATCAGCAGGCCTGATGATTATCTTGGTTCACATAAGACTCCACTGGGAGACCAGAGCCCATTACAACATCAACCACAATAGAAGTAACAAGTAGGGTTAAGCTGCTTGGTTGGAAAACAACATTCTAGCTTCAAGAACCATTCACACAAGAGCTTATCCCAACCCAAACCCACCTGGAATAGTTGATAACCATGAGAGAATATTCAAGAAGTCTCTTACACCTAAAATACCAACTATTTCCAGACACATTCATATAGCTAACTCTGCACTAGAAGACTTTACAGCTCTATCAGAACCACTTTTTGACCTAGACTCTCAAAACATTGTACCTAGAACTAGGTCATTTAGTGTCCTAGACCAGCCAGACCTTGAGCTTCCTGGTTCACCACCTCAAAGTGGTAAACACATTATGGATAGAGGGACACCTCTATATACTCCTTCTGATTTTCACTTTATTCAAAACTTGGGGCTCTGGCACCCTAAATTTTCTCAACAGACTTCTACTGGTCCTAATATCCCTGTCATCTACATACCAGCTGCTCAAGCTAACCCTTTACCTCACCAGAACATCATCATGGCAGCCTAGTATGCACCCCTGGTTTTACCCCAGCCTCTAGTGCCTCTACCCAATGATTATCAATCAAAGATCCCACACTTCACTGCAAAAGAGTCTACCACATCTCAACACCATGTGGACAGGATGGAAGATTCTTTTGATTACATGGAGATAGATGATGATATAGTCAAAATGATAATATTTTCCCAGAGATTAGGAGGTGATGTGAAGAAATGGTTTAAAGGCCTACCTCCTAATAGTATCCAAGACCTTCCTGCTTTATATCAGATTTTCATAAACAAATGGGAAGTTAAGGCCAGCCCTCTCCAAATCTTAGCAGAATACAAGAACCTAAAAAGAAACGTAGGAGAGAGTGTACATGACTACTCTACAAGGTTTTACAACGTTTATAATGCTCTTCCTCCACATATGAAACCTCCCCAAGGTATGGCTTTAGTAAAATATCTGGAAGGCTTTGATGCTGATATGGCCTACCAGCTTAGGGAGAGGGAGTACAACACATTGGAAGACATGCAAAAAGGAGTCGTAAGTGTAGAGGCTAACCTGATTGAGAAAAAAACAATATTGAGAGATGAGAAAAGGGTAACATATAGAGATGACACTGTAGCTTCTACATTTGACCCCAATTATGACCGTTTATCTAAAAACATGGAAAAGCTACAACAAATGATGGAAAAAATGGTTGTCACAGTTAGTAACCAAAACAAAATTCAAAATCATAACCAGAACCAGAACTTTAGAAGAAACAACACCACTCCCTACAGACAAAGAGAATCAGATCAACAAGTTATTCCCCCATTTCAAGAGAACTTTATTGATGAAGATGAAGGAATCATAGAAGAGTCGGAGGGAACCACAATTAACATGTTTAAAATAGAAAACTCAATCCACAACTGTTCCACTGAGGAAGATCAACCCTCATCCTCATACTGGGATGAGGAAAGATTAGAATCTGAGGATTACAGACTTGGATTTGAAAATGCCATCATGCAGGTCAGAGAACAGTATGACCTTAGAAGCAAAAAGAGCCTAGACACTTCCAAACCAAAGGCTTCTGAGGTTACCATCAAGAAAAGGCATGAGAAAACTTCTAAAGTAACTACTGAAAGTAACAAATCAGCAGCTGAGAGTTCTGGGAAGAACAAAGAAAAAGACAACCAAAACACTGATAAACAAAGTCAACCAACTAGCAGCACTAGCACTGCAGTTAGTGCTCCTGATAAAACTGTCACAAACGCTGTACATAGTAATAATCAGTACACTGATCTTGCCACCGAGGTAGTGACCAACAAGACAGAATTGAATATTCCAAAGAGTCAGTCCACTTTCAATTTGGAGAGTGAGATTGCAAAAATTAAAATCTCTGTCCCACTCTCTGAGCTGGCACTCAGGATGTATATAAAGGCCAAATTTTGAAAGCTTTAAATCTAGAGGAAAATAGCAACATTGTCAATCTGAGTGATGATCAACCAACCGTTCTGTTTGGTCCAAAGATAGAAGGGAAGTTTCAGGAAGGGGTAGTACCACCTTTTTATATTAGTCTCAATATCCATGACAAGATCCTTCACAATGCAATGCATGACTCTGGGGCATCACACAACTTAATTCTTAAGGTAGTTATGGAAAAGTTAGGCCTAGAGATAACTCACCCTTATAAAGATTTATATTCATTTGAATCCAGTAGAGTAAAATTCCTGGGCTTAATCAAATACCTGTGTGTAAACCTTACCCGGATTCCAGCCAAATGTATGTTCATGGATGTTGTAGTGGCAGATGTGCCACCCAAGCATGGTATGCTATTATCAAGGTCATGGGGGGCCAAGCTGCAAGGTACAATGCAGATGGATGGGGCATACGCCACAATCCCTGTCTTCAGCCAACTTAGGAGACTCTATAGAGAGACACAAATGAAATTCCTAGTCAGCAGCCCCGAAAAACCTAAAAAGTCACCTTTATACTCTGCACACACAGATCTAGACTCCTTTATCTTTTGCAATGATGAATCCTTAGAGGGGCCAGAATTCAAAAATAGAGATACAAACAATGAATTAGAGCCCATATACTTTAAAATAATGGCTACTATAGACTCGGAAGAAAACGATGTAGAAACCTATGGGCAGTGCACCAAAAACAAAACTCAGAGTGAACAAGAAATAGAATGCAGTCATCTGATGAGTTACCCTTCACAAGCTCATACGCCACACCTAGAATGAAACGATGTTAGGCCCAAGAGGAAACCTTTATGGGAAATTAATTTCGATGGGTCATGCAACAAGAGAAATGCAGGAGCAGGAGTGTGGGTACATAACACAGAGAGTGACTACGCAGAGAGCCATGCATGTAACATGCACTTCAAATGTACAAACAATATTGCAGAGTATGAGGCTCTTATCCTAGGCTTGAATCTATTGAAAAAATTAGGAGCCCGTAGGATAGCTGTGCATGGAGACTTTGAGTTGATTATAAAACAAGTGAATGGTGAATACACAACGAAACACCCTAGGTTGAGAGCGTACAGGAATGATGCTATGGATTTATTGAAAACCTTTTTAGAATACGAACTGGTGTTTGTCCCTAAGAGTCAGAACGCAATTGAAAATGGATTAGCCTGCATGGCTAGTTTGTATCACAAGCCTCCCAGCGACCAACAAATCATCATTTAGACCAAATTCAGACCTGCAGTGTCGGACAATGAAAAAAATTGGCAGGTCTTTGAGGGCGATAAATAGATTGAGGATTTCCTGATATGCAGGAACGAGTTTGAATTTTCTGATTCAGACTCTAAATCTGACGATAGTTGCCTAAGTGAGGAGCCCTCAGATGAGGAAGAACCATCCTGTAACATAGAAATAAACACTTTAAATGAACAGATTGGAAATCCAAATGAAGAATGTGAAAACACAAATAGTGAAGAAGTAGAGGTGCTGCAGGCCAAAGATAAGAACATACCCAGGGGGTTGGCACCTTTAGAGGACCTTTTTGAATTTGATGATGTAGCAAAAAATCCCACTATAGAACACTCAGATTCCGAGGTTGAGGAATGCAACATAGGCACTGGAGATAAGCCCAAGATGATTAAATTAGCTAAGTCCCTGCCTGCAAACATGAAAAAGAAATACATTGACCTATTTAAGGAATTCATTGATGTGTTTTCCTAGAGCTACGAGGACTTAAATGCCTATGACACAAAAATTATACAGCACAAAATACCTCTGAAAGAAAATCAGAAGCTCTTCAGACATAAACTCCGCAGAATAAACCCAAAACAATTACCTACAGTAGAAAAGGAGATAAAGAAGATGTACGAGGCAGGCATAATAGTTCCTATGAGGTTCTCTGATTGGGTCTCAAACCTAGTGGCTGTGAGAAAGAAAACAGGTGAGATCGGACTGTGCATAGATTTTAGGAACCTTAACAGAGCCTCACTTAAAGACAATTACCCTTTTCCAAAAATGGAACATATCCTGCAGAAAGTAGTAGGCTAAAAAAGAATATCCTTGTTAGATGGTTTCTCAGGTTACAACCAAGTTTTAGTAATCCCAGAAGACCAACTCAAGACATATTTTACCACTCCATGAGGCACCTTTATGTATGTAAAAATTCCCTTTGGACTGATGAACGCTGGTGCAACCTTCCAATGAGTAATGGACATAGCCTTTTCAGATGAAATAGGACACTTCATTTTCATCTATCTGGATGACATAACAGTTTATTCCAAGACTGAAGAAGAACACCTAAAACATCTGAGAAGAGTGTTTGAAAAATGTAGAAGGTTTGGTCTGTCATTGAATCCTAAAAAGACTATATTTGGGCTGCAAGAAGAAAAATTTCTCAGCCATATTATATCTGAGAAAGGAATTAAGATAGACCCACAAAGAGTTGAGGGAATACTACAGATCACACACCCGAGAAACATTAAAGAGTTACAGTCCTTCATTGGTAAAATCAACTTCTTAAGAAGGTTTATTCCCAATTTAGCTGAACACCTCAGGAATATGACTAACATGTTAAAGAAAGGTGTAAGAGTTAAGTGGAATGTTGAAGCTAGGAAATCTTTTGAATCAGTTAAACTTGCACTCACCCGAACTCTTGTCCTAATCAGTCCCGATTTCTCAAAGTATTTTCTGATTTTTTCATTTTCCTCTGAGCATATAGTAGCTGCATTTCTGCTGCAGAAAAATCTAGAGGGAATGGAACAACCCATTTATTTCTTCAGTAAAGCTCTGAGGGATGCACCCTTGAAATACAACATAATGGAAAAACAAACCTATGCCTTGGTTAAGGCCTTGAAAGAATTTAGGGTGTACATACTGCATACCCACACCATAGCCTACGTGCCAAATATAGTGGTTAAAGACATCTTATACCAAGACCCAAATGGGAAGAGGGGAAAATGGATTGTTGTGATATTAGAGTATGACCTTGAGATAAAACCCACAAAACGGATCAAAGGTCAGGGCCTAGCTCAACTAATGGCTGAATCAAATTTACAATCCCTTGACATAAACATGGTGGATGCCTTGGATGAGCAGGAAGGATTTCCTGATCCCACTGTCGAGGAGAAGTTTCAGAACTCTCCATGGTATTCTGTCATTCTGTATGTGCTCACACACCTCAATGCCCCTCCTGAACTTTCAAAGACCAAGGCCAGATTCCTAAAACTAAAAGCCAGAAACTATTGTATTATGAATGAATGCTTATACTGGAAAAATACAAATGGCCTATTGCTTAAATGTTTTCCTGAAACTGAAGCTGAGAGGATTAAACAAGAGTTCCATGTAGGAGAGTGTGGAGGCCACCTAAGCTGGAAAGCCACTGCTAACAAAATACTCAGAGCTGGCTATTATTGGCCTACACTCTTCAATGACATCCATAAGATGATATTTTCCTGCCACAAATGCCAGATTTTCGAAGGCAAAAGAAAGCTCCTCCCCCTACCTTTACAACCCATCACTGTTGAGGGTCCCTTTATGCAATGGGGCCTAGATTTCATAGGAGAAATACACACTGCTTCTTCTGCACAACAAAAATGGATCCTTACAGCCACAGACTACTTCACTAAGTGGATAAAGGCCATACCTTTTAGGAATGCCACAGATTTTTTCATCATTAGGTTCTTAGAAGACCACATCCTCTCTCGGTTTGGCTGTCCAAGGAAAATAATCACTGATAATGTTGCTGCTTTTGGATCCAAGAAAATGGTTGATTTTTGTCACAGGTATCAAATAGCACTCGGTCATTCAACTGCTTATTACCCACAAGGTAATGGGTTAGCTGAATCATCAAACAAGAGCCTGGTGACCATCATAAAAAAGCTGCTGGAAGAAAAAAATAAGTCCTGGCACAACAAGTTGGTGCATGCTTTGTGGGCTTACAGGCTTACCATGAAGAAATCCATTGGCATGTCACCATATCAGCTTGTCTATGGAACAAAGGCAGTGTTCCATACCAGCTTGGGGGTACCAGTGATTAAACTTGTCCAAGAAATTCAGACAGAAGAGGACAACATGGTAAGGAGGATAAACCAAACAATTCATCTCCAGCAAACAATGGAAGAGGTCTATAACAGAGCCATGAAATTTTAGGAAAATATAAAGAAGTTGTTCGATAAGAGAACCAAAGCTTCTGACTTCAAAACTAGAGATAAATTTTTGAAGTGGGACTCAAGGAGAGAAGACAAAGGAAAGCTCGATAAGTTTGACAGTTTGTGGCAGGGTCCATACATCATCCAGGCCACTATGGGTCCAAATGCCTTTTTCCTACAAGAACTAGATGGTACAAAGTTGTTTTGGGGTAATTTCAATGGCAGGATGCTCAAACACTACTTCTGCTGATTTCCAATCTCCAGTTTCCATTTCCATTGTAAATACCATTGTTGTGTTTGTTTTCAAGAAAAAAGAGAAAATGTTCCAAAAAATAGGGAGAAAGGAGAGGTTCATACATGCTCAAAACATAAACCTCTGAGGTGAAAAATATTGGCTCTAACATGATCAAAACCTGAGCCAGCAAAGAAGAAAAGGATAAGCTCTAACATGCCCAAAACCAGAGCTGAAATGAAGAAGAGAAAATGACTTTAACAAGCTCAAAACTTGAGTCACAAAGAAAAGAAGGATGCTTCAAAACTTCAAATTTCAAGCCTTCGAGATTTTTTTTTCAGTTTTCTGCAAGTTTCTGTCCATGTGCAACTATCTTTATGCCTTGGGTCCACAGCAAACTAGACTGTCTAATCCTAGTTTGACTGTTTTTAAATTTCTGTTGTAGAATGTAGAGAATAAATCAGCTGGACAGTTTAATCCTAGTAGATATTAGAATAGATAGAGAAACATGTGAGGCCAACAATCTAATCTGGTCTCATGGAGTAATAAGGGTAGAAATAGAATAGGTTTATTTTTCTGTTTGTAAAAATAAATGATGTAAAGGGTCTGTAAGTCCAAATGCACCCTGGAAGCAAAAATGCTAGGATTGTAAGACGGGTAGGTAGATTTTTGGGGGAATTTTTTCTGCTAATTAGTGTATCCATCATGTTTTTGGCAGATGATCCAAGAAAGGAAAGAATGGGTCAAGTACTAGGCATCTGGCCTACTACAAATATCATTTTCTTAATTCTTGACTCCTTCAAGAAGAAGCCATCCCCATGTGGAGCCAATATTAGCCCCCTATGAATTTTTTGACAAGCAAACAGGGGGCTAAAATGTTTTTTGAGTCTTCAAGGAATGCATTTCCCTTAAAAACACATCACCCTTGAAGCCTCCTTATGAATTTTCCCTTTGAAAGATCCTCACTGTTGTTTCCAAGTCAATAAGCCTCTCTATTTGTGAAAAATGCCCAAAGGGTTTCCTTTTCCCTCTTATTTCATCCCCAAAAAGCCTCTGTTTTCATCATTATTTCTCCCCTTCTAAATTTCCCACTGATCCTCTAAAATCATCCTAAAATCCCCTCTAAACCCAACACACACCCATTTTTTGGTTTAATATCCCTTTCTCTCCTCTACCGTTACCCCTTTTTGGCCTTAAATTTCATTAAAAACAGGCCAAAAACCCATATTCTTCACATTTCAGGGTTAGCCCCCTTCAAGCTGGCCCCCTTAGATTTGTCCCCATATGAACCAGTGCTAGAACTAGGCACTAGCCTAAAAAGCACTTAGCGCGATTGGATATCGGGATCGTTATTAACCGTCGATTTCCCGGCATCCAATGGCCGTTGCAAGCACCTTTCATTTCACGTTCGCCCCTCCGATCATATCGCAACCATCGATCTAATCCGTGGATCAATGGTCCATATTTCATCTGCCTTGGTGGTCCTCGTGCCAGAGCACCGTGCAGAAACCGGTGGTTTCTATCGCATCGCCTTTGAGAGGAGGGCGGTAATTTTTGTTTGGCAGCGATTCCACTCACCGACCAACACGTGGCTACATGCATTGTTGGGAAACCGCCCTCATCGCGCGTTATAGTTTGATTGTGGACCCGGCATGATATGCGTGTACACCGTTTGATCTGAAGCTATCCATCCAACAGTGATCGTGCCACGAAGATGCTCGGGAGTTAGCCCGAGGCAAACAGGACCCCTGGCCCACCATCCGTCGCCCTTCAATGCATTTTCCACCGCCGATCTCCTCCTGAGATCAGACGGTCCAGATTTAATTTACACCCTGCCATTGACCCGGTCCCGCCACATCACCTTTCCATGTGTTTTCAACGCATTTTCATCTGTCCCCTATATATTCCATTTGAAGGTAAAATATTAATATTTTACCTTAAAACTCCCTCTCTCGTCGTCTTCTAAATGCATCTCCACAGTTCTGCCACCTGACCTCTAGTCCTCCATTACGTCCGCCCACCCCATGCATCGATTTCTTAATATGTTTTCGTGTTTTGTAGGGTTTCAGGTAGCGAAAGCCTCCGCTATTCACAGTCACTGTTACAGTGGCAAAAAATGCAGGAAAAGACCATCTTCAAGGACTAAAATTATGGAGAAAAATATTAGGAAAGTGTTATGACATGATGCTCATTAAAGGAACAGAGTTAAACTCCGTAAAACCTGTCTAGAGCCATTAAAGTGCATATTTTGCAGACAGAGGCAATTGTGGAGCGGCAAAGAGTATCAGTGAGAAAGAAGAGGACTTAAGGCCTATAATTGAAGATTTTGAGCCTTAATCCATTAGTTTAAAGTCAAAATATCACACAGAAGACCTAGGGCACACAAAATGATATATATCAGTGTCACCATCAGCAAAATGTTCCTACCCGCGAAAGGATGAAGTGCCCATACTATTTTCATTCTATACTGTGTTCCTGAGGAAATCTTAGCCCTGACAACAGTCCTATGCTATCAGGAGAATTTGTTTCACAGTATGGCAGACCCAGGCATCATTATTCTACTTTTTGCTTATTCACTAGAGTACTGCAGTGGCGCTACAACAAAGTACATCAAAGTCATACCTGGAGTAAATTGTAGCCTGACAAAGATCACTCTTTCATCCAAAGAGTACTGAAGATAAATGCCTAGAATTTAAAACAACATGGGGCCTCGACCCTCTTCCTCTTCTAAGTTTTAGTGCTACATTTAGTTTTCCATCTACCTCCTCTGCCTCTTTTCCAACTATAAATTCCATGAAGAAACTCATTGTAAAGGTTGTTGATCGGCTATCTGTGAATTGCAAGTTGTTTCTCTTGAGACATGTTCTCTATGTAAAGTTGTAAGATAGGCTGAGGAAGATGTTTTCAGACTGAATATAAAGCTATTGGTAATGTTGTACTTGACTGGTGTCACTCTTTAATATGACAAGCACATTTCTTTGGATCCTGATTTAAAGCAGCGGTGATGTTTTTCTGTCTTTGTCCATGTTTTCCTTTTTAGTTCATTATATTTCATTTCTGCTGGCTCGCATTAGAAATCTGGCATAGGATTTACCCTTGTTAGGTACCCTATGTTTCTGCTCTCCTTGCCTTCAATGTTTTCTACTGTATGTGTTATCTCAGGATTTATTTCAAGCTAATTTAACCAGTGTAGTGGTCAAATATACTGCTAGCTGATGTATGAATTAATGAATCCGTTCTTAGATGTGCTTGGTAGGTTTTAAGTGAATGAATTAGGATACTGGGAGTCTAGAAATCTATCTCTATCTTACTAGGATCCTTTTCATTTAATTGAAACCTTCCTAAGTTCCCTTAAGTTGGATGCCAAAGAATTGAGAGTTCAAAGTCTCTCTCTGATCTCAAGTTTTCACATTTGTGTTTAAATATTTTATGTTTCCTTGTCTGAAGAGTTAACCTTTTAGGTTCTGGATCACAGGTTGTCCAATGGCATGTCCTGTCCCTAGATCTGATTCCTAAAAGGTCACCTTGGAGGTTTCCTTGATTTCACCTTTCTCTCTTACCATTTCATGCCACACTATCATCTTTAAGATCCAATGCTTTAGATGACTAGCCCAACTGAAAGCTTGCATATTGAATAGCATGTAAACCCTTTCCCGACTCCATTTCCCAATGGTATTGAATGTTCTCTGAGTCATATTTCCTTTTCCTAAAATCCTCTTTGCTCATACTTATCTTATATTGAATCCTTCTTTCCTGATTCCCAACAACCAAACTAAAAATCAAACAAACAAACCCCGTGCCTATAACTAGCCTAATATCTTAACACAGAGCTTCAAAGACATAAAACCTTTTCTTATATAGAGAGATCCCTCTCTGGACCCAGGAGGGCTAGATCTCGAGGTCTGAAAATGGTTTGATGTTGTCTCATATTTTGATATTTCCAATCTTGCTAAAACATGGGAACCCCAACAGGTATATCAGAATGCAGAAATTCAGAACTAGAAACATGACTTTTAGGAGCATGTTTTTGGTGTCTAGTGGTTTTGCAATTCTAGGTTTGAAGATGGAACTACTTCCAACATATTTAAAAAATTCTTTGAGCTATTTGCTTTGCAAAGGAATTATTTGGCGATACACTGAAACATCATCTTGCAAAGACACATGATTAAAAGCACTTATCATTGGTATATCATGGTCTTGGGCAGGAAGGATAAAATTTTTGTCACAAGGGTGTGTATTAGTATTTCTAAAATCAAAACAGATCCTATGACCATCTGTTTTGTCTTTGACTACTATTGTTTGGTCAATATTTTTGTATTTTCTTTTGTCGAAGTTGTTTCTTTGAGTGATGGAAGTGGCATAGTGCTTCTCACTATTTTCTCTACATGAAGTAGTATTTTGAACAATATTGCAGATTCTAGCAGTTCTAAGTGTTTGGTGGAGTGGAAGAATGCTAGCTAGTTCAAACAACTCAGGTATATTTGGACTACAGTCATTATATCCTTTCATAAGAAGTTTTTTAGACATTTTTCCTGGATTTTGAGCTATTATGACTACAGTAAAGTTTTCATTTGAAGAGGTAGAGTTATGTGATGGTAAATCCTTAAGGTATGGTAAGAACATTAAGCTTCCCTGCCCCTGATTTCCAAATAGGTTTGTGATATGCAAGTCTTCTAATGCCTCTATTCTGAAAAAGTCTCTTGATGTTACTGCTGATGTTTGCCTATGGTTTGAGCAATTTTCTTGATGGTACATAGTGTTATGTGCTTCTTGCTCTATCTTTGTTTCAAGAGGAACAAACTCTCTTTCCTCAAGACATAACTGTTCCCGGTCATGATAATTTTGAGTGTCTAGTTCATCATAGAGAACTTGGGGTAGCTGATGTGGTGGGTCTAAGTTTGTTTCAAATCTTCCTGACTGTTCTTCAATGTATTCATCAGTGTGTAGAATGAAGGAGTTCAGATCAGAATGCAAGGAGTACATCGGGATGTTATCTGGCCTTTCTTGGCTGCTGACCATATATTTCATGTGTGATTCCCGATAGAGTATTCTTGTTTGGTTAAACACAGGAATAGTGGCATAGGACATATCAAGTTGAATATTTCCCTGAAGCTTGGCTCCCCAAGATCTGGATAAAAGCATTCCGTACTTGGGGGGGATGTCTGCTACCACTATGTCCATGATCATGTGTTTTGTAGGTATTTGGGCCAAACTGAAACAAAGATCTTTGATTAAGCCTAGACACTTGACTCTACTTGAATCAAATTAATATAAGTCTTTATAAGTTTTTGCTATTTCTAGGCCTAATATTTCCATCACAACCTTTTGCATGAGATTATGCGAGGCCTCGGAGTCTAGCATGGCATTGTGTAGGATTTGGTCATGGATATTCAGACTGATGTAAAAGGGAAGAGTGGTTCGTTCTTGGAATTTCCCTTCTATTTTTGGAGAAAACAACACTTGAGGAGTGTCATCAGCCAGATTTAGGGTGTTTGCATCATTTCCTATATTCAGGACTTTTAACACTTGGGATTTATAAGAGCTTTGTGTGATAAGTTCAGTGAGAGGCATGGTAATATTTATTTTGGCGATAACTCTCTCAAAACTGAAGGGTGCTTGTAATTTATATAGGTTTGATTCAGTTTTTTGAGCCATGATTTTCTCTATGTTTTGAGTTTGCTGACTTTGTTTTGGGATTTTGTTCAAAACAACCATCTCGGGAATCTTGGAAGAGGTATTGGGAAAATTTGGGCCAAGGCTTGTCTGAATAGCTTTATCTTTGCTTTGGGCAGTTTTCTTGACCACGATTTCGTTGCTATCCACTGCTCTTTTAAGGACAGTATCAGCGGTTTTAGGAGTGTATGAGCTACCTTTCTTGGAGTTGTCTTAGTTTTTTATGCTTCTAAGATCATATTGCCTGTGAGCTTCTATTATGGAATTCTGAAAATCTATAGCAGGATCTTCGGGATCTTCATAGTTGGTTTCATTTTGATTCAGAGAGAAGAAAGCTTGTTGTTCTTCTATGAGGTAAACCTCATCCTCATTATCAAAACCTATTAGGTTCAAATGACTTTGATCAATGGGTTCTGTATCCCTCTCATCCTCATCAACATAATTTTCATTAAAGGGTGGCCTAATTTGTTGGTTAGTTTCCCTTGGTTTGTTTTGAGGCTGTTCTCTCCTAAAGTTTTGGTTCCGGTTTCTGTTTGGAGGGTTTGGATGGTTGTCCCTAACAGGTGTCTTTTCACTCATCTTTTCCCACATTTTCGCCATGGATCTAACCAAGTCATCTATTCTAGGATCGAAGGAAGGGGCTGAAGGGGAGACCTCATCCCGGTATGTGACTTTCCTTTCTGATCTGGTCCTAGCTCTCTTTTCTGCTAAGTTGGCTTCTGCACTTATGGACACTTTTTGCATTTATTCTAAGGTTGGGGGGTCCTTGTCTCTTATTTGATAAGTCATTTCTGGGTCAAAACCTTTGGGGAACTTTGCTAAGGCTGAGCCAAGTGGAGGTTTGAAGTGAGGCGGGAGGGCATTATAAACACTGTTGAACCTAGTGCAGTATTCCTGGACACTTTCCCCATTTTCCCTTTTTAGATTGTTATATTCCGATAGGATTTGAATGGGGTTCTTTCTGATTTCCCACTTATTTATGAAGGTTTGGTAGAGTTCTGGGGGATTGTGTATGTTTTTTGGAGCTATGCTCTTAAACCATTTTTTGGGTTCTCTGCCCAGGCTTTGGGCGAACATCCTCATTCTTATGGTCTCGTCCTCTATTTCCATGTATTCAAAGGCATCGCTAATTCTATCTACATGTTGTTGAGTGGTAGTAGCCTCAACTTCGGTAAAGTGTGGGATTTTGGATTGATAGTCATTTTTTAAAGGGGCCAAAGGGTGTGGCAACACCAATGGTGCATACCAAGCTACCATGGTCGGAGCTAATGGATGATTTACAATGTGAGGGCTTGTAGGATGAGTTGAGGTGATTTGAAAAGTAGTGGTTTGGATGGGTGTGGCGGATGTAATTGGGCTAGTGAACTGATTTTGAGCAGATCTGGGGTGGTAGAAGCCAAAGTGATGGAGAAGCTGAAAATCTAGAGGTGTAGTAGGTGAGGCTTCTCTACTAGGACTTTGTGGCAAATCTACGGGCTCAAGATCATCAAATTTTACTTTACTTTGTGACTTGCTTCTAAAAAGGGTTTTCGCTAATTTTCAGTCAAATGGGGAATCCTGCAAGGATGTGAGATGTTCAGGTATTAATCTTGTTTTACAGATGGACCTATCGGTACCTAAGTTTCTAGTTTCGGAAGCTTGCCACAGAATCTTCTCTGGGTCATCTACTATGATAGTTGGATTTGGGTCCAGATATGATCTGGTATTGATTCTTCGTGAAGCCGGATTTCAAATTTAGAGTTTAGAGAGGATGGTATTTGTGATTGTTTTGGATTGATGGCCTCTCCAGGGGTTTTGCTAATGTGAAGGATGGTAAAAACAAAAATGAGGGCTAGTGGAGTCGCCAGGTGGATTTCTTTGAGATCTATGGTCCACCACCAATACTATAAAAGATGCTTTCAGGAAAAAGTTTTTTAGCAAACTTTGAGGTGAAGACTTGAAAGGAAGAGTTATTACTTGGTTTCAATAGTTTGCTACATTGTCTGGACAAGCTAATGGTTCTATTTGCAAGTTTATTTCTGTTTATCTCCTATGTTTAGGTGAAATTTTCTGAATCGCTAAGTTATACTTAGTTTTTCACTGATCACAGAATTTTCACCATGAGTTTTAAGTTTGTGGAAAGGATAAGTCAACAGAAAGGTATGGTTTATGAATTTTTGTTTTTTTTTATGGATTTTTTAGGCCTACTAGAGGCTAGTGGAGTTGCCAAGTGGAACTTGGTTGTTTTTGTAGAGATTTTGCTATGGTCCACCACCAATAACTAGGGAGAAGCCAATCTAGGGATGTTTTGGGGTTTTCTGAGTTTTTATGTGCAGCTTATGGTTTATTAGAGTGTTCTAAACTTGATTCATCACTTTTCTAGCGTGGTGAAAACAAAAAGAGTTTACTCTAAATGATTCTATGGACTGCTTGCTTGTTTAAATTTTGAAATAATAATGAATCTAGAAGAGCTTGCTAGACTGTTATGTACTCAGTTGGTCCCACCGTGATCGCCATTATGTTAGGGAGCGGTGGGATAAGTCAATTAGATAGTATTCTTAAGGCTGCTAAAATGTGTAGGGAATCTAAGTTTGTCTATCACTCAGAGTCCCACCGTGATCGCCATTATGTTAGGGTCCCATGATTTGGCTGATTGGAAAGCCAAGTGATAGGGTAACATTAAACCAATCTTTGGAGTCCAAGGACCTAGCCTTCCTGGACTCAGATAGGGCTCTCTCTATTTGTGTAAGGGATATCTATGTGTTTGCTTCTTGTATTTCTGATTTTAGGCTAGTTATGAAGTAGGTTTTTTGGTTTTGTTTTTAGGTTTGTGAGGGATGAACTGATCAAAGACTAAGATAGATAAAAATATTGTCAGATTAACTGGGCTATGGGGTCGAAAATATCAAGAAAGCTTTCAGATGGTGATACAAGGTTGTTGAAGGGCCGATTTGATTCAGGTAAAAAGGATCTTTGGGTAAAATGGAGTGGGATGGACACTAAATTTTTGAAGAACAAATAATTTCAAAAATAAATAGTTCAATAGCTGACATAAACATGGTAGGGCTAACCATTAATCATGAGAAATGTAACTATAAACTGATTAATGCATAGAAATAAACATTCAAGCAATACATAGAGATATATGACTCTCTAACTTTAGGAAATTGCTATCAGACTTTGAGGAAATACTTAAGACAAACAAACAACTCAAATCACTATGAGGAAACGCCTAAGCATAGTATTTCAAGCTATTGGGCATTTTGAAGCAATATTGCATAGTTTTAGGAAAAGGGCAAGATCAGTACAAGACCTCCTTGGTTCAAAAAATGATAATCAAAAAATCAAAGTAAGGTTTCAGAGGTGGAGCTATGACTAGCCATGAGTAAGCAAGGCATACCGTGAATCATACTTAGCATGCATAAAACCATAAATGAAACAAGCAAACAATTTCTTCAGCTATCAAAGAGAAATCAAGGATTCTTTGATATGACTAAGAAGGAAGAAAACATAGAAGCTATAAAGAAACAGGAAATTTAAGGTGCCTCCAAGGGCATGTCTCAAATCTATTCTCTACTATCTTATATCAGGTAATAGCATGAAATATGAATAAAAGCAAAGAAAACATAACAGAGAGGGACACCATACCATTTTACCAAGTTAAGGAATCCAACAACAATCCTCTTTCATCATCCAAAAACATTCAAGAAACTATCCAATGCATGAGAAAAGTGTTTCTTCCAAGCTTTTATAACCATATATTGCTCTATATCATCAAGTTCAGCCTTATTTACAATGAATTCTCTTGGAATATATAGGCCAAGATGAGGGAAAACCTCACAGTGCAACTTGCAATCTCATTGGCCCATCAAAAATATCTGATTTTGTCCTTGAGGCTTTGCAAAGCCCAAGGCACAAAATATCTAATAAAATATCTCAAAAATGCTAAAAAAGGAAAATATATTGAATTTTCATAACTAACCATGCCCAAAAATAGCTAAACACGCATGAGGAAAAGTCACTTTAGAAAAGTGCATTTTTCACAAAAATACTTAAGAAATATATCAGCAGAAAGTCGTTTGTCTGGCAGGCAGCTTTTGGAAGCCTTCTCGATGTCAAAACGAGGCCTGTGACATCTTTTTGGAAAGCTCTGAATGTCTATTTTTTGAAAATTCTTATTTTTCTCCAAACTGACCATGTGAAGTCTGTCAAAAACTGACCTATGTGTAAAAACCCAAAAGATAGACTTTGCTGATAAATGGGATAGAGTGTGGAAAAAGTGAGTGTGTTTCGCCATTTGGGGGACCAAATGATCTTCAATTGATCTGAAAATCGCTGAGTATATTCCCCTAAAAATATGGCATCCAATGATACCACTTTAATCCTTTAAGGATGTCCCAAACAAAAATGGCGATGCCCATGATTTTTAGCCACAAGGCCAAAAATGACAAAAAACCAAAACTTGTTGAATTTTGCCAATTTTGGCGAGCATGACCCTCAAGGGTTTTCAGAAACATGCTGAGAATTTGAGGCCAAAATTTGGAGCTTTGAGGTGTCTTTCTTCATTTTTGGTGCCGGGCGCCTCTTTTGAGCTTCCTTGAGCTTTTCCTGTGTGGCCTTCAATTTCTTTTGGGTGAACTGATTAAGCTTCTTATAGTGCCCGGTCATCCTCCTTTGAAGGTCCAAATCTCTATTGGCCTTTTCGAACTTCTTCTCCAAGTGATAATTCACCCTCTCAAGCCATGCTTCTTGATTTTTTTCTATCTCTTGGGTGAACAAAGTAGTGAGAGAAAGAGATTGGAAAAGGGCAGATTCTTCCTCCTTTTATTTCTCTAAGGCTCTTCCAAGTCCCATGGTCCTTGGCCTCTTTCTTCTGGGCTGATATTCATATTCGCTATCATTGAACTCACCCATGAGTTCTTCCAACTTAACTTGCGCCTTGGAGGCCTCTTCTTTATATTTGATGGCCCGTGTCTCATATGCTACCATGTGGACACTCATATGTTTCTTTTGTGTTTAAAAAAAGTGAATGAAGTTTCTAGACCTCTCTATATATGTCCTCAAAGCATCAATTTTTTCTTCTTTATTGATCAAGAGAGACTCTAGGATTCGGGCCTCATTGTCGCTATCATCACTTTGGATCTGAATTATGTCAAAGTCCCTCTCCTTCTCATGGCTGCTTTCTTCTTTATCCTTTCCCTTGATTTGGGTGGCATTCTTGGTCTTCCTCCTCTTGGGTAATTCGACAATGGGTTGCTTGGGCAACTTCCCCTTGCGTCGGAGGGCCCTAGTAACATTTGGAGTTATAGTTTGAGGCACTCTTTTCTTTGATGTATGGGGCTTTGTCACTTTTGGAGAAGAAAGCATGGCCCCTTGCCTAGGAGAGGCAGCTAGCACATGCTCTATTTGCTCTTTGCCCTTGCTACTTCCTTCATCATTCTTGCCACTATTTTGAGTTTCTTCATGAATGCTTTGACTGTCATCTTGCATGTCCTTTTGAGGGCTGCCCTCTTTACTGTTTTCCTTGCTTTCTTTAGGACTTTTAGGCTCTATATCCCCAATGTTTTGGGCTTCATCTTCATCATTTTTGCTACTGTGAGGGCTACCAATATCCTCATCAAACTGTTCAATTTCCTCATCATTTCCCTCACTATTTTGCTCTTTTTCTTGGCGGTTTTCTTCATCACTGTGTTGCATATCATCACTATGTTTTTCTTCTCTTTGCTTCCTTTCCTCACTGTGCTCTTCTTCACCTTGCTTCCTTTCCTCACTATGCTCTTCTTCACCTTGCTGCCCTTCTTCATCATGCTGCTCTTCTTCATGTTGTTGCTCTTCTTCATCATGCTCTTTTTCTTGTTCAATCATGGGAAATTCAACCTTCTTGGGAATGGGCTTACTTGAAGAAGGCGAAAGATGTTGAGTGGAAGGTGAAGGAGATGCATGGGATGAATGAATAGTGGCAAAATCTGGGTGTGCAATGAAAGTGTCCCAAAAGATTCCCTTCTTCTCAAGTTGATGAAGAGTGAAAATCTTGATGAGGGAATGATGGAAAATTCAAGCTGACTGCTGAGAGGGAGGTCTCTTTTGAACAGTGGAGGCCATCTTTTCAATGCTTCTATGGAGGAAGAAGGAGAGATTTAACAATTTGGATCTTGTGAAATGCTGAGCAACCGAACATGGTAAGCATAGACCTGGGAAAATCTTCCCTCGCAAGTGAACTATTTCATGATTATCTTCATGAGAGGAGCATAACTAGTCAACATATATGAGAAAGGAAAGATGGATGGGAATGTATCTCTATGCTCCGATTTCAAAAAGGGTTTGTATTGTTCTGAGTCTAGGTGGCTCTGTTTAAATCATTTCTCTCCGACATAAGGTATTTTGGTGGCTTTGGAAATGGATCTAGGAGAAGACTTTAAATCCAAGCCTGCCAGTTGAAAGTGTTTTCCTTGAAATCTCAAAGCACATAAATGTGTCAAGGGGAGATAGATTTTCACCTCTTGAACCCTTTGACAAAACTCTACACATCCAACTTCATGAAAGTTAAACAGGACTGATGGATGAGCATTTACCTCTTCAATTGAACCAGGTTCAAACCTCCTGTGAGAGCCACATCTAATGTCTTGCCTGGGAGGCATTTTGTTTCGGATACTCTTTGTTGACTGACAAAAACAAGCTATCTCAAATGGTCCTTGAAATGGTTTCTCAACAACACACACTGCCCTCCTTATAAGTCATTGTTTTATCCCCTTTGATTCCAATCAAAAAGTGCTTGTGAAATGAAAAACAAAAATTCAATTTATCATTGTGCTTGGGAAAGGTCTTGAAAAGATGTGTTTGTGGTCTCTTGGTAAAGAAATAACTCTTGTGTTTTTACAAAAACAAAAACACGTTTCCCCCAAACAATGTTCTTTTGCTATTCACTGTTCTTTACAAAGTAAACAAGACACCCTTAGCTGACTTGAAAAACCTTTCAATACACTCTGTTTTTGGAACTCTGGTGGCTGCACAAATTTTTCTAATCCACAATACAGAGATGACTTTTAAAATGACAAGCCTTTACCTTATAATCATAGTTTTCCCCTTTGATTTTGCAGACAAGGTTTTTTCTTGTTTTAACAATGCTAGGACACCTTCTAGCCAACTTGAGACCTCAACAGCTCTGTATTTCTGTCTAGAAATTGTGGGTTATCACTATTCTTAAAGGTAGCTAAGGCCCTTTAAGACTGATAAAAACACCCCACCTATCACTGTACTAATCCTTGGCAATCACAGCAACAAAACTCTTTAATTTTACTAAAGGCTCTAACCTCTAATCACTGCTTTTCTCTTGTGCTTTTTAAATGAAAAAATGCCCTTAAAACCATTGTTAAGACACTCTCCAAATTTATTTGAGACCTCCAAACATAAAAAAAACTTTCTTCAGCTTTGAAAAGAACTCTGTCTCTTTAAAACTTCCTATCTCATTGTTTTAGATGATGAAATGGTTTCAAAATCATTATTCCTTCTTAGGGAAAAAACACCGCAAAACACCCCCTTCAAACTTTGAATTTTGCCAAGAGGCAAAGGAGAATACCTCGAAGAAAATCTTAAGGGCCTTGGTCCATTGTTGGAGGAGCTTTTAGAACTTTTTTGGAAGGCAGATGGAGGAGTGACGCATTTAGATCGGAGGGCGCCGCGCAATAGACTGTTGAGTCGGCTTTCGGGCAATGAGTGAACGGGCGCACAGGCGCGCCGCACGCCGCTACAGGTGCACCGCGCAACCATTGAAATCCTATGTATATGCACTCACAGGCGCGCCACACACTTTTACAGGCATACTGCGTAGGTCTAAGCTTTGAAAAACTTGAAATGTTTGCCTGAAACCCTTGTTTCTGCAGTGGGCAGCTAGGAGAGTATTGCTTTGTGTTTGAATTTGCACAGGGGGCTTTTTCAATGGTCTCTCCACCTTTAAATGAACTTAAAAAAATTTGTATTTATTTCATAAGGGTTTGAATGCCCTTCAAAAAGGTTTTGTCATATAACAACACAACATACTTTTCTTTATCATTTCATCACTTTTTTAAATATCATGAGGCCTTCCACGAAACAAGACTTATAACAACGATGCAGTGGCCAACCTTTTTTAAGATACCAAAGACATGAACCCCTTTTTTAAAGTAAAGAAACTTCTTAAAATCCAAATTCTTTTTTCACTGTTTCTCAATAAGGAAGAAACTCTGTCACTGTTTGTCTATTTCTGACCTTTAAAGGAGCACTGCTTAAGAGTCATATCCAAGATTTTTGATGCATCCTTTGCCATGATATTTCTCTTTGATTGTGGATGAAGAACCTTATTTGCATTCACCCATGGCTTGATTCATATCTGTTGATCAAGGAGAAAAGCCTTTGGAAACTCTTAATGCAAATACATACAACAACAGGGTTTGTTCATATGTACATAAAGAGGTCTTTGTCTGCGATAGTGATATGGCTTGATTCTTTGAATATTGTCTTGAATTTGAGACATTTTTTCATACCCTTTCCTCGCATTGATGAGCTTGTCCAAGTTTTGTTCACTTTAGCTTCAGATTTCCTTTGAAGGAGATCTTTCATAGAATAAAAACAAAGCTTCTTTGAATACCATAATATCGCTGCTTGGCCATCTGCTTAACAACATTTTCCACTCATAATCATCCAATTGTTTCACACTGCACTTCAATTCTGTCTTTCAAATAGTGAAACCATGTAAGCACCCCTTGAAATACCACTGTTGTATCAGTGGTTTCATCCATTGGAGAAAATGGGGTAACAAGTTTTTAAGGCCATTTGTAGCATTGTGAGCCTTGTGCTTTTTGAATGAGGCTAAACCCCTATTCCTGACCCTCTGCTTGTTAAATGAAGGAGGCCAGCATAATATTCCCAACCACCTGCTCATGTTTGGAGGAGGTTTGCATCAAGTCACCCAACCATCTGCTCATGTTTGGAGGAGGTTTTACACTGTCATGCTATTTCACCTCTTTTCAAACTATGTCATCTTTCCTTGTAATGCATATCTCTGCTTGGTATATCACAATGAGTAATAAAAAGTGAAAAATTGACAATATTACATGAGGGACATGCTCTGACATGTGTATCCCATTGTTAAAATACCCTGATGCATCTTTAGAAACTAGTAGCAACATGACTTGTATCTGTAGAGTATTACTTGCTAGTCATTAGTCACTAACCTTTTTTACTGTGTTTACAGAAGCTCATTGAATTACCTCTCTTTCCAGTACTCTTATCCCAGGCTCAAAACAATATGAGAAGCAACTGTCTTCTCATGTCTTGCTTGACAATGTATTTTGGAATACCTGAACATCTCTTCTTTTGAAAAAGACACTGAAACACTATAAATCCACCTAATATCAGTTTGGCTTTTGGCATATGAACTACTGAAACATCAAAATTTTTTAGTGGCATGACCTAAAGATGTATCAAGCTTTGTTTGCAGAATAGGAGGGCCATCTATGACTGGTTGGTATTAGACAAAGGTTACTTTGGCTTAGGATAGTTTTCCAAGGGAGGATTTCCTAAAGCGCCACTACCTAACTTAGGGGAGATTTTTGACAGATTTGGAGTATTCTCTTTGGTATGATCAGATCTCAAGATGAGATATGACCAGAGGTAGGGTAGCTGACATTCTTATTAATCAGTTGGTTAATGACTGAGCTGGGGATGAGGGTGAATGACAGCAGATGACTTTAGCTTATGATAGGTGATGGACACGTTTGTATGACTGAGACTAGATAGGGCTTGAAAATTAGGTTTTTTCTCATCATAGGCTAATTGAAAAGGTAGAAGGGAAAAATGTTTAGGGGTGTTTTCTAGCTGACAAATTTGACAAATTGGAGATTAGCTGCTAGAAAAATTGGCTTTAAAAACTAGTCATCATCAACAGGTGAAAAATACTGATGACTAACAGTGGCTCCATTTGGGGAGGGTAGCTCCTTTTCAGGAGGTGTCCAGAATTTTAGATCTCGGTCCCGTGAAGACTAGTGCCTTAATCCATTGGTGAAAATTTCTTTCTTCCTTGATGCTATTTCTAAAACTTTGACAGCATGTTTAGCATCAAAGTCAGTTCTACCTACCCTGCTGCATTTCCTAACATTTTTTCTTCTTTCGGGTGCATTTGGACTAGCAACCCTTTGACATAATATTTTTGAAAAATGACACTATCTAATTCTACACTTATATCCGCCGAGAGTTCAGATTAAGCTGATGAACTCCTTTGTTTCTCTACCTATGCTGGATCGAATGTCAAAGTTAAGCTGTTTGACAGGATTTTATTCTCTAATCTAAAACATGAAATTCAAAAATGACTTAAATCAGGATTAGACAATCTAATTTGTCATGTACTTGTGGCATGAAAGACAAGCTGCACACAAATATTATTTTGCATAAAATGAAATCTAGAAAATCAGGGCTAGGATACACAGTTTGTTTTTCATCCCTGCTTTCCTCTTTGGTTTTGTTTTGAGCATGTGGAACTAGTATCTTTTCCTAATCTATCTTCTTTGACAAGTCAAGCTTACACAATGTTGACTATCTTTCCTCTCAGTAACTTATCAGCAAATAAATTTAAAACATGTTCAGTTATGATTAGGCTAGATAACTGAACAAGACATTTTGAGCACTAGTAGCGGCATTTAGACCTGCACGCTTTCAGAATGACTATTTTTTTGAACATGGGGCTTTCTTTCTATTTTTCAAACCACCCTCTTTTTCTATTTTTTTATTGTTATTGAATTTTCTATTTTTTGATTTATTTTTCAAAGAACGGTATATACAATGATTGAAAATGTTTTAACTCAGAAATCCTGGAAATGGTGAAACTTAAGCATCTTATCTTCATAAGGATCTCCTACCACTCTTGGTCCACTCAACTCTTGAAAAGAAAAATTTGGAAAATTTTCTCTTTCAAGCATGACATAAGGATTCATGCATGAATCTCTAAACAACTCTGTATCTTCCCGTTGTACCTCTTTGTACCTTTGATTCCCACTTCTTCTTTTGTTGTACAACTTTTTCAAATAATGCAGATATTCTTTGTTATTTTTGAAGTATATGATGACATCATCAAGGTACATCAGAATGCAGAAATTTAGAACTAGAAACGTGGCTTTTAGGATCATGTTTTTTGTGTCCGGTGGTTTTGGAATTATGGGTTTGAAGATGGAACTACTTCCAGCATATTTGAAAAATTCTTTGAGTTGTTTGCTTTGCAAAGGAATTATTTGGCGATACTCTGAAACATCATCTTGCAAAGACACATGATTAAAAGCACTTATCATTGGTATATCATGGTCTTGGGCAAGAAGGATAAAATTTCTGTCACAAGGGTGTGTATTAGTATTTCTAAAATCAAAACAGATCCTATGACCAGCTGTTTTGTCTTTGACTACTATTGTTTGGTCAAGATTTTTGTATTTTCTTTTGTCAAAGTTGTTTCTTTGAGTGATGGTAGTGGCATAGTATTTCTCACTTTTTTCTCTACATGAAGTAGTATTTTGAACAATATTTCAAATTCTTGCAGATTCTAGCAGTTCTAAGTCTTTGGTGGAGTGGAAGAATGCTAGCTAGTTCAAACAACTCAGGTATATTTGAACTGTAGTTATCATATCCTTTCTTAAGAAGTTTTTCAGACATTTTTCCTGGATTTTGAGATATTATGGCTATATTCAAGGTTTCATTTGAAGAGGTAGAGTTATGTGATGGTAAATCCTTAAGGTATGGTAAGAACATTAGACTTCCCTGCCCCTGATTTCCAAATAGGTTTGTGATATGCAAGTCTTCTAATGCCTTTATTATGAAAAAGTCTCTTGATGTTATTGCTGATGTTTGCCTATTGTTTGAGCAATTTGCTTGATGGTACATAGTGTTATGTGCTTCTTGCTCTATCTCTGTTTCAAGAGGAACAAACTCTCTTTCCTCAAGACATAACTGTTCATGGTCATGATAAATTTGAGTGTCTAGTTCATCATACAAAACTTGGGGCAGCTGATGTGGTGGGTCTAAATTTGTTTCAAATCCTCCTGACTATTCTTCAATGTCTTCATCAGTGTGTAGAATGAAAGAGTTCAGATCAGAATGCAAGGAGTACATCGGGATGTTATCTGGCCTTTCTTGGGTGCTGACCATATATTTCATGTGTGATTCCCGATAGAGTATTCTAGTTTGGTTAAACACGGGAATAGTGGCCTAGGACATATCAAGTTGAATAATTCCCTGAAGCTTGGCTCCCCAAGATCTGGATAAAAGCATTCCGTACTTGGGGGGGATGTCTGTTACTACTATGTCCATGATCAGGTGTTTTGCAGGTATTTGGGCCAAACTGAAACAAAGATTTTTGATTAAGCCTAGACACTTGACTCTACTTGAATCAAATGAATATAAGTCTTTATAAGGTTTTGTTATTTCTAGGCCTAATCTTTCCATCACAACCTTTGGCATGAGATTATGCGAGGCCCCGGAGTCTAGCATGGCATTGTGTAGGATTTGGTCATGGATATTCAGACTGATGTAAAAGGGAAGAGTGGTTCCTTCTTGGAATTTCCCTTCTATTTTTGGAGCAAACAACACTTGAGGAGTGTCATCAGCTAGATTTAGGGTGTTTGCATCATTTCCTATATTCAGGACTTTTAACACTTGGGATTTATAAGAGATTTGGGTAATAATTTCAGTGAGAGGCATGGTAATCTTTATTTTGGAGATTTCTCCCTCAAAACTAAAGGGTGCTTGTAATTTAGATAGGTTTGCTTCAGTTTTTTCAGCCATGAATTTCTGTATGTTTTGAGTTTGCTGACTTTGTTTCAGGATTTTGTTCAAAACAACCATCTCAGGAATCTTGGAAGAGGTATTGGGAAAATCTGGGCCAAGGCTTGTCTGAATAACTTTATCTTTGCTTTGGTCAGTTTTCTTGACCACGATTTTTTTGCTATCCACTGCTCTTTTAAGGATGGTATCAGGTGTTTTAGGAGTGTCTGAGCTACCTTTCTTGGAGTTGTCTTGGTTTTTTCTTCTTCTAAGATCATATTGCCTATGAGCTTCTATTATGGCATTTTGAAAATCTATAGCAGGATCTTCGGGATCTTCATAGTTGGTTTCATTTTGATTCGGAGAGAAGAAAGCTTGTTCTTCCTCTATGAAGTAAACCTCACTCTCGTTATCAAAACCTATTAGGTTCAAATGACTTTGATAAATGGGTTCTGTATCCCTCTCATCCTCATCAACATAATTATTCATTAAAGGGTGCCTATTTTTTTGGTCAGTTTCCCTTGGTTTATTTTGAGGTTGTTCTCTCATAAATTTTTGGTTTCGGTTTCTGTTTAGAGGGTTTGGCTGGTTGTCCCTAAGAGGTGTCTTTTCACTCATCCTTTCCCACATTTTCGCCATGGATCTAACCAAGTCATCTATTCTAGGTTCTAAGGAAGGGGCTCAAGGGGAGACCTCATCCTGGTATGTGACTTTCCTTTCTGATCTGGTCCTAGCTCTCTTTTCTGCTAAGTTGGCTTCTACACTTATGGCCACTTTTTTCATTTCCTCTAAGGTTGGGGGGTCCTTGTCTCTTAGTTGATAAGTCATGTCTGGGCCAAAACCTTTGGGGAAATTTGCTAAGGTTGAGCCAAGTGGAGGTTTGAAGTGAGGTAGGAGGGCGTTATAAACACTGTTGAACCTAGTGCAGTATTCCTGGACACTTTCCCCATTTCCCCTTTTTAGATTTTTATATTCCGACAGGATTTGAATGGGTTTCTTTCTGATTTCCCACTTATTTATGAAGGTTTGGTAGAGTTCTGGGAGATCGTGTATGTTGTTTGGAGCTAAGCTCTTAAACCATTTTTTGGGTTCTCCGCCCAGGCTTTCGGCGAACATCCTCATTATTATGGTCTCGTCCTCTATTTCCATGTATTCAAAGACATCGCTAATTCTATCTACATGTTGTTGAGCGGTAGTAGCCTCAACTCTGGTAAAGTGCAGGATTTTGGATTAATAGTCATTTTGTAAAGGGGCCAAAGGGTGTGGAAACACCAAGGGTGCATACCAAGCTACCATGGTGGGAGCTAATGGATGATTTACAATATGAGGGCTTGTAGGATGAGCTGAGGTGATTTGAACAGTAGTGGTTTGGATGGGTGTGGCAGATGTACTTGGGCTAGTGAACTGATTTTAAGCAGATCTGGGGTGGTAGAAGCCAAAGTGATGAAGAAGTTGAAAGTCGGGAGGTGTAGTAGGTGAAGCTTCTCTGCTAGGACTCTGTGGCAAATGTAGGGGCTCAAGATCGTCAAAGTTTACTTTACTTTGTGACTTGCTTCTAAAAAGGGTTTTCACTGATTTTCAGTCAAATGGGGAATCTTGCAAGGATGTGAGATGTTCAGGTATTGATATTGTTTTACAAATGGACCTATTAGTAGCTAATTTTCCAGTTTCGGAAGCTTGCCACAAAATATTCTCTGGGTCATCTACTATGATAGGGGGATTTGGGTCCGGATGAGATCTGGTATTGATTCTTCGTGAAGCCAGATTTCGAATTCAGAGTTTAAAGAGGATGGTATTTGTGATTGTTCCAAATGGATGGCCTCTCTAGGGGTTTTTCTAATGTGAAGGATGGTCAAAACAAAAATGAGGGCTATTTGAGTCGCCAGGTGGATTTCTTTGAGATCTATGGTCCACCACCAATACTATAAAAGATGCTTTCGGGAAAAAGTTTTTTAGCAAACTTTGAGGTGAAGACTTGCAAGGAAGAGTTATTACTTGGTTTCAATAGTTTGCTAGGCTGTCTGGACAAGCTAATGGTTCTATTTGCAAGTTTATTTCACTACAAGAAAAAAGCACATTGGTGAGGGGAAAAAATGGTCACCATAAGCTCATTGGTGAGGGTCAAAAGAGCCTTCGTCACCAAAAACTGAACGTCACCAAAGGTGGCGTCGCCGAAAGTATAGGTGTTGTGGTGACATTCAAGGTCCGTCAACAATAATGATTTATAGTGACGGATATTATCTTCATTTGGCAGTGAGCAATATGCACTAGAAAATGCAGCAACGCCAACAAAAACAGAACGTCAGCAAGTGCTCATCTGTTACATGGTATGAAGAAATCAGTGTCCAGCTACTGGGGCAAATGATTAAAATGTTGAGGTGCCTCATTTATTTCATGAGCAGTTTTATGGACGTGACATACCTTCAGCCATTGTAAAATGAATCAAATACCAAGAAGATGCCACGCCCTAGAAGTATGTACAAAGATATTTCCAGGTCCGTCACAGCTATTTTTTCAGATTGGCATGACTATAGTACCCCCATTACCCCATTTCATATGAACAACAACGATTTTTTCTGATGGACCTTTCATGGCCGTCACTATTGGTGCATATATATATGGCGAAGTTCATTGACCGTCACCATAAACTCATTGGTGACATCAAGGTCCGTCATGAATAATGACTATAATGACAAACAATGACCTTCACCATTTCATATCAACAACAACGATTTATGGTGACAGACATTTAATGGTCATCACTATTGATGCGTATATATGGTGGCATTCGTTTACCTTCACCATTTCATATTTTGATGAGGGTCGAAAAATGTCACCATAAGCTCATTGGTGATGGTCAAAAGAGCATCCGTCACCAAAAACTGATCTCCGTCATTCCCTATATATGAATATCAGGGCACGATGGAATTGAAACACCAACCTCCTGCTTGTAAAGCAGGTGCTCTTCCATTGAGCTAGCACCCTTTAAAGAATTATACTTTAAACTAGCAATTGCCCCTAAAGGTGCAAAGATACACCAAAGGAATAAGAACTAGGAAAACTGAAAGAATTCAGTGTCCTTGCTCCTATTTTTATTCTACGACACTATACAAAGTATGATCTTGATCTATGACGTATTTTTGCCAAGTGGTTCTAATTTAATAGTAAATGTTATATTCAGATAAAATAAACGAATATCTGAGAGGCCTTACAGGCTAATTTTTAATCATTACACCAAAATTTCTTAATATTCATGTCAATGGAACAACTCATTCAAAGTTCAAACTGAATTAGATTTTAAATGGAAAGCCTAAAACCAGCTAAGTAGTTTACAAGTTAACATTTTGGATATAACTTCTGTTCAATTTATATGACAAGTTATGCCATAACCTTGAAACTATTTTCTTAGCTAAAAGACTTTCTTAAGTCAACAATGACAAAGAAAGATAGTCACGGCAAGAAAAATTCTCTTGTTTTTTCTAATGAGGGTGCATGTAACTTGATAAAGGTTGTATGAGAGTATCAAACCATAAACAATTTCACTAAAACATGAAAATGATGAAGTCTTGTTAAGCAACAAAATTTTGGTTGAATATATGAAAAGCATCGAGCTAAATGATATAATTAAACTAAAATTAACTGTAAAAAAATGAAATTGCCATCATATACCATTTGGTTTGGTTAGTTCTTCGGAAATAGAAAGTGCAATTGCATGATCCAGCTCCTCATCTTGATTATGTAATGGACCATCCTGAACAAAAATGTCCGCATACAACAATCAATGTTATTGTATTGGTAAGACTTTTGATATAATCTATCAAAGCATGTACTATGTAGGAGTATAACTGGTAGTTGAATTACTTCTCTACTCGCATGTACTACCTTTGGTAGTTGAATTACTTGGAAATAGAAATCCTTATTAAAAGGTAACGCAAAGAGAAGCAGAAGTCTTTGAATATGGATGGCCATCTTGATTTTATAGAGTTATAATTGAATAGTAAAAGACTAGGAATGATGCAATGAAATATATGGATGGAGTGTAATAAAAAGAATTTGGATAATTTAGGTTTCACATATCTTTAAATGGAACCACTTTTTCCTTTTGGATTCCCAGTTTTTAATATGCAAATAAAATTTTCGATTCAACCAAAGAGCACAAGATTTTGAAGTCTTAGTTGCCTGAAACACGGTAAGGACAACATTTGGAAACGGGGATGACTTTTGAAATGACCACTTTCAAAACCTTTGGAAACAGAGCAACGAGCACTTCCACACACAGGTCCAAAAGTCATGACTTAGGAGCATGAGCACACCTAATTCATGGATGATTAAATATGAAATGATTTGGGCTGCAATTATATTCAATTAAACGTAAATAAATGAGTAAAATATATATAAATGACTTAGAAGTCAAACATGATAACTTTGGAATATGGTAGAATGTTGGCATAAAAAATTTGTTCATTATACATTCTCTTTCGTTCAGTTTTGATGCTTTACTTCCAAATTAGGTGTTTTCTTTGTTGGAGATAGCAATTTGTACATCTACATCGAACCATTAATGATGCCCACAATGAAGGGGCATGTAGCTCAATAGTATAGCAGCACACTGGCCAAGGGAAAATCAGGGGTAAATCTTAGTATGTATAATTTTCAAGACGGGGATAGAGCTAGTTTTTCTTGAGGTTAGCCAGGGGACCTTAGCCAAAGTGTGGCCTGACGAGGGTTTTGGAAATAGGAATACACACATCTATGTTGAACCCTTAAGGGCGTCCCTCATGAAGGGGCAAGTGGCTCAGTGTTATAGCAATCCAACCAGCCAAGGACTTAAAAGTTTCAGAAATGTTTCAAGTAACATACATTGTTAATTAGCCTATTGTGCTAGACCAAACGTTGGACAACCTGCATTGGAAAGTGTTTTCATGGGGCAAGTGTCTCAATGTTTAATTAATCCAACCAACCAAGGACTTAAAAGTTTCAAAAATGTTTCAAGTAACAGACAATTGTTAATTAGCCTATTGTGCTAGGCCAAAACGGTGGACAACCTGCATTGGAAAGTGTTTGCTGACCAATATTGAGGCCCCGCCCAGGTTCAAAACTCAGTTAACCCACCTCATGAAAGGGCAAGCGGCTCAGTGTTAGAGCAATCCAATCAGCCAGGGACTTTAATGTTTTAGAAATGTTTCAAGTAATAGAGAATAGTTAATTATACAGTGATATGTGGTTTAACTGTAAGTTTCACTGGGTGAAACTAATGAGACCGTGGTTCAAATCCCATTGAGAATATGGCCTCAATGGGTGAAACTAACAAGACCGCGGTTCAAATCCCATTGAGAATATGGCCTCACTGGGTGAAACTAACGAGACCACGGTTCAAATCCCATTGAGTATATGGCCTGCTATGATCTCGCCTCAAGGAGTAGACTTCCCATTTCCTAGTCTCTGCTCTTGCTAAATCATAAGATCTGGTATATCTGGCTTATATCTGGCTTACAGGTTGTTGGATATACTCTTGGTGTTATAAGGCTCTTGCTAAATCATAAGATCTGGTATATATGGCTTATATCTGGCTTAGAGGTTGCTAGATATACTCTTGGTGTTATAAGGCAGCCACAAAGGTTGATCCTGGACCTCCCCCAGATTAGTCCAAGGAACAAAGTTTTTGTTGAGCAATATTGAGGCCCCACCCAGGTTTGAAACTCAGTTAACACACCTAGTGTGTATGTGGGAAGTTGCATAGTGCATTAGGTTTGGGAGTATAGGTTCAGTCCCTCAGACATGACCCTGTGCCTCCTCAAAGACAGGCAGTAAGTTTAGGAATTCTCCTAATACCCAAAAATTAAAAAATAAAGGAAAAAGAAAGAAATTATCCTAATACTGACCCAAAAAAAAAAAAAGAGGAAAAAGAAAGAAATAGAAAGAAAATGACAGTAGTAATTATCGATTCTCGTGATAAAAAAAAGAAACGAAAAGAAAACAAACAATAGTTAATTAGTAGTTTCCAACTTTTCACTAGCATGTCCTAACATTTTTTTATGTATATGCAGAAAGACTTTGACTTCAGGATGACTCAGGGGTTGCTTTGTCAAAGTTTACTTGCATGCCAAAAATTGTTCTGATGTCAACCGACATGGATAAAACATGATCATATAGAGATAAAATCTGATAAAACTTCAACAAAAAGCATGGATGAAGTTCACACTCGACAACAAGACTGACGTGGGAAGAAAAATCTAAAGAAAAATTTTTAGGGTTCCATCTTTCCATTCATTAATGATAGGTTTAATAAAATAATCAATTCTTAATGAAGGTGCTACCTCCCCGTTAAGTTATAACCTTCTGTTCCCACATTTTAAGAGTAAAAGATAGCATCTCAAGGCACTAGCGCTGTTATAAGTGAAATTGTTAGTTGATAGATTGTGATGTTCAGAATTCGTAAGTGACTAGTGTGGACTTCTTAAGCCATGGGTGGTTATTAAGCATGGAGTTAAGCTTGAACCCAGGGGTTTGCCAGTTCATAATTAAGATAAAATCTATTCAATGGTCAAAAATTGAAAATTCAGAAGTTGCGTGAAGGGAAACACAGAAGAAGCACCTGGAAAATAGTCTTGGAGAAGAAAGTGTACTCACAACAGAATGAGCATGGACTCATGCTCAATTTCCAAAGGCCAAAATTATAACCAGTATGTATGGTAGAAGCTAGGAGAAAAACAGTGAATTTTTCCACTAAATACAGTTTCAAATTAATCACTGGCATGGTGCTAACTTTGTTAGAGGTAACATAGAGAAGATTGAAGTTTAAAATACAACACACTCTGATGAATTAGGGATTACCATGGCATTAGAGGGCACATGCCAAATTACATTGTCATCTCCAAATGCACCCCTACGTAGTGTCCATCTGACACTTTGTGACTTGAACCTTTAAAATGCTTGCTCAGCCACTTCATCATTCAAGATTTATTGTGAGAGTATGATGGTACAATGTGACCTACATGTCCCAAATAACATGAGCCAACAATGAAAACCATAATTAAATTGTTAATTCCTTACTAATTTAATCCTTGAAAATATGAAAAATATGAATCCAAGAAATAAAATGATAAGGTTCTCATTAACCAGCTATTATATTTATAGATATCGCAAAATTGTTGATTTGTTGTTTCAGAATTTAAAGCATTTTACTTATTCTCTCAAACATATGAAAAGACACTAAAATTACCAAGGTCATATTTCAACAAAAATCTTGCAGAAAATCAGATTGCAACTATGAAGATATTGTTCTAAATTTTAAAAATTATAGTAATAAAATCCATCTTCAACATGACTTAACATTTTATATCATATTAGAAAAATTTTGAGTCCAGGAAAAAGTACAAAGTTCAGAGTTAAAATATTTGTGTCAAGGACAAGGAGATATCATATACAACTTTCTGAGTTGAGGTTATCACTAGAGAACATAGTCTTGAGTGTTAAACCAATACTTAATTAGGGACTTATGGAAATAAATGGGTACAAAATGTGAATTCATCCCTCATGAGTCATGGCACACACACAACTCCTAAGGCTTTACAACAACTGCAGCTGCACCCATCACACTACCTTTTTAGGTTGAATTGTCCACACCTGAGGATTTTCAAGTTGAAACCACTGCAGATGCACACATCACATCACCTTTTTAGGTTGAATTGTCCACATGTCCTAACCCACAGAAGATGTATTTGAATAGTCTGTTATGCTGAATTCCACAGCTTTTGCCCACAACTGACCATAAGTCCTTGCATGTGATAAGTGCACCAGAAATGTATCATGGGAGCCACAAAACCTGCAAACAAAATTATCCATAAGTCCAAAATGGGGAGGATGTAACTGGCAATAACAAAGCTGAGAAAAATTCTCCCTTGCAATGAAATTCCAAATGTGACTCCTCACGAACAGAGAGCCATTCTTATCAAAATATTCTAAGAGAAACATGTTTTAAAGCTAAATGTATACAATTCATTAACCGCCCTGCCATCCTACCGTGTCATATCCCTTGAGCACGCCCCAACACAGTGACTCCCTTGGTAGAAAAGGCCAAATAACTAAATAAGTTTGCTCAAAAATGTAAAAACAACATCCAGATATGGGAAGAACACACCAATGCGCAACATGCTTGGGACTACCAGTTAGTAGCAAGGAGTTTCACACCTTTGGTCAAGATTCCATTCTCACAGGCTTCACCCATGGGAGATAGGAAGGGATTGAACTTATGGCATTGGGAGCTGATGAACCATGTGCATATATTGCAAACCCAAGCCTACCCTCATTATCCTTGAGGCAAACACTACCAACCAAGTTCCATTCACATAGCTTTTACCTAGCACGTGGAGGTAGTCATTGAACTTACACCATCAGGAAGTGATTAAATTCGTGTACATGTTATGGACCCAAGGCCACCTCGTGTTCTCCTTGAGGCCTGCCAAAATATGTTTGTCAAGCAGGTTGTGATCAAGTTGTAAATCAAATGTGTTATCATCATGGAGACTCAAGTGTAATATCCCCTCAAGAACATGATGTCGTGATTTAATGCTGTCAATTTGTGTTATCGTCCGATATCTCATCAATAACTAAGCCTAGGCAGTTGGTCCTAGGCAATGTCCTGCATAGTTTTGATGAAATAGATATAGCTTGGTCATGGCATTTAGGCCAAATGTAGGCCCACTTCATTAACAAAGGATTATTTACTAACCATAATAAAATGGGATGAATATGTCAAGGAATAAATGAATAGGAGCAGGGATAATAACATACGAAGAAGGTTCAAATTTGACACATATTGCAAAGTATATTTTTTAGGCCTAAAACCATTCAATCCGTGCATAGAATGGTATACCAAATAAAGCATTGGAATAGAATGCACATCATACCATGTTAAACCTAGGCAAGTGCAAAATCCTTCCTTTTCTTCTCTAATCAAGAGAGTCCACATCTTAAAGAGCTCCCCATTGATTTGTTAGATAATGTTATTCTAATGGGAGTGGATGTGAAGAAAATGCCTTGAAAAGCATTCCAATGAGAAGACATACACGTGGCACAACAAACCCTAGCATTTGGTCAAATGAGCACATTTCATGGGAACATTTTGGCTAGGAGTATGACACAAGGCATCACGCAGAAGCTCTCTCCATTGTAAAGGCATGGATGGATTAATGGGAAATTCCCGTGAGCCTAGTTGAAGAATTTCTGGAGAAAGAAAGTTCAAGGATTTCTTTTGTAATATCAGGTTCATCATTGCATCCATATTGTTTCTTGTCTATTTTAGGAAATTAATTAAAATTTTCCCACAAAATTAGGCTTCATATTAGAGAAAAGTCTGTCATTTGAAGAAGGGCTTTGGTTGAGGTGTTCCTATCAATTTCCCTTGCCGATTACTATTAAGTTAGACAAATTACTATTGTCATTTCAGTTCATGGAAGGACACATTTTCAATTTCTAGTACAATCACCCCTTTTGTTGCCATGAATGTGTATTAAGGAGCACCTTTGTAAGGGCCCTCTATGTAATTTCTGCAATCTGGAAAAAAAATTCATAGGTTGAGTTTTTGGCATGTTGTAACAACATTATCGTGCCATCCACGTTCACAATTTCAAACCCTCTAAAGGTTTCCACTTGACTCCATTTGCCCTAATTGGATAGGCACTAATCCCAGTGGGGATTACAAAAGGCATCACGCAGAAGTTCTCTCCATTGTAAAGGCATGGATGGATTAATGGGAAATTCCCCTATGAGCCTAGTTGAAGATCTACTAGAGAAAGAAAGTTCAAGGATTTCTTTTGTAATATCAGGTTCATCATTGCATTCATATTGTTGTTTGTCTATTTCTGGAAATTCATTAAAATTTTCCCACAAAATTAGGCTTCATATTAGGAAAAAGTCTGTCATTTGAAGAAGGGCTTTGGTTGAGGTGTTCCTATCAATTTCCCTTGCCGATTACTATTACGTTAGACAGATTACTACTGTCATTTTAGTTCATGGTAGGACACATTTGTAGTTTCTAGTACAATCACCCCTTTTGTTGCCATGAGTGTGTATTAAGGAGCACCTTTGTAAGGGCTCTCTATGTAATTTCTGCAATCTAGAAAAAAAATTCATAAGTTGAGTTTTTGGCATGTTGTAATAGCACTATTGTGCCATCCACATTCACAATATCAAACCCTCTGAAGGTTGCCGCTTGACTCCATTTGCCCTAAATGGATAGGCACTAATCCCCACTAATCCCAATCTTACATCACAATCTATGTCTAAATCTATCTCATATTTTAATTAAGGAAACCCCCCTTGTTCCAGGCGATAGACAGCCGAACACGAGAGAGGAAAATATTGTGGTGGCAACAAACAAACCCTCTTAGTTCCCCTAAAGGTTGTACATGAGTTTTAAGGATTTACCACTTAAAGTGTAGGTTTGTGAGGTAACAACAATCATAAATGTATCTTAGCATTTTTATAAATGTCAATGCTGGGCATCGACTTAGTTAGAAACAAGAAATTTGAAACAAGCAGTCTTTATGTTAGATAGAAAAACAGCTCAGGATAGTAACTGTGGATTCACCCCTTAAATATTTTAAAATATTAGAGTTTATGCTTTGTTTTTGGTTTACAGTTTCATCATTACCATAGATCCATTCTAACAATCTGTGATACCAGTGCTTTAATGGTGTAAATTCAAAGAAAACAGATGACCACACTGCATGGATGTGATCTTTCAAATCATATGACATCATCTTGAAAAGCAAAGGAAAAATAAGGATGGGTATGAGAAATGTCTTCTTTGTAATAGAATGGGTCAGACAGAATGATGGCTCGCAAAAGTAAAAAACTTAAAAGAGTTGCAGGATTCTCTGCTTACACTTAAGGAGATACACATTTTCCTTGAGAGGTATCACTACAATGTGGTCCTTCAAGGGGAAATGGCAGTTTGTAAGGAAATGGACTTCATTACAAGGGGTGCCAGGGTGCATTCTCAACTATAGTGGATTTTTTGAAGGGGATGAAGGATCCAAATTCCAAAGTCTACTTTGACTACTTGAAAGGAAAAGTGACAGTTACAAGATTCTTCGTTTGCATCAGTAGGATGAATCTCTTGCAGAGGATCAAACAAAGGTCAAAGGCATGTTCCGATTGCATTTTCAAAATATTTTCTCTTAATGCTTTTACGGATCATGTGGTGGATGTCATGAACGCTCATTGTAGAGTCATTCCATTCAAGATTTCTATCTATTGGTGTAGTGATTGAGTCAAATTGGATAGTGACATCTTGAAAGAGAGGGGTTTTTTTAGCTCTTAGTTCTATGAAGAATATCAAGTCATCGGAAATGGATGGCCTTTGTTGTGATTTTTTCATCAGGAATGGATGGCCTTCATTCTGATTTCCACAAGGCCATGTTGAACACAATACAAGATTATTTCTATTGTTTGACAGTTGAAAATTTCTCTTCTAAAAGGCTATCTAAATCTCTCAATCAAGGCCTTAGTAAACACATTACCAAGAATCTAGCTAGGGGCACTATTGGAGGTTGGAGCCTCATTACTTTCCTCGGTGTCTCATACAAGATCATGGCTAAAGTAATGGCTCTCAATTGCATGGAAGGTAGTTCAAAAAGAGCAGGCAGGTTTTGTACAGGGTCCAATTATTCTAGACACGTAATCTAGAATCGAGAGGCCTTGGAATGGGCTTGAGACAGTGGCTACCAGCCTTGTTTTCTGTAGATTGAAGCTTCATCACAGACATGTTAGTTTTGCTTGTACTGTCGTCTGACCCCGCACTATTCAATCCAAATCGTATTGCCCTTTGGCCTTGTTGTTACTTTCTTTATCTACAATGTCTGGTCCTTTAGGCCTTACATGAATGACATTAATTCCACCAAATAGGTTGTGAGCACTTCCCAATATTTCCTGCACAGGTTTTATATTGGCCATTTAAACATGAAACCTGACATACGGTTCGTCACGGAGAAGATGATTAAAGGTTTGGAGGATACCTGATAAACACCTGCAAGGAACAATCCCATGTAGTATGGTTCTCCTTCACACAAATAGTGCACAGAGAGCACACTTTCAACCTTCCCACTAGGTCCAATAAAGTGTTATATTTTTCCATCACTGTCACATGTCAAATCAGCCAAGGTTGCCTATGTATTTGGCTTCTCATGCAACTGATGCAAAGGAATTATAGGGAAAACTTGTTTTATGGCCCATGAATCAGGTATGGATTGGAAAATAGATAAGTTGATATGATATGTCACTGCTAAGTAATTCTTAAGCTTATCTACTTCATCTAGTAACTCAGAGTCTACAAAATTTTAAGACACTAAATGAAATAGAATCATAGACATCTTCAACTTGTTCCCTATGCTCAAGACTTAGGAAACCAAGCTTAAATAAGCTATGGGCTTCTTTTTTTAACCAATTTGCATCATTGTAAGCTTCCTGTACATTTTGTTGGCATATAGTTTTTTTGATATCATATAAAGTTAATTCACCAGGATTGCAATATTTCCGAAGCTTTGTGTTTGTATGATATGGAACAACTAAACCTGCATGAAATTCACTTGAATGCAGATCCTCTTGAACAGTTGTACCTGAATTTTGGACCACGATGTGTGGCCATGGTGAACACACTACTCTCTAATGCATCAACATTTCTCCTTGTTAGTAACTCATTATCCCCTGAATTTTTGCTAAATCAATCTATTTTTCAAGTGTGGCCCTTTGCCCCAGATTTTTATATTTGACAATGGATGCCTTGGCTCACCTATTTGAAGTTGCTGGCATGTAGGGGAAAGTGAAGGAAATCTTACATCCTGATGGGTTAGACATGGTCAACAATAATTTTGCTAATGGATCCTTTATTTCTATGAGTGTTAAGCAGATCTTGGTTGATGGTGCTCATACTTGTTTGCACATCTTTGGATCTACATTAGATGTTGTGGTTAGTGACCACGAGACAAATTTTTAGTTGTTAGAGTTAGACTCTCAGCCTACTAGATTCCCACAGCTCGGACTTATGTTCGACCAAGGGTAATTGTGAGGTATCTAGGCATTGCATTTGAAATTTTGAAGTGGGGCTTTCATCAATGGCTATCCAAGATTGGTCTACCGTGTCTTAAAAAAATTTAGAGTAAGAATTAATTTTGGCATCACAAGGACCTCTCATTAGATGGGAAGTTGACAAGGGGGTTGGACAGATCCTCTATGCCCCACATGTTTATTATGTATCTTGTTGGTTGCCTAGTAAGACTCAATTTCAGCATTTAGAGCAGATCATGCAATCATACCTGTGGTAAAAGTATGGTGGGAAGGACAATATTCCACAAGGATGGGGGGGCTAATCCCTTGCCCAATGTGTTGAAAAATAACATTGCGACATCAAGGCCATTTTGCAGGGATGCAGGGTTGATCTTTGGTCAGTCCTTGCAGTAGTATCAACTACAAAGGCTTTAACCTTTGTTTCTTTAGCATAATCTATTAACTCCAACTCTCAATGTAAGATGGGGTGTCGGTTGATCTAGAAGACAGGTGAGCACACAAATTACACCATTTCTAATCTGTTTGTAAAGATAATCAGGACCAGTGCTTAGTTCTCCGTCAATGCCACGCTCACTAGTGTGCTGCCTTGTTTGGAAATTGTAGCTATCTGGTCCACTCTTCCTTCATTGGGATTTGGCAGTGATTGAGAGTCTTTGCTCTATTTTCCCTAGGAATATTAAGTGTAAGTTAGCAAAAATTTAGTTATCTGTCTACTTTTTGTTCCATTTATCTGTTTACTTTTTGTTCCATGTGGTGTAATGAGGTACATGACTAGCTATTAACTGTGGATGAATTATGGATAAGAGATGCTCAATATTTATATTCGGTAACCTATACAGACTTCATTTCTGCTTTGTTAGTCATCATCAAAATGGAACCCCCAAAGGGAGGAAAATTTAAGTCAAATTTTGATAAGGCTGCAAAAAGAGATCCCAGAAGAGCAGTTAGTGGAAGGGTAATAACGAGCAGGAATGGAGAGATGATTGCAGTATATATGGAAAAAATAGGAATCAACATCAACAATCAAGCAGGAATGAGGGATATTATAGCAGAGTTAGATTTTTCCTAGACCTAGCCTGGAAAGAGTGGCAATGGAATGGAGTGGAATTCTCAGATTATAATCAATGTTGTGATAACAGAATGCATTTCTTCTCGAATTTGGAAGTTTTAACCCCCAATGTCAATGGATTAAAAGGAGGTTTCGGCAGGAAGGTTAGAAATAGATCTCATTATGCTACAAGAGCGACCAACAAGGTTGCTGATTGGCTTTCTAACATGCCATTGAGTGGCAAGTATATGACATCAAGATTTTCAAAACCTGAGGTTCAAAGGAAGAATAATGAATTATTGAAATTAATAGTAAGTCAAAATGTTGAGACCTAGAAAAAACACTAGGCCTTGGGGAGCTGACATAAATGTCCCTGTTTTTTCAATTAGAAAGATTAAGGCATGATACCTTAATTTGCAGGACATCAAATTTATGGACTGATTGCAAATCCCTCCATAATTTGCGACAATGGTGGCAGCCATTAGTGAGTAGTATAAATCATAGTTTAATTCTTATGAAATTTCTGTTTGTTTTCACACCTGGAGAAGAACTGGGCTTGTTAATTCAATTTCTCTCTACATTATCTCAGTCTCTATTAGCCATTAGCAATCAGAAGAAGGCAAGAAAGGAGAGGAGAAAAGCCCAAATTCTCCCTCAAGGAACTGTGAGGAAAGAGGGTCTTGCCTGTCAATTGCATAATTAAAAATGATGGAAATCCTCTAAGGAGACAGTCTAGATTGACAAGCAATATGTTCATAGGCAGGAAGAGTCCTCCATATGGAATGATACTAAGCAACCCTTTAGGAAGTGAAAATTTTCCTTGAACATGTGCTTCTCAAACAATAAATTCACGAGTCACTTGTCAGTGTGGGTGAGAGATTTCAATGACTGGAGGATAATACTCTATTTTTTAGGTTGGAGGTGAGAGAAATCATTAAGGAGGCAATGGAAAAAGCTATGGCATAGTTTTCTAAGTGAGTGTGGAAGCATGAGGAAGACAAGAGGGCTGCTGATATTGAGTTAAGGATAGAAAATTGCTACAATCTTGACATCATTTTCCATCTTTCCCAGTTCAATGCAAAACTAAGTTCAAAGTCAAGGAGATTATATTGTACATTGATGGTTCAAAGAGAACAAGCGACTACGTGGATGCCAACAAGGTGCTACTTAGCCACTGGGAGAGGTGCTTGGAGCAGCTGCCTCACTTAATCATTCTGCCAGTGATAAGCTGAAACAACAGTGATGACAACCCAAGCCAAAAAACAAGGCAATCCATAAAATGTACAATAAATCCCCATTATGCTTATTAGTTATTAAAGGAGGGACAAACAGTCTTTGTATTGTTACTACTCTTAATAATGCTGAAAAAAAATTGATGCAAACATCAGAAATACTCTGAAATCCTCTTGTACATGTAGCTGATAACAATGTTGCCAGAAGAAAGAATGCAGATGGAAAAAAAATTAGGAACTGGGAAGCGTGAATCCCAAAAAATAGAAATTTTCAAAAAAAAATAAAATGAGAACATGAAAGATAAAGAAGATATAAAAGAGTATAAATGCAAATATATTTAAATATTTTACTTCTTAAACGATAAAGCATGAGAAATTACATCATGATTCATGGTTCATATGAAAAGGATGAATAAATTTTTTTTTTCAAAGAAAACCTCCCAAGATCCCCCCACCCCCCCTTCCCCTAAATATCCAGATGGAGAGCAGGACAATCACCAACCACAACAGCAGTTGGAAACCCTGATAGACTCGACTAGATTTGAACCTGTGACCTATGCCATCCCCATCAAAAACATGCCTTTGGCAGACGTTTCAATTAATTGAGCCAACCCTTAGGCCTACATAACTATTATTTATTAGCCAAATTTTGGAGTTCAAAATGACTACACACCAAATTGTGGAAGCTGCAAAAATTGAGTTATGAAGATCAACTCAAAGCATTAGTGCAACTGCTCCACAATCTCATCATCCTTGTAAACAACCAAAGACCACCATGGGGAGCAAGACAACCACCAGCCACAACAGCAGCTAGAAACCCTGACAGACTCAACTGGCTTTGAACCTGTGACCTATGCCATCCCCATCAACAACATGCTTTTGGCATATGGTTCAACTAATTGAGCCAACCCTGGGGCCTACATAACTATTATTTATTAGCCAAATTTTTGAATTTACAAGATGACTACACACCAAATTGTGGAAGCTACAAAAATTGAGTTATGAAGATCAGCTCAAAGCATTAGTGAAACTCCTCCACAATCTCATCACCCTTGTAAACAGCCAAAGACCACCCTGTGTTCATCATCCAATTTCTTGTTTACTCTACAAGCCAGAGCCTACATCATAGTGGATAGCAGAGTGCCTGAAGAATGGATGGATGAATTAGCTAAAAGGGTTTTTATTCCATTATTTGGCATTCGTATGCACATCCTAATTTATACATTTGTTCAATGAACTTTCAACTTATGTACTTTTTTATTTATTACCTCATTTTACTCTGACATAGGGAAATGAATTTTTAACTTCGATATGTTCACTACAATAATTCTTGGTAGGGTCCATTATTTGTTGATATAAAAAAAAATTGTAAACAATTCTCGGATGATGTTTTTAAAAGATATCCCAGACAAATTCCGCTAGGCCAGGGAAATGCTACTTCTTTTATCTTTTTTTCCATCCCTGATACCCTCCCTTCATACCTGACTGTCGGCATCTTAAAATTTATCTCAGTTACCAAGATAACAAACATTACTTTGACAATTCAATTGGTTATATTTCCTTCTCCATAGAAAGCTCTACTAGTGATGTTCCCAATACATCATTTTGAGTGAGACAGAAATGGAGATGGATAGATTAAAGAAAAATGAACCTCGATTCTTGAAATAAACATTATGATCATTAAACAATATATACTTAACAGGGAAGACAAAGTAATAGATAAAGATAAGATAATTTTAATAACGTCCAACGAATGACCACAAAAAGGTCAATGGGACTGCTGGTTACAATGACTACATCATACTAGCTGGTGGACCAAATGGTCCCCTTTCTTTATAAGAGCAGGAAAAGAAAAAATACAAAGAATACGAAAGTAAAATTCTGGATGACTGAAACATCTTGACAATGAGTTGTGGTGAAGAAGTCCTGGAGGAGAAGGATGAGCCTCCTGAGTGGGGGGAGACTCCTCCTAGCATCCGAGGCCGTTAGAATAGGACTGAAGGAAACTTGTCAATGTCTGTTGCCCTGAAGAGGAGCTGGACTGCTACTACTACCGTCGGGAGGATTTAGGGCGCCCCCTGGAGGTGGGGGGGTGCCTGGTTCTGGATCGTTGATGGGGTCTAGTGGGACGAGATTCCCAGATCTGCACTGACCTAGAGTCATGGTCTAAGGATCGATCAGTGGCTCTCTTGGTGCCTTGCGATGTTGGGAGTGCTCTGAAGAAGTCAGTGATCCTTTTTGTGGTGGCCAAGGTAGACGGAAGCTGGAGTAGATTCAAACGGTGTCTGAAGGTCTCCTAGGGGTAAAGTGCCAAGCATCTCTGGTCGGTGTATCTAAGGAAGCTGACTGATAAGCAATAAAAGCGCCTACGGATCCCAAAGTAGATGGGGCATCTGAAGATGAAGTGTGACTCAGTTTCCACCTCCTGTAAGTGACAAAGTTGATAGATCCTCTCTGTCCTGTCAATATGGTGGTTTGTTTCCACTTGAAGCTTGTGTGATCCAACTCTGAGCTACCCAAGGGGGATCTTGATGGCATGCATCCAATGTTGGAGGGTATAAGGGGGTCGAGTGATAAGTCCATATCTGATCTCCAGGAGGTGCGCAGCGTAAAAGGCCACCTTTGGGTGCAGACTTCCCAAAGGATTGACGCATTTAGTCCCTTAGTTAAATAAGGGACTAAGCCTAGAGGATAAAAACCTATTTAAGACCAAGAGTGAAGGATAGTAGATATGAAAAAGAGACCCCTACCTATGAATTACATAGCTCACCAAAGAGATAAGGTTGAGAAGGAAGCCTAGCAAACTGGAAAAAATCGAAATCTAGATAATTAATAATGTACAAACACAATAATTGACCAAACAACACAGAATTCCACTAGAAATCCAAAAAATGGGCACTCCACGTAACATGCTTCTATATGTCACATAATAATATCTACTTTGAGATTTGCTAATAAAAACCACATCATAATATCTTTCAAGATTCGTTAGTAGATTTTGTATAACAATATCCTTCTAGATGTGTTAGTCATTCAAGTCTCCATTAAGAAAAACCTAGGAAAAGGAAATATTGTAGGGAAGCACTCCCCTTGCTCAACTTTCAAGCAAGTATCTACAATAGTGCACTCCCAAAATACTCGTGATCGAGTGTTTTCAAGCAAGGTTACTTGGGAGCAGGAGCAAGAGCACCATTTTCAAAAGCTCTCGGTCTGGGAGCGTTTCGATTAGCGTTTTTTCAATATATATATTTTTTATATTTTGATGCATATATGTCAACAAAAGCATGTAGAATGATGAATTAGACATAAAAAAACATAGATTGAACCAAACGTATCTTTTTCATTACCTCTAGATTCGTATAGGGATCTTTGTCATTAATATCACCCTCTAAGAATTGGCTCTGAGAGTGTGCTCTGGGAGCGGGTTCGGGGGAGCGCCCTCAAGGAGAGGGTTTGATAGGGGGGAGGCACTCCCCCGCAACCTTGTTTTCAAGAGCACGCTCACAATATGTATATTCATGTTGTCTAGAGAATGTTGAACACTCCCCAAAGAGTAGGGCTAGTCCCAAGACAATTGGAAAAGCTATTTTTACGTTTTTTAAAACAAGTTAGGGCCTACGAGAAGGCCCCAATAGGTCTCATGCGCTCAATGAAGGGGGTTTAGAGCTTTATAAATGCCTAATTCCTCTTCATTTCTCCTTGCATTTTTCTTTCCAAAAAATAAAGGTTTGATTGTTAAAGGTCATCAATTTTGGTAGAATATCTACCATTCAAACCAAAGAACTAAGCCAATGGAAGTCCCTCATGGGAAAATTTCTTGCAGTAATTCCTATAATTAAACAATTAAAAAAATGCAGTTAGCTACCTCTTGAGTGGGTTTAGTAGCCTCTAGAAGCTTCTCCTTTAGCATAGAGGCTTAATCCTGCTTGTCTGAGTCCACGTCATTTCTTTGAGATCCAATTTATTTGCTTTGGGACCCTTGGGAGCGTGGGTCCAAGCAAATCCGAGGCCATTTTGCATTATGATTTGGTATGTGTGGTTCGATTCTACCACACATAGAGCTTGCAGTACACCATGGAGTCTCATAAATCTTAGCAAAGGTCTCAGGTACTGTGTTAATAAGAATAATACTCTATGCTATGGTGTTGATCATTGCTAGGTGCTATATCATAATGTATAACCTCGGCACTTCTAGGTACTGTTCTCACTGATGTTATGATGCTAAGATGCTCGAAGCTAATTGGTGTTGAAAAGTGTAACTAGGATCGGTCTTCATATTGACTATGTAGTTATGTATTTATGTAAAGAAGAAGACAAAGATAATAAAATGTATTTTTGTTGTACTTGCTTCATGGGTTTCATGAGAAATATTTTATTATAGGTCAATAGACTTCTTCTTGATGTCTATTAGGATTTGTCTTCTTGATGTAATTAAGGGTCATAAATATGAAGAGTAGTCATCAAAATGCTCCAAGACCTTGTCATGTTCACCCTCATTAAACACTGGAATAATTGCACTATATGTCGGCCTATATACACAGTGATCTAGTCGGCCTCCAATCAGCTTGAAGGGTTGGCCTAAAAACAGTGACATGATGCCTATATATACAGTAAACTCTGTGGTCATTTGAACCAAGGAATTGCGGATCTCCAGACAGGAAACAGTGCAGATTTCAGGAAGCATAAAAGTGCAGATTTCAGGAAGGAGAAAAGTGCGGGCTAAAGGAAAAAATTGTGGACATTCCTGTGATAGTTACCTCATAATAAAGTCTAGGTTAAAATACAAATTGAAGCAGTAAGTGCGGTTCTGTTCTGTGTAGCATTTTGGAGCAGTGAACGTGGATTAGTATGAAGAAGCTATGGTCAAGTGAAGTTTGGTCAAACTTGTAATGAATTCACTAATAGTATAAGGTCAGTGTTTTATGTATTTTAATGAATGTAAGCATTCAAATGCTATGCTATGCGAAGGGTTAAGCTCAACGATCATGATGTGATGATAAGTCTAAGGGCTAGTATAAGTATGGGAAAAGGAGGAAGGTAAATGATTTACCTTCCTACTCTCAGAAAGGTTACACATCTCCAAATGCATGACAAGTGAACGATGAGACTTAAAATGATCTGGTCTCTTATATTTGAATAAGCAATAAGAAGTGTCTGAAGAAGAACTTAGAAACCGAGTTCTCTAAGGTTGATGCAAATCAGTGCAAGTTGTTGAAGAAAAGAAGGATCAGTATTGAAGGAAGACTTAGAAGCAGTGGCAATGTCTTGGAAGCATTAATAGGTCAAGGGTCTGTGTCTTGGTCATGGTACTTGTCATATTGAAATTCTATAAGAAGAATTTCTCGTGGGTTTTCCTCTCCAAGAGGGAGAGGTTTTTCCCTGGCTCGAAGAGCCTAACTTTGTGTCTTTTGTATTCTGGTAATTGTCTTGATGAAAGACTAAATAAGATAAAGAAGAGAAGACATAAGTAACTCAAATAAGCTCACAAGTAATTATCAAGAAGAGAAATTGAATTAATCACCAGCCCCCTAAATTCTCAACAGTTGGTGCTACTCGGTGTTGTAGTGATAACATGAAGTTCAGTGATGAATCACTATGTTTGGATGTTTCTATAGGGATTATGATTTGAAGATCAAAGGATCAAGGAAGACGACTATGTCTTGGTCTTGGAGTGGCTAAATAGGTCAAGGGCCTTGGTCTTGGTATTTGTCAATTGGAGTCTCTATAAGAAGAATTTGTGCGGCTTTTCCTCTCAAAGAGTGAGAGGTTTTGGCCCTGGCTCATAACCTACATGTTGTGTCTCTTTTCTATTTATGTTTATGCATTGGTTATTGTTTGATGAAGAAAGAACACTAATAATCTAACAAGAAAAATATCTTAATCTAAAGAAGTTAAAAGGCATTCACAAACAGTCACTAATGAAGAGAAATCTCTTAACACTAAATCCCCTAGATTTCTCAACATTGTAGTGGTCAAGCACCTTCTTTTAAAAGGCTTGGTGCAGGCCCACCCTTTCTCCAGTCATAATGAGCGGCAGATAATTTTGGAGAGTTTTATGAAGCTGAATCCACCCCCCCCCCCCAGTTGTAATCAGGGATTCATTTATTTTGTTTTTCTGAGTTCTTGTGAGACCCCTCTCAGGGGGATACTATGTTTGCAAGTGCGAGCTACAAATCTAGTCTCCTCCCTTACAACCAAGATTCAAGAATGGACTAGGATCCCCTCTACCTTATGCATCTCCTTTATGAGGGCCAACAACTTTAGGATACAAATAAACTAAGTGAGCATGACATAGTAAACAACACAGTAATAAATCTAGTTTCTAGATTGTGAGGCAAAGCTCAAGGAAGGGGTGGGCCCTCTTCCTCTCAACCCAAATATTTTAAAAGAAGCGTTAAAGCTAGGGATTGTGAACCAGCCTCCTAAGGAGCTCTTAGTGCCAACATTTATTTTGGATCAAATGGAGAAAATCCCATCCATTGGTGTGCCAAAAAATTAATCCGACTCTCTCAGTGTTGACTACATGGAGCATGCTCTAATTTGTCGATTTAATGGATTTTGGCCTTCAGCATATGTACTTTGAGATTGGGTGGCTAAGACCTGGTCTAAGCACAGTTATCTATTCTTCTCCTCAGAGGGATACTTTATAGTATATTTCAAGAACCAGAGGGATCGACAGGGGGTCCTTGAGCTTGCAACATGGTTTTGGGTTGATTAGGGCTCTCCATTCAACCATGGTTTGTATATTTTAACCCCTAATAATGCCAGATTTGGCCATTCTTATTTTGGTTCAACTCCCTAATTTACCTCTTAACTTAATGCACCCTGATATTTTATCCGATATTGGTAATGCCCTAGGCTGATTCATTAATATCAACATGCACAAGCTAGCGAAGGGTATTATGACCTTTGCACGGATATGTGTGGAAGTTGATTTCAACAAGGGATTACCTGATAAAATCCTCCTGAATTGGAGGGGAGCTATTTACTCACAAGCACTAGATTATGAGAACACAACCTTCCGTTACAAGTCTGCCAATAGCCAGGTCACCTCCAAAATTTATGCCTTCTTCTCAAGGGCCCTCTCCACCTCACGAAGAATTTATTGCTAGTGTTCAGTGAAAAAGAAAAAAATGTAGAACAGTAACACTTCACCCTTTCCTTCTTCTGGTTCATACAGATGGTCTATTCAGATGCACATTTCTTTGAGAAATCTAAAACCTATACCAAATTTTCTACAGATCCATTGGGACAAACCGTTGTTTCATTCACTCCTTCGTATGCCTAAAATGTTGATGTTATGTATTTGACAAAACATCAAGTAGTAGGTCTAATAGGTCTCTAACTTATCCTTCCAATTTAATAAATTTCCTGAATTGCTTTCTCCTTTGACTTTGTGATTGTTATATTTGAATTAGGGTCAATCTTTCCAATTTTTACAATCACTGGATTGTTCAATTTGAGTTTTTTATACAACAAGTTTCTTGAACTAGATTTGTGATGTTGTTTGTTTCTCAAACATACGCTTTTATTTTGAATTATAATTTTCTAATACTTTTAGGATAATAGTAACTTTCATAGTTAGGTTAAGTGTTGCCTTGACAAAACGAGCATCTTTGCAGACTAAATTTTCAATGTGGAAGATCTATTTAGGAGGGTGTTTCTCCATCATTGTTTTCTGAAATATTCCTTTACCCAATAACACAGACTTTCTAAAATGGTCTTCAACGTTTCACCATTACACTTATAACAAATTGTATTCTAGAAGAGTTGCAGTCTAAACTTGTCTTTGCTTGAACAGACATTGTAATTGTAGCAAAGCATAGATAAACATGAAACTCTAATGTGTTTGGAAGAAATTCAGTTCATGCTTCTAAGAAGACTTAGAGAACATTGTGGCAAATAACTAACTATTATTCAAGAAGCTCTAGCATTTGCTAGTGACAAAGATGAGGAAGAGGATATACAGTCAAACCGTTGTGCTCGCCAAAAATATTCAACCAGAGAAGAAAATAAAACAGTCCACTATAATTAAAATGAAAAAACCGATGAAAATAGTAAAAATTAAAAAACAAATACTAGAATGGCCTTAATTATTTTCTTAATTGCAGTATCCAATTCTTGAAGAATTCAAAGCCGAAGCATAGAATGGATAGTGTAGTAGTATCCAAGGTTGCACTAATAGCTGTGAGCATGCTCATAGTGCTTCAATTACAGCATACAACACTATGATCCCTAAGAGGCTAAAGGAAGTGGTAGCAACAAAATTTTAGGGGTTGCAAAGAATACTAGACATTTAAAAAGGCAAGAAGAACATTCCAACATTGAATATCATCTTCCAAAACATTCAATAGGTGAAACAACAAAGCTTCTTGGACAATACAATTTCAAAAATTTAGATGTGTTAATTGGTAGGAGCTGACATGCATTATAGGTCCCCTTATTTGTTGTGACTAATCAATCAATAACTGAAATCACGGCCTTAGTACATGTCAAGGGGTTCTATATTTTAAATTTGTTATCCTTGTTACTTGGTAGAATGGCTTTCATTCACATTGTAGGTGGGAGCCTTATGAAGGAGAGGGAGATTCATATTTAATGTGGTTTCTATTTTTTTCAAACACAAAAGTTTTGCAGAATTCCAGCATAGATTGTGAAATGTGTGGTATATGAATTAAGTGTATAGTGCTTCTTAATAGGGAAAATTTCTCAGATAGTGTAGTGTGGTATTTGAAGATGCCTCATACAGTTTGTCAAAGGAGGTTGTCAACGACTATGGTGTTTTACTGGCTGATTGAATACTCTTGTGCATCCAAAATTTTTGGAAAATCACTCTAGGTTTGATTTTCTCTTTTACTCACTGAGTGATTACCCCTTTACATCCCAAAGGCTTGTGGAATTGGTTCAGGTTTGTGGAATTGGGCCTCGCAGTTTGTGAGAAAGAGTCAAATGATTGCGGAGTATTGGCTTATTTCACTCTTTGCAGAATATATAAAAAAAAATTAAGTAATTTCTACTTATGAATCATACTTTTTAAAAATAAATTCTACTTATTTTCATAATTTAAGAGGTTTCACCGATCTAAAAATAGAGAATAATGAAATGAAATAGAAGCTTACTGATGGTGACATTGTCGTCGGGGTCTCTGAAGCATCTTTTCTATTCCCTTGAGGCTGAGTGAGGTGTAGAGGATTCTCACAGCAACTCTGTTGGCCGCAATGCTGGCCTTCATCTAAACCTCTCATTTAGGTCTTCTTTTCTTGCTCCTTTATTATGAAAAATGGCCTCCCCAACTCATCAAAATCCAACGTCATCCCTGCAAATAGTAACAAAATGTAGCACAAATATTAAGCCGAAACATAAAATCATGGATGCGAAAAAAATAGTAGAACCAGATACCTGTGTGTACTCCTCTCTGTGGAACACTAAAAATTGTGGAAAAGTAGTGAAAAAATGTAGCGCTGTCAACCGTCAATGGACTAAAGATCCGATTGTGGGGTTCGAGATCGGATATTCGGTCTGCCCCTGGTAAAACCCCAAATCCAAACTCTCTTCAATATGGTTTTCGCTCCCACCCCTATGCAATTTAAATTCTTTGAGAGTAAATTTTTTCATTCCCACCCTGTAAAAACCGAAAAAAAATACTACTTCGAAACATTTGGGTTGCCACGGGTTTTGTAAATCATCCAAAAAAAACAAAAACAGAAATCCTATAATTTTATTTCCAATTTTTTTTTAATATTAGTTGAAAGTGTTTATTGTATATTTTTGGTTGTGATGAAAGCATTTTTTTGGTTATATTTTGGCATATTTATTATTATAATAATAATATATTTTGAAGATTATTTATTTTATGTAATGATTTTATTATTAAAATTTGTTAGGATAAGAATGTTGTATTTTTGGAATTTTAATGTGAAAGTATTTTTAACTTAGTTGTATTGGAAATTAAATTAATTTTAATATATATATATATATATATATTTTAAATTATTGGGTGGGTGTTAACAAAAGAGGGTTTATGGTAAGTGGGTTTAATAGTTAAAAAGTGTTAGTCTCTTAAATGTCATATGATAAATTTGGAAGGAGTAGGGTGTATATTCTTCTTTAGGTTAAATATATTCAAATGGTTGTGTGAATGGGGTTGTAAGAGCCTATGTTTTCATCTTGAGAAAATAGAGTCATCTCGAAGTCACTCTCATAGTTTAGGTTGTCATAAGTAAAATATGTGTTTTGTCTTAAGATGTGAACATTTCATTTTAGGGAGTGTGATAATGTGGTTTTAGCGAGGCATTAAAAGATGGAACGAACATGTACATTTTTTATGCTAATGTTGTGTTCTTCTTGAGGCATGAGTGCACGTCGAAGAAGACTCTAACAAGGGTTGAAGAGGTGGAATACTTAGAGAAGTTTTGGGGGTTGTAGTCTCACTTAGAGGTGTAGAAAAGCAAGCTAAGCACCATGAGAAGTTTTGAAGCAAACTTAAGATATTTTACAAGTTGCACGAAGAAAACTTAGCAGTGGTATTAATTGAACATTATTTGATCAAAGCTGATACCCTCTCCTTGGCACTACCACTTTGCAAGACAAAGAAGAAATGTAAAATATATGTGGAACTCACTAAATAAGTTGGCAAGGTTGTTGCAACATATATTGGTGGTTTTGTCGTGTTGCAAAAGGAGTTATTGGAACTTAGAAGGTGGCCATTGGAGTAGATTTTTCATGGAGTGTCGGGGAGGTGCAAGGGTGTAGGCCACATCTTACGGGTATCTTGTACTTTTGGTGTGCGTTAGCGATGTTAGTGCATTTTTTTTTATGAGCAATAGCTATATAATGTTTCATGAAGGAAAAAACCCACAAGTTTGAGATGTCTTAACCATTTGGCATTGTAAGATGTGTTATGCCCTAGTTTTGAGAAGATAATTAGAACCATCTCAGAGTATGATGGGTTGTACCATGGAATTAGGTCCACTTGCATGATTGAGGTGTAAAGGTGCCTCGTGAGTTGAGGAAAATGATTGCAATGCTTACCTATATAAAGTGTTTATGATATAATATTAATGATTTTTTTTGGAGAATGGAAGAGGAAGATAAGAAAGGAGAGGCACTAAGCTTTATTGCAAATCAATCAAAAGGAAGGAAAAATGTCTCCTATTAGAGATATTTTTCAAGTTGCCTCTTCAACAGTATTAAATTTCATTGGAGCTATGGAGTTAGCCTCAAAAACATTGATTGGGTACTCGAGAAATCCAAGACCTAACATATCCAAGCTAGTCCATTAGATAGATTCGTCTTGGGTAAAGGTTGCAAATTCTAAGGTGAAAATCTCCCATTTTTAATGTGTGTTTTAAACCTTTGATTTGAAAATGCTAAAAGCAAGGTCATGATCTTGAAAGGAGTTCCTTAATTTTACCAAAACTCAATGCCAATGTTTAATCCATGGTGTGATTCTTTCTATTTGGGTTTTGCCTTAAACATTGAGATCTATCTTTGGGTCTAGCTATTAGTCTATCGTTTCATTTATGTGTTGAGAAGGTCTTAAGGGTTGTAGGGGATGCGATGGTTATTTTCCAATACCCCTCCCTTGAAACCTTATAAAGAGATAGTGTGCCCCATTTTTTTGTCGTAATATTTCAACCATGAGCTCTTCTTATGAGTATGCCCTTGAATGGAGGGTATGTAAAGGAAGTAGAAAAAAACAAAATTTCATGTTGAGTCGAAGGAGGGGTATAGATTGTAGGTGTCTCTAGAGGTCTTGACAAAGGTGAAGGATAAAGGAGTTTACCTCTTATTGAAACGCCTTCCATTCCACCATTTGAGTTGCTAAAGGGCACTGACTTTAAGGGTCATAGGTGAGTTCTCACAAAGATCTTAAAAATAAGAAGGTAGGTGTGATTTAGCATAGGATTTATTCTTCAATGGTTGACTTTTAGGGTGAGATTTCCTAGTAAATGGAAAAATTGAAGCCCTACCACCCATAGATTAAGTAGAGTATGAGAAAATGTTTCCTAAGTTTCAAAAATTCTCACCATATATTGTCCATGATATCCATGAAAATTATGTTCAATTATCGATAACTCATGTTATGGTATCATCTTTGATTCATGGCACATATACTTCTTCAACTAGTGGTGGAGAGTCCAACCAATGAGTAGGTAAGGTTGTTCATTTACAAGGTTGGCATCAATGAAGTATTCTCCCTCTCTGCCCAACTCTAAGAGGATAAGTATGCATAATGGACTTATTATTGTAAATAATTGTAAATATTGGGTTATCTTGAAGTTCAAGGGCTTGAAGTTTTGCGTCAGTGACTTCTAGGTGTGTTAGGTGTCAAGGCATGGTAGGATGCGCTAGGGAGTACCAAAGCATGCCAAGGAATGCAGGGGATTCTAACAAGTGCCACATAGTGCCAAGGGATTGTTAGACGTGCTAGGTGTTATGGCATGTCAAGATGTAAAATATGCTGCTTATTTGTTTTACGACCACGAATGGATGTGAGCCTTGTCTTCGTAACTTATTAAGTTGTTTGATTTGAGATTCGGCGTGAGTATCCTAAGATGATTTATAGGAAGTTATTAAGTGAACAAGGAATAGTATAGTTGTAGTAACTATAACTTGGTCAAGCTATTATAGTCGAAGCAGGATTTGGTTAGGTTCCCAATTTGCAAAAAAATAAGGGTAGTTGCGAGGGCATGATAAATAAGGAATGATAGGGTGTGCCATGGAATGAAAAGGTGTGCTAACAAATTCTGGATAGTTTCAAAGCATGTCGAGGAGTGTTGGGGAGTGTCACGGCATCACAAGGAAGAACTAGGTCAAAATGCATGGAAATGAATGAATAAGAGTGTGTGCCAAGGAGTATTAGTGACTTCTAGGTGTCTCAAGGATGAAGTGTGTTAGGATAATTTTAAAATAGGACTTGTAGGAGGAAAGCCTACGATTGCAATAATGGGCTAGACAAAGCAGTCGGGACTTTGGGTTAGGCACAACACTATTGTTTCAATAAATTTTTTGGGTACCCAAGTCGCAAAAAAATAAGGCTATCTATAAGGGCATGCCAATTAGGGAGTGCCAAGGTGTGCCAAGGAATTTCAATAAGTGCTAACACATGTTAGACGGTTCCATTAAGGCATGTTAGGCACACCAAGACATGGTAAGTGATAAGGATGGAGTGACAATATATGCTAGATAGTTCCAAGGTATGATCGAGTGCTAGGGAAGCATACCAAGATGTGTCAAGTGCCAATGTGTGTTTAGTGTTAGTGAGTGCCAGGAAACACAAGGGAGCACTATGTCAAAATGCCTGGAAATGAATGAATAAGAGTGTGTGACAGGGGGTGTCAGCAAGTCTCAAGTGTGTTAAGGAGGGAGTGACATGGTATGCTAGGCAACGTTAAGTCATGCTAGTGTTCCAGAGTGGCATGCGGCTAAGATGTGCCAAGTGCCAGGGTGTGCCAACACATGCTAGGAAACGCTAGGGACCCACAAGTGAGCACTAGGTGAAAATAATGCATGCAAATGAACATTAAGAGATTGTGACAGGAAGTGTCAATAAGTTCCAAGTGTGCTAAGGAGGGAGTGACAAAGTATGCTGGGTAGTGCTAAGGCATGCTAGAGGCCATGGAAACATGCCAAGATGTGCCAAGTGCTAGGGTGTGCCAATGCATGTCAAGGAGTGTTATGGAGTGCCAAGGAAAAACAAGGGAGCACTAGTTTCAAATGCATGGAAGTGAATGAATAAGAGTGTGTGACAAGGAGTGTCAATGAGTTATAGGTGTGTTTAAGGAGGGAGTGACAAGGTTATATGCCAGGCAGTGCTAAGGTATGCTAAACTACCAAAGCATGTCAGGAAGTGCTAGGGTGTGTTAGGGTGTGTAAAAGCATGCCAATGAATGTAGGGGATGCTAACACATGCCACATAGTGCCAAGGCATTTAAGAGATGCTAGGTGCTAAGGTATGTCAATATATAAACTGCGTTGCTTAGTTTTTTTACAACCACAATTGGATGTGATAAGCCTTGTCTTGGTAACTTGTTAAGTGGGATGAGTTGAGATTGGACATGAGTAGCCTAAGATGAGTTCCATGTAGTTTTTATGTGAATAAAGTATACATCGAATTTCAATGACATACGAGAACTTGTTTTTGGTCTTAGAATATTTGATGCAAACACACTCAAGTGCCACAACACATATAATTTGCACAACGAAATCTACACACATTAGGGAATCAACTAGTGCACATGACAATTTTTAACTTTTTCAAACCGTTCTTCGTTAAATACAAACTATAATAGAATATGCTAAGGCTCTTGTACCACAGATCATGACCCTTTACAATCACACTGATATAAGGAATACAACTAGGGCTTGTTGTTAGTCTTTTGATAACCAATCTACCTCGAACAAGACAACACTTTAACCACTTTTTGATGGTGGCCACACATAGCCCTTTCAGTCCACATGTCCTCAACATCACATATGGAAGGTTCTCTTGCCTCCCATTATGCAACTCCTCAATTTTCCTCTATCAATGATCAACTCCTAATCAATGTATAGATAGGATTTAGTTGGATTCATTTGTATCATCACTTGACTTGGGGTCTCTTTATCTTTAGATAACTTCACATTTTTCCTTGGAGAACTATTTTGGACGATGGATGCATTTTGATGTATGGATTTGGGCTATTTTTATGTTGGAGCTTTGTTTTTTCAAATGTGAAGATAGTTGGATATACTCTCTAACATTGTGAGTGATAATTTTACTCTATTCTTCTTGTTGTTGCATGCTATTGAATTCACTATAACTAGGGCTAATTGTTGCGATGGAAATGTGGAATTATGTGTCTATTTAGCTTATTTAATGTATGGGCCATTGTTAGATGAATGAAATGTTTTTGAGACCATTGTATCTCAATAATATTGCACCATTTGTATGAAGTATAAATTCTTGAAGGTCACTTTTCGTATTCCTCTAACATTGGACGAAGTTGACTTTCTGGGCCTTCTTGATCAAGAAACCAAATTCTTGCTTATTATCATCCCTAAATCCATATCCCCAAGTGAATTAGGCACTATTACCTCAAAAAGGGTGATGATTTCCCCCCATTTTTTCACAAGTTTCCATTTTTCCCTAGGTCTAGCCCCATTATGTCACCTAGGGCATCAATTTCCTAGAAATATAGCCAGAGGAAAACTTCAATCTCCTAGAGGCAACTGCGTTGGTGGGTCCCATCACTCTCCTCGAAATTTGGGCCAATTATGATGGTGGAATCTCCAGATACCTCAAGCCCTATCTCTAGGATCAAGTTTTGCCTATGTGTTCCCAAGGCTAGAACCTAGTAGGATCAATTTGACCCATCGAAGTAAAAACTCCTACTTTATCCTTTCCCCCTCACATTGTCTAGGGTAGGAACATCATTGGTTGTTAAATTCCATCCCTGAACCTTGGCTGGGTCCACTTGGCCCCATGTGGTCCCATTTGGTGTCAAAGGTCTTTCATCAAGGACCATTTGGGAATCCAAGTTCCCAAAGAATTTTATGGATTGAGAAATTCCTTCATAAGTCATATTCTTCTCCCTAAACCCTTCAATCCCCCTCCTCTCTCCCTATAAGATCAAGTCCCTTGCTTAAAAGGCAAGGAAGTCCCACTCTTTATTATATCTTAGGGAAATGATTTCTAGGGCTAGTGAACTAGGGCTAGGGCTAGTTGGCTGGCCCACTTGAATTCTACTTTAGTCCTTCAAAGTCTGCACATCCTTAGGCCCTATACACCTTCCCTTCTACCAATCTTGTTGTCCTTCACAAGTACAAGAGTTATGCCTCTTCTTTGACAGTAACCTAACAACCCTCCAACTGTACTTGGACTACCATAAATCTGCCCAACCACAGTCAATTATTTTTATTGATCTAGGGGCCACAATATTCTCTTCATCTACGGATCTTCAAATCTTCCACTTAACAATGGTTTGAGTCCTCTCAAAATCATTTTTCTTGTGTATCGACAATTTGATCTTTGTTGTCCAATCTATGAAAAAATTTAAACTACTCCTCTTATCATCCTTCTAACAATCTGTAGATGACTGAACTAGGGTCATAAATTAGCCACTAACAGTCCATTGACTAATTTTGTATAGGTTGCTTTATATCTTTGTCTAAAACTCTCTGGATAGTCCACCAAAATCAACTCCTCTGCATGTCAATCCATTCTTCATATGGCACATTTATTATGCATGCTCAATCTTATGCTCAGGTTCCACCCTCCTTTGGATCTGTTATCTCCACACATACTGAATCTGCAAACCATCTTCCATATATGCGATCTCTATTGAAAAAATAAACCTCGCTCTAAGGGTCACAACCGTTCTTCTTTTACGCAAATTTGTCACAGTCTTAAGGGCATACCTTATGAACTAAACATGCTAGGAAATTTTCCTAACTAGGGTTAAAGAAAAAATTGTGGTGATGTTTGGATGGGTGCTAATTTGTAGGGTTTTCCATTTTTATAATTTTCTTTGTTGTGCTTGTACCCTGCTACCTAGTTGCTTTCCTATTGCCCTAGCATTTTAACTTTTTCGATGTCTATCTCTCTATTTTTTCTTTCCCCATTTGAAACGTCATCCTTATTTGGTTGGTGTTTTCTTCAATATAGTGTGAATATTTTTCCATCACACAGCTTTTGTGGCGTTTGTCTACTAAAATAGCTTGTGAGGCCCATTCATCAGGGTATTTGATGAAATGAAATGATTATCAATGATCACCAACTAATAATACCTGCAAATATTTACTCTAACAATTCTACAGTTTTCCTGTGCCAACAATTATACAACATTTTAACCTCATGAACTAGTCTCCTTTGTTCTCTCAGCTGATGCTATAAGCACTTATTGTTGTTGTCAAAGCTTTTAATCTCTAGTCCCATTGAGCTATTTCAGTTATTTGTGGACATTGATCTATTTTCATTTCATTTCTTCAATTTTTCTGACTGTTATGCATTACCTTTGACCAGTGAATTCTTTCTTACCTATGATTTTTCTACATAAGCATTCCATCCAGCCAGAGCAGCAAGGGAAACAAGAGCCACTCAGTCTAGCCAAAGCCCAGCAGGGGCAGTGCAGAGGCAACAAGAGCCATGCAGGGCTGACGCGGGCCTAGTCAAGGCAGCATAGGGGCAGTGTAAGCCCTTCAGGTGTGACGTAGACCCTTAATGAGCAGCGCAGAGGTCGACATAGGCCATTCATGATGATGTAGAGGGATTCAGAGCAACGTATTACTACCATTTTTATTTCTCTGTTGGGTGAACTAGTTTTGGTGCCCAGGATTGTTGTACTTAGATTCTGCATAATAATGAAAACCCTCTAGAGCTAGCTGCACCGGTTTTCCTACATTGGGTTTTTTTCGGGGACAGTTGTCCAGAAATTACGTCTGCCACTTTGTCTATGAGCATGTTATTCAATATTTGATCTATATGCGTAGGTTGCTAGTTGTATTTACTATTTACTTCGCTAATTTATTAAATATTTCATAAATTAACTTGTAACTTAATTCAAGTAGGAGAAGTAAATCAAGATACTGCAGTAGGGTTTCTCAGATTAAGAAATTTTCACATTCCCTAGGTCTAGCCCCATTAGGTCACCTAGGGTAACAATTTCCTAGGAATCTAGCTAGAGGAAAACTTCTATCTCCTAGAGGCAGCTGCGTTGTTGGGTGCCCTCACTCTCCTTAGAACTTGGGTCAATTCCGACGATGGAATATTCGGATTCCTCAAGCCCTAGCTCTAGGGTCAATTTTTGCCTAGGTGGTCCCAAAGATAGAACCTAGTAGGATCAATTTGACCTATTGAAGTAAAAACTCTTGTCTGATCCTTTCCCCTCACCTTGTCCAGGATAGGAACATCATTGGTTGCTAAATTCCATCCCCGAACCTGGGCTGGGTCCACTTGGCCTTGTGTGGTCCCATTTGGTGTCAAAGGCCTTTCATCAAGAACCATTTGGGAATCCAAGTTCCCAAAGGATTTTAGGGATTAAGAACTTCCTTCATAAGTCTTTTTCTTCTCCCTCAACCCTTCAATGCCCCTCCTCTCTCCCTAGAAGATAAATTCACTTGCTTAAAAGGAAAGCAAGTCCCACTCTTTATTTTATCTTAGGGAAAGGGTTTCGTGGGTCACTTCCCACCTATTAATTGACCTATATGCTACAAGTGACTTCCTAAACTACCGGGACTCCACCCATCGGTGAAATTCCGTGAAGAGAAAGGAGCCTTAGCTGTGGTGACAATGGGCTAAGCCTCCATCGTTTCCCTTGTCCTAGCAGTTGCCCTCTTAGGAACCCCTTTTAGGTCCACTACTAGTTTGAGTGGTAACAAGTTCTTCACAATTCCATTTGTGAACAACTCTTTGGTAAGCCCACTTCTGCCATGTTATAGCTCCAAGATGATAAGTCCAGGGCTATGGAGGCTGCCCTTCTTCTCTCTGAATCAATCCTCTACAATATAGTGAATTAGGGCTAGTTGGTTGGCCCACTTGACTGTTACTTTAGTCCTTCAAATTCTGCACATCCTTAGGCCCTATACACCTACCCTTCCACCAATTTTGTTGTCCTTCACTAGAACAAGAGTCAGGGCTCTTCTTTGATAGTAACCTAACAACCCTCCAACTGTACTTGGACTACCATCAATCTGCCCAACCACAGTCAATTCTTTTTACTGATCTAGGGCCCACAATATTGTCTTCATCTAGGGCTCTTCAAATCTGCCACCTAAAAATGGTTTGAGTCCTCTCAAGATCACTGTTCTTGTGTATTGACAATTTAATATTTGTTGTCCAATCTATGAACAAATATGAACTACTCCTCTTATCATACTTCTAACAAGTTGTAGATGATTGAACTAGGGTTACAAATCAGCCACTAATAGTCCATTTACTAATTTTTTATAGGTTTCTTCAGATATTTGTTTAAAACTCTATGGAAAGTCCACCAAAATCAACTCCTCTACATATCAATCCATTCTTCATATGGCACATTTCTTCTGCATGCGCAATCTTCTGCTCAGGGTTCACCCTCCTTTGGATCTATTGTCTCCACACATACTGAATCTGCAAACCATCTTCCAGATCTGTGGTCTTTATTACAAAAATAAACCTCGCTCTAAGGGTCACAACCCGTCTTCTTCTACAAAAATTTGTCACAGTCTTAAGGGCGTACCTTATGAACTAAATATGCTAGGAAATTGTCCTAACTAGGGCATTATACTAATATACTTCTAATTGTTGTAGAAAACACCCTATCCATACATAGAAAAAACACGAGTCTTGCCTCCATAAGGGACTCGACCTAGCTCATATGGATCCATAGATTCTAGGCATTTCTTTGATAGAATCTTGACATGAAATTCAGATCTCAATTTCGACCCTCAAACTAGGGTTAAATCAATCAAAATTACGCTTGCGTCGACTTCTGTTATGGCTCTAAATTATAGTGCAAGCCCTCCTCCATTTATGTTGTTCTTTATCACATACCATGCCACCTACTAACCACCACAAGGAAAGATGGTATCAACCCTCTCTTCTATTTCATGTAGAAAATCTAACCAACGGGATTCAATCTAATATTGTAATGTACTAAAACAAGATACTGAATCCTTCCTACAATTTGTGGAAACAAAACACGATCGCACAATCACATATAAGTAAGAGAAACAAGTTATCAATCTCACAACACTAGATGTATCTGGGGAAGCATCTGCTCAAAACCCTCTATTTCTATTTTGTATTAAGTCAAGGAATCATGAAACAATATAATGGTTAATCTCTCTTGATATTCTCCAGCACTCTGCCAATTGTCTCCTACTGATCTAGGAAAAATCGGTCTAATACTTAGTCAATTCTCAGCCTGCCTTGCTCACGCAATTCCTATAGAATTATCTCCATATTAGTTAGGAAAATTGACCTTCCTTGATTGTGCAATCCATCATGGCATCCTAATGACTTTATAATTGCACATGGGAAATTTTCTATAAATACAACTGATAGTTATGTTCCTCTTAACTGTGTTACAATAAGGATGAAGGGTCTTTTTTATTATTTAAAAATAAGATAAAACCCTAAACAACCAAAACCCTAACCTGAGGAGATGTAACACCAAGATTTTATGGGCCCCGTTGGGGTTATTTGGGCAGCCAACTTTTCGGGGTCGTAACTTGGTCATATGATCTTCATTTGACGCACATGATACCTCGTTAGAAACATCTCTCTGAGGACTACAACTACTAATGTGATTTCTAAGAAATTGCCAAACCTTTCATGCCCAAAAAACGTCGTTTGGGGCCTCAAAACGGTTCTAGAAGTTCAGGACCAGAAAAACTAACAAAAATAGTAAATTGTGATATAATTAAGGAAACTAGAAAACTGAAAGAGACAATGGCAAGGGCCCAAGTGGAATAGGCAGGTGGCCACCAATATCCATCTCGATCACCTTAAATTGAATTTACTGAGCTAACTCAATCATCATGACTTAGTTAACTGACACAAGTTGTTATGAGACGAAATTACAATTTATTGTCCAATTTATTTAAGTGAAAAATAAATTGGACATCTCACATTCCTCACTCCTGGTACATCAAAATTCCTCACTAGTGTGGGTGCATTTTTTTTTTGTCCTTTCTAGTTTCCAATTTCACTGTTTCTTGTTGCAAATTTCAACACTCCCTCTCAGCAAGAAAGGAATTCAATATATCCCCATCCGGTACCTTTGGAATGTTCTGCATGCTACACTTCTCTAGTGTTGTTTGCACCTGCAAATCCTGAAACTAAATAGCCTCCGAAAAACTTAATTAGTATAATGCATCTGTCATTAGAGTCTTATGACTGTTGCTAGCTACTACACCTGTCTAGTACTGGATTCTCTGCGCTGCTGCTGACATCTGCATCCGTGCCCTTTGAACTATTTATAACTCTAATTTGTAATCCAGTATTTGACATTTGTCACTTTGATTTCTATCTTGCTGACATCTAACTACATCAATCTAACTAATCCTTCCTACTACTATTGTACTATGGGCTCCTTGTAGCCAGGTCCGATCCATGAGACACACCATCTCAATGGACCTTGCCCAAATTTCTTATCTTGGGATTATGTCTACACATTACCCCACATTACACCTCGACGTATGGATGCTCCCTCTTCCCATCTGGCTCGAAATTTCCCCCTCATGGAGGTCTTTGCTTGAGTGAACGCTTCCACTTAGTCTCCTCTCTGCTTCTCCAATTGTGGCAGCTACTCCATAACCTTCTGAGACTGCTTCTCATGAGGATGCATGTTGAGAGGTAATTTATGCTCCCTCTAAACCACCAAGTCTCTAAATTCTTCCTTTCTCCTCAAAGCTTTGCATGCATCTGGTGTTGGAAATATGATGCAGAATGTTGTCCTTGATGGCAACCCACTGAATGAAGATGAAGACATGTGACAGTTGACATGTGTTGTCCTTGATGGCAATACACCTGATGAAGTTATGCTTGACTTGATGGACTTGTGTACAGAAGGCAATGAAGAAAAGAATTCAGAATGTGCTCAAAATATGATGAAAAGAGTATGTCTCTTTGTATACGCGGATTGGCCTAGGGGAAGTCGCGTATGCACGCAGAAAATAACGTGCCAAGTCGCGTATGGGCTAAAGCGCTCAAAAAGTGCAAAACCAAGGGTAAATTGACCCATGGTATTGGGTAATGATCCGCCTAATTGACCCCGTCCAGATAGTTTTGGGCTTATGGTATTGTTTTGGTCCATGGTATTGAAAAAGGGAGCTCATGGTATTGAAAAGGGTAAACCTATATAAGGAGAAGAAATTCATTGTGCAAATCATGAGTGTGGGTGCAAGATGTCTGAGCTTGAATGAATACTTCTCTCTGAAGTATATCTGAATGGAAAGGGTTACACTTGAATGATAAATCTGAATGTATGATGCACCGATGATGAAGAAGGGGATCTAGATCTGAATTGCTCTTGTATTTGCTAGATCTGATTATGGAAGGCTTAGATCTGTGATGAGGCGAGCATCTAGGCGAACATCTGTCTGAAGCAAAAGGGTAGATCTGAACTGAATATCTGATCTGATGAAGTATGCTGCTCTGTAATAATTGAAGATCTATACGCTACTTAGCCGCGGAGGAAGCGCGTATATACGCGGCTTCAGCGAAGAGAAAGCGCGTATGCGCAATAAAATATACACTGAGGTATACGCTGGTTTGTGTGGACGGAAGAGCGTATATACGCGACATCAGTAAAGGGAAAGCGCGTATGCAAACTAGGGTTTGCTGAAGCAAGGGGTATGAAATATCTGATCTGTTCTGCTGTGTTTCTGCTATCTGATCTGTGTTGATATGTATCTGTTGATGATGTATGTTTGTGCTTAAAAGTATGAAAAGGGTTCAGTCCGGAAATATGATGAATTGTGGCCTGCAAGTTGTGTTCTATTGAAGTTGTTGGATCCAGTGTGAAAATTGATGAAACGTGGTCCAAGGTGGTGCTGAGGGTTGTAGCCTTCAGTCAGGGGGTCGTAGCTCCCTTCCAGGTGAGGCTGGTAAACGAGATCGAGGGGTCGTAGCTCCCTTCCAGGAGAGGCTGGTAAACGAGTCAGGGGGTTGGAGCTCCCTTCCAGGAGAGGCTGGTAAACGAGCGCAGGTGGGTGCCTGCGTGCTGGTCAATTCTGCGCCAGCACATATGTTGTAAGATGTTTTCTCTATAATAAAATATTGAAGGCCGAGCAACTGCAGCGGTGGTTTTCTCCCGACTTGGGTTTCCACCTAAAAATCCTGGTGTTCATGTGTGATGCTTTGTGTGATGGTTTATTCTGTTCTTACTGCACATGTTTACTGCTTATTGAATATCTGATGAATAAATGAAGGAATGATTTAAGTGAAGAATTAATGACATAAATAGATATATGTGTATACGCGAGTTTCGTAAAGGGTATCCGCGTATATACGCAAGTCTGGTTCAGGAAAGTAGCGTATGCATTTTAGAAGCAAGAAAAAGTGAAAGTTTTGAATATACAGTAAATACTGATTCACCCCCCCCTCTCAGTATTTTTCCCAACAATTGGTATCAGAGCAGGTCCTTGTGGAGAAGCTTGATCGCTTAAAGGAGATCCGGCGCAATGGGAAGTCAAGAAGGAATAATGTCTATAAAGCCACCTATATTCAATGGAAGCAATCTGATATTCTGGAAGGTACGTACAAAAGCATTTCTGCAAAGTCTTGGTGCAGATGTATGGGCAATTGTGGAAGAAGGTTATCAATACCCGGCAAGTATTCCTACTGATGCAGCAGAAAGAAAGAAGTATGAAACCAATGCCAAAGCATTAAATGTTTTGCTGGGAAGCATGTCTGAATCAGAATTTGCTAAAGTGATGCAGCTACATTCAGCAAAAGATATATGGGACAAAATCATTCTAAGCTATGAAGGAGATACAAAGGTAAAAAATGCAAAACTCCAAACTCTTAGAATTGAATATGAAAGTTTGAAGATGCATAGTGATGAAAGTGTTGCCAGTTTCTTCCTTCGTCTAGATGATGTTGTCAATCGAATGAGAAATTTGGGTGAAACTAAAATTGATACTACTCTGGTTGAAAAAGTCTTAAGATCCTTGACTCCAAAATTTGACTCTAAAGTCTCCGCTATTGAAGAAAGGAAAGATCTGCAAACTCTTACTATTGTTCAATTACATGGGACTCTGACTGCTTTTGAAATGAGACAAGGAGGTCCTTCTCAAGTAAGAGAAGCTGCATTTAAGGCTTCTACAAAAGGAAAGGAAAAGGAAGTTGTCAAAGAATCCAGCTATATTTCCGATGAAGAAGAAGCAAATTTCGTAAGAAAACTCCTACTAGGAACTGGAAGATTCAAAGGTAAGCTTCCCTTCAAATGCTTTGAGTGTGGAAAAGTTGGTCATTATGCTACAAAATGTCCTTATAAAGGAAAAGAAGTTGTTAGAAGGAATAAGAACAGATCTAGCTCTAAGAAAAGTTACTATACTAATGAAGATAGTGATGGGTCATCTAATAGTGAGGAAGATTGTGAAGAAGATCTTAGACTTCTCATGGCCTTTGAACAAAAGGAAGAAAAGGATATGTTTATGGATGCTCTAGAGGAAAATGACTTTCTTGAAGAAAATAATCAACTCAAACTTCGCTTAGAAGATTGAAAAATTCTCTTAGAAGAACAAAAGGTGATCAGAGAGACTGTTGAAAAGCAGCTTGAAGAAGCAAAGAAACATATTGAAAAGCTAGAATGTGAAGTGGTAATTCAAAGAAAAGAAGTAGAGAAAGCAAAGACCTTGAATCTTAGATTTGCTAAAGGATATGAAACCTTAGATGAGATTATCAAGGTACAACGTTCTCCTCTTATAAAGACAGGTCTGGGATATACCGGAGAATCTTCTCAAACTTCAGCACCAAACTATCTAAAAGCAGTTACAGGTGGTTTACTACATTCAGCCACTCAGCAAGGGAATAGAGGATCTCTACAGGGAAAGAAGGACCATCTCAATTCAAGGAACACTAACAGGGATAGCTTTTAAAGACTCTACAACCAACAGGTAAACTCAAATAGAAGATTCCATGATCGCAGAAATTTCTACTTCAATGGGCAATGTTTCACTTGTCACAATTTTGGTCATAAAGCTATTCAATGTGTGGCATATAAAACCATCATGACAAGAGAAGCAAGAAAGAAAAGGTTGGATACTGAACCAAAGAAGAATACCTATAACAATTTTTCTCCTCTTCAAAGTGAAGTCGAATGTACTTATTGCAATAACTTTGGCCATGAAGAATCTGAATGCAGGAACAAGATCCGGCCTAAAGAACATGTTCCCTCAAGCTCCAAAGTGTGGAAGAAGAAAGAACCGCCGGTTGAAAATTGTGGGATAGCATTATTTGCAGAAGGTGAAGAAAATAAATGGTACATCGATAGTGGGTGCTCAAGACACATGACAGGTGACAAAAGCAAACTTCATACTTATAATGCTCTAGAAAAAGAAAAGAAAGTTACATTTGGAAATGATACTCCTGTTGTAATTAAAGGAAAAGGGTCAGTATTTCTAAAAGAAAAGGTGAAGGCTAAAGATGTCATGTATGTGGATGGATTAAGGCATAACCTGTTAAGTGTTAGCCAAATGTGTGATCAAGGAGCAGAAGTGGTCTTCAGTTCCAAAGAATGTATGGTTCGTGATCTTGATACATGTAAAATAATTATAAAAGGAAAAAGAAATCCAAGCAACCTGTATGTACTAAACGGCATAGATCAATGTTACTTGAGCAAGTCTTCAGAAAATTGGCTATGGCATAGAAGGCTGGGGCATCTGAGTTTCTCTCAAATCAACAAAGCAAACAGACTTCAAGCTGTTCGTGATCTTCCCAAGGTCAATCTTCCGGAAAATACCATATGCAAATCTTGTCAATTTGGTAAGCAGACCAGAGTTCGATTTAATGCCAAAGAAGGATCATCAAGTAAGCCACTTGAACTCATTCATACTGACATCTGTGGACCTATTAGGAAAAGGTCATTACGTGGGGAAGAATACTATATCCTATTTATCGATGACTACTCCAGAATGTGTGAGATCGCATTTATTAAACACAAAGATGAAGCTTTTGAAAAATTTCAGAAGTTCAAAGCTCTGGTAGAAAATGAATTGGATTCAAAAATCAAGTGTCTTAGATCTGATCAAGGTGGAGAATATTCATCAAATGAATTCTTTGAATTTTGTGAACAACATGGCATTAAAAGACAATTCTCTGTAGCAGGCACTCCACAACAAAATGGTGTAGCAGAAAGAATGAATAGAACAATTGTTTAGATGGCTAGAGCTATGATGGCTGACTCTAATGTTCCTGACATGTTCTGGAGTGAAGCAGCACGTACAGTAGTTAACATTCTCAATAAATCTCATGTTCGGGTAAATAGTGACAAAACTCCATATGAACTCTGGTATGGTAAGTCTCCCACTGTAAAGCATTTTAAAGTTTTTGGAAGTAGATGCTTTATCAAAAATAATGATGAAAAGCTTGGCAAGTTTGAACCTAGATCAGATGAAGGGATACTTCTTGGTTACTCTTCTTCAAGCAAAGCATTCACATGTTACAATAAGAGGCTTCAAAAGGTTGTTGAATGTATTGATGTTGTTATTGATGAGTCTCCTGCAGCTTCTAAAGAAGAAAAACAAACAACAGAAGAAGATTATAGCAATATATGGCCTTCTACATCAGATGGAAATGATATAGGCAGTGAATCCAATGAAGAACCTGAAAATGATCTATCTGAAAAAGCTCCATCCAGATATGTTCAAAAGAATCATCCTGAATCTCAAATTTTGGGAGACAAGGAATCAGGTGTACGAACAAGAAGAACTCTTGCAGGATCTTCTAGTAATTTGGCACTTCTATCCACAATTGAACCACACAATGTCAATGAAGCTAGCAAATATGAATGTTGGAATAATGCCATGGATGAAGAAATTGAGCAAATTGAAAAGAATGACACTTGGGATTTGGTACCAAGACCTCATGATAAAAATGTCATTGGAACTAAATGGATCTTCAAGAACAAGTTAAATGAGAATGGGGATATTGTAAGAAACAAAGCTAGACTGGTTTGCAAAGGGTATACTCAACAAGAAGGTATAGACTTTGAAGAAACTTTTGCTCCTGTAGCTAGACTTGAAGCCATAAGAATGTTTCTTGCTTTCTCAAGCTATCAACGAATCAAAGTTTATCAAATGGATGTTAAGTCTTCTTTTCTTAATGGTGATCTGGAAGAAGAAGTATATATAGAACAACCGGAAGGATTCATTTTGGGAAATGATGCAAATCTTGTTTGTAGACTTAAAAAGGCTCTGTATGGACTCAAACAAGCTCCAAGGGCTTGGTATTATCGTCTTGACAAATATCTTCATCAACAAGGATTTTCAAAGGGGTCTGCTGATAGCAACTTGTACACAAAAGTTGAAAATGATAAATTATTGATTGTAGTTGTATATGTTGATGATATCATTTTTGGGAGTAACGAAGAATCTATGAGTCAAAAATTTGCTTCTGTCATGCAGCAAGAATTTGAAATGTCTTTACTTGGGGAACTAACATTTTTTCTTGGCTTGCAAGTGCATCAATCTACAGATGGTATATTTCTATCACAAGAAAAATATCTTAAGCAAATTATGAAGAAGTATGGCATGGAAGAATGCAAACCTGTAAGTACACCAATGATAACCGGATGCAGTCTCAGTTCTAATGATGATTCTCCCACTGTGAATCAACCAGAATACAGATCGATGATTGGAAGTCTACTTTATCTCTCTGGGACCAGACCAGACATTATGCATGCTGTTGGGATTGTTGGACGATTCCAAGCTAATCCAAAAGAGTCTCACCTTCAGGCTGTCAAAAGGATATTCAAATATCTACGAGGAACTCAAGACTTTGGTCTATGGTATCCAAAGGATGCTGATCTTACTCTTCATGCTTACACTGATGCAGATTGGGCTGGAAGTGTTGATGATCGGAAAAGCACTAGTGGTGGTGCATTTTACATGGGGCCCCGGTTAGTATCTTGGTTCAGCAAGAAGAAAAATTCTATTGCCTTATCAACAGCTGAAGCAGAGTATGTAGCTGTCGCATCTTGTTGCACTCAACTCCTATGGATGATGCAAACCTTGCAAGATTTTCAAATCAAATGTGCAACTCCTATCTCCATTATGTGTGATAATACAAGTGCCATCCGTATCTCAAAGAATCCTGTTATGCATTCGAAAACCAAGCACATTCCCATCAAATATCATTTCCTACGTGAACAAGTGCTTGAGAAAAAAGTGAAGTTGGAGTATGTTACCTCCAAAGAACAAGCTGCTGATATCTTTACCAAACCTCTGCCCAGGGAAGCGTTCGAGCATCTAAGACAGAAGCTGGGAGTGTTCTCTGCCAGTCAAAAGAACAAATCTGCATAAATTTTAGAAGGTGACTTGGGATACGCAGGTTTCCTGAAACACAGTCGCGTATGTACGCGAGTTCATGCACAGAAAACCGCGTTTGTCTGATTGCTGACAATTTTTTGGTTGGTTCAGCTCTCTTCAGCACAGCTGCAGTGCTGTTTGGTATCTCTGATACTGTTTGGTATCTCTGGTGGTGTTCCAGTTCTCATAATTCTGTTTCTAATGTTTTGATGAAGATGCCTTGATGATTTGTTGGTGGAAGTTTTCGGGATGCACAAACTAAGGGGGAGCCTTAGTCATTTGGAAAGATTGCTTGGTTGCACAGATTCAGGGGGAGCATTAGCTTTGCTGACTATAATGCAGTGTTGGCATTATGATGGTTCTGAAATATGTTCTCTCTCTTGAGGACTTTCTGGTGTTGGTCATATTTGTATTTTGATGAAAAGGTCTTATTGAGACCCATGATGTAAAATTGTAATATTCAGTCATGTAAGGACTTCTCAAATTTTGTAAACCCACTTGGTTGGGTAGCTGAGTCTCATATGTAAATCCACTTGGTTGGATAATTGATGTGAGTATGAGTCTTTGGTGATAGGAAGTTCATAAGAGTCATGTACTTCATTGACAAATATGTTTGAAGATTCAGCATGAACTCAGGGGGAGCGTGGCCACTTCAGCACATATCAGATCTGCAGAATGTTTCTTCCACATGAGGAGAAAAGGGGGAGAGTGTTGGTTTTGATCCGCCCTTTGCCCTTGATGTCAAAGGGGGAGAGTGACATGGTGTTTGAATGATGAGAAGTTAAAGATGTCAAATATTTGGGAGAGTGACATATTTGGGGAGAGTGACATGGTACCTATCTGCTGTGGTAACCAAACACCATCATGGTTGCCATCAAGTCCAAAGGGGGAGATTGTTGGAAATATGATGCAGAATGTTGTCCTTGATGGCAACCCACTGAATGAAGATGAAGACATGTGACAGTTGACATGTGTTGTCCTTGATGGCAATACACCTGATGAAGTTATTCTTGACTTGATGGACTTGTGTGTACAGAAGGCAATGAAGAAAGGAATTTAGAATGTGCTCAAAATATGATGAAAAGAGTATGTCTCTTTGTATACGCGGATTGGCCTAGGGGAAGTCGCGTATGCACGCAGAAAATAACGTACCAAGTCGCGTATGGGCAAAAGCGCTCAAAAAGTGCAAAACCAAGGGTAACCACCATGGTATTGACCCATTGTATTGGGTAATGATCCGCCTAATTGACCCCGTCTAGGTAGTTTTTGGGCTTATGGTATTGCTTTGGCCCATGGTATTGAAAAAGGGGGCTCATGGTATTGAAAAGGGTAAACCTATATAAGGAGAAGAAATTCATTGTGCAAATCATGAGTGCGGGTGCAAGAAGTCTGAGCTTGAATGAATACTTCTCACTGAAGTATATCTGAATGAAAAGGGTTATACTTGAATGATAAATCTGAATGTATGATGCACCAATGATGAAGAAGAGGATCTAGATCTGAATTGCTCTTGTATTTGCTAGATCTGATTATGGAAGGCTTAGATCTGTGATGAGGCGAGCATCTAGGCGAACATCTGTCTGAAGTAAAAGGGTAGATCTGAACTGAATATCTGATCTGATGAAGTATGCTGCTCTGTAATGATTGAAGATCTATACGCTACTTCGCCGCGGAGGAAGCGCGTATATACGCAGCTTCAGCGACGAGAAAGCGCGTATGCGCAATAAAATATACACTGAGGTATACGCTGGTTTGTGTGGACGGAAGCGCGTATATACGCGACATCAGTGAAGTAAAAGCGCGTATGCAAACTAGGGTTTGCTGAAGCAAGTGGTATGAAATATCTGATCTGTTCTGTTGTGTTTCTGCTATCTGATCTGTGTTGATATGTATCTGTTGGTGACGTATGTTTGTGCTTAAAAGTATGGAAAGGGTCCAGTATGAAAATATGATGAAATGTGGCCTGCAAATTGTGTTCTATTGAAGTTGGTTGGATCCAGTGTGAAAATTGATGAAACGTGGTCCATAGAGGTGCTGAGGGTTGTAGCCTTCAGTCAGGGGGTTGTAGCTCCCTTCCAGGTGAGGCTGGTAAATGAGATCGGGGGGTCGTAGCTCCCTTCCAGGAGAGGCTAGTAAACGAGTCGGGGGGTCGTAGCTCCCTTCCAGGAGAGGCTGGTAAACGAGCGCAGGTGGGTGCCTGCGTGCTGGTCAAGTCTGCGCCAGCACATATGTTGTAAGATGTTTTCTCTATAATAAAATATTGAAGGCTGAGCAACTGCAGCGGTGGTTTTCTCCCGACTTGGGTTTCCACCTAAAAATCATGGTGTTCATGTGTGATGCTTTGTGTCATGATTTATTCTGTTCTTACTGCACATGTTTACTGCTTATTGAATATCTGATGAATAAATGAAGGAATGATTTAAGTGAAGAATTAATGACATAAATAGATATCTGTGTATACGCGAGTTTCGTAAAGGGTATCCGCGTATATACGCAAGTCTGGTTCAGGAAAGTAGCGTATGCATTTTAGAAGCAAGAAAAGGTGAAAGTTTTGAATATGCATTAAATACTGATTCACCCCCCCCTCTCAGTATTTTTCCCAACATCTGGTACCTCAATTACATATAGGTTCTTGACTCGCACACAGTGTAATTGTCCTAACATTACAAAAAGTTTCTAAAAAAGAGTTGATTTTAAATCGATGATATCTCCCTCATCCGAGCTCCTATTCGACCAATTTTTTTTCCCATTTGGGTAGATTTTCGCGAGGAATCCAAATATTCTATTTGTTTTTGAAAATTTTACACCAAATATTCAAATATTCTCTACAAACTCACTGCCCAAAAAATTCCTACTCTGATACCATGTAGAAAATCTAACCAACGAGATTCAATCTAATCTTGTAATCTACTAAAACAAGATATTGAATCTTTTCTACAATTTGCAGAAACAAAACACGATCGCACAATCACATATAAGTAAGAGAAATAAATTATCAATCGCACAACAACATGATGTATTTGGGGAAAGAAACTGCTCAAAACCCCTCTATCTCTATTGTGTATTAAGTCAAGGAATCATGAAACAATACATTAACGCTTAATCTCTCATGCGATTCTCCAGCACTATGTCAATTGTCTCTCGTTGATCTAGGAAAACTCGGTCTAGTACTTAGCCAATTCTCATCCTTACTTCAGCCTACCTTTCTCATGCAATTCCTAGGGAATTAACTCCTTATTAATTAGGAAAATCAGTCTTCCTTGATTGCGCAATCCATCATGGCATCCCAATGACTTTATAATTGCACATGGGAAATTTTCTCTAAATACAACTGATAGTTATGTTCCATTTAACCTCTGTCTCAACTGGGTATTCCTCGAAACTGATATGCATGCAACTATTAATAGAAAATTATCAGTTATATGATTGATCAATCATTGTGAATTAAATCTAATTTAATTCACTAGACCTCTCACTAGCTCATCACTCAGTTATAACTAGTTAAACTAATTTTAACTCATTTAATTGAGTTAATTACACTTGCACCCCACTAATGCATCAACTTCAACTCGACCTCAAAAATATTAGAATCCCTCTAGATGCCTCATCTTATACCCTCAAGTACTTGAATTTCTTAAGCTAACTCAATCATCATGACTTAATTAACTGGCACAAGTTGTTATGAGATGAAATTACAATTTATTTTCCAATTTATTTAAGGGAAAAATAAATTAAACAACCCAAATTCCTCACTCCTGGTGCATCAAAATTCCTCACCAGTGTGGGTGCATTTTTTTTTTGGTCCTTTCTAGTTTCCAATCTCACTGTTTCTTGTTGCAAATTTCAACATTTCAGAATTTGATGCAGCCTTCACATAAAGACACCATTGAAATCACATGCCCAGATTCTCATGAGAAACCTCTCTTAAGCTCAATCTACCAAAAGAGAACCAACAATATGCCATCCTAATTCCTAGCACAAACCAAACCTTAAGGTATGCAACATTCTTCTGAACCCTCACATGATGATCTTGCTCTTGGAGGATGATCATGACCTCCCTTTAGCAACCCTTACTTAGCCCTCGTACTCGACCTACTTTAGGACTACATCTCTCTTCACCCCCTTGATGTGCCAGATAGTGGGAATACATGTCAAACATGCTAAGATGTGCCAAGTGATAAGGCATGCCAAGATGTGCAAGGGTGTTTCAATGCGTGTCAAGGATTTTCAAGACAACAAAAGGGAGAAAAAAGTTAAACTACAAGGAAATGAACACATAAGAGGGTTAATAAGTCATCAATTTACCTTTTCCAAGAGGGGCATGCTAGGCACACCAACACTAGGTGCCAAGTGCAAAGTCTTAGTGCATTATAAGTGCCAAGTATTCCTTTGTTGCTTCTCATCTACTTTCCAACAATTGATAATCACAAATAAATTTAATATTAGACCATTCCAAATCATACCAAGGCATCTCAACGTATTCCATACATGCTAAGACTTTCCAAGTGCCAACATGTTCCAAGCGCCAATATGTGTCAGGGACTAGTGTTATGCATGTTATGAAGTGGAAGGGAATGTTGAAGAGTGCTAAGGTGTGCTAGAGAGTGATAATGCATGTTGATGAGTGTTAAGGATTACTAGGAAAAAATATTAAGGGAGCACTAGGAAAAAAATCATGGAAGTTAATGAATATGAGGAATGTGTGCCAGAGACTAGTGTTAATGAGTGTTAGTTGTCATGCCAAGGAGGGACTGACAAGGTATGCTAAGCATTGTTAAGGCATGCTAGGGAATATCAAGGCATGTCAAGAATTCCCAAAGTGTGCTTGGGAGTTCCAGGGTGTGCTAATTATATCACGTTCCAATTAATAGTGCCAAGATATGCCAATACATGGTAGGTGCTAAGGATGTGGTGCAAGGTGCCAGGGTATGTCAATATGTGTCAAGGCAACAAAAGGAAGAACCAATAAGAGGGTTAATAAGTCAAGACTTTATCTTTTTGAAAAGGGGCATGCTAGGTACACTAATAATGGGTCCCAATACATGCCAAGTGGCATTGTGTGCCAAGTGCTAATGTATGTCAATGAATTCAACAAAGGTGTTCTAGGGCATGCTAGGGACTATATGCAGCATGCCAACACATGCTAGGAGAGTTCCATGTTGTGCTAGCGCATGCCGCCATGTGCTTTGGTGTCAGTGTCATCATGAGATGTTCTAGGTATAAAGATGTTCCAATACATGTGGGGTGCTAAGAAATGTTAGTGTGTGCCAAAGCATTAATTTAAGGCGTGCCCAGATTGGTGAGGATCGTTAGGTCTTTCTCATTAATAGAAATGTCAAAGCTTGATTATGTATTAAATAATATATTTCCTACACACAATAGTGGAAATTTATCTAAAGGGAATTTTCTAGATAATAAACTTAATATATATGAATCATGTGTTGACTCATAGGAAATCTCTATTCGACTAGTCATTACTTGAGGGAAATGATAAACACTAATTACTTCTAAAAAAATTCACTGACCCGAACCACTATGGCCTTGGACATATTATAAAAAATACTCCACAATAATGGTATTAAATCATTAACTTTTGACAAAAAATATATTAACAGGCACATAGCATCATCAAAAACTCATTGGAATGATCAATGATGATGGACATTTTTTGACCGTCACCAAAAGTAACAAAAAGTGCATTGGTGAGGGTCATTAAAATTTCATCACTAGAAGTGTCACCAAAGAGAGAATTAGTGATGGGCCTTTAACGACCCTCACCAAAAGTCTCACTGAAAATGTCTTTGGTGACGGACCATAAAGGACCATCACTATATACACTTATAGTGACATTTTTTTAATTACCAATGATGACAGGCATTTTTTGACCGTCACCAAAAGTAATAAAAAGAGCATTGGTGAGGGTCATTAAAATTTCGTCACTAGAAGTGTCACCAAAGAGAGAATCGGTGATGGGCCTTTAACAACCCTCACCAAAAGTGTCATTAAAAATGTCTTTGGTGACGGACCATAAAGGACCATCACTATATACACTTACAGTGACGGTTTTTTAAAGACCGTCACCATATGTGACATTGGTGATGGACCTTAAAGGTCCATCACAAGAATGACCCTCACCAATGTGCTTTTTTCTTGTAGTGTTTCTGTTTATCTCCTATGTTTAGGTGAAATTTTTTGAATCGCTAAGTTATACTTAGTTTGTCACTGATCACAGAGTTTGCACCATGAGTTTTAATTTTATGGAAAGGATAAGTCAAGAGAAAGGTATGGTTTATAAATTTTTGTTTTTTTTTATTATGGAGTTTTTAGGCCTACTGGAGGCTAGTCGAGTCGCTAGGTGGAACTTGGTTGTTTTTGTAGAGATTTAGCTATGGTCCCCCACCAATAACTAGGTAGAAGCCAATCTAGGGATGTTTTGGGGTTTTCTGAGTTTTTCTGTGCAACCTATGTTTTATTAGAGTGTTCTAAACTTGATTCATCACTTTGATAGCGTGGTGAAAACAAAAAGAGTTTACTTTAAATGATTTTGTGGACTGCTTGCCTATTTAAATTTTGAAATACTAATGAATCTACAAGAGCTTGCTTGACTGTTATGTACTCATTTAGTCCCACCGTGATCACCATTATGTTAGGGAGCGGTGGGATAAGTCAATCAAATAGTATTCTTAAGGCTACTGAAATGTGAAGGGAATCTAAGTTTGTTTATCACTCAGAGTCCCATCGTGATCACCATTATGTTAGGGTCTCGTGATTTGGCTGATTGGCAAGCCAAGTGACAGGGTAACATCAAACCAATCTTTGGAATCCAAGGACCTAGCCTTCCTGGAATTAGAGAGGGCTCTCTCTATTTGTGTAAGGGATATCTGTGTGTTTGCTTCTTGTGTTTCTGATTTTAGGCTAGTTATGAAGTAGGTTTTTGGTTTTGTTTTTAGGTTTGTGAGGGATGAACTGATCAAAGACTAAGATAGATAAAAATATTTTTAGATTAACTGGGCTATGGGGTCGAAAAGATCAAGAAAGCTTTTAGATGGTGATACAAGATTGTTGAAGGGACGATTTGATTGAGGTAAAAAGTATCTTTGGGTAAAATGGAGTGGGATGGACACTAAATTTGTGAAGAACAAAGGATTTCAAACATAAATAGTTCAATAGCTGACATAAAAATGGTAGGGCTAACCATTAATCATGAGAAACGTAACTATAAACTGATCAATGCATAGAAATAAGCATTAAAGCAATACACAGAGATATATGACTCTCTAACTTTAGGAAATTTTTATCAGACTTTGGGGAAATACAATTAAGACAAAAAAACAACTCAAATCACTATGAGGAAATGCCTAAGCATAGTATTTCAAGCTATTGGGCACTTTGAAGCAAGATTGCATAGTTTTAGGCAAAGGGAAAGATCAGTACAAGACCTCCTTGGTTCAACAAATGATAATCAAACAATCAAAGAAAGGTTTCAGAGGTGAAGCTATGACTAGCCATGAGTAAGCAAGGCATACCGTGAATCATACTTAGCATGCATAAAACCATAAATGAAATAAAAAAAACAATTTCTTCAGCTATCAAAGAGAAATCAAGGATTCTTTGATATGACTAAGAAGGAAGAAAACATAGAAGCTATAAAGAAACAAGAAATTTAAGGTGCCTCCAAGGGCATGTCTCAAATATATTCTCTACTATCTTATAGCAAGTAAGAGCATGAAATATGAATGAAAACAAAGAAAACATAAAAGAGAGGGACACTATACCATTTTACCAAGTCAAGGAATCCAACAACAATCCTCTTTCATCATCGAAAAACATTCAAGAAACTATGCAATGCATGAGAAAAGTGTTTCTTCCAAGCTTGTATAACCATATATTGCTCTATATCATCAATTTTAGCCTTATTTACAATGAATTCTCTTGGAATATATAGGCCAAGATGAGGGAAAACCTCATAGTGCAACTTGCAATCTCATTGGCCCATCAAAAATATCTGATTTTGTCCTTGAGGCTTTGCAAAGCCCAAGGCACAAAATATCTTATAAAATATCTCAAAAATGCTAAAAAAGGAAAATATATTGACTTTTCATAACTAACCATGCCCAAAAATAGCTAAACGCACATGAGGAAAAGTCACTTTAGAAAAGTGCATTTTTCACAAAAGTACTTAAGAAATATATCAGTAGAAAGTCCTCTGTCTTGCGAGCAGCGTTTGGAAGCCTTCCCGATGTCGAAATGAGGCTCGTGATGGCTCGTTGGAAAGATCTAAATGTATATTTTCTGAAAATGCATATTGTTGTCCAAAATTATAACTAGAATTCTTTCAAAAACTGACATGTGTGTAAAAACCCAAAAAATAGACTTTGCTGATAAACGGGGTAGAGTGTGGAAAAAGTGAGTGTTTTTCGTCATTTTTGGGGACCAAATCATATTAAATTGATCTAAAAATTACTGAGTATATGCTCCTAAAAATATGGCATCCAATGATACCACTTTCATCCTTTTAGGATGTTCCAAACAGAAATGGCGATGCCCATGATTTTTAGCGAAAAGCCCAAAAATGACAAAAAACCAAAACTTGAATTTCGCCCAATTTTGGTGAGCATAACCCTCAAGGGTTTTCAGAAATATGCTAAGAAGCTGAGGCCAAAATTTGGAGCTTTTAGGTGTCTTTCTTCATTTTTGGTGCCGAGCGCCTCTTTTGAGCTTCCTTGAGCTTTTCCTGTGTGGCCTTCAATTTCCGTCAGGCGAATTGATTAAGATTCTTATAGTGCCCAGTCATCCTCCTTTGAAGGTCCAAATCTCTATTGGCCTTTTCCAACTTCTTCTCCGAGTGATCATTCACCCTCTCAAGCCATGCTTCTCGATTTTTTTCTATCTCTTGGGTGAACAAAGTAGTGAGAGGAAGAGATTGGAAAAGGGCAGCTTCTTCCTCTTTTTGTTTCTCCAAGGCTCTTCTGAGTCCCATGGTCCTTGGCCTCTTTCCTCTAGGCTAATCCTCATATTCGCTATCATTGAAATCTCCCATGAGTTCTTCTGACTTAACTTGCATCTTGGAGGCCTCTTTTTTATATTTGATGGCCCGTGTCTCATATACTGCCATGTGGACACTCATCTATTTGTTTTGTGTTTGCAAAAAGTGAATGAAGTTTCTAGGCCTCTCTAGAGCTGTCCTAAAAGCATCAATTTGTTCTTCTTTATTGATCAAGAGAGACTATAGGATTCGGGCCTCATTTTTGCTATCATCACTTTGGATCTTAATTATGTCAAAGTCCCTCTCCTTCTCATGGCTGCTTTCTTCCTTCTCATTTCCCTTGCTTTAGGTGGCCTTCTTGGTCTTCCTCCTCTTGGGTAATTTGACAATGGGTTGATTGGAAGCTTCCCTTTCTTTGGAGGGCCCTAGTAACATTTGGAGTTATAGTTTGAGGCACTCTTTTCTTTGATGTTCGGGGCTTTTTCACTTTTGGAGAAGAAAGCATGGCCTCTTCCCTAAGAGAGGCAGCTAGCACATGCTCTATTTGCTCTTTTCCCTTGCTACTTCCTTCATCATTCTTGCCACTATTTTGAGTTTCTTCATGAATGCTTTGACTGTCATCTTGCATGTCGTTTTGAGGGCTGCCCTCTTTACTCTTGTCCTTGCTTTCTTTAGGAATTTTAGGCTCTATATCCCCAATGTTTTGGGCTTCATCTTCATCATTTTTTTTGCTGTGAGGGCTACCAATATCCTCATCAAACTATTCAATTTCATCATCATTTCCCTCCTCACTATTTTTCTCTTTTTCATGGCGTTTTTCTTCATCACTATGTTTTTCTTCACTTTGCCACCTTTCCTCACTGTGCTCTTCTTCACCTTGCTGCCTTTCCTCACTGTGATCTTCTTCACCTTGTTGCCCTTCTTCATCATGCTATTCTTCTTCATGTTGCTGCTCTTCTTCATCATGCTCTTCTTCTTCATCATGCTCTTTTTCTTGTTCAATCATGGGAAATTTGAGCTTCTTGGGAATTGGCTTACTTGAAGAAGGCAAAAGATGTTGATTAGAAGGTGAAGGATATGCATGGGATGAAGGAATAGTGGCGAAATCTGGGTGTGCAATGAAAGTGTCCCAAGAGATTCCCTTCTTCTCAAGTTGATGAAGAATGACAATCTTGATGAGGGAATGATGGAAAAGGCAAGCTGACTGCTGAGAGGGAGGTCTCTTTTGAACAATGGAGCCCATATTTTCAATGCTTCTATGGAGGAAGAAGGGGTGATTTAACAATTTGGCTCTTGTGAAATGCATGAATAACCGGACATTGTAAGCATAGACCCGGGAAAATCTTCCCTCGCAAGTGAAATATTTCATGATTATCTTCATGAGGGGACCATAACTAGTCAACAGATATAAGAAAGGAAATACGGATTGGCATGTATCTCTATGCTCCAGTTTCAAAAATGGTTTGTATTGTTCTGAGTCTAGGAGGCTCTGTTTAAACCATTTCTCTCCGACATAAGGGATTTTGGTGGCTTTGGAAATGGATCTAGGAGAAAACTTGAAATCCAAGCCTGCCAGCTGAAAGTGTTTCCCTTGCAATCTCAAAGCACATAGATGTGTCAAGAGGAGATAGATTTTCACCTCCTGAACCCTTTGACACAACCCTAGACATCCAACTTCATGAAAGTTAAACAGGACTGATGGATGAGCATTTACCTCTTCAGTTGAAACAGGTTCAAACGTCCTGTGAGGGCCACTTCTATTGTCTTTCTTGGGAGGCATTTTTTTTTATACTCTTTGCTGACTGAAAAAAAAAAAGCTGTCTCAAATGTTCCTTGAAATGGTTTCTCAACAACACACCCTGTCCTCCTTATAAGTCATTGTTTTATCCTCTTTGATGCCAATCAACAAGTGCTTGTCAAATGAGAAAAAAAAAATTCAATTTATCACTATGCTTGGGCAAGGTCTTGAAAATATGTGTTTGTGGTCTCTTGGTGAAGAAATAACTCTTGTGTTTTGACAAAAACAAAAACACCTTTCCCCCAAACAATGTTATTTTTCTATTCACTGTTCTTTACAAAGTAAACAAGACACCCTTAGCTAACTTGAAAAACCTTTCAATACACTGTGTTTTTGGAACTCTGGTGGCTACACATAGTTTGCTAATCCACAATACAGAGAGGACTTTTAAAATGACAAGCCTTCACCTTATAATCATTGTTTTCCCTTTTGATTTTGCAAACAAGGTTTTTTCTTGTTTTAACAATGTTAGGACACCTTCTAGCCAACTTGAGACCTCAACAACTCTATATTTCTGTCTAGTAATTGTGGGTTATCACTGTTCTTAAGGGCAGTTAAGGCCCTTTAAGACTGATAAAAACACCCCACCTATCACTGTACTAATCCTTGGCAATCACAGCAACAAAACTCTTTAATTTTACCAAAGGCTCTAACCTCTAATCACTGCTTTTCTCTTGTGCTTTTTAAATGACAAAATGCCCTTAAAACCACTGTTAAGACACTCTCCAAATTGATTTGAGACCTCCAAACATAAGAAAACTTTCTCCAGCTTTGACAAGAACTCTGTCTCTTTAACACTGCCTATCACATTGTTTTAGATGATGAAATGGTCTCAAAATATTTATTCTTCTTAGGGAAGAAACACCGCAAAACACCCCCTTCAAACTTTTAATTTTTCCAGGAGGAAAATGAGAATACCTCAAAGAAAAGCTTAAGGGCCTTGGTAAATTTTTGGAGGATATTTTAGAGCTTTTTTGGAAGGTAGATGGAGGAGCGACGCGTTTATATCGGAGGGCGCCGCGTAATGGAATGTCGGGTTAGCTTTCGGGAAATGAGTGAATGGGCGCACAGGCGCGCCGCATGCCACTACAGGCATGCCACGCAACCATTGAACTCCTGTGTATATTCTCTCATAGGCGCGCTGCGCACTTCTATAGGTGCACCGCGCAGGTCCGAGCTTTGAAAAACTTGAAATTTTTGCCTGAAACCCTCGTTTCTCCAATGGGAAGCTAAGGGAGCATTGCTTTATGTTTGAATTTGCACAGGGGGCTTTTTCAACAGTCTCTCCACCTTTAAATGAACTTAAAAAAATTTGTATTTATTTCATAAGGGTTTGAATTCCCTTCGAAAAGGTTTTTTCATATAACAACACAACATACTTTTCTTTATCATTTCATCACTTTTTTAAATATCATGACGCCTTCTACGAAACAAGACTTATAACAATGATGCAGTGGCGAACAATTTTAAAGATACCAAAGACATGACCCCTTTTTTTGAAGTAAAGAAACTTCTTAAAAGCCAAAATATTTTTTCACTGTTTCACATTAAGGAAGAAACTTTGTCAATGTTTGTCTATTTATGACCTTTAAAGGAGCACTGCTTAAGAGTCATATCCAAGATTTTTGATGCATCCTTTACCATGATATTTCTCTTTGACTGTGGATGAAGAACCTTATTTGCATTCACCCATGGCTTGATTCATATCCGTTGATAAAGGAGAAAAGCCTTTGGAAACTCTTAATGCAAATACATACAACAACAGGGTTTTTTCATATGTACATAAAGAGGTCTTTGTCTGTGATAGTGATATGGCTTGATTCTTTGAATATTGTATTGAATTTGAGACATTTTGTCATACCCTTTCCTCACATTTATGAGCTTGTCCAATTTTTGTTCACTTTAGCTTCAGATTGCCTTTGAAGGAGATATTTGATAGAAGAAAAACAAAGTTTCTTTGAATACCATAATATCACTGCTTGGACATCTACTTAACAACATTTTCCACTCATAATCATCCAATTTTTTCCCACTGCACTTTAATTCTTTCTTTCAAACAATGAAACCATGTAAGCACCCCTTAAAATACCACTGTTGTATTAGTGGTTTCATCCAATGGAGAAAATGGGGTCACAAGGTTTTAAGGCCATTTGCAGCATTGTTATCCTTGTGCCTTTTGAATGATGCTAAACCCCTATTCCTGACCCTCTGCTTGTTAAATGAAGGAGGCCAGCATAATATTCCCAACCATCTGCTCATGTTTGGAGGAGGTTTGCAACAAGTCACCCAACCATCTGTTCATGTTTGGAGGAGGTTTTACACAGTCATGCTATTTCATCTCTTTTCAAATTGTGTCATCTTTCCTTATAATGCATATCTCTGCTTGGTATATCACAATAAGTAATAAAAAGTGAAAAATTGACAATATGCCATGAGGGGCATGCTCTAATATGTGTATCCTGTTGTTAAAATACCCTTATGCATCTCTAGAAACTAGGAGCAACATGACTTGTATCTGTAGAGTATTACTTGCTAGTCATTAGTCACTAACCTTTTTTACTGTGTTTGCAGAAGCTCATTGAATTACCTCTCTGTCCAATACTCTTATCCCAGGCTCAAAAGAATATGAGAAGTAGCTGTCTTCTCATGTCTTGCTTGACAATGTCTTCTGGAATACCTGAACATCTCTGCTTTTGAAAAAGACACTGAAACACTATAAATCCACCTAATATCAGTTTGGCTTTTGGCATATGCACTGCTGAGACATCAAGACTTTTTAGTGGCGTGATCTAAAGGTGTATCAAGCTTTGTTTGCAGAATAGGAGGGCCATCTATGACTGGTTGGTATTAGACAGAGGTTCCTTTGGCTTAGGATAGTTTGCCAAGGGAGGATTTCCTAAAGCGCCACTACCTAACTTAGGGGAGTTTTTTGACAGATTTGGAGTATTCTCTTTAGTATGATCAGATCTCAAGATGAGAGATGACCAGAGGTAGGGTCGCTGACATTCTTATTAATCAGTTGGTTAATGACTGAGCTGAGGATGAGGGTGAATGACAACAGATGACTTTAGCTTGTGATAGCTGATGGACACGTTTGTATGACTGAGACTAGAGAGGGCTTGACAATTAGGTTTTTTCTCATCATAGGCTGATTGAAAAGGTAGGAGGGCAAAATTTTTAGGGGTGTTTTCTAGCTGAGAAATTTGACAAATTGGAGATCAGCTGCTAGAAAAATTGGCTTTAAAAACTAGTCAACATCAACAGGTGAAAAATAATGATGACTAACATATATGTTTTTATGTGCTTTTATGGTGACACTCACATAGTTTTGGTTACTATTGAAGATGTTGGTAACATAGGTCACCCCATGGCTCGATCGATTAGCCACGGTCCTCTTCGAAGACCTCGAGGAGGTTTTGGGGGGCTAGTAGGAGATCCTCCATAGCCTCAGGGTGGTGGAACTAGTGGTGGTGCCGTCCCTTCAGGAAAGAGTAGCAGCTTGGCTGCTACTGAGGCTCCGAACAAGCGAGCTCATGTCGATGTGAAGGCGGTGCGTGCTGATGAGGTGAAGGCTCGCATTGCTGAGTTGACTACTTGGTTGTTAGTTCTGGAGGATGCCTGGGATTGATTTGATTGCTTGACCCAGGGGATGCCTTCTTGAGGCTTTCTGGATGACCTCGAGGAAGTCTGGCTAGAGACGTTGATGGCATGGGAGAGGGAATATTGGCCTGTTTTACCTTGGGTGGTAGTATCAATTTTGATGACAACTCCAGTAGTAATACCGGGAGTGGCTATGGGTCCAAGTGCCCCACCTGGGGGAACACCGCCCTAAAGTTAATTTGTACATGGGGAAAGCACCCATTATGAGGATGCTTCCCCTATTTTTGATGACTTTTTGTGTATCTTTAGACTGATTGATGGGTCATTGACACTACTTTTTGTACTCAGACACATACACCATGATATATATATATATATATATATATATATGAGATATATTTTTTGTGGCTCTGTTATCACTCAGATTGAACCTCAGGCTGAGAAAAGCAATTCCAAGGTAACCTCAAACCACACTTATCAAAGTAGTTAGCCCTACAAGGCTAGGAGAGGGCTCTCTCTCTATACATCATAGCCAAAATGATTGAGGAAAGAAGATATTAGGCTAGGTATAGTAACTCAGGAGTTTGATTTTTATTTTTTTAGGGTTTTGCTGGATCAGGAGGAGTCAAACAAGTAGGGCAAGGAAATTAGGTCAAATTTGCAAGGTGTTATATGGGGAAAGGTAGGTACAATGTTTATCACTTTAGGGTTTTGATGATGGGGTGATCAAGACAGGTGAGAAGCTAGAAAGAGCATGGTGAATTCATGGTTTCTTTCTAGACTAAAGAAATTACCAATTATGAATGTTTACCCAAAACAGAGCATAGAAATTATGGATTTTGTTCATCTAAGTTGAAAAAATTCATTCAATAGAAATGAAATGATGGATGAAGTGACAAAAAATTCTAGCATATGAGCACAAAAGAAGAAAATGAAACTAAACACAATAGCACATGGATCCCATAAAAATAGCTGTGAATTTGATTAATGTCCAGGCCAAAATTGATACAAAAATATGTCTCTTGAGATGCCAAAGCTCCAAGTGAATCCAACCATTACAATGACTAAGGAAATACATCATATAGACCTCAAAACCTCTCTTCCTAGCCTCAGGGAGTCGAATCCATGAGATAGGGATCATTTTCACCTACTCCCAAACAAGAAACTGAAGACTAGGAAGACCCAACACTTTGCCTCTAAAAGAGAGGAAACTGATTCAATTAACCTATAGAGGACTTATCTAATGTATAAACCCTAGATAGCAATAAAAACATGAAATTTACGTTTATATTGACCTTTTACATCATTAATTTCTCATTTCCCAAGATAAAAAGTCAAACTGGAGTGAAAATAAAAAAAATTCCAAAAACTGTGAAAATTGCAATTTTCCTGGCAAACACGCAATGTCATGACAAGAAAAATAACCTCTTTTGCAAGCAAATTTTGGAGGCCTTCGCGGTATCCAAATCAGCTCCATGATAGCGCATTGGAAAGCTCTTTGAGTCTAGCTTCCAAATATGCCTCCATTTTCCAAAATTATGGTCATCTACTCTATCAAAAAGTGAATCTCCCAAGATTGGAAAACACGCAGCACCAAGGTCAAAAAGGAGGTAGAAACATGAAAATTTGGTGGTTTTTTGCACTTTTGAGGGACCATTTCTCCTCTAAATTTTTTGAAACTTGCTAGGATTGATGTCTTCATCGTTCTAAACATGATTATGGTGGCCATTTTTCATTTTTATGCCCCAAAAAAGAGCGCAACACCAAGGCCGTTGTGTGTTTGGTAGAATTTATGTGTGCCAAAATTGCTCAAAAAACAAAAAATGCACTAAAGTGCCAAATGTGTCAAAAAATTGCCAAAATTGTAAGGTTACTAGCTGAAAAAGTGCTTGAGTCATGAAGAGACACCTTAGCAAGTATGTCTAACCTCTCCTCCTTTTTCTTGGCCAAAGCTTGAATTTTTGCATGGGCTTGTTTGAGTTTGGCCCTTGCAATTTTGTTCCTCATGGCTTAGCGCTTTGACATTTTCCTCTAAATATCATTGTCCTTTTTTTCCTTCTCTAGAAAAATATCATGATGAAAATTGGCTCTATCAAGCCATGACTCTCTATCTTTGCTAATCTCTAGGGCAAGAAACTCACTTGGAGTGAGATGCTATGCCAACTCAAATTCTCTTTGTCTTTCCCGAGCTATAGCTCTCTTTAGCCGTATTGTCTTTGGTATCTATCTTGGAGGATAATCCTCCTCATAATCAATCTAACCAAATTTGTCTAAGGTCTCCTCCAACAAACCCTTGGCCTTTTCTGCCTCTCTTTGTGCTTTTATGGTCTTGAGCTCATCAATGATTTGCTTCGTTTTCAGCTACTGATTTTCTTGCTCAAGAAAATCAATCACATATTGTGCTTTGTCAAGATTAGCTTTAAGTTCACTAATATTTGCTTCTTTGCCTATGATTATTGTAGTGGTGATTCTTTCCTCATCCTCCCCATCTAGGTCAATCAGCTAAAACTCCTACTATGTTTCGTGTTTATCCTCCTGATCATCAATAATTGGCTCTTTAGCCTTTTCCTTGCCCGTTTCTACCTATTTTGCTGATGAATAAGGCATGGCCCTTTTCACTCCAAGTGAAGCAAAAACATGCTTGTGGCCTCTCTCATAGGTCTTGGGAAATGGATCAACATAAGTCACATTAGCCCAAGTTGCCTCAATTTCCTTCTCACTGCTTGATGCCTCAATATCATGATGTGATGATGGTGAAAGGTTATGGAACGGTGAAGAAGTAGGATCAACATGAGGTGAATGCATATTACTAGTTGATGAGGTATGAGCAGCAGGCTAAGATGGAGGAGTGGATATGGGAGGATGATATGATGAAGGGATACTCTTCTCATGCTGACTAGGTGGGGTAGTGAAGATTTCATTTGCAATGAATTTGTCCCATGAAATGTTATTTTTCTCAAGCTGATGCATGAGTATCATATTAATGAGGGAATGGTGAAAAATAATCTGCATTTGATGATTATAATCCCTATTTTTTACAATGTATTCCATCTTGTCAATGTTGTGGGAGAGATAGTAGGGTATGTGAAGCATTTTGATTATAGTGAAGTGCATGAGGAGTCGGATATGGTATGAATAGAGTTGAGAAAACCTCCCCTCACAAGTGAAGTGATTCATGATTATTTTCATCATAGGGACATACCAATCAAGGAGATGAGAGAATGGGAAAATGGTATTCTTGTCATCCTTATATCTAGGTTTGAGATATGGTTCATAATAGCTCAGATCAAGGTTTCCTTGTTTAAACCATTTCTCTCCCACATTAGGGATCCCTGTAGTAGCTAAAATGGCATTAGTGGACATAGTAAAAGTGACCCTAGCAAGAGTGATCTACATATCATGAAGACATGTGATGAAAAACCTTGTCAACACATGGTGATACTGAATCTGCTGCACTTTCTCACAAAAATCAAAACAACCAACTTGTTTAATACATGACACAGTGAGAGGAGAAGCCATGAGATAATTTTTGGTTATTGGTTCATATCTATTGATTTTTCCTCCTTTTTTATCACTTCTCTTTGGTATCTATTCCTCACTGACACCTATTTCCTCCTCTTCATACATTTTGAATTTGAAGGCTTTGGAAACCCTAGGGTAAATGGAATAATATTAAGGGAGTGAGAGACAAGAAGAATAGCTTAGGAAAATGTGGGGAATGAATGTAAATAAATCCTAGGTCTATGAAAACCCTAGGATTTAACAATATTTATGCCTGATATGTGTTTAGGGAAATGAATATGGATTTAGTGCATGAGCAAGAGGAGGAAATGGAAACTAGGGTTTGGAAAGGAAATGGAAAGTAGGGTTTCATAGCAACATGCATTTCAAATCTTTATGGGACACAAAATATATGAGAAGAGAGGTGATTTAGAGTGCACTAAGTGATTTAAAGTCTCTTGAAGAAAGTGGTGAGGATTGTTAGCTTGATGGAGGTGACGAAACTCTTTAAAACCCTCCCTGAGCAAACGCACAATGCCACTTTGCAAACTCGCAGTGCCACTGTGAAAACGTACAACACCAGATTTTGGTCTGAAGTTATCGGGAAAACATGCAACACCACTGGGTAAATGCGTAGCGCCGAAGAAAATGCGCAGCGCTTGAGTGCAAATGCGCAACGCCTTGAAATTTGACCCAAAATGCTCAGAAAACTTGAAATTTCTCCTTTGCTGGGAAATCCTGATGGTTGAATGGAAAAAATGACATGCTTTGAGGTGCTTTGAAATACTTTATAGCGTACTATATTTGAAATTTTAATTTGAATCACCCACTTTTCTAATGTTCACTTTTTCTTTGGCACTAATACTCTTTAACTTTATAAATTTTTGGCATTGCAAGTTGATCAAACATGGATTTTGGCTTTCTTTGCTCCACCTAGGCCAAATGATTGCATTTGAAAACTTGGGATTGAATTTGTTACATTTGAGAACATAAAATTACATTTGGAAAAATATATAAATTACATATTGAATTTTATATCAAAATGACATTTTGATATAAAAATAATTAAACTGAAAAAATAAAACTTTAAAAGTATGATAATTACATCATGATGATATTATTTAATCCCTCTCATATATGTGATGACCTTATCTAAAATGAAGGAGTGACCTTGAGAAATGTAAAAACCTAATGACCAAATGGGACTACTTTAGACTTGACTTTCATGAATGAGATTTTGACTTAAAAGACTTCCAAGTGAAAATAAAATTTACATAGGTGTTTTTATGCTCAAGGAGACAAGAGAATGTGTTAGCAAATATTAATATCGGAGGAAGAATGAAGATTATTGACAAGGAAAACCACCAGTGGAACAATTTTATATCATGACCTAATGAAATGATGGAAAATTTATTCCCAACTGGACACCTAAGATGCACATGCAAAATGTGTTTTGATCCCTGGTGGAAGTATGCAAATACTGACACTAGCATTGGCCTTACTAGGGATGGCAGCTCCTTAGAGTTGTCAAGAACACTGTAGACTAAGTGCCTAACCATTGGGCAAATATGGTCAACCAATTTAAAATATTGTAGACTAAAAAACCATTCAAAGTGACTAAGAACTGACTCAAAAAATGACTCTGACACTAACTGAAAACTGTCTCAAAAAATTTGAAAACAACAGAGAATCAACGAGCTTTATATCCTTCACTTCGTGCCCCAAGCCTATATGATTTTCTACTCCAAACCTTGCAGAAAATATAAACTGGTATTTAAAATGAAAGTGAAATCTCTTCTTATAAGTTGCATCATAAATAATAATGTTTCAAGAGCCTACCATTCACAAATCCTCCTGGACATTCTTTTCCATTCATCTCCTTCAGCAAACATGATTTTTTTCCTTGATAAACTAAGATCTTATTGGGTCCTTTCCAAAAAATTTCAAACTTCTCGTGCTTTCCTTTATCTTGATTTCTTGCATCCCATCGTAGCACTACATCTTCCAGCTGAAACTTATCTCCCTTGGTTTTGCGATCAAAACTATTTTTTATTTTCTCCTGAATTTTAGAAGTAGTCTAAGAAACTTCCTCCCTTCTTTTCTGAAGGTGAATCATTTGATTGATTCAACTTTGATTACCATCTTCCTCACTACCTGCTTCCTACAATAATCTCATAGCCAGGACTGAAATTGATGTAGGAAACACTGTATCTGTACCATAAACCAATTCAAAGGGTGACATACCTATATATTTCTTGGTGCTCACTCGGTTTGCCCACAAAGCATTGGTAAGCTTTCTAGGCCATTTTTTCTAGTTCTCCTCTAATATTTTCTTAATGATATTAACCAAGGATTTATTAGAGGAATCAACTAATCCATTTCCCTGTGGATAATATGAAATGGAATGGCCCAACCGGATATTATACTTGTGAAAAAAATTAATCATATTATTTGACTTGAATGCTGCTGCATTATCTGTAATAATCTTGTTAGGACAACCAAAATGAGACAAAATATTGGATTCTAAAAACTGAATAATTACCATGTCCGTAGCTTACCTTGTAAGAATAGCCTCGATCCACTTGGTGGAGTATTCGGTCACTATTAGAATCCATATATGTTGTGTTGATGATGTGGGATGAATTTTCTCAATAAAATCAAGTCCTCACTGTTGAAAAGGAGCTTTTACTACAATAGGCTTCAGCAGAAGAGGAAGGAGTTTCCTTTTTCCCTGAAAAAATTGACATACATGAAAATTTGTGACAGTTTTGTACAAATATGAAAATAGATTTGGACAATAATACCCTTCTCTCAACACTTTGATAGTTGTCGTTTTCAAAAACAAGTGGCCTCCACAATCTCCCCTATGGAAGTCATCCATTACCTGCTTAGCTTCATCTTCAATCAGACAATTCAAAAGAAAACCTCCTGGATCTTTCCAATAAAGGGCACTACCTAGAATGCAGTATTTAGAAGATTTTAATTTCAAGGACCTACCCTTAGTTTTTGACATTCCAGGAGAAGGACATAAGTGCTAAAGAACATACACTATATCTGAATACCATAGTGAAGTGAGAAATATTTTTGATACCTGTATTAGAGTGCCATCTTCTTCATCATTTGACATTGCTGCAATGAGGTTTATGTCTAGAGCATGCAAATTGGATTCAACCATTAGTTTGGCTAACCCTTGTCCCTTGATCATCTTGGTGGGCCGGATCTCAAGATCATACTCTAGCATTGTTGCTATCCACTTAGCTCTCCGACCTTTAGGATCAGTCTGTGTGAGAACTTATTTTACTGCTAGATTTGAAACATAAGCTATAATATGTGAATGTAGAATATAGATCCAAAAATATTTCAAGGCTTTGATTAAGGCCAAATCTTGTTTCTCAATAATATTGTAGCGAAGAGCAGCATCACTAATGTCTCGACTGAAGAAATCAATGGGGTGTTCAGCCTAATCCTTTGCATCAAAACTGCAGCCAAGGTGTGCTTAGATGAAAATGAAAATATTTGAAATCACTAGCATAATCTGGAATAACCGAAACAGGGGTTGTGGTTAAAGAAAGATTTACCAAATTGAAAGAGTTCATAGCATCAGTGGTCAATTTTACATTGCTGTCCTTTTTCAACATATCAGTCATTTCACCTAAATGCTCAGCCAAATGAGGAACAAATCTGTGTAAGAAGTTCATATTACCATTGAAAGCTTGTATATCCTTTTTATTACGTAGAAAATATATTTGCTAAATTTATTTTACTCTGGAAGGATCAATACAAATGCCATTTTTGGAAATTATGTGATCAAGAAGTTCTCCTTCCTCCATGGAAAAAAGACTCTTCTTCAGATTCAAAGAAATTATGAACTCCTGCATTTCTGAAAAAAAATGCTCAAATGATATAAATTCTGATCATCAGAACCATAAAAAATTGTCAAATCATCTAAATATACCACTAATAAAACATCGTTCTCATTAGAAAAGGCTATATCCATGACCTGCTGAAAAGTAGCCCCTGCATTCTTGAGTCCAAATGGAATTTTGACATACTGAAAGGGCCCCCACGGTGTTGTGAAAACAATTTTACCTTGATCTTATTCATGTACCAAAATCTAATTATAACTTGAATAACCATCAAGCATCGACATCCATGATGCTCCTACTACCCTTTGCAAAACATGGTCCATCTTAGGAAGAGGGCAATTATCCTTTAAAGACACTCTATTCAAATTCCGGAAATCAATGCACAACCTTCTCTCTTCGGTCTTTTTCCTTAATAGAACCAAATTTGAAATCCAATCAAAAAACCTAATTGGAACAATTATACCAGATTTGTACAACTGATTTACCTCTTTCGCACTGGATGGAAACAATCTTGGATGTATGAAGGGTTTTTGATCCGGCTTGATGGGAATAGTGTGCTGAATTATATTATTTTCATAGACCTTCAAATATACATAATCCCATGTGAAAATATCAGAAAAATCAGATAACAATTTGATGTACTTATCTTTTTCCTTGGGAGATAATGTCTTAGACATCTTAACCATCTTGGGCTTATCTGTTGTTCCAATGTTCACATATTTCACACCCTTTTTTATTGGAGTCAATGTTGGTTTTCTGGCCACATCATCCTGATCAAAAATTTATTCTAAAGGTATGAGACCTCTAGGAATAATATTATATTTCAGCTACAAAATATTCATCTGATTAGCCTCTATGTTTTGGTCATCAGCATCACAAACATCATCAATAAAGGCGTCTTTCAATTTTCCTTCATTCTGTAAAAAGATATTAATTTCTTTGTCATCCCAAAAAACTTGCCAGTACCTTAAGTTATTAGGAACACTAGATCTATGTTTGACATGAATTTCAAATTTATTACTTGAGTTCATCGAAATTTTGAGATTACTTGCTACTGTAGCAAGTGAATATGCAATGATATTTTTATTTCTTGGCACTGTTGTTAATGTATACTCAGGAAATGTTTTTAAGACATCCAAGACTACATTCCTCTAAGCTCTTATTCGTGGATGCTTTGCTTGATATTCTCCTTTCACCTACTTTATGACAAGCTCAGAATCACCATAAAGATAAATTCTTTTTGCACCAAGTTTCTTCAAAATTTTGAGACCTGTGATCAATGCTTCATACTCCACTTTGTTATTAGAATATTCAAAAGCCAATTTATAAGAGCATTCTCTAATATTACTTGGAATTCCACTTGACTTACCAACAGGACTTTGGATCCATATACCAATACCTGCACCTTATTTACCCAAAGCACCGTTGAAATCCATGCTCCAAAGTCCATCTTCGTCTTCTAGATGTTGAAACTTAACTATTGGTTCTGATTTACTTTGGCTGGTCACCTCATTTATCTAATATGTACTGATTTTCTATTCTTTTGAAGGCTTTTTGGAAGAAGATACCATCTCTTTTTACTTATCAAGAACTGCTCTAAAACTCTCTGAAACTTCTGGTACATCCTCTACCACAACTAGATGATTATTTAAATCATTCAAATCACCATCACTATATAAAATAAAATATTCTATATCTGTATATACAGCCTGAATTGTATGATTTATGGGCTTCTCCTTACTAGTTATTATATACTTCATTTTCTTTTCCCGATACAATTTCCTCAATTGCCCAAAAACAGGAATAGTAGCATAAGAGAAGTCAAGTTCTAAAGTACCTTTGAGTTTGGCTCCCCATGATCTCGACAGCAGCATGTCGAACTGAGGTGGTATATCAGCCACCACCACATCCATCAAAACATTATTGGCTAGGATTTGGTCTAAGGAAACCGCTAAATATTTAATGAGACCAATGAAGCAAACTCTAACAGAATCAACTGAATACAAATCATGATACGGTCGGGTGATATCCATGCCCATCTTTTCCATAATAACCTTAGGCATTAAATTCTGAGAAGCCCCAGAATCAAGCATAGCACTATGAAGTATGTACTTATGTATTCTAAGGCTTAAATAAAAATGGGGAACTTCACTCTCTTCTAGTTGACCATCTATAGCTGGACCGAAAATGAGCTCAGGGTGGTCATCTTTAACATTAACCATATTGGACAAAGGATCAACTAGCAACATTTTAGATACCTGATGTTTGTAATGACTATTCTTTACTAATTCTGTCAAAGGAATGGACACTTTCAATTTAGCTATTTTATTTTCTAAATTAAAATTTGTGACTTTATCTACCTCTTTGACAACATTCTCTCTTCTATCATGATGATCCTTTGTTATATTCTCCTTTTCTTAGTGTCCTTATCTTTAGAATCCGAGCTTGTTGATGGCTGGTTGATGTTGCTATGATTATGATCTGCATGCTCTTTACCCTTTCTTTGGTTATTCGGAAGATCATTCTTTGACTGGACCTATTTTCTTTTTTGAATAGGATTCACAAGTACATCTCTGCTCCTTAAAGAATATTGTTTTTTCTGTGCACTCAAAGCATTCATATACCCACGCTGGTAATCATTGGATTTAGTTTCCAAATCATCATCATTTACCAAGATATAGTCCTCCTCTTTTGGAGAATCCAAATTTTCAGTATACTCTTCATCTTCAGTCAGGAACATGGGCAAGCCATCTACTGTAAAGAAATGATTTGTTTCAACCACCGGATTTTCATCTTCTTCCTCTTCCACTCCTTGAACATAATTTTTCTACAACGGGGTCCAAATTTGATGTTGTTGTTGTACTATTTGGTCAGGTGCTTTCTTCTCTCTTTGCTTGATTCTAAACTAAGGTTGTTGCTGCCCTCTGAAATTTGGGTTTCGAATCTGTGGTTCAGGTCTATCTGAGATAGATAATCGATCAACCATTCTTTCCATAGTTTGGAGTAATGAATCTATTTTTGCATCAGAAGTAGATGTCTCCTCTTTGATGGTCACTCTCTTTTCCGATCTCATTCTTTCCTTCTGGCTAGAAAATTCGCTTCCACACTTATAACATTCTTCTACATATCTGCTAAAGTTGTAGGATCACGTTCATGCAATTGATATGCCACATCAGTATCAAATCCATATGGAAATTTAACAAAATCCAAACCCTTCAGTGGTTTGATATGTGCAGGAAGAGCATTGTACACTGCATTAAATCTCACACAATAATCTTGCATAGTCTCACCAACATTTCTTTTGATGTTCTCATATTCGAACATAATTTTAAGTGGAATTTTCTTTTCTTCGCATATTTCTACAAACTGACGATGCAAGACTTCTAAAATGTCAATAGTGGTTGTTGGTAGAGATCTGAACCATTTTCTAACTTCCCCTCCCAGAATCTGTGAAAGGAGCCACATCTTCACATCATCTATATCAACTTCATGAAGATCAAAGAAGTCATTCATCTTATCTATGCATTTTTGTGCTGTCAGAGGCTAAGTATTGTCAAACAAAGGGATTTTATTTTGGTAATCTTGGGGCATAGCACCAGGGTTCTGAGGGAGAGCAAGGGGGGGATATCTTGCAGCCATAATGACTGGAGGTGGAGGATTTATAACAGGGATTTGGGGACTGGATGTAATCAAGGGAGGATTTGTCACTTATTGAGTAGTGTGAACAGTGGATGAAGTGATGGTAGAAGAAGCTGAGATCTGAGGTCCATTTATTACCCAAGAATTTACTTGCCAAGAATAGTTCTACAGACATTTAAGAACTTGTAAAAGTTGTGTCCCTGATTGTGAATGTGAAAACTGATCTTCAATAGGGCTTTGAAAGGAAATGGATGAATCAAAAACTATTTTTTCAATCCAAATCAAATATTTTCTCTGAAATAAAATTTGTTCAAAATTTACATCAAATTCAACATCTTGCAAGTTTTCTAACTTTTCAGGGAATGAGTTAGCTCTGGGAATGTCACTTCTCTCTGATTGATTTTTGATTGAACTAGATGTCTCCACAATAGATTTAGTTTTTCTTCCAATGTTCTGAGGATCACTAACAATGGTGGGAGGATTTGGATCGAGATTGGATCTAGTGTATGTTCAGGAAGCTAGTATGTCCAGTTTCAAAAACAAATGTGCACTCTACAAAATTTTCAATTATGCCTTTGAATAAACTCTAAACCTATCATCCACAAGATTAATAATTTCAATGAAAACTTACTACTGGGGTTGATATAATCTCACTTTTCTTCCCTATTGGAGTTGCCAAAATTTTATCACTCAGATTGAACCTTAGGCTGAGAAAGGAAATTTCGAGGTAACCTCAAACCACACTTAGCTAAGTAGCTAGCCCTACTAGGCCAGGAGAGGGCTCTCTCTGTATAGATAATAGCCAAAATGAGTGAGGAAAGAAGATATTAGGCTAGGTATAGTATCTCAGGGTTTTGATTTTGATTTCTATAGGGTTTTGCTAGATCAGGAGGAGTCAAACAACTAGGGCAAGGAAATTAGGTCAAAATTTGCAAGGTGTTCTATGGGGAAAGGTAGGTACAATGTTTATCACTTTAGGGTTTTGATGATGGGGTGATCAAGATAGGTGAGGAGCTATAAATAGCACGGTGAGTTCATGGTTTCTTTCTAAACTGAAGAAATTACAAATTATGAACGCTTACCCAAAATAGAGCATAGAAATTATGGATTTTGTTCATCTAACTTGAACACATTCATTCAATAGCAATGAAATGATGGATGAAGTAAAAAAACATTCTAAAATATGAGCACAAAATAATAAAATGAAACTAAACACAATACCACATGGATCCCATAAAAATAGCTGCAAATTTGATTAATGTCGAGGCCAAAACTGATACAAAAATATGTCTCTTGAGATGCCAAAGCTCCAAGTGAATCCAACCATTACAATGACTGAGGAAATGCATCATATAGACCTCAAAACCACTCTTCCTAGCCTCAGGGAGTCGAATCCATGATATAGGGATCAATTTCACCTACTCCTAAACAAGAAACTAAATACTAGGAAGACCCAACAATTTGCCTCTAAAAGAGAGGAAACTGATTCATTTGACCTCTAGAGGAATTATATAATGTATCTACCATAGATAAAAATAAAAACATGAAATTTATATTTATATTGACCTTTTACATAAATAATTTCTCATTTCCCAAGATAAAAAATCAAACTAGAGTGAAAATAAAAGAATTGCGGAAGACTGTGAAAATTGCAATTTTCCTAGCAAACACGCAACACCATGACAGGAAAAATAACCTCTTTTGCAAGCAACATTTGGAGGCCTTCTTGGTATCCAAATCATCTCCATGATAGCTCATTGGAACGCTCTATAATTATAGTTTCCAAATATGTCTCTATTTTCCAAAATAATTCTCATATGCTCTGTCAAAAAGTGAACCTCCCAAGACAGGTAAACACACAGCGCCAAGGTCAAAAAGGAGGCAAAAACATGAAAATTTGGTGGTTTTTTTCACTTTTGAGGTAACATTTCTCCTCCAAATTTTTTGAAAATTGATATGGGTGATGTATTAATCGTTATAAAAATTATGGTGGTGGAAATTTGTCATTTGGATTCCCCAAAAAAGAGCGCAATGCCAAGGGCGTTGCGTGTTTGGCAGAATTTCTATGTGCCAAAATTGCTCAAAAACCCAAAAATGCACTAAAGTCCCAAATGTGCAAATGCCAAAATTTTAAGGTTACTTGTTGATTAAGTGCTTGAAACATGAAGAGACATCTCAATAAGTATGTCTAACCTCTCCTTCTCCTTTTTCTTGGTCAAAGCTTGAATTTTTGCATGGGATTGTTTGAGTTTGGCCCTTGCAATTTTGTTCCTCATGGTGTAGTGCTTTGAAATTTTCCTCTGAATATCGTTGTCCTTTTTTTCCTTCTCTAGGAAAATCTCCAAATTAAAATTGTCTCTATCAAGCCATGACTCTCTATCTCTAATAATCTCTAAGGCAAGCAGCTCACTTGGAGTGAACTGCTTTGCCATCTCAACTTATCTCTATCTTTTTTGAGCTAGAGCTCTCTTTAGCCCTATTGTCTTTGGTATCTGTCTTGGAGGCTGATCCTCCTCATCATCAATCTCACCAAATATGTCCAAGGTCTCCTCCAACAAAGCCTTGGCCTTTTCTGCCTCTCTTTGTGTTTTGATGGTCCTGAGCTCATCAATGATTTGTTTCATTTTTAGCTGCTGATTTTCTTGCTCAAGAAAATAAATCACATATTGTTCTTTGTCAATATTAGCTTGAATTTCACTAATATTTGCTTCTTTGCCTCTGATTATTGCACTAGTGATTTTATCCTCATCCTCCTCATATAGGTCAATTAACTGAAACTCCTGCTATGTTTCATGTGTATGCTCCTGCTCATCAATAATTGAATCTTTAGCCTTTTCCTTGCCCTTGTCTACCTGTTTTGTTGATGAAGAAGGCATGGCCCCTTTCACTCCAAGTGAAGCAAACAAATGCCTGTGGCCTCTCTGATAAGTCTTGGGAAATGGCTCAACATCAGTCACATTAGCCCAAGTTGCCTCAATGTCCTTCTCAGTGCTTGATGCCTCAGTATCATGATGTGATGATGGTGAAAGGTTATGGAAAGGTGAAGAAGTAGGATCAACGTGAGGTGAATGCATATGACTAGGTGATGATGTATGAGCAACAAGATGAGATGGAGGAGTGGATATGGGAGGATGAGATGATGAAGGGATACTCTACTCATGCTGACGAGGTGGGGTAGTTAAGATTTGCAATGAATGTGTCCCATGAAATGTTATTTTGCTCAAGTTGATGCATGAATATCATCTTAATGAGGGAATGGTGAAAAATAATCTACATTTGATGATTATAATCCCTCTTTTGTACAATGTATGCCATATTTTCAATGCTTCAGAAGAGATAGTAGGGTATGTGAAGCATTATGACTCTAATGAAGTGCATGAGGAGTCAGATATGGTATGAATAGAGTCAAGAAAACCTCCCCTCACAAGTGAAGTACTTCATGATTATTTTCATCATAGGGACATACCAGTCAAGGAGATGAGAGAAAGGGAAAATGGTCTTCTTGTCATATCTAGGTTTGAGATATGGTTCATAATAGCTCAGATCAAGGTTTCCTTGTTTAAACCATTTCTCTCCCACATTAGGGATCCCTGTAGCAGCTAAAATGGCATTAGTGGACATGGTAAAAGTGACCTCAGCAAGAGTGACCTGCATATCATGAATATTTGTGATGAACAACCTTGTCAACACATGGTGATACTGAATCTGATGCACTTTCTCACAAACTCAAAACAAGAAACATGTTTAAAACATGACACAGTGAGAGGAGAAGCCATGAGATCCTTTGTGGTTATTGGTTCATAGCTATTGATTTTCCCTCCTTTGTGATCAATTCTCTTTGGTATCTATTCCTCACTGACACATCTTTCCTCCTCTTCAGACATTTTGAATTTGAAGGCTTTGGAAACGCTAGTTTAAATGGAATGAGATGAAGGGAGTGAGAGATGAGATGACTAGCTTAGGAAAATTGGGGGAATGAATGTAAATGAAAACCTAGGTCTATGAAAACCCTAGGATTTAACAATATTTATGACTGATATGTGTTTAGGGACATGAATATGGATTTAGTGCATGAGAAAGAGAAGGAAATGGAAAATAGGGTTTGGGAAGGAAATGGAAACTAGGGTTTCATAGAAACAAGCATTTCAAATCTTTATGGAACACCAAATATATGAGAAGAGAGGTGATTTAGAGTGCACTTACTAATTTAAAGCCTCTTGAAGAAAGTGGTGAGGATTTTTAGCTTGTTGGAGGTGATGAAACTCTTTAAAACCCTCCCTGAGCAAACACGCAGCGCCACTGTGCAAACGCGCAACGCCAAGTTTTGGATAGGTAAATCCCCTCTGTAGGTAGAGGCGATCCCTACTAGCCGAGATCGGGTCTAGCAACAATCAAGTCACGCTAAGATGTAGGTTCCTAGTTACAAAATACAAAGATGCGACAAGAAGCCTACCTTAAATCCCACGCTGTTGTCGTTGCAGAAAATATGGTGTTTCCCATCCTTCACTTTGGAAGATCACAATCCTCTTGCTTAGCATGTACGAACACCTACACGCACACAAAGAAACAAAAAAACACAACGTAAAATCCAAAGCATGTAACCATATATCAATCAGAGAAGATATAATTCATAGCATAAGACATGAACATATGAATGGAACCATAATCAGAGTCACTTAATATTAATAACAACGAAATAAAGATACAACCTGAGCTCTGACACTGGATCTTCCTTCGACGGGTTGACAATGGAGCACATCTCAATGAAACTCGTTGGGGATGGGACAAAGCTCTCTTTTTTCGGCTTCGATCTCAGAGGCTGTCTGGCAATAGTCTCCTTGCTACTAATTTAACTCTTAGTACTAGCTTGCTAAGGGAAAATGGCAAGGTTATATAGATGGTGGAAGGGGATTTGGTATCCCTACAATGGTGGGATTGGCCCTATCCTCAAGGAAGCTTCTATGATAGGTGGAAAACAACTTCCCTTACATGGAGATCCGGAGCCAAACCTCCCAACTCATTTTAGAGACTCGTTCAAGAGTTGGTTGGAATCAAACTTCCACCATTTATTTTTTAAAAACAATCCTTATTAAGCTTGGCATGAGCAATACACTAGGACAGAGCACCAGTTGGCGTGCCCTCTTTGGTGGATTTCCTCCATTGGCACAAGGGTTGAACTGGCTAGTTGGGCCAAGGCCAAAAGGTCTATTTTTAGGGTTTTTCACAGGAAACTGTCTTCAGAGGAATGATTTTCCTTGTCAAGGGGGATTCCATGAAAGTGGTTTCAGGTCATGTCACTACTCACAGGTCATGGAAAAGGCCCTCCAATGTGTGGGATAGGGAATAGGACGGTGACAAATTACTGTGTAACAGATGCCCCCTAAAGCATGAGATCCGAGAGAGAGAGGGGTGAAAAGCTTTATGAGAACGTGCCCAACTGAAAACACTTTTGTCGGAAAACCTGCATAGACAAGTACAATTGATATCTCAAATACATGATATGTGGTATGGGCATAGCCATCCATAATAGAGTATACAATAATCAAGATCTGATTCATGGGCACATCCATCTAGTGAGGATCAATAAATAGACTCAGGTATGGTCGCAACCATCCAATCAATGAGTTATGTAGCCAATCATGATAATCCACAAAATCTGCAGCCTGTATTTTGTCAGAAAAAATCCAGGGTCTTGCGCTCCATATCGACCCAAACAGAGTACAAGTCCAAGCATGTGAATAAGTGAGATGAAGTTGAACATGCAAGAACATCGTCTGATTACCAGCCAATGATGAAATCCGTTAACATATGCGAGAGGTAACACCAATAATGACAATGGCCCTCAAGGTACTATAGGTACAATCAACAGAATGTGAACAGTGAGCTGGCGTCGAAAACCCGCAGAATCATTCAATCAGAGGCCAATGATAAAAACCCCACGTCGAATGCGAAGAACCTACTATTGAGGCATGCAGGCTCCATGGTACCAGAAAGGAATCTCTAGATCAACTTCCTGGATAATGAGCTGGAGTTGATAGGAAGTGACCTTGATCGAAGGTGGGCCATAGTGTTTCCCACATCATCAACATGAGACAGAGGAACATAATGTTTGTGAATCAGGATCAGATGAGAACAAGAGGAGGGTTGAAAACTGTAGAGGTCAAATTCTCTTGAACATATTGGTGGCACGACAATGGATTTGGTAGTATTTGACATCAAAAGATCTGAGGTCATGAAGATGAGGCAAAGAGCAGATGAGTGGTCAAAAGGGATTACCCAAACTGATGGAGGCAAGCAGAGAATGAGATGAGATGTCCCCAACCCGACACGAATGCAGACAAGTGCCATGTTCAAGAGTGACATACTGCCGACACGACAATGATACTGGTTCCATTTTTCCCCACCATTTCTGGCAAGTACCCCAGTTATTTTTGAAAACAAGCTTGAAGGGGATAGCATATGCTTGTGATATACGTTCGTCCTTTGGACAAATCCAACCTAGTACATTTAACGAGCCCTAGGAAGGAGAAACTAGAGTATCGTCATTATGAAAAAATCTGATGTCATCAGGTTTTAGCGAGCCTGACAAGGGAATAACTCGGTGTCTTTTCATGTTTAGAGAGTTTGAAAGGACAGTGGAAAAGTAAACTCCAACAGTCTCTTTTCGTAAATAGTTCCTTAGATCTGAAAAGGAAGAAAACTATGTCTGAGGAAACCTCCTAGTTGTGATAGGCTAGGGTATTCCTTTTTGTAAATAATCTATCCCAACCCAAAAAAGGGGTAAACATATACTGGGTAGATGTCGTTTCGCAGCCAATTTAATGAGATCAAAATGATAAGCAACTCGACAATCTTTTCGGTTTTAGAGAGTCAGAAAAGAGATGAAATTTGACTCCTCCTGGAGGAACGAGTGGTATAAAGGGTAGCTACTAGTTCCGGTAATGGTGGAACTACTAAGAACAAGTTAAAGGTTAAGAGGCTGGCTAACAAGACCACTCATCGCAACGGTTCCTCAAGAATGGGTAAGACAACCAGGTGAAGGAGTATGATCGGACAAGCAGATAATGGCGATGGAGGGAGAAAACCAAGGCTCATATGGCAAAAACAGGTTGATAAAATGGCAATCAAAAGAGGTAAAATGGGAATGGTTTCATTTTTACACAAGCTTGAAATCAAGAAAAATATGCTTGAAGTTGGTTTCATTTTTACACAAGCTTGAAACGGAAACAAACTATGCTTGAAAAAGTTAGCATGCCCCTAGCATGGTGACTCAATTTGAGTTACATGCCCCCCAAGCTTCAGCCCATATGACCGGTAGATGGAGTGAAGGTTCAAATTACAAGATCAATAGAAAGACTCGACTGGGATTTTACGAGATCTAAACAAAGACTCAAATTGAACGGGAACGTGTTTCATTGTTTTAACGTGGTTGACACATTAAAAGAACTATCCTCGTAAGAGCTTGTTTCATTTTTTAAGGAGCTTGACACAATAAAATTAACTCCGCTCTGACCATATTGTTTCATTTTTGAAGGAGCTTGACACAAGAAAAATGAACTATGCTTCAACAAGCTTGTTTCATTTTTTAAGGAGCTTGACACAAGAAAATGAACTCTACTCCGATGAGCTTGTTTCATTTTTTAAGGAGCTTGACACAAGAAAATGAACTCTACTCCAATGAGCTTTTTTCATTTTTTAAGGAGCTTGGCACAAGAAAATGAACTATGCTCCAGACAGCTTGTTTCATTTTTTAAGGAGCTTGACACAAGAAAAATGAACTATGCTCCAACGAGCTTGTTTCATTTTTTAAGGAGCTTGACACAAGAAAATGAACTATGCTTCAAAGAGACAACTTATCATGATGAATAAGAAGTCATGGCTTCCAAGAGTTCCATGCCCGACAGAAGGAAAACATCTTGGAAGTCTCGACCCAATGCCCCCAGCACACGATGTACAATGGCACTATCACTGAATGTGGGCATGAGATAGGTAGCCACATTATTGACATGCAGCGGGGATGACACAACCGGTGGATAGAGATCCGGTAGGGATGATGGTGGACTAGGTGCCATATGCGGACCAAAGAAGGCAAGCTGATCAATGGTCACGATCCGTCCTTCATGTGGAAAACATACCACACGAAAAACGAAGGAGACAAGCACTCCCATGGAATAGGTGTAATCACGTCCCAAGAGTAGATTTAAATCCAAGGGACCTGAAACAACCATCATGTCCATATGGACGGTTTTACCTCCCAAATTAATAGGTAACCTTGGAAGGATCCCTAACGGTTGACTAGTTCTCCTGTTAAAAGCCAACAGATTCTGTGTAAGAGGCGCAAGTGGCAGCGAACCAAAAGCTTTCCAAGTAGTTTAGGATAAATTACTAACAGACGTGCCTTCGTCTATAATGGTGCTAGGTACAACCAGACCAAAGGCTTGTACCATTATCTCAAAAGGCACATAAGATGGAAGGCAGTATCCCGGAAATCGATTCCAATCAAAGGAAGCGACAAAACTACTCATAGGGGCTACCATAGAACTGAGATGGTCTTCCCTTGGTGTTACGATAGGATAAGGAGCATCCTCCATGACCTCCATCGTGAAGGTGGAAGAGATATCCTCCGAGACCTCTATCACAGGAGGTGGAGGAACAGCTTCTTGAGGTGCAGGGACAGGAGAATATTTCTCCAAGTCCAAAGAATATGAAGAAACCAGAAGAACATGAGGGGTATGAGATCCACTCTCCATGGAAAAGACCTAGTGCACCGTATATGGGGCTAGCTCAACTGATCCCATGACCAAAGTTTGGTCAGGAATGGATTCCTAAATTTGAATTTCTTGGGGAGCGGGATTGACCAAGGATGACTCTTGATCAACCGTAGGATCAGCTGGTGGAGGAATCAAAGAAAGCTGTTTATGACTAGCCAAGAGGCATGGTGTAGAAACAGTTGAGTTGTCCAAAACTCTCTTGGCTTCATCCATATACGGACAAAGGTGAATGGCATGGTGCCCTTCACACAACTTACAGGGATTGGTAATCTTACCCTGCTTCTTAGGATCCTTACCAGCAGCAGCTGAAGACGTGCCCCCAACCTGACTCCCGTAAGCCAAAGGCAATGGTGGATGACCGTTGGACCATACTTCAAGCACCTTGGGGATGCCAGGGTAGTCTTGAAAAAGATGGTCTCCCGTGCACATCATGCAAGGGAACTTGAATTTCCGCGGAGGGTTGGAAGGTTTATCGGTGGACGGTTTCTTAGGCGCAATAGCTGTAGAGATAGCCTCTCCTTTATCTGACTTCTTCTTCTTTGTCTTCTTCTTCTTCTTCTTAGCCACCTGGTTACTCGAATTCAGACTTTCACTAGGTGAAGTAGAAGAGGAGGACGCAGAAACAGGCAAAGAAGGGGAGAGGCCCACCTTGGAATCAACATGATGTTGTTTAGGTAGAGGGACTGATTGAACAGAAGCTGGGAAATTTGGGACCATATAAGTTGAGAACAACCAAACAAGCAACCCAACGGTTAACCCAGGAAGGGACAACGTTTCCATATAAGGAGCACCAACATTCCCAAAAGGACGAAAATGACTAGGATTCCCATCGGAGGGGATTCCTTGGTTGGTGAAATATGGAAAGGTTGCCATTAGAAACAACTCAACACAACACCGTAAGGAAACTAACTTTAACTGGTAATATTTCGTGGGTAGTTAATTTTTTAAAACATTGAAACAAAAATCTGTTGTTTCATCTTTTAAGAGTCAAGAAATAGGAAAAAGGTGATTCTATCTCTTTCAATTTGGAAACAAGCATGAAAGGACAAGTGCTTGATGATCTTTTCAAATTTAATGAGTCAGAAAAGATCGAAATTACTACTCTGGAAATCTAGGCAAAAAGGGTGCACCAGATATTCGTGAACTGCAATATACACCTTGGTTCAAAAATGAAAGAAATCAACCAAGGACTTGACGTACGTGCAGGTAATCTCCCCAAATGTTGTGTCTAGTGTATCATGGGTATAAGGTGGTAGACTCGGCTTCCTATGGATAAAGGATAGCAACCTAGTGGGGTCTCCCTTTATATACGCAATGGTACGGGGAGCACAAGTCTGTACTAGTGCTATGTAAGGTCAAGAGACGAACGACAGCTACTAGGTTTAACGACGCCGAACACGTCAGTAGCCTAGACCTCTAGATATTTCGTTAATGTTTCAATGCTTCCTTAAGGTAAATTGAATAAATTTTAGAGTTGATCTTCAATTATGTTTCAATTTCAGGCCCTACCGTATGTCATCTGAAAATCTCCTATATGCAGCTATGTGAGAAAAGAAATATTTCAATTCGATGAATGCTATCTAGTTAAGGGAAGAGCTTCAAACAATGATGCAACAAACAACAACACTGTAAACGAAATTTTTTCCAAACTAGATGACTTCCAATATCCAAAAGTAACCTCAAAAATTCAACGATGTGAATAATGCAATGTAACCTATGCAAAATCCTCTTTTTTGAAAACTATGCAATTGTAATCTATGCACAATTTCCTTTTTATTTTCAAATGATAAGAATGAATTCAATGCATTTTTCGATGAAATGAGAATCTACTTAATGCATGATTTTAATGAAAGAGAATGCACTCAATGCGATTTTTAGATTTCAATCATTAAACTATGTGATCTAATTTCAATGATAAATCTCAAAAATACTTTTCATTGCAATGTGATCTAATGCATTTTAACGAAAAGAAAAATTTGAGATGAAAACTAAATGAATGCAAATCTTCTTAATGGAAGGATGAATGAAAAAAGGATGCAAAACCACACTAAGGATGCAATCATCGTTTTAAACACTTTGTAAGGAAATTCCTCAAAAGGCTATAAGACATATAAGGTCAAGCACAAAAAGGACTTCCAAAGCATGAGTTCAAAACAAGGCATTCATTCCCATTTACATCAAGCAATCATGGAAAGAAGACATTTCAGCTGAGCAATGAGTAATGTAATCTATGCTCATACAGAGAAAATATCGGAAGGGAAAGACACACTGGTGAAGGATTTAGGAAAAAAAAATCTCAATTTTCACACACCCTAAAACTGGCACGACTTTTGTGGGTGAAACTAGCGCCAACTGGCTCGACTTGCTCACTGAAAACTAGCGCCAATGGCCAATTGGCGCGGGTTGCTAACTGAAAAAAAGAGCCAACGCCTGAAAATTAAAAAACAAATAATTTCTCCCAACCAAAACCAGACTCACCACTTCAAGCAAAATCTAAAAAGAACCCAGAAGCAAAAGTATTGACCCAAAAGGCTCTCGAACAAGGGAAAACCCTAACACCTATAGGAAATGGTGCGATTGTCTGGCTGTAACTAGCACCAGACAGGGGATGGTGCGGGTGATGAACTGGCAACTTGCGCCAATGGGCATGTCTATCAGGGTGGAAACCATGCCAATCAAGCCAACCATGAAAAGATGAAAATTTTGGAAAAGCAGAGGTCAGATCGGATCCTCTGGGGCTGAACAGGGGTCTTACACTCGAAGGAAACAAACCAGAAGAGAAAATAAAGCAGACACAAGCCAAAAACAACCGAAAGAGACAAGAAAAAATCGAAACGACATCTCCCTAGTGGAGTCGCCAGTTTGTTGGAGAGGTAAATCCCCTCTACGAACAGAGGTGATCCCTACTAGCCCAGATCGGGTCTAGCAACAATCAAGTCACGCCAAGACGTAGGTTCCTAGTTACAAAAGACCAAGATGTGATAAGAAGCCTACCTTAAATCCCACGCTGTTTTCATTGCAGAAAATATGGCATTTCCAGTCCTTCACTTTGGCAGATCACAATCCTCCCGCTTAGCACGTTCGAACACTTGCACGCACGTGAAGAAACAACAACACACAACGTAAAATCCAAAGCATGTAACCATATATCAGTCAGAGAATATATAATTCATAGCATAAGACATGAACATATGAATGGAACCATAATCGGAGTCGCTTATTAATAATAACAATGAAAGAAAGATACAACCTGAGCTCTGATGCTGGATCTTCCTTCAGCGGGTCGACAGCGGAGCACGTCTCAATGAAGCTTGTCGGGGATGGGAAAAAGCTCTCTCTCTTCGGCTTGACTCTCAGAGGCTATTTGGCGATAGTCTCCTTGCTACTAATTCATCTCTTAGTACTAGCTTTCTAAGGGAAAATGGCAAGCTTATATAGATGGTGGAAGGGGAGTTGGGATCCCTACAATGGTGGGATTGGCCCTATCCTCAAGGAAGCTTCCATCATAGGTGGAAAACCACTTCCCCTACATGGAGATCCGGAGCCAAACCTACCAACTCATTTTAGAGACTCGTTCAGGAGTTGTTTGGAATCAAACTTCCACCATTTATTTTTAAAAAACAATACTTATTAAGCTTGGCGCGAGCAATACACTGGGACAGAGCACCAGTTGGCGCGCCCTCTTCAGTGGATTTCCCCCATTGGCATGAGGGCTAAAATGTCTGGTTGCACCAAGGCCAAAAGGTCTATTTTTAGGGCTTTTCACAAGAAAATTTCTTCAGAGGAATTATTTTCCTTGTCAAGGGGGATGCCATGAAAGTGGTTTCAGGTCATGTCACTGCTCACAGGTCACGGAAAAGGCCCTCCAATGTGCAGGATGTGGAATTGCAGGGACGATGACAAATTACTGTGTAACACCAAGAAAATGCATAGTTCCACTGTGAAAATACACAACACCAATACATTTTGGTCTGAATTTATCGAGAAAACACACAACGCCACTGGGTAAACACGCAACACCAAGGAAAACGCACAACACCTAAGTGAAAACGCGCAACACCTTGAAATGACCCAAAATGCTCAGAAAACTTGAAATTTCTCCTTTGCTGGGAACTCTTGATGGCTAAATGGAAACAATGACTTTCTTTGAGGTGATTTGAAAGACTTTATAACATAGTGGATTTGAAATTTTAATTTGAATCACCCACTTTTCTAATTTTCACTTTTTCTTTGGCACTAGTACTCATTAACTTTCTGACTTTTTGGCATTACAGGTTGATCAAACATGGAGTTTGGCTTTCTTTGCTCCAATTAGGTTGGATGATTACATTTGATAGCGTTGGATTGAATTTATTACATTTGAGAACATAAAAGTACATTTGGAAAAACATATAAATTACATATTGAATTTTATATCAAAATGAAATTTTCATATAAAAATCATTAAACTGAAAAAATACAACTTTGAAAGTATGATAATTACATCATGATGATCTTATTTAGTCCCTCTCATATATGTGCTGAACTTATCTGAAATGAAGGAGTGACCTTGAGAAATGTAAAAACCTAATGACCTAATGGGACTACTTTAGACCTAAATTTCATGAATGAGATTTTGACTTAAAAGACTTCCAAGTGAAAAGGGCATTTCCATAGGTGTTGTTATGCTCAATGAGACATGAGAATGAGTTAGTGAATATGAATCTCAGAGGGAGAATGAAGCTTATTGACAAGGACAACCACCAGTGGAACAATTTTATATCATGACCTAATGGAATGATGGGAAATTTCTTTAGAATGGGACACCTAGGTTGCACATGCAAAATGTGTTTTGATCCCTGGTGGAAGTATGAAAATACTGACACTAACAGGCTCTACATGTTGTGTTTATGGATTTATATTATGCTGATGGATATCTAATTTTCTATGTTTTTGTTTTTTATGTATGATGGTTTATTCGAGATGCATTCTAGTTTAGAATATTGTTAGCTATGCGATTAGTTGTTTAGTTTTGACTCCTTGGTACATGTGTAAACGTAATGTAGTGAAATTGTCTGCTTAATCTTTTCGCACACAAATATTTTCTAAATAGATGTGAATCTCTTATCTCAAATGTTTGGTTTAACTATGACACTACTAATTGGGAATCGAGGTAGACATGCATATGGCATATGCCTTGATGGAGGGCATCGCACATAATTCCGATGACAGCGTCATATTTTTCCTGATTGTTTGTTGCTCAATCGATACACACACCATTGGTGCAGATTGGTGATCGGTCAGGGTGATAGATGACCCAGGCAGCTGCTACTAAACTTTGAGACCCTCTTGATGCTCCATCGTCAAATCTGAAGTAAGGTTAGGGTTGGTGATCCATTACAACACTCTAGTGTGTTTTGTAATAAGTCTTTTGGTCAAAAATTTAAAGTGGTTGGGTTTGTGTACATTAACTCTAGGGTAGGGCATGCTTGGCCCTTATGGGTAGAACTTCTTGAGGTAAAGGCCGTTGACGGGGTTGTTGAGGCATGTCCTGTCCGATTCTGTAAAGATGTATGCCCCCTGTCAAAGGAAATGTTTTACGATGTAGGGTATTTTCCACATGGTTTCAAACTTTCCTAGCCCTAGGGCTTCTTTTGAAACATCATAGGGGAGGACTAGTTCTCCCTCGGTGAATGAGCGAGGGTTGATGTGGTGGCTGAATGATTCTTTTACCATTTTCTTATGGGCCTAGTTGTGTTGCAGTGACTGTCTTCGGCTTTTGTCGATGAGCTCTAGCTGTACTAGACATTTTTCTAGAGGTTGGGTATCATCGAGGAGTTCGATGGTGGCATGAAAATTTGGGTTCTCACTGAAACCAATGCAAAAGCGTAAGGAACCCTGGGATTTTGTGATAGGAATAAGGTGGAAATCCTGGGATGTCGGGGTGACTGTAATCCTATTTATTATATGCGATGATAAAAAACCTATGTGGTGTATCATGTTGTCAGAATTTGGTGGGGGGAGAATCTTCGTGATGGGAGTTTGCGTAAGCGCAAGGTTGGGTTCCCTGCTAGGATGGTCAATTTCCCGTGGGTGAAAATTGTGCATGGTACAGAGGTGCCTTAATGTTTCCATTAACAAGCATACCTCTGGTTCATTTTTTTGGCTCGTGCAAATGGTGCATGGTATAGCTGTGCCAACTGAGTAGATTGTATGGGAATCAACACTACTTGTCGTCCCAGATGTGGATGCTTGGAAAGGATCTGTTGTAGAAGAGGAGGTCTTCTGCTTCCATTTCTATGTTGTTGGCTTAGTTGCATCTAGCTCTTTGGGGGAGTGTAGACATAACACTGCTCTTGCCACTTTGAGCTTGGGGAGATGCTCACATTTAATTGTGTGGTGAAAGTGTGAACAAATCTGGCAATAGGTATGCATGATCTTCTCTTGATTAGAGAGAAGTCTCTCTAGCTGAGAAGACACTGTACGAAAAATGCTTGCAAGGGTCTTCACTTATTTACATTGATTGGCCTGGTGGTCATTTAGGTCACATAGTCCGCATGTTATCCTTGGTTTGGTTTGGGTCATGTTTGGTTGGTGTGTCATCCCATTTTTTCCATCACGCCTGTGTGGGTGTGGGGCCACTGGCTTAGGGCTGATGTACTTTCTATATCGTGTGAGCTCATCATCCTGTTTCTTCTCTATTATATGAATCATATAGATGAGAGGAAGAACTCCCTGGATAGAGGTACAATGTTGTCCACAGTGATTGCCTTGACATACTAGGCAAAATAGCCTAGATAAGGGGGTCTTGTCTTGCTCAGTTTGTGGTCTGGAAGGGTACCAGCTTCGTAACGCAGCTAAATCAGGGCAAGTGGTGACCACATGATTTTGCATTTTACATAACGCGCATGTTGGTATTATCTATAGAGAGTGGTTGGGGGTAACTAGGGGTTCGCTGATTTGTCGCTTTTCAGCTGACAAGAATAGGATGGATCTGCTCGTCACATATTCTTGGGTTGTCGAGATGTTCATGGATTCCGAGTATATGCCATCTTCTTGGGAGAGGCAGACTATGGTTGATCACATATAGGCTACTGCTATGTGGAATCTAGGTATGTAGTGACAATGGCGCATGTTGAGCCTCAAATTTGTGCTTTCCTTCACCTCATTTTACCTCATTTTTCCCTTGTCCATTTCCATTTTAAACCCAATTGATCAATAAAAATAGTTAAAATTACTTCTAGAATGGTTTACATGACTGACTTGTTGAATTTTGTGATTGTTGCCATTGTTAAGCATTTTGACCGGAACTAGCTGCAGAATGCAGGCATTCTGTAGCTAACCGGCGATTCTGCAACTACCTTTATGTTTGAGCATGTTCCAGGTGGCCTCTTGAGGAAAAACGCATATGGGCATGATCCACGTCGTGCCTACATGGTGTGTTGCTCGTCATGGAAGAGGAAATGAATTCTGGGTACGGTTATGCACGTGGGAACACATTTGTGAAGAAAGACTCCTACTAGGACTGTTACAGTCCAGGTGTCTTTTCTCTTTTACGCAGCCACCTCAAAGACTCCTAAGATGATTTGGATTAGGAAGACATCATTCCTAAATTATTTTAATTATTGTTACTTGCATTTACTTTATAAACTCTTGAGTAGGCCGAGAGCTTAGTTAGAAATTTTGTGTAGATTTGCTGCTAGATTTTGGTGTAAACTATGTGTTACGTCTTTTAAGACACAGAGCATTATGTTCAAACTATTGCATCGTTAATGGAGCAGACAAAATTATCTTGAAGGCGTGATTTAATTGTGAAGTTGAATGCCGTCAAGTGGTAGAGGGCCCCTGCCCCTTGAACGGATTTCCTTAGCGTAAACTAGATAAGTTTTTCCTAGCTGTCTTTACGTTCTGCATATTGAATTAGTAGTTGTTGTGTTTTATATATTGTGGTCGTACTCATTCCAGTTCTTCCATAAGAAGACATTCTTCCAACAGAACAAAATGATGAATGATTGATGACTATGGTATTGTAGGATATCAGTTAGATTTGTATTTGTTTTAACTAGCTACTGTAGCCATAATTCGTTCCAGTTCTTCCACAAGAAGACACTTTGCCAATAAATCAAAACGATGAATGTTTAATGACTATGGTACTGTAGGATAGGAGTTGTATTTGTTTTTAACTAGGAACTGTAGTTATATTCATCATAGTTCTTTCACAAGAAGACATTCTTCCAATAAATCTTAACAATGAATGATGAATAGCTATAGTGTCATAGGAATTAGTTGTAGTTTTTAGTCTTCACTAGCATAGTTGCACTTGTCCTAACCACTCTTCCACAAGAAGAAATTCTTCCAAGACATCTTTAAGAAGTTCAAGATATAACTGTGATGTGACAACTTAGTTTCATTTGCTTTCAGTTCATTTGCTTTCAATTGCATACAAGTCCACAGTCAAAATTGTTCTACTCTTCCACAAGAAGGAACTCTTCCAAAATATCATTCATGATGAACAAACCGATTGTGTAACTTCATAGGATAGTGCATGTTAATTAGAATGCTCCGGAGTTTCATTTTGCATTTAATTCATGTCCAGCTACTTCATTTCAAAGTTTGATGATGGCTTATGGTTTAACATTGTTCTAGTTTAGAAGCATCTTAAGCTCATGTTTAAATCAATTCATTGCACTCATATCTCATAGTCACATTGTCACCCTTTGCACAGTAGATCACTTTAGTTGATAGGATTCATAAGACAGCCTTCATTATTTACAAATATCTTTTTGTTCTGAAAACCACCAGTGATCCATAACCATAGGAACAGAAGATAACACCATTACAAGGTCTGAAATATCTCTGCAAATTCCTCATCATAAACAGGGCTCTTCCTCAAAATAACTACCTTGAAAAGAAACCAATAACTCTGTGAGTATAGGCTCTGTGACATTCAATTGAAATTGCAGAATAGAACTGGGAATTAGTCATGGAATAAATGAGCTTAGAATAGAATGTTGCATCATGATTAGTGTCTAAATGTCTAGTTAGAAAACTTGCATATTTAGTGATTATTTCTCAAGTCTAGTTTGTGTCATTTGTCTAAGAAGTTATCATCAAGCTCTTGTTTCTATTCAGTCATAGTTCAGATGTTGCTTCAGTGTTTTTGATTACATTTGCCATTCCATACATTAGGCTCAACTGTGGCTTTGACCACCAATTTATTTTCATTAGTTTTCTAGGCATTTTCATTGTAAACACAAAACTTCAAAAGACCAAAAACATCATAAATCAACATAAAAGACCAAAACATCACAAAACACTACACACAACGCACTAGGAAACAAGCACCTAGGTACATATGGTACATTTCACTTGAGCAGTTTACAAATCCTGGTTGACAATTAAATGAACTCAGTTTAGGAGACTAGATTGAGGCACAACATTTTGGCGCCGTTGCCGGGGAAGTGAAAACTAGGTAACCTTTGTTTCTTAGCATCCAAAAACAATTTTATGCGTAGGGAGAGAGTTTCAAGAGGAAGATTTATAAGCAGCAGAGGCAGAAGTTTGACATCTAGAACACCACTTGTTTCATCTAGATCCAGAACTAGTACACCTTCAACTCAAACCCATCTTCCATCCTTTACTGATCCTAGACTTCTAGAAGATCTAAGGTCACCTATTCCATTAGAGAAACCTTCCACTTCATCCATTGAACCTGCCATAGAAGAGGATCCAAAAATTTTTGTTGAGGATACAAACCTTTCTACTTCCACAGGAGAGTCAACCATGGCAGAAGAAGGAGGAGGAGGAGTTGTTAATGGAGAAAACACATTATTTGGAGGAGGTAGAGGTAGAGGTAGAGGAGAAGGAGGAAGAGGAGGTAGAGGTGCAGATGGAGGAAGAGGTAGAATAGGAAGCTCTTTTGGGTTTCCTATACTTGATGGAGAAACCAATACAACCATGAAAAACATTTCACCTTCTGTCCTTCCGAACTTCTATGGACTTAAAACTGAGGATCCTGAAACTTTCTTATTCGAATTTGAAGTAATGTGTAGGACTTATGACTACCTTCAAGATGCCCAAAAATTGAAATTATTTTCTTCAACTCTGAAAGGAGCATCATTGAAGTGGTTTATGAGCTTAAGCAGTAGTTCCATTAGGACATGGGAAGACATGAAACAAGCATTTCTAGAGAGATACTTGGATTATTGTATGCCGGTTAATCATAAGGAAGAAGTGTTCAAGATGTTACATAAAGAAGATGAAAACTTAGAAGATTTGTTGGAAAGATTTAAATACAACATAAAAAGGGCACAAATGGAAAACCTAGATCAAGACACTTTAAAAGCTCTTTTGTTGAAAACCATTAAGGATGAATGGTTGGATATCCTTAACATGATGGGAAAAGGGGATATATCACAACTCACATTACCTGAAATATCTGAGTTATGTATCAACCTTTCCAGAGGGAAATCCGAAACTGTCAAAGGTCCAAGAGATCCTGCTCTTGCAAGAGCAAGTAAATCTGCTTCTGGGACAGTAAGTAGATCAGAAATAGGACACATGCTTGATGATTTTAAATCTGACCTCTTAGGGAGTCTTAGTGAACAAATAGACACCCTCAAGATACAAAACAAGCAAAAGGCTGAATCTGATGCCTTGGCAATCTTTTGTCCCAAATGTAGGAAAAAACATGCCTTGAGAGAGTGTCCTTTAGATGTAAAAGTTGTAGAAACCTGTGTTATTTGTTCTGAGAAACATGAGACCAAGAATTGTCCTTCTCTTCCTGGTCTCAAGGCTGTTTTTCAAGAAGAAACTCCTACAGATTCCACAGACTCTCTTAACTTTGTATCTAGAAGACCTTGGCAGGGATCTCAGACACAGGGATTTCATGATCAAATGTATAATCAACCTCCACCTTGGAATTCTTGGCAGCAACCTTGGCCCCAATTTCAAAATCAATCTCAAGCTTGGGCACAAGGATCACAAGGTCCCTATAGAAGATACTCTCCATATTATCAGTATCCACCATCCTATCCACCATATCCACAAATTTTTCCTCAAAATCTTCAACAAAATTTTCAACAAAATTCTCAACAACATCATCTGAACCAACCTCATCAAAATCAACCACTTCCATTACCATTCCCTCAAAAATCCAATCAATTACCAGCTCAGCCCATACCAAACCCCAATAATAAGAACCCCCAGAATACATACATGATAGAAGGACAACAATTTCCAATTTATTTAATTACTCCTCTAGACCTTAGTGATGTTCAACTTAGGTCTGGAAGGATACTTGAGAAGAGGAAACCTTCTGTGATCATACAAGAACAAGATAATTCTGAGGAAGACTCCCTACAGTTTAATAAAAGTCTTGAGGAAGAAACATCCTTTCAAGGCCAAAACATTGAAAAACTGAAACAAAAAGATCCAATAAGCCCAACTCCAGTATTAGAGAAACCATCCACATCTACTTCTATACCTCCCTTTCCGGAAAGATTACAAATTGACAAAGGTGTAGAAAAACAAATAATGGTGCCTAATTATGATTTCTTGGATGAATTGAGAAATGTTTGCATTAAAATTCCATTATTGCAAGCCATCAAAGAAATCCCAATTTTAGCCAAAACAATAAAGGAGTTGAGTATGAAGACAACAAAGAAAAGAATAAGAGAAACCAAGAAAATTCAACTGGTAGGACAAATAGCAGATATTATGATGGGTAAAATTACTATTCCAAAGTACCTTGACCCAGGAAATCCAGTTGTCAAAATTCACATCAATGGAATTGAAATTCAAAACACACTCATTGACTTAGGAGCAACAATAAATATCATGAGTAGACAAATCATGGACAAACTGAAACTTCCTAATCTTCTCTTTACACCCACACTATTACAACTAGCGGATAGATCTGTGATCAGACCAGATGGGGTAATAGAAGATATTCCAGTGTCCCTAGACTCTTGGGAGTACCCTGTGGATTTCATGATCCTTACACCCAAGAATAATCTAGGAGGCCATCCTGTTATACTAGGAAGACCTTGGTTGGCTACAGTTGATGCTTTTATTAGTTGTAGGTCCGGTGATATGTATATTTCTGATGGAAGTTCAACAAAGAAATTCACTTTATATCCTCCAGCTAGGACAATTATAGATCTAGATGACACTCAATGGATAGAGGATGAAGAATATTTGCAACCACTCTTCACAATTTCAGAAATTAGTGAAGATAATCAAATTCTGAATACTCTAGAAAATTTTGAATCTTCTCCAGAGCACAAACAAGAATCATTTCAAGAGAGATCCAATATTGAGTTCTTGTCATCTAGACGGATGTCTCTTCATTCTATGGACAAATTTGGCAGTTCTACAAGTGAAATTTTTCCAGGCAAAACCTTGAACATAAACAAAAACCTGGAAAAATCTCAACAAGAAGAACTAGTCAAAGTATTACAGAGACATTCTTCTGCATATGCATGGGAATACACTGACATGAAAGGGATAAGTCCCAAGACTTGTACTCATCACATCTATATAGAGGCAAATTGCAAACCAATCAGACAGCCTCAAAGGCGGATGAATCCAAATCTTAGGGAAATTGTCAAGGAAGAATTGCAAAAATTGTTAAATGTTAATTTCATCTATCCTATTTCAGACAGTCAGTGGGTTTCTCCTTTGGTAATTGTGCCAAAGAAAAATGGAAAATGGAGGGTGTGTGTTGACTACCGAGAACTGAATAAAGATACTCTTAAAGACCATTTTCCCTTACCTTTCATAGATCAAGTATTAGATACATTAGCAGGTAAAAAGTACTTTTCATTCCTGGATGGGTTTAGTGGTTACAATCAAATCCAAGTAGCACTTGAAGACCAAGATAAAACCACATTTACTTGTCCTTGGGGTACTTATGCCTACCGAGTATTGCCATTTGGATTGTGCAATGCACCTGCAACATTCCAAAGGGCAGTATTAGGAATTTTTTCTGATCTGATACATGACTGTGTAGAGGTGTACATGGATGATTTTACGGTTTATGGGGATACATTTGAAGAGGCTTTAGAAAACTTGGAAAAGGTCTTAAAAAGATGTCAAGAAGCAAACCTTTCTCTTAGTCATGAAAAATGTTTTATGATGTTCACTGAAGGTATTGTTTTAGGGCACCACATTTCGGGGGATGGGATTAGAGTTGATGAAGCGAAAGTTGAAGTTATTTCTAACCTATCCATTCCAAGTTGTCAAAGAGATGTAAGAAGTTTTCTAGGATTTACGGGGTACTATCGGAGATTTATAGAAAACTTCACCAAAATAACATCTCCTCTCTTCAAATTACTCACCAAAGATTGTGAATTTAAGTGGACTTCTGATTGCCAGTTAGCTTTTGAAACCCTGAAAACCAAAATTTCTGAAGCACCTATATTAAGGGGACCTAGCTGGAAGTTACCTTTTCATATCTCGACAGATGCTTCCGATACAGCTCTAGGAGCAGTATTGGGACAGAAAGATTTAATTCCCTATGCCATCTATTATATCGGTAAAAATTTGACTCCTGCAGAGTTAAACTATACTGTAACTGAAAAAGAGTTTTTAGCTGTTGTTCATGCCATTAACAAGTTTAGACACTATATAACAGGCTATGAAACTTTTATTCACACTGATCATTCTGCCATTAGATATTTAATGAATAAATCAATCACTAATGGTAGAGTTATAAGATGGTTGTTATTATTGCAAGAATTCAACATTACTATTCTAGATAGGCCTGGAAAACAAAACACTGTGGCTGACTTACTGTCTAGAATTCAAAATATCAAAGATGACACTCCGGTTGAAGATCAATTTCCTGATGAATATCTTTTTGCAGTTTCTACTCAAACTCCATGGTTTGCTGATATTGCTAATTATTTAGTTTCAGGAAAGTTTCCTTCAATTATGAATGCAAGGGATAAAAGAAAAAATCATTAATGATAGTGCAAGATATTCATGGGTCGCTAATGAGTTGTACAAGACAGGTTCAGATTTGATCATTAGAAGGTGTGTTCGTGAAGATGAGATGCCTGAAATTCTCAAGGCATGTCATGATGAACCTTGTGGCGGACACTTTGCATATAAGAGGACAGCCTATAAGATCCTTAATTTAGGATATTATTGGCCATCTTTGTTTAAAGATGCAAGGGAGTATGTAAAAAGGTGTGACAGTTGCCAAAGGGTAGGGAAACCTTCTCCTTCAGGTGAGATGCCATTACAACCTCAAGTACACATTGAACCTTTTGAAAAATGGGCTTTGGATTTTGTAGGACCTATTAGTCCTCCATCAAGACAAAAGAAATACATATTAGTTTGCACTGATTATGTTACTAAGTGGTTAGAAGCTAAACCATTACTTGTTGCTAATGAATCATCTGTAGTTACTTTTCTTTTTGAGGATATTTTTACTCGTTTTGGTGTCCCAAGGGAAATTGTTACAGATCAAGGAGCCCAATTTACATCAAGGCTAGTGGAGCAAATGATGGAGAAGTACAAAATCAGACATAGAACATCTACTCCTTATCATCCACAAGCAAATGGTCAAGTGGAATCCACTAACAAAGTCATTGAAGGAATCCTAACAAAAACTGTTCATCTACATAGAAGAGATTGGGTAGATAGGCTTCCTGAAGCCTTGTGGGCCTATAGAACTACATGGAGAAACACAACAGGCCATACTCCTTATGAGATTGTTTATGGAAAGAAAGTTTTGTTTCCTATAGAGTTCCAAATCCAAACATTCAAGATGGCAGTTCAGCTAGGACTTGATCTAACGGAGGCACAAAAGCATAGACTGGAGAAAATTAATGAATTGGATGAGATCAGACAAGATGCAGTTCAGAAAACAAGTCTAGTCCAACAGGAAAGGGCTAGATGGCATGACAAGTATATCAAAGAGAAGAAATTTAAAGAGGGTGATTGGGCTCTCTTGTTTGATTCAAAATTCAAGGATTTTCAAGGGAAATTTCAGACACATTGGCTTGGGCCATATGAAATTGTTTGAATTTTTGATAATGGGGCAGTAAAAATCAGAACTATAGATGAAGAGGAGGTCACTTTTCTTGTGAATGGCCATAGACTGAAGCTATACCACAAGCCACTCTCAAGAGAAGAGTTTGTCAAGAAGTTCCAAGAAGACAATGATGTGAAGTTAATGAAGAAGAGCCTCTCTTCTTCATCAACTTGATTAAATTTTCTGAAGCATTTCTCTTTTGAAAAAAAAAAAAAAACAAATAAAGGTATAAACATGAAAACCAATCACTGATTGGCATGTTTATACAGAAAAGATAGGGTGAAAATCAGAGTCTCTCTGACACTCTAACTTTTCCCATTTTTGTTTCTAAGCAGTTGTTATAAATCATAAGTTCAGTGCCATAGTACTTATGATTCATTTCATCTCACTCCATTCACTATCCATCCATACTTCATCTCATCCATCATTCACATTTCACTCCATTCCATTTCATTCATTTCACTCCATTCCATTCCATTCATTTCACTCCATCTTCCATTCTCATGTCAAAACATAGAATTTGATATCTTGCTGCAAGTGAATAAAAATATGCCATGAATTACAGTACAGCCCTTATGTTCCTTCATTCCATGAACTGAATCCATTCTTATTCCATTATCCACTTCATAATCCATCATCCATTTCATCCATTTTCATAAACATTTCACCCATCTCCCAGGAACATTTCATTTTCATGATTAAAGTATTCTACAGGAACATTCTGCAGCTCAGTGGACATTCTGCAGCTGATCACCTTTTCTGCAGCCTGACAGTCTTTTCGCAGCTATAAACCCTGAAGGCATCAACCAGCAGACATCAGAATTACAACAAAGTGATCCAGTGAATTCATGAATAAAAAATATCAAGAAAATTGTGAAAGATTCCTCCAAAGATGAGCAGAGAAGACAAAGGCTACACAAACATCAAATAAAGGGCAGAGGTAATAAATTTAAATTACGATGGCAATTCATGAAAATATAGCATAGTTTAGTTGTGAAATTATTCAAAGAGTTGTTTTAATTATTTTATTGATCAAACACCAAACAAAACCCTCTATAGACTTTGTATTAAATCTTCCAATTCAAATTTTCTATCCAATAGCATTTGAGCGGTGGAACGGCCAAATCATTTGAAATTCCCACGACTCTTAACCAAGTTCTTTAATGATGAAGATTTTTCTTGCCGTCGTAAATCCTCCGCCGTCTCCTCAAATCATTAATGCAATCCTCCACCTCACTTCACCACTCTATGCCGTGACCATTTGCCATAACGTCATTCCGTAGCCAGTATTCCCTTCCGAAGGCAGAAGCATTATTATCATCAGGAGCAGAACAAAAGAGGTACATTGGAAGCATAACGGTGTGAGAACTCACTGAACAGAGAGCATATCACTGAGAACAAAGTTTGGAGCATTGCACTGTCAACACATAATTGTGGCCGTGTAGAGTTTAAAGCCTGTTGCTACCAGAAGACAGAGGTGCTAAAATTGAAGACTTTGCTACCAAAGACAGAGGTGTGGTAGTAATTGAAGTTTGAAGTCTGTTATTACCAAAGACAGAGGTGTGGTAGTGACTGGTTTTGAAGTTGTTTTTACTCGAGACAGAGAGGCTGTAGTGTTGAATTTGAAGCATACCATTTGTTATCAGAGACAGAGGTTGAGTTTGAATTTTGGTGTTACTAGAAACAGAAGCGTTTTTCAGTGATTGAGTTTGAAGTCTTTTGTTACCAAAGACGGAGGTATTGCACAAAAAGAAATTTGAAATCATCTACCACTATCTATCAGAGACACATTAGCTCGAAAATTGAAATTGCTTCCATATCATTCCAAAGTTCAACAGAAGTACATCAGTCCGAGGATTCGAAGGCATTTTTCAAACAGAGGCATACAAACCAGAGATTTTTAAGACTGTAGCTATTTCAAAGGTATGTTCTTCCAAAATTAAAGCCATTTTTATTTAGAGCTTGAAGCCATTTTAATCCGAAAGTAAAATCCATTGTTTTGTGGATAGAGAAGAGTGTTAATTGATAGTGAAAAATCATGGGTTTCATCGTAAGGATTGAGCCTATAGGATCAAAATATTTAGAAGGTTATCCATAATGCAAGGAGATGCTACAACAAATAGGATGGCTCCAATTCTTGGAAAAGTTTAATGGTTTCCATAAGGAAGTCACCAAAACATTTGCTAGATCATTCCAAGGCACTGAGGTTGAAATAGGGGATGTTAAGTTTACTGTTAATGAAGTTTTTATAGCAGAGGCTACAGGATTATCCAGAGCTGGGGAAAGATGGTTTAAAAATAGGGAATTCCATAATGAATCATGGAAACAAATCTTAAAATCACCAAACATGGATGTTAGTGTGTTCAAGAAGGGAATTCCCAGTACAGCATTAAAGAGCAAATGGAGGAATATACTACTTCTTTTACAAAAATTTGTTACATGTGAAGGTAGATATGGGACATTTTATGTCTACCATATGAGACTAATGTTGCATTTTCTAGGAGAAGATTTGAATTTACCATATTTCTTGTATCAAAGTCTGAAGAAAATGGCTTCATGTGTTCAGAGAAGAGTTCAGTTTTTGGAAACAACCCTGTATCATCATGGGTTAGTCAAAATTTTAATTGAGAATCATCTATCTAAATCAAATGATACATGGGATGATTTCTTAATAAGAAATCATTTTGAGGAAGCTAAAGAACTATCACCTGAACCACAGGCCACAAAGAGAAGTAGGAGATGGAGGACTCCAACAGGTAAAATTGACAAACCGGTTCAAGAAAGCAGTGAAGAAGTCATTTTGGAGAAGTTGACTAGAATCAAGAGTCAACTCAAGGCAGAGAAGGAAATCAAGGAATCTGTTATGGAAAAAGGGGAGGGTTCCTCTCAACTTAGGAGAAGCCACAGATTAAAAGGAAAACTGAAGAAAACATCAATCAAACAAACAAGGGTAATCAATATTGAAGATGAAGAAACATCTATGGAAGAGTATGATGATGAAGATTTTTATGAAGGCACCCCTGAGATTGATCCTGCTCAACAGGAAATCTATGATTATGTGGAAACTTTAGAAAGAACAGCTTCAGAAAGAGAAGAGAGAACCCCCAGTCCTCCACTAACTGAAATTGATATATTGAGGAGGGATAGGTATGAGTTGGAAGTGTTGAATTGACACATCAAAAATGAGAATGAAATTCTCAAAGATCAAATCAAGCTCAAGACTGACATGAACTCAACCTTATCCCTGCATATAGACAAAGTGGAGAGAACCAATGAGAAGATGAAGACAAGGAACAGAAAGTTGATCAGAGCACTCACAAACCTCAGGTTCAAACTTGTGATCGGGAAACCCAGAAGGCCTTTAGCATGCAGAAAAAGGAAAAGAAGGGGATTAGATGTCCTTGCAGAAGCCTCAGAATTCATAGGATAATTTGCATGAGGACATGCAAAGAGACAGCAGTGGGGGTATGTTGAGCCTCAAATTTGTGCTTTCCTTCACCTCATTTTACCTCATTTTTCCCTTGTCCATTTCCATTTTAAACCAAATTGATCAATAAAAATAGTTAAAATTACTTCTAGAATGGTTTACATAACTGACTTGTTGAATTTTGTGATTGTTGCCATTGTTAAGCATTTTGACCGGAACTAGCTGCAGAATGCATGCATTCCGTAGCTAACCGGCGATTCTGCAGCTACCTTTATGTTTGAGCATGTTCCAGGTGGCCACTTGAGGAAAAACGCATATGGCATGATCCACGTCGTGCCTACATGGTGTGTTGCTCGTCATGGAAGAGGAAATGGATTCTAGGTGCGGTTATGCACGTGTGAACACATTTGTGAAGGAAGACTCCTACTAGGACTGTCACAGTCCAGGTGTCTTTTCTCCTTTACGCAACCACCTCAAAGACTCCTAAGATGATTTGGATTAGGAAGACATCATTCCTAAATTATTGTAATTATTGTTACTTGCATTTACTTTATAAACTCTTGAGTAGGCCGAGAGCTTAGTTAGAGATTTTGTATTAGATTTGCTGCTAGATTTTGTGAAAACTCTGTGTTACGTCTTTTAAGACACAGAGCATTATGTTCAAACTATTGCATCGTTAATGGAGCAGACAAAATTATCTTGAAGGCGTGATTTAATTGTGAAGTCGAATGCCGTCAAGTGGTAGAGGGCCCCTGCCCCTTGAACGGATTTCCTTAGCGTAAACTAGATAAGTTTTTCCTAGCTGTCTTTACGTTCTGCATATTGAATTAGTAGTTGTTGTGTTTTATATACTGTGGTCGTACTCATTCTAGTTCTTCCATAAGAAGACACTCTTCCAACAGACTAAAATGATTAATGTTTAAATGACTATGGTATTGTAGAATAGGAGTTAAATTTGTATTTGTTTTTAACTAGCTACTGTAGTCATATTCGTTCCAGTTCTTCCACAAGAAGACACTTTGCCAATAAATTAAAACGATGAATGTTTAATGACTATGGTACTGTAGGATAGGAGTTGTATTTGTTTTTAACTAGAGACTGTAGTTATATTCATCCTAGTTCTTTCACAAGAAGACATTCTTCCAACAAATCATAACAATGAATGATGAATAGCTATAGTGTCATAGGAATTAGTTGTAGTTTTTAGTCTTCACTATCATAGTTGCACTTGTCCCAACCACTCTTCCACAAGAAGGAATTCTTCCAAGACATCCTTAAGAAGTTCAAGATATAACTGTGATGTGACAACTTAGTTTCATTTGCTTTCAGTTCATTTGCTTTCAATTGCATACAAGTCCACAGTCAAAATTGTTCTACTCTTCCACAAGAAGGAACTCTTCCAAAATATCATTCATGATGAACAAACCGATTGTGTAACTTCATAGGATAGTGCATGATTATTAGAATGCTCCGGAGTTTCATTTTGCATTTAATTCATGTCCAGCTACTTCATTTCAAAGTTTGATGATGGCTTATGGTTTAACATTGTTCTAGTTTAGAAGCATCTTAAGCTCATGTTTAAATCAACTCATTACACCCATATCTCATAGTCACACTGTCACCCTTTGCACAGTAGATCACTTTAGTTGATAGGATTTCTAAGACAGCCTTCATTATTTACAAATATCTTTTTGTTCTGAAAACCATCAGTGATCCATAACTTTAGGAACAGAAGATAACATCATTACAAGGTCTGAAATATCTCTGCAAATTCCTCACTACAAACAGAGCTCTTCGTCAACAGAACTACCCTGAAAAGAAACCAATAACTCTTGGAGAATAGACTCTGACCTTTAATTGAAATTGCAGAATAGAACTAGGAATTAGTCATGGAATAAATGAGTTTAGAATAGAATGTTGCATCATGATTAGTGTCTAATTGTCTAGTTAGAAAACTTGCATATTTAAGTGATCATTTCTCAAAGTCTAGTTTGTGTCATTTGTTTAAGAAGTCATCATTAAGCTCTTGTTTCTATTCATTCATAGTTTAGATGTTGCTTCAGTATTTTTGATTACATTTGCCATTCCATACATTAGGCTCAACTGTGTCCTTGACCACCAATTTCTTTTCATTAGCTTTCTAGACATTTCCATTGTAAACACAAAACTTCAAAAGACCAAAAACATCATAAATTAACATAAAAGACCAAAACATCACACATCACAAAACACTACACACAACGCACTAGGAAACAAGCACCTAGGTACATATGGTACATTTCACTTCAGCAGTTTACAAATCCTGGTTAACAATTAAATGAACTCAGTTTAGGAGACTAGATTGAGGCACAACAGCGCACTGGGTGGTTGTCACCACATATCTGACATGAATACTGGATGTCCATGTTGTCGCGACACACTATATGAATTGGATACCATCGCTGGAGAATTTCCAAAGTTGGGCAATCAATGATGAAATTATCCAACTCATCACAAAGTATGAAACTATCGATGCGAGGAGAATTAGGGGAATTTTGAGGTCTAAAATGGGCCTCCTAAGGAAATTATAAAATAATAGTGGAAAAAATCAAATAAGATTTGATGACATCATCAAATCTTAGAGGGAAAAATGGAAAAACTACTTTTTCAACTCATATTTTCAACTTATCTCCCAAAGTTTTTACTCAAATTTCGAGCGGGAGTACTCGTTGGATGTGAAATTTAATTCCCCATCCAAGGAGTACCCATGTTGCATACTTTCGATGGGTCCTACTACACGAAAAATGAAAAATACATAAAAAAACGTGATTACAATCACGTTTTTATGTATTTCTTATTTTTCGTGTAGTAGAGTTCATCAAAAGTATGCAACATCGGTACTCCTTGGATGAGGAATTAAATTTCGCATCCAACGAGTACTCCCGCTTGAAATTTGAGTAAAAATTTTGGGAGATAAGTTGAAAATACGAGTTGAAAAAGTAGTTTTATTATTTTATTATTTTTTAATATTTTTACCCTTTTATTTAAAAAATAGTGAATCATCCCCCATGGTTGACATCATCATCTTGAATCCTATTGGTTGTTATAAAGTTTATTTTTGTTGTACATTTTTCTTATGAGGCCCATTTTAGACCTCAAAATTCCCCTAATGGGGGCATGACTGGGAGTCTTTTTGGTGCTCCTCGTTCCTCCTGTAGGTACAGGATGGTATGAGGTTCATCTCCAGATGACTGGGTGGATGGATCCCCTTGACAGTATCACTTGATGGCATGCAAGGCATCCCTATATGACATGATCTCTAGCTAATGATGGGTATAGTGCCCATAATTGCTGCAGATAGCACATGCGTGATTAGTACGCAATGCTTTACCTTTACCTTTGGTGGCAGGTTCCTTTTTACAAGAATGTGGTGTCGCAATGTCTGCCTCAAAGCTGAGGAGAGGTATTAATTCGTCTAGCTATGGGAAAATATGGGTAGGGTGTCCTATTACATCGCATATGGTGCAGATTAGTGATTCCCGTTGTGTGGCAGGAGTTTCCAACTTCTTTCCTCTTCTCTTGGTTTTCTTAGCCATAATCATCAGTTTTGAGATGGGAATTTCCTTTGCAGGGATGTTTTCAACCATTTCTTGAATGGGTGGGGCATCCTCGAGATTAAGGGGCTTTAACCCTATGTTAGTGATGTGTGTGACTCCTATCCAAGTAGGGGGAATGAGATACCAAAATGATTTGATAACACCACTGTTGCCAAAACCTGTTGGGATACGAAACCAGCTGGAAAGTAGAGGAAAGGGGTTTGGGATGCGACGTAGGCTAGAGAGGCTGTTGTGGTCAAGGAATCAGTGTTATTACTACCTGTGTCCATGTACTGACTAGCTTCAGTGCTTGATGTGAACATCATGCACATCGGAGCTCCTGTGACATCAAGTGATGACTCAGGTATGATGGGGGGATCTCCTAGGAATGATCCTAGGATGGATGATGATTTGAACTAGATGGGGCTAAATTCTTGGTACTGTGAAAACACGTCCATGGATGTATCTACATAGGGTATAATTACATCAATGTTTTTATGGTTCTTTTTTCTCTATGTGTTAATTGGTCGACAGTAATGATGCGGTCCTCATGGGGGAACATCATAGTGCGGAAGATGGAGGAGGCTATGGTTGACATGGCGTACATATAACTTTGACAAAGGGGTATATTATAGTCAAAGTGAGCATCCAAGACTTCAATGTCTATAAGGACCGTCTTTCTAGCTAAGCAGACCGAGTCATTTTGGTAGAGACCGATGGGGGTTGAAGGGCGACCATTGTATGCTCTAAGCGTAGTGACTGATGGTTTTGGTTTGGGAGATGCTAACTTCTGCCAAAAATTCTTTTACATGATGCATGTGGATGCACCCTCGTCAATGACACATTGGTGAATGGTAATATTTTGGACCGATACTGGTATCTGAAAGGCGACCATTGAAGGAATCCCAGGGGTAGCTTTGTCTAACTCAAAAGCCATTAGGAGTGTATTGGCAAGGTCGATGGTGCCTAATGTAGAAAGAAAGAATTTCCGTTGCTTTGGGAATGATTATAATACTTCCAAAGTTGACATAGTAGTAGGATATTAAACTAGATCATGCACAATGCTATAGTTATGGGCTGCTTTGGAATAGTTTCCTGCTTGCGTAATTGGTCCCTTAGCCATCTTTGGAAAAGTTTCAATAGGCATCTTTGATATTGTCAAAGGTGCTTTTGGCACACTGGTAGTAGCCCCTGACATGTTGGCATTTGGTGGGGTATCGTAATTTCGATTCCGTGTTTGAAAAAACATCTCTTCGTCGATCATGTAGATTTCGTGGCTATTTTTCTGGAGTCATCAGGATTTTGTTGCTGAGTGCTAACTGTCCCTTGATGGGGGAAGGATTCCTCCATCGCTGTTGTCTACTCAGAAGATCACCTTGTCCTCGATTACTCTATAGCTTCTTCAGCTCAGGGATATCAAGATAGTGGTGAGTTTAATGGTCGTACTCACCACAGATCAAACAAGAGTGGTTTGTTTGAAGAGGTGCCATTTTCTTCTATGGTTGGGCATTTCTTAGCTCCTGGTTTTTATTTCGGTTGGAGTTGCCTCCAGCTTGAGATCATGGAGGGAATTTCTGGTTATTGCTCCTTGTCCATGATTTCCATTAGGCTTGTTTTTCCCTTTTTTCTTAACCACATTAGGAGGGTAGCTCTCCTGGTTATATGGTTGGCTGTAATATCCCAAAATGGGAATGCACAGTAGTGCCTATTGAAATAATGCACTTCTGGGAAATCTATGCATAGAAATGAGTGTGTATCCCTTGGATCCCTTAGATCAATAGATCTAGATTTTACATCCAAAATGGGAGCAAAAACAAATCAAACTAGGTGTGGTAAACAGATCTCCAACCACCTAGTCTAGCTGAAAAACACCCTACAAGAGGAGCTCCAGCTATGCACAAAAAACTGCTTCAAAAATAATGCAATCTTGGAAATAATTAGTAGGAGGCCATCAAATAGATCAAAATTTAAATATACAACAAAAAATCATATTTATATGGATGCTCTTACATTGTACAATAGAATACAGAAGACAAGAAATAAGGAAATCTTCAGAAAATAAGGTTGCAACACATGTATATACTACAAAATAGCTTAGCAACATTATCTTATGGAGCTGCAGTAGCTAAATGTTACACTTTAGATCTAGAGCATATCTGTGTACAAAATATCAGATCCATTTCAGATCTGTACACTAGAAAGGCTCTATTACAAGATACACTTGGGGTTTTGACCAAATCATGCAATACAAAGAGTAGATATGAGTTTTAAGTAGCAGATCTGCAATATTATTCAGAAATTTCTGAAGGTAACTTTACATTAAAACAAATAATATCTATATAGAACATGGATCAACAAGCTAATCCATGGATCACCAAAGTGAAATACAAAGCCCAGCATGAGAGATCTCTCATAAAAAATGGGATCAAACACCCTGCAAAATCTCCACTGAAAATAACGCAGTCCCTGAAGGGAAACTACATTGTAGCTTGAATAACTGAATTGGCCTAATACCAAGATACAAATCTAAAGCTCAAACAACTAATGCACTCTTCCAGGAGGTTAAAAGACACATTCACTGAGAAGAGGCACTAGTACAAGCTAGATATGAACAAATCTAGTATTCCACTTGCCACAACCTACAAAAGCAACCGAACCCTCACTGGATCTGCATTGTAGTTGGAAGTAGAGCTTGGAAAAATTCCTGATAGTGGATGAAATCAGCAAGAATCCTCCAAGAATCCTCAATGGAAGAGGTGAAATCCCTGCATAGGAACTCCCAAGTGCTAAGAAACATTATTCTCAGCTGAACAACAGAGAATGGTATTTGTCTAAACAGACAAGATACTTAGAAATATAGATAATCAACAACCTTCTCTTGCTGCCTTCCCCTTACTTTTATAAGATGAAAGCCTTTGAAAACCCTAAAACACCTTGATGAAGTAGCTCCTTTCACATGAGGGGCCTCCTTCTAGAACTGCGCTGGTCCTTCATGAGGTACATTCTATCTAGACAACACTGTAGATTTGGTCAAGGTTGACCCAGTCTCATAGCTCAAACCCATTTCACACCTGCAAGTGATTTGTTTACATGGCCCAGATTTATCCTTGTTCATATGGGCATTGATTTATTCATTCTTTTTAGGTGTTTTACATGTCCTCCTTTATTCATTTATTCATGCAATAGAAAGTAAAAAAAAAATGTGTATTTCTCTTTGCTCAGGCTAAGTAGGAATATTACAGTCCTCCCCTCCAAATTGTTGCTTGTCCTCATGCAAATGATAGGGTGAGAGCTGTAATACTTCCTCTCCTCCATTGATGACACCATCAAGGATAAATTCCTCATCATAATCCAAGTGTTCATCAAGCCAATACATCGTGAATTTTTCCTCCAGGGTCATCATAAGATGTACATAGTCCATCCCACAAGGAGTGAAAAATTCAACAGAAATAAACATGGTTGGAGAAATTCTTCCTTTAAAACATGTAGCATGAGGTACGGGGGGGAGTTCCATTCCATGTGGTACATACAAACTACCCATCCTCCCTCCATACAATCCCATAAACAGTACAACTATATCATCCAAGTATGGAAGAAAAACTACATATATGCAAACATAAATTTGAGCTTGAGGAGGTGGGTCAAAATCCCACATGTGATGCCAACACAGTGCATTCCTTGCCTGAATTAGATTAAGGTGTGGCAAGTGGCATTCCCACCACACATTTGCTACATGAGTAATCTTAACATGGTCAAAGATTTCAGATATGTTTGGTGCCTTTGGGAAGCACCCATCATGGAAAGAAATATAGCTTTGCACAACAAGGGAGTGGCCAAGTTCAAAATTTCTATTAGCCCACCAAAAGCCATGAGATCCACATGATCTCTCACTCCATTTAGGAGTCACATCCTGCAAAAACATGATAAAATAATGTGACAAATCAGAAAATAAAGCTTGCTCTGCATGATCAGATCCTTTACCATCAAAGTTTCTCATACACATGGAGTTGTGCATAGGCATTCCTCCTCTCTCTAAAGAAGGAAGAAATGGCTAAAATGACTCTTGCATAGAGTCCATTGGCTGTCCCAACTCCAAATAGCTCATGCACTCTTGAAAGTGCTGTTGTAGTTCCTTTCTCAAGCCTTCCCAATCAAAGCTCCTCATGATCAGGGTGTATATCTTCATGGAATGCATATGGCTGAGAAAGAATTCTTTATGTGCCCCTTGTAGTATCTTCTGCTTGAGCTTGGAAGCTCTAGCCAAGAATACTCTACCATGATGATAGATGACTCCCCCTTGGACTAAGTAGCCCTCTTCTTGCTACATGTCATCTAGTATCATACATGTGTGGAGATCCTTGGAATACTCTACAAGCAGTTGAGATTTCCAATACAGATCCACAATGTTCAATAATGACAGCGCTGATGATACATCCATGGAAGTTCCTTTCATGTTGCTGATCTCTTCTTTGACATATCTCATGCCAAATATGTGTGTGGGAAGGCTGATCCTCCCATTCTTCTCCTCCCACAATGTAGATCTAGAAAAGAGAGAGGGTGATAGTGATGCAGGGAGAAGATCCCCCTCATTCTTGAGTTGTACCAAGCCCTCCATCACTGTAGCTTGGTCTCCCATTACTCCAATCCCTCTTGTATCTAAATTTGGAGTAGTGCTTTGTGAGGCTTTCCCCACAAGATCTGAATCTAGTGGCTTCCTAGGTGGTTTTCCACTAGATAGGAATGTCCCCTGCAAAATTCTCATGAACATAAGAGAAGGGACTGTGAGATCCTTTTTTCCACTGCGCAAATCCATCTCTGTTGTTTGTGTGGAAGTGCTAGGTGAGGGATAAGTATGAATGCCTTGGATCATTTGAGGTTTACCACTCTTCATGTCCACCCACTCCATTGGAAAATCCTTCCAATCAGTGGTGATTTTCCCCAATGAAAGCAACCATTGGACACCCAAAATGATATTGGTGTCTAGTTTGTTAACTACAAAAAAGTGATCCACCAAAGTGTAGGACCCCATAGTGACTGAGAGTGGTGGGGCATAGTGCATTCATTGCATTATACTATCGCCTGGGATAAAAACAAAGAATCCCTCAAAAGTATCAGTGGGTATTTCCCTCCTCTACACAAGATGAGCATCAATAAAGTTATGGGTTTCCCCACTGTCAATCAGTAGAGAAACCCTCTGATTCATGATTTAAATTTGTACTCTTAAGGTCAAGTACTTAGGTACTCCTCTCAAATATTCAAGAGTTCCTCCTATTGGACCAAATGCTCCATTCCCATCTCCAGATGGTGTTGGATGTCCCTCAACATTGTTAGCGCTGTGACCTCTTCCTGGTTCATCATCTTCTCCTTCCTCCTCAAAATATGAGAAGACTTGTATGTAGTGTGCTTTCCTAGCAGCAGATCTATGTCCAGGTGCCCATGAATCTTGGCAAGTGAAAAATAGTCTCTTCTTCCTCAGCTCCCTCTTTAATTCAATATCAAGAGGCTTCTTGAATGAGCTATCCTTGGAAGGAGTAGCTTTCTCTTCCTTCCCTTTAAAAAGGTAAGGGGCCTTGTTCTGAAAGGTTGCCTTTTCTTTTGGCAAGGAATCTTGGAGGTACCTAGCCCTCTCAATGGAATAATGCAGAGTGGTTGGCTTGGTAGATTTAACCAACCCATGAAAATTTTCATCCAAGCCATTGATGAACATGTACACCCTCTTTGTTGTAGATAAATCAAGAACCATAATAGATAATCTCAGAAACGCAGAGATATAAGTTTCTAAATTTCCTGACTACTTTAACTTTGCAAGGATCATGAAAGGTGCTTCTAGTTCCTTTCTATCAAACCTCTCCACCATTATTCTTGTGAATTCATAATAGGCAGTCACATTATCATGGCCCAATGTAGACAACCCATGGAACCACCAATTGTGTGCTTCACCTTCAAAGTGCAACACTACAATCTTAATGGCTTCAATCTCTAGGACTTTGTTCAAATGAAAATAGATATCCAAATTTTCTACCCATGCCTTGGCAGAACTGGTGGATGAACCATCAAACTTGGGAAAAAATAATATACCCATAGAGTGATGTCTATCATGATTTTGAAAGAATCCACCATCTCTATAATGCTGCCTTGGTCTTCTTTTGTCCTTAAGGTGACAAAACTCTTGAAAACTCAAGGGTCCTTGAATCTATGATTCTGAGAGTCACATTCCTAAAAGTATTCTTCAAGAAATGCTTTCTCTTGTGGCCCTTCATTCTCCACAGCCAAGAAAGTAGGCATAGTAGAGCGTTGTGGATCTGGTGGAGCTTGTGGTTGGTTCACTAGTTGACCATTCTAGTGGTGAGACATGCTAGATCTTTCCCCAAGATGAAATATCCCAGGATATTTCTTCATCCTTTCCATTCTCATCTCTTTTATCTCTCTATAAATATCTTGCATGGCTACCAAAAGAGTTCTTGCAAACTCTTCTCCTTCTTTAACACTTCCAGTTTTAGGGGCTTTACCCTTGTCTTGATCCTCAATGGTGTAATCAAAATTTTTGTGGCTTCTATTCTGATACCTCTTCTCCCCATCAGTAAGAGGCTCTTATTATTCTAAATGCATGATGGCTTTGTCTCTTCAATGAAATCACAGGCTGTGCCAGGAAAGGAGCTCTGATACCACTGTAATATCCCAAAATGGCAATGCACAGCAATGCCTACTGAAATAATGAACTTCTGGGAAATATTTGCACAATAATGAGTGTTCAGCCCTTGCATCCATTAGATAAATAGATCTAGATTATATATCCAAAATGGGAGGAAAAACAAATCAAACTAGGTGTGGAAAACAGATCTCCCACCACCTAGTCTAGTTGAAAACACCCTACAAGAGGGGCTGCATCTATGCACAACAAACTGCTTCAGAAATAAAGCAGTCTTGGAAAGCATGAGTAGGAGGTCATAAAATAGATCAAAATTTAAATATACAGCATAAAATCAGATTTATATGGATGCTCTTACATTGTACAATAGAATAAATAAGACAAGAAAGAAGGAAATCTTCAGAAAAGAAGGCTGCAACACATGTATATACTGCAAAATATCTTAACAATGTTATTTTATGGAGCTGTAGCAGCTGAATGTTACACTTTAGATATAGATCATATCTGTGTACAAAATATCAAATCCATTTTATATTTTTACACTAGAAAGACTCTATTACAAGATCCCCTTAGGGTTTTGACCAAATCATGCAATACAAAGAGTAGATCTGAGTTTTAATTAGCGGATCTGCAATATTATTCATAAGTTTCTGAAGGTGACTTTACATTCAAAAAAATAAGATCTATCTAGAACATGGATTAGCAAGCTAATCCATGGATCACCAAAGTGAAAGGCAAAGCCCAGCACCAAATATCTCTCATAAAAAATGGGATCAAAACATCCTTCAAAATCTCCACTGAAAATAACGCATTCCCTGAAGGGAAACTGTGTTGTATCTTGAATAACTGAATTGGCATGATTCCAAGATACAAATCTAAAGCTAAAACAAATAATTCACTCTTTGAGGAGATTAAAAGACACACTCCCTGAGAAGAGGCACTAGTACAAGCTAGATCTGAACAAATCTAGTATTCCACTTGCTGCTGCCTACTAAAGCAACCAAACCCTCACTGGATCTTCACTACAGTTGGAACTAGAGCTTCAAAAAATTCATAATAGTGGATGAAATCAGCAAGACTCCTCCAAGAATCCTCAATGGAAGAGGTGAAATCCCTACATAGGAACTCCCAAGTGCTAAGAAGCACTATTCTCAGCTGAACAACAGAGAATGGTATTTGTCTAAACAGACAAGATACTTAGAAATATAGATAATCAACAACCTTCTCTTGCTACCTTCCCCTTCCTTTTATAAGATGAAAGCCTTTGAAACCCTAAACCACCTTGATGAATCAACTCCTTTCACATGAGGGGCCTCCTTGTAGAATTGTTTTGTCCCTTCATGAGGTAAATTGTATCTAGACAACGCTGTAGATCTGGTCAAGGTTGACCCAGTCTCATAGCTCAAATCCCTTTCACACCTGCAAGTGATTTGTTTACATGGCCCAGATTTATCCTTGTTCATATGGCCGTTGATTTATTCATTCTTTTCAGGAGTTTTACATGTCCTCCTTTATTCATTTATTCATGCAATAGAAAGTAGAACAAAAATGTATATTCCTCTTAGCTCAGGCTAAGTAGGAATATTACATTGGCGCGGTTGGTTTTGGGAAGGCTGCACAAAGTTCACCTGTACATTATTCTGCATGGGCGGGTCTTGTGCTAGGGACTGAACATAATGCGGTCCCTGGTTTGCAACTGGCTATTGGGGGGGAGCTCTTCTGTCGCTATGTATATTTGTGTACTAGGTCCCCTGAGCCGAAGGATAGGGTCCTCCATGTCGATGGTGATATGATGATGCCCTAGTGGTCAAATTTTGCAGAGGCATGTGATGACTTTGGTAGCCGGGTTGTGGTATGTTCTGGGTAGAACCATACATGTAACCGGGATTTTGAATGTTGCGAACTAGGTAACTTTTGGTTAATGACCCAATTAAACCATTTATAGATTTCAACGCACCTAGAAATTCTTTGTAAGTTTTTAGGCATGGGGTGTTTGGTAGGATATTATAAATATACCCTGACTGCGTATAGATTAGCTCGAGTTGTTGGGCCTTACTAATGGTGTCCTCTTCGGATATGGGCCTTTTTTGTGCCACATCCTTCGAAATATCTACAGTGAGAGTTTTTAGAAACAGGTCTAACAATTATCGATAGTCGAGTTTGGATTTACACAAACTAAGACGCCACCGCCATTCATGGAGATGGTCTGAGATATGGACGGTAAGGGTTTGCCTAAAGTGTGTCATTAATTCCATTCCAGAATCATGGTGGATGGGTAACTAAAAATAGGTCAGGAACTCAGTGGAGAGGGCACTAAAGGTTCCATGTGTAGCAGATGGTTGCTCCACATACCATTTCGCTTCTACTCCTATCAGAGTGCGTTGAAATAGTCTCAGTTGAATAGTATCATCAACAATGTTGTTTGATGAGCACCACATGTGGAAAGTCATAACATGATTTCATGGGTCTTCTGCTTGCTTTCCTTCAAACTTTGGAATGTCCGAAGGGAGCTTTGTGGGCATGGGAGGCCATATGGGGTTGTGCACAATGGGGTTGTTCATCAACTTAGTTAAATCAGGTAGGTTCAACGAAGCTAGAAAAGGTGACTGCGAGGTTTTAGCCATTGCGACTTGTGAAAACACAATGTTCTAGTTTGTAAGAGGGTTTATCTGTGATGTACCTTGTTATGTATTTGACTAGTTTCCCAAACGGGTAGCACTTATCTACTCTCTAGGGGTTGTTGGAGGAGTGGTGTATGGTGTGGCATTTGGAGACTAACTAGGGTTCCAAACTAAGGATACCCAATAAAGGATGAACCAATAATGGTGGCAGCGTTTCGTCTTTGACGCCTAAATAGCAAAAGACCTCGAACCCCTCTCGGTAATGGGAGGAGCTCCAAAAGACGTCTAGAGCGACAAAGTCCCATTGGGTCCGTTCCAGCGTCGACTAGGTATGGCTTTGGAAATATTTGAGAGGATAGATATTATAATATAAAAAAAATTCCTATTGCATACATAAAAAAAAAGAGAAAATAAAATAAATTTTCCGTTTAAATTAATCCTATGTGATTAGTCAATAAAAAATATGGTTTTTTTTTGTTTGCTTATGATACTCAAAGCCTAGAAGACCTAATCATCCTCACACACTCAAATGTAACTAGGCCTTGAGAAGATATCTTGCAAGTGCTGGCACAACGTCCCATAAGAGCTGGCGACGCCCCCAGTCAGCTGAAGAAAATCCACCAAGGTAAGGGTAGAGGATCTAGTGCTTGCCTATACCATCACCTATGCCATAATTTTTGCACTAAGTACCACCGTCCCATGTGAGCATTCGAGTCTTGGGCTTCTTGGTATTTCAGCTAACAGTACCGAGTATCAGCTAGTTTAGGTAGCCCCAACAAATACTGCACGCATTGCGCCTAAGCCTAACCCCCTCTGAGTCGGGTCTTTGCCATGCTCATGTTTTATTTTCCGTGGGCTGATAGGTGGATTTGAAATCTCCCTAAACATTCAAATTATATGTTTCAAGATGAAGAATGATCAAGTTATCTTATTGGATGCCTACCCCCTTGATCCTAACTTAGACTATAAATTCTTTTATGGCCCCTATGGGGAGAATTTAGTGATTTTTGTTAAGTTAGTTTTAGGTGTCTTTGCTTTGCTTAATGTGTGGATGTGTGTGAGCAGAAAGTGAACAAGGACATAGTTTGAACGTGTGGATATGCGATGATCCTTTTAAAAATCCCCTATTAAAATATGTTCTATTGTTCCATGCTCAAAAGAAAAACATGTTTTGATATGGGCTGCTTTCTATTTTTCCTAGTTAATCTATGTGATAAACTATAGGGAGATGGTGAGTCATGAATACAGAGCATTCACATGCATGCCTACGATCATTGAAGGGTTCGAATGCAGTAGATATTACTTGCTCTTCTATCGACAATTCAATCCCGGTCCCAAAACCCTAGTGCAAAATTTGAACTAAACTAATGACTTTTACACTAGAAAAAGGAACTAGCTAAGCATGCATGGACTTGCGCCACTTACTTTAGCTAATTATCTAGGTTTTTTGGTACCTAAATTTGCAAAACATAATTTTTTTTTGGAATGCAAGTTAATTTTCCCCCTTACTTAAACTATGTGTGAACTTTTCAAAAATCAACTTGAAATAAAACTAACACCAAGCCTACAAAAAGCAGCTAAGAGTGAGCTTTAGCAGACTGCAGGGTACCTCAACCAGTGTTGGCAGATTTATTATGGGCTGCCAGGCACTTTACAAGCAAGAAAAAAATAGAAATATGGGAGAAATTTCCCATTCTATATTTTGCGCGCAAAAGTCTGAAACAGGTACAATGTCTGCGCGTAGGTCAGCTCTGAACGCGCGCCTTGGGTGCCTGTCTGTGGGAAATGCATGAAAATTCCCTAAAATGTAATTTTTTGGATCTATTATACTTCATTCTGTCACTTAGGATGAACTAGGGACTGAAGGAGAGAAAGGGGGCAATTTCAGCCCAACTCCACAGCACAAACGAAGGTCTCTGCAAAAAGGCACAACCACATAAACTTGCAAATAAAATTTAATGGAGTTTCCAATCATGTGTTAGTGATTTTGGTGCATGTATGTGTGAAATCACACCAAATTAAGGGGTGTGGTTTTCCCTCTTAAGTTATTGGTCATAGGCAGAAAATATATGGAGTCAAGCAAGCTAGGGGAACATGCCAGAACATAAACAAACTAGATAGAGAAATAACATGCATATCCAAACACAAAAATTAAACTAAAACTAAAACAAATAACACAAAAGCTATAAATAGAGTAAAAAAACTTTAGTAATCCAAATGGTGGCACTTACGTCCCCTCTTATTGAGTGCTGGTCGGAAATGAGGATGAAACTTTAACCCACTTGCCAAGAGTCCCTTAGAACTTGGGGTTCTAAGTCCCGATGCAAGGATGTCTTTACTTCCGAGCTTCCTTAGCGCAAAGTCTCCCTCCCTCTACTATGGTGGAATGAAGTTGTTGGATGGCCAACAATTGAGTCCCCTCTATCTCTGCTCTGGATCACACACTTCTGGTATTTCTTGGGGCAATTATTGTCAGAATAACCATGCGCTCTCAATTTTTTCATCTCTTGGTGGCATTTTATAGTAGAATTCGAATTCTCCTTCCCTCTATTGGTACATTGTGGATGGTGACCCAAGAGAGGAGGGTGATTCCATTGTGTGCCACATTTATTCCATTGTGTTCTCCCTTGATGTCCTAAGGAGGCTTGGGTGGTTGTCCTTAGGCGGCTTCAAGTGTAGAATCAATGTCCTGGAGTGTGCTTTTTTTGGTCTTAGAAAGTGACTTCTGCCACTCCCAGGATTGCATGATTTTGGGGTCAAAAGGTGTGCAAAGGCATGCTTATTGAAGGATTTTGTGCACAAAATAATTTATGACTAGTTCAAATTTGATTTTTTCCTCATACCTTAGAGATTTTTAAATACTTTCATATTATCTAATGTCCCTAGATCCTTTAAATCCTTCTTCCTGACATTAAATAATGTCATATTTTCTTGTATGATTTTCGAGTGTTCACAATATCCTTAAGCTTGCATTCTATAAGAATCAACGTTGTGGTCCATGATCAAGTCATAACTTTGACAATTTTTCTCATCATGTCCTACTAAGTTACAAATGTTGAAAAACAACTGCCTTGGGTTCTTCACATATTTATGTAATGAATACCACTGTTCTAGATGATTTTGGCCTGTAGTTCTTCATATCTCACACCATAGGCTTGATCCTAGATTTAATGGATTAGGTGCTCCACTGGCCAAGTAATCTCTGAAAAAAGAGAATTGTTCCTTAGAATGGCCCTTTTTTTTAACTTTATGCACTATACTTCACGTCTAACTTCTTTTTCTTTCTTGATATCTTGCAATTACACGATAAAATTTTTTAGCTAACTCTGAATCTATTGTACTCTTGCACGAGTATCACCTACCGGAGAATCTTCCAACTTCATTTCAATTTCTAGAGCTTCGGATTGAGTTTTTATTTTCTGTTATGTCAAGGATAACCTGATATGAGGTAGCAAAACAACTATAAAGCATTCCTTATGTTGGGTTGGGGGTATATTAAAGCTTACTTGTCCCATTAACACCTTGAATCATTGATCCAACTCCAAAACATATTCATTTGTCATATGTTTGATTTCCTTTAGCCTAGTAATGCACTGCCACTCAAAATTTGGCTTCTTGAATTCTTATACCAACACTTTCTTAATATCATCCATTGAATAATCCCGATTAATCGAAGAATAATTCATGTACCATGCCAACACTCTTTCTCGCAACTTCATGATGAGTTGCGCCTTCTTTACATATTCGCCAGTAACATGTCTTGCTTTCCATACTGCATCAGCTACAAACCAAAACTGCTCAGGATCCTCTGATCCAAGTCCTCTAAAAATAGGTAAGTTAATGTCATCGACCATGTTTCTCCTTGGGGGTTAGGGGGAGGGGGATGGGGGGTAAGGGGAGTAGAGGGATGGGTATTCCCAAAGATGCCCTGATTATTCTCAACTTTTAACTTCGACACACCTTAAGGTTGGGGTTGGGAATATCACGAGTTTGTGGGGTTACTTATTTCTTCTTCACTCTCAGATTCTCCTAATAAGGGACTATAATAAATATGAATAAATTTATTCGATTTGGGATCTACTTTGTATCACTTTCCACTTCATGTAGACCAATTCCTAGTTTAGAGTTATTCCCTCTTCATCCAAACATTAATTTGCTTACATTTGTAGCATGCCCTTTTCACATAAAATCATTTTAATCAACAACTTCAAAGAATTTAGATACTTACCTCATGGTCCCTTAACAAATATTCACTCAGCTTCGTTGTAAGATATAGTTGTGTCGATGGCAAATTCAATGATAAATTCTCCCAGGATTCTTTCAATCCAAAAATCAACAACTCTTGAGATGTTGTCACTGGTATCCTTGAGTCATTATATCAATTTAAGGCTCCACGCAGTAGGCTCATTATTTTTAAAACAATTCTTGATCTTTGTCAATATTGATATGCATTGATATAGTTTGTTAGAAAATGACGCGAAAAAAATCTTGTGTTGTTATGTGAAAAGATACATCTGCAACCAGGCTTCAATCATCAACCGTGAATTTATATTTTCTTGAGCTGCGAATTCTCTTTCTTTCTGGTTTACCCAATCTCGTATTTCATTAATTTATGGATGCCACATCCACATGTTCCTCAAACAGATCCAAGTCCCAACAATATAACTATTTGTTGTCTTGTTTGGGCTTGACCCAGGTTCGGCTGGTACTTCATGTTGTAACTCTATAATTTATAAGATTGACAAGAATAAACTATAAAGGACAACATCAAACCAATTTGGAGTCTAGGATCTAGGCCTCCTAGACTTAGAGAGGGGAAACCTCTGTAATATTTTTGATATTAGGCTAGTTAAATTGATTGTGAGAATTGTTTTTGACAGATAGTTTTGGTTGGATTAAGGGATTTCTTTAAACTGTTTCCATTGGGCTATGGAGTCAAACAGGCTGGGTGTATGCATCAATTTTCCAGAGCAATTGCAAGGCAATCTAGTTGTATATAGTGGTTCTTAATAAAAAATTTAAATATGGAATGGATAAAAGTGAATTCAGTAGTGGTTTAAAAGCATCTAAGTATTCTTAAACCAGGCCTCAGAAGAAAAACCATTAAATTGTAAACTTAGCCAAACTTAAGGTTATTTATGCATAAAATCTTAATCTTCATATTTCTATTTTACAATTAGAAAATGAAAGATTGATAGAAGAAACAATGGGAAACATTAAACATAGTAAAAAAAATACATCACTAGGAAAACACAACACATGAATCTTATAAAATGGTCCTTTTTATTGATGCTGCAGCTCCAAAATAACAAACTGCTCCAATGAAAATGTTTACAATCTAAGGTCCAACCCTTAATACTAAATAAAAATGATATATTTAAACTAATTCCTATTGATTTCCGTATCATCAGAGGAAGTCTGTTATTTAATACAATAGTAAATGATTATTGATAACTATGACCAAGGCATGGAAACGTTAAAACAATTTTGACAAATGGCCAAAATTTTCATAAAGCCGTTATTGAGTGATGTAGAGGATTGATGTGCTAGAAAATCTAAGTTTGATGTGATATACTAATACACTGGGTCTGTTGAATTGAATTATGAGTTGAGTTGGTTGTTTTGTTGTCATGCTGCATTATCACCCTTTTGCAAGTCACATAATTTCTCCCATTCCTTTGGACTTGGAATCTTGATTCTAATTAATCTTCTGTAGATTTCATCAATTTCTATGTACTTATGGAATGTTGGCTTCAACTGAAATATGTGCTTGATTTCATGTTGTATGAAGATGTCATTGCTGAGAATTTCATAGAAATCCCTCCCTATCATAGTGTTCTACATATTAGCATGCTTGGATGCATCCTTGGAGATGTCAATGAACTTCTTTACATAATCTAGCTTTACCATAAGCTTGTAATTTATCACAAACAAGGAAGGCAATCATTTCTTGTTGAGAGGTTCAATCCCGTTGAAGAATCTTCTTACTCCAATCTGAAGCTGATGACACATCTCTTCAACCTATGAAACTAAAATCTTCTTGTTCAGCACTTTCTTGACTTCAAGTGTGGTTGTTCTCTTGTCCTCCACTCCAAGGGGCTCCAACTCAAAACTTCTTTTGGAATCTAGAAATTTGATGATATTGTTAGCAGTTGTTGGCTTATCTCCAAGTTCCTCATTTTCCTTTTCTGTTGCAACACATACTAGATGAATTAGATCTCTTTGCTAAAAACCTATCTGGATTGATGGCCATATCTCATTCATGGAGTCAATATATTCAGCCAGATGATTTCTTTGACTCTTTCGACCATGTTCCCAATTGAAGACTCCTGAAGAGACTTCTATAGACTCTCTGTCAATTTTTTACTGATTTGTATCTTTGTAGCATGTGCTGAATCATTCCTCTTTATTTGATATTCTAGGGTAGTGAGTTGGTCTTGCAGCTTTTTGATTTCTACTGTCTGCAAGGAAATATTTTCCATAGCCTTAGCAAACTGCTTAGTGCCTCCACTTGATGTACCTGTAGCTGTCGATGTTTCTGAATTAATGAAATAAAGAGGGACTGATTGCAATGTAATCATGGCCTTAGCTTATTCTTTTGCCGCTTCCTTTACTGCCTCTATTACTGTTTTTTATTTCTCTTTTATCATTTTCTCCATCTCATTTTCCATTTTCTTAATCTGTTCAGCTTGTTTAATGATCAGCTGCATCATTTTTGCTTTCTATTTCTCATTTTCCTCCATATCCTTTGTTAGAGGATCTTCTGTTGCTGGAATCTTCAACTGCTTCCTCAAAGAAACTATATTTGCATTCTTCTTCTCTAAAATTTCTTCTACCACAACTAGGTTTGTTGGTTCATACCCAATTTTTATCACTAAATTATCCATGGATTTAATTCTTGTATCCTTGGCCATGGAGGAAATATTTTCCATTTTAAGATGTGACTGTGTATTGGACAATGTAACCTGAAATTTTGATAGAATCATGGTTGTACTGGTCTATGTGGAGGAGATAATTTCTCTTCTCTTCTTATGAATCTCCATTTTGTCTATTGGATGAATTTTCTTCACATCAAACACAAAATAAGTTTGCTTGTAGTCTGTTGCAGTTTTTGGCTAAGGGATCTATGCTTCCAAGAAAGCCATCTTCATTATTCCCTTCTTAGAGTCAAAGGCTGATAAAATCCTGCTCTGTGAACTACTTGTCTGTTTCCAAAACTGATTGAAGGTTTTGGTTTTAAGTATCTCATTCCTTCTTTTGATCTCTTTGAATGTTTCATGGATTTCTCCTCCTTTTGTCCTGCATTGGAAGTAGATGTAGGAGTCTACAAACTCTGCTGCTGAAATGGAATGGTGGTAGAAGATGTTGAGAAAATGTTTTGGCCACCTATTGGAGAAGAGCTTGGTGAATTATTTATTGTAATAACTGTCTGTTGATATTTCTCACTACTCTAGTCAATATCCATGTGGTCTCTACCTCTTTTCCTGTATTTCATTTTGAATTATTTGGTGGATGTGTCAATCTCCACGTCAACTTGATCATCTCTTGTCCTCTTTATTCCTATTTCCTTCTCTGGTTCCTTTCCCTTATCATATTTATCTCCTGTAGCTTTCCTTTCTAGTGGAGTTGGGGTTTGAATCCCTGAGGTAAAAATTACTTCTTCTTCAACCTCTTGTAGTGTGTTGGATTCCCACTCTTCTTGATTCATGTAATACTCTATCTCCAATATGTCTGTGTGGATGTATGGTGTGGATTTGTTCTTCACCCTCTTCTTGCAGATGATCCCCATTGGGTCATAGGACTAGGTAAAACTATGAGTGAACTTCATTTCCTTCAATATTCTATCATCCTCCTCCCCTGCTACTCTATTGTTGCATATGAAAGGACCAATTTGTGTTTTGATCCTGAATTGAGACTTTTTCTTTGCAGAGACAAAATGCACCTCATCTGCATTTATCATTTGCCTTATATATTCTAAAGAAAATATCCTCATAGAGAGGTACCTTGGTAGGTTGTAGGGGGGGAATTCACATCCATAAACTATGATCTCTATGTAATTTTAGTACAGGTACCAATCTCTTGTTCTAACCTGATCTATCAATAACATAATCTTCTTAATTTCTTGAATAACCTTGGGCTATGTTGCACTGCTAAGTGCACTTATTTCTGGATGTATAAATAAGTCCAAAAAAACCTTATAGGTGTAATTCTTTTTCTCTCTCATTAATAAGGTGGTCGAGAAAATGACTGATTATGGCTGGGAGTCATCATTTAATTTCATAATCTCAAATTGAAACCTGTTGGAATAAAAATAAACAAACATATACACCAAAACTGAAGTGTATTTAAACACCTCCTCTGCCTGAAACTTCAAGAACTGATTATGAGTGACATCAGCAAGGAATTTACATAATTGAACATGACTGTGGGTTTAGAATCTGATGAAAGGATAGAAAAGAAACCAATCATCACTTCATCTACCCACTGGTCTGTGTGATGCCCTAACAAATAAGATAAAACAGTAACAATATGTTGGGTCCTATCAGGGAAAATAGATGAAGGATATGGGGGATTCTTTGTAGGCATTGGGGAATTAGTGTCCATGAAGAGCTCCAAGTTTTTAGATCTACTGGAAAAATCCAGCTTCTAGTATAAATCCCTAAGGGCCTCATAAGAAAAAGGAATTTTTTCCTCCAAACTAGGGGTCTGCATCATCTTTTGGATAGATTGAGCATAAATAGAAAAAAATACCTCTCCTGTTGGAGTCAATATAGCTCTCTAGTTGATGTCATAACAAGATTGGCACTTTCTGATGAAATCTGGACAACTATGGGTTTCGGGAAAGATATAGTAAGGCAGCTTGGTTTCCCACATGCCTTTATCATCAACTTCATTAATGAATTTTTCCTCGAGCCAGTAGTAGACATCGAATAAATCTAAGTCAAACTTTGTCTCGTGGATTTTGAAATCTTTGTTTGTTAATGGAAAGTGATCCAGGTCCACCCGAGGGTAGATAATAGGATTGAATGGTTGGTTATATGTCTTAGGAGGTGTTAGAGTCGGCCCTTGCAGCCCTCCGTCAGTGATCATGTCGTCTTTTGCATATTCATTATTAGGTGTCTCGCTTGTTCCACTTCGTTGCATTCCACTAGGAGCATGCCAATGCACTGACGAAGGGGTCTGTCGTCTTATGTTTCCTCATATTTACACCCGCAGTGCTATTTTAAAAATTTTCTCAAAAAATCATTCATAGTCATTGTCATTACATATATGGTCATTAAAAATGTCAATAAGTGTCCTAGGTCTTGGTGTCTAGGGTTTTTGAGTCATTTATATACTATTCATAAAGCCTGCAAGGTGAGAAAAGTTCTGCATTTGTGATTTTTATTTTATTATCATCAGCATTTTAAAAAAAATATATTTCTAGTCCAAAACTCTGTTTTGGAACTAGAAATTTGTCATTATCATTTTGTAATAAATTGTAATTGTTCCGCCATGAAGACATTGTCAAAATCAGACCCTTGATCTCTTTCTTAGCCAAGATAGCCATATCCCTGCAAGAAGACAGCAAAATCATTAGTATCGACCTCAAAAAAGCCAAAGGAAGATTGTATTTGAAAAGCCAAAAGTGAAATTACAAAAACATTTGTAATATGGGTTTGAAATTAGATTTGAAATAAAATCTGATTGTGAAGATATTTGTATCAAGTATAAAAGCCAAACAAGTTTCATTTGAAACAAATCACAGCACCCAAATCGTGTTTTGAAAGTTTGGAGGGCCGATTTCGAGTTTTGAAGTGCGTGGACAGAGTTTTGGGGCTCGCGCGACCCACGCAGAGGCCGAGCGACCCACGCAGGTCAGTTCAGCAGTGTAAGTTTGCAAGGTGCGCGACCCACCTGGGCCGAGCGACCCACGCAGAGGCTGCGCGACCCACACAGACACAGAGTTTTGAAATTTATTCTGAGCGCCCAGCCTTGCTTGGAATCGATGCAACTGGCCTTCAAACAGGTTTCTATCAATTGCTTGATGTTTTTGATTGCGTTGGTGGCATCATTGTTGGTCTCAAATGTTCAAACGGAGGATTTAAAACCCCACAGACATAGCATTCTTGTTTTCAGGGTTTTAAAATGAAAATGAATGGTTGAATGAGTTTGCTTGCTATCTCATGGCAGTGATACCTCCAGTTTTGCATATAATATCAAAACCATATTGCTCTTATGCCCATTTTTCCATTTTGACCATTGCTATTATTATACCATGTTAAAACCCTTTGTTCCATGGTGACTATGGTTGTAATGAGTCTCACTGCCCAATGCAAAAACATTCTCATGACTTTGTTTCAAACTGCCTATTGAGACCTTTGTGGTTATTGCTCATAAACAAACACATTCTATTGATGCCATGCCCTCCATTTGACTAGACTTGTTCAATATTTTGAAGGTTGCCTGCTCCCTTTTGGTCAAAATTTCACTTGCATTCAAAACAGAGATTGTGCCTTTTCCAATCCATTTAAAGCTGAGATTTTATCCATGATTTGATTCCTTGATGGTGCTTTGACGGTGGGAATATTGGTTGGGTGTTCAAACATACATCCTAACTTTGTTTGCACTGCTTTCATATCAGTATACACATTGCCAAAAGCTTGGTCAGAGCCATGTCGGAGACAGAGTCAGAATATGAGCCAAGGTCAGGCAGTGATTCGGTGACTGAAGGTAATGTGCCACGGGGGTCCCGCAGAGAACATAGAAGCGGTGATCATTGCAGAGAGGAGCCTACTTCTTTGGCTCGGTTGCAGGCATGTCCATTAGCTATGGATTGTTTTCGATTCTTGTCATGTTTCAGATTTTGTGAGATGGTTGCACAAACCCGGCCTCATCGTGAATTAGCACGTCTGTTTGTTCTTCATTTACGGGGTGATCGGGTAAGCCTTGCTGGGGTTGATTTCATTGTGTCACCTTTGACTATTGCTCAAGCCACCGGTATACCGAACATGGGCGAGGAATGGAACAAGGGTCAGCAGTTAGAGAAATTTCACTATGAGCCATACATTAAAACTGGATATAAAGCTTACTTGAGTAGAGTTTTTCCATTCAGATTCTTGAGAGATGAGTATGCACTGCTCATGAGGCTCATTATTCAGTATTTTAGTTGTGAGGGCAGGTATGCTCGTCTTTTCTCATACCATGTTCGTTTGCTGATGCATTTCACAAGGGTGCGTATGATGAATATTCCGTATTTCATACACCGCAACATAGAGAGGATGGTGACATTTGTGCAGAAGAAGACGAGCCCAGTGCAGCAGTACAGGAGTATATACCATTTCACTTTGATCAAAATCTTGGTGTTACATCAGTTGGCGGAGCAGGGCATCACTTGGGAGGATTTCATTTCTAGAGACTTTTTCAGAGTGCTACAGCAGCCTCCCGAGGCAGTTCCTGATGCAGGAGAGCCTTCACACCAGCCGGACATGCTTAAGGTTGAGCATATCATCACTCCTTTGGTTCAGACATATCAGCGAGGCCACAGGGCCTTATTTGCAGCGACACGGCGAGTATTATCTCCACATGATGTGGAAAGGGTCTCGCCTACTTCTTCGCGTATAGTCTTCGACAGTAAGAGTCCAAGGCATGATATACCCATCAGAGGTCGACACACCGATATGACAATGACGATGCTATTACTCGGCTCTAGCTCGGGTCGGTGGAAGTCATCCAGGAGCAAAGGGCCGAGAAGGACCAGCTGAAAGACCAATTGCAGAAGGCTCAGTGGGTGATTAACTATTTGGAGCAGCGCAACAAACAGCTCGAGGATGAGCTCACATTTTATGAGGTGCGACAAATCCGTGAGGACAGGCAGTGGAATCGAAAGAGGCCCGGTGACATGACACCAGCTGACCGAGATACTGTACTCACTCGGGTAAATATACATCTAGAGAAGCTATTGGCGAAGGCCAACCGAGACAAAGACATGCTTCGCCACATGAAAGGCCATTACTGGGCTCGCATGCATGTTTGCAAAGCGAGGATGAAGATCATGAAGAGGAGGTTGCGCAAGGCACTTCGACGGCGGAAAAGGCCTAATCCACTTCGTATTTTGGCCGAGGCTTCATTGACTGGGCAAGACACATGATGGAGGACCTCCGCTCCGAATTTGGGCAAATTCGGAGAAAATTTTGTCATTTCCAAATTTTTGGTCTAAAACACAGGTTTTGCAGCTACGTGGGTCGCGCGCTCATGCGCTCGCATTTTTTTGAGACACTTTCTGGAGGAGATTTTTACATTTTTGGATTTTTCATGGTTAATTATGCATCCTCTGAAGTCAACTTAGCATTTCAACAAAATCTGGATGGTCAAACAGCTCAAAAACACCATGAAAACCACCTTGCTGCCACCTTTTGCACCAGCAGAAAGTACCTATGGGAGAATGAAGTTTTGGAGGGTCAAATCAACTCCAAATTCAGATATTCAACTTGGGTTGGAAAGTAGACATCCAGGGCTTTCCAACGAGCTATCATGAGCTCAATTTGGATGCCGGAAGCTACCTCAAAATCAGCCTGGAACATGAGCGACCCACGCAGTTCAGGAGCGACCCACCTAGAGATTTTTCTGAATTTTCAGCTGCCAGCTCAGTATTTCGCCTATTATGGACCAGTTTTTCTTATGGATAGAATTCTTGGGTTTTTATGATGTAAATTCATGTTTTATATGTAACTTTGGCTTGTTTTTATCTCTTCTAGAAGATTCACTCTCAAATGAGTAAAAAATCATGTAATGGATCAGTTTCCACTCTTTTAGAGGCAAGTGGTTAGTTGCCTAGATTGTAGTTCCATGATTAGAATTGGTTGAAACTGATCCCTGAAGAGGGAATTCGACCCCTAGAGGTGGGGAAAGGGGTTAGAGTGATCTATATATTGTAATTTCTGAGGCATTCTACAGGTTGGACTCTTGGGATACTTTTGATACCATTGTACATATTTTCATATTTTGGCTAAGGAAAGATCAGGGGTTTTGCGGCACTTGTTGGGATCCTTGTGGTGTTCCGTTCTTGATGATGTTTCTCCTTTGTTTACTGTAAGTTTCTTCATGTTTAATGTATGCCATCCTTTCATTATGCTTCTGAACTAAGTTGAATGAGTGATTAAGGTTGAATCCATTGTTTACAGTGCTTGGCCTTTGAATTCAGTTAGTTCTATATGTTTTCAGCTGTTTGGAGAGGATCCAAGTTCTCCTTTGCCCTCTTCAGCTCCTCGTCGGTCTAATCTATCCATAAATCCAATTTAAAGCATCAAGATCATCACCTACCTCGCCCCAGCTTGAACTCTGCAAAGGTCTGACCTTATCCCCGGACCCAAAATTTTGTTTTCCCATTACTCCAGCGAAAACCCAAAAAACCAAAAACCAAACATAATTATCTCTTTACTAGCCTAAAATCAGTTCCTATCGTAAGTCATCTCGCATCCTATTGCTTATTTTCTCGAGATTGATGGAGAGAGCCCTCTCCTGTCCTCGTAGGGCTAGCTACGAGGCTGAGCGTGGTTTGATGTAGCCTCGAGTTTTACTTCATTTCAGCCTGAGGTAGATTTGAGTGCTAACATAGTGGCGACCATACTGGGGAAGATCTCAATGGTTTGCTTGTTGATGTGTTTGTTCCATGAGTCTTAGACGGAGTCTGAAGTCACGCCAGGTAGCTTTCGAAACGCTTTTGTTATGCATAAGCGGAAGTAGATAAACGCTGCTTCAGTCGATCTCCGGTAAGCTTGTGTGTTCAGTACTTGATTTGTAAATCACCCCATTATACTTATTCGTTCTAGACCTTTGGATGATTGAGTCTAGAAGTCGAAAGGCTGAAAATAATTGATTGTGTTCCTTGAAATTTTTTCCGAGAAGATCAATACACTGGCTTCAAGAAGGAATACTAGGGCGAATCCTGACCCTGATCCACCAACAATATTCGAAAATCCGAATCTGATTCCAAGGACCCTTAGAAAACAAGGGAGTCAAGAGAGTTCTGAAAGAGAAAGCCAATTGAGTTTTGAGAGTTCCAGAGTGCTTACCCGATCTGCATCCTGTCCTGTCAAAATCATATATGTTGATGAAATCCCCTTTGATGCACGGTTTGAAACATCCTTGTTTGTGAATTTTTCCGAAACCGAATTGTCAAGATTAGTCCCAGATCCATTGTTTACTGAAGATTTGCAATATAGATTTGTTTCACAATACTTGGATAGACAGCTGCAAAGTTCTATTGAGGATACTAACACTTTTGAATTTACTGAATCTGCTTCACAAGTTCTTGACCCATCTGAAATTGCATCAAGTTCACGGATCCCTACTGAGCCTCCCTTTATCCCTACCATTCCGGTTCAGCCTGAGTTTTCTGATCAGAAATCAATAGTAATTTCTCCGTTTCCATTGAATACATCTCGTAGACCTACTGCTCCTACTCCTCCTGTATCTCCTCGACAACAGATTGTCTTCAATCCACCAAGAGCTATGGCTGCTCGTTTTGCACCCCTTGTGTTACCCCAGCAGTTGAATGATATGCCCGCAGACTATCAGAGCAAGATCCCGACATTTGATGGCACTCCACAGAGTCTTCCTGCACAACAGCATGTAGACAATATGGCATATTTCTTTGATCGTTTCGAGATTGATGAAGAAAATGTGACTATGAGGCTTTTTGTGCAAACCTTTGGAGGAGAGGTACGGAAATGGTTCAGAGCCTTGCCACAAAGAAGCATCGATACATTGGCAGAACTTCAGAGGCAGTTTTTAGATCGATGGGAGATGAAAAAGGATCCGCTGCAGATTACTTCAGAATATACAAACCTCAAACGTAATCCTGGTGAGTCTGTTCAGGATTATATCATTAGATTCAATACAGTGTATAATGCTATTCCAGATGACTTGAGACCGTCTAAAAAGTCTGCTCTCCTTAAATTCCCTGATGGCTTTGATCCGGAGATGGCTTATTCCCTTCGTGATAGAGATCCATCTACTTTAGAAGATATGCAGAAGGTCGCTGTTAGTGTTGAGGCAAATCTGAAGGATAAAAGAGCACGGTTGAAAGCGGAGAAAAGAGTGACAATAAAGGAAGAGCCTTCCACATCTATATCAGAACATCACTTGGCTCGTGAGTTGGAAAAGGTTTTAAAGAGAATGAATCTCGACAAATCAGAAACACAGTTTCGAAATCTAAATTTCCGTGGCCAGCAGCAGCCACAATTCAGAATTAAGCAGTGTGAACAAAGAGCTCAAGAGCCAGCAGCCCAACAGCAGATTAAGACCCCTCTTTTGCAGAATTTTGTGAGTCATGATTCCGATGATGATGATGATGTGTCAGGTGAGAAAAATCATTTCTTCACTCCCGATGATTTGCCTATTTATATCACTGAGGATGAAGAATATGGTGAAAGTTCAGTTGTTCAGAAAGATGAGGATTTTATCCTAACAAATGATGCTGATTTAGAGGAAGAGTCAGATGAATACCAAAGAGGATATTTGAATGCATTAACTGCCCAGCAGAAGCAGTATTCATTGAGAAATCGAGATGTGCCTATAAATCCCATTCAGAAAAGAAAAGAAGCTTCAGCACAGAAGACAGATTCACCGATACCACAGAAAAGAGGAAAGGAGACAATTGACCCCGCAGCAAGTAAAGTATCATCAGCTGAGAAGGTAAATCAGTCAAACATAGTGAAAGACAAGGCTGAAAAGAAGGAAGTTTCAGTCAAAGAGGTTGAGAAGGTTTCAGCATTTAGCTTGGAAAATGAAATTTCCAAACTAAAAATATCTATTCCTTTGACGGAGATTATGAAGAACAGCAGCTACCATAGTCAAGTCACCAAAATTCTGAACTTTGATCCAATGATTGACACAGTAAATGTTGAGGATGATCAGCCGGAATTGATTTTTGGGCCTGCATTAAATGGTGAGTCTCCTGACAGTAATGTTCCTCCTTTTTACATCAGTTTGAGGTTACATGAATATATATTGCACAATGCTATGCTTGATTCGGGCGCTTCGTACAATTTGATGCCAAAGGCAATCATGGAAAAGTTGGGATTAGACATTACAAGAGAGTATCATGATTTGTATTCATTCGATTCCAGCCAGGTAAAGTGTATAGGACTCATCAAAGATTTGGTGGTAAGTTTAGATCAAATCCCAGCAAAGAATGTTTTAATGGATGTGGTGGTTGCCGATATTCCTCCACGGTTCGGGATGCTCCTTGCGAGATCTTGGGGGGAAAAGTTGAAAGGTACACTTCAGTTAGATTTCTCTTATGCTACAATTCCAGTCTTCGGTCAAATGAGAAAGTTATATCGAGAGCAGAAAATGAAATACATGATAACTAGCAAAGAGAAGCCAGTCAATCATCCTGTGAATTATGTACATACTGATTTAGAGTCGTTTGTGTTGCTTGCTGATAGTTTTAATGATGTAGAAAGTCAACTAGTTCAGGCAGAAGACATACCAGAGATCAATGAGAATTTTAGAGAAGTTTTGCAAAAAGAAAGAAGAGAAAAACAATCTATTTTGGAGCAATCAGCTGAAGACAATGGGCAGCAAACAGGAAAATCAGAGCCGACACAGTTTCAGCATTTAGAGGACGATGAAGATGGTCTTTGGACCATGGATTTTGATGGTGCAGTGGGCAGCGATGGTGCTGGGATTGGTGTGTGGATTCGAAGTCCATTTTCCGCTCCCGATAAAGTTCCGAGCAATGTGAGAGTGTGTTCTTACAAGCTTGCATTCGATTGTTCTAATAATGAAGCGGAATACGAGGCTCTTATTGCTGGTCTTAAGATTCTCAAGAAGCTGAATGCGAAGAGGATTGCAGTATATGGTGATTCAGAATTAGTGATAAAGCAAGTTAAAGGTGAGTTTCAGGCTAAGCATCCTCGCATGAGGGCTTACCGAAATGCAGTTTTGGATATTTTGAAGTTATTTTCTGATCATACTTTTACATGTGTGCCCCGCATACAAAATGGTGTTGCTGATGGACTTGCTAAGGCAGCAAGCAATCTTAAGATTCCAATGAATTCCAGCAACAAGTTTGAGATACATGTGAAACACCGGCCCACCGTTCCAGACAATCAGCGATGTTGGCAAGTTTTTGAGGATGATGAGGAGATTAGCGAATTTCTGCAGAATAAAGGTAAGTTTAAAGATACCTCCATAGATACAGAATTTGATGATGGTATTGATGACATACAGATAAATCAAATGGATGTGCTGCAACTGAAGGATAACATCATTCCTAAGGGATTGATTCCTTTGGAAGAGTTGTTTGATCAAGATGATGTAGCCCGCAAGCCTACATTGAGGCCAACAGAGAAGGGTGTCGAAGAGGTAAATATTGGGACAGCTGAGAATCCCAAGATGGTAAAATTTTCAAAGTCATTGTCACCAAAGGTAAGAGCAGAATATGTGAAATTGTTGTCTTCATTTTCTGATGTGTTTGCATGGGATTATTCAGATCTTAAAACATACGATACCAATATCATTCAGCATACTATTCCCATCAAACCAAATCAGAAGCCTTTTCGTCAAAAGTTGAGGAGGATCAATCCAAAGCTGCTACCATCAATCGAAAAAGAGGTAAATAGGTTGTATAAGTCAAGAATCATTGTACCTATTCGTTTTTCAGATTGGATATCAAACTTGGTGCCCGTGAGAAAGAAGACAGGTGAGATCCGTTTATGTATTGACTTCAGAAATCTGAATAAGGTATCATTAAAGGACAATTATCCGCTGCCAAAAATGGATCACATATTGCAACGAGTAGTTGGAGCATCAAGGATGTCACTACTCGACGGATACTCAGGTTATAATCAGATTTTAGTGCAGGAAGATGATCGTGACAAGACTGCGTTCACCACTCCTTGGGGAACATTTCATTACGCAAAGATGCCATTCGCTTTAAAGAATGCAGGCGCTACCTTTCAACGTGCAATGGACATGGCTTTTGCCAATGAGAAAGATGTGTTTTTGGTTGTTTACCTTGATGATCTAACTGTATTTTCTAATTCTGATGAGGAACACTTATATCATCTAAAAATTGTTTTCCAGAAGTGCAGAAAATATGGCATTTCGCTGAATCCAAAGAAGAGCCTTTTCGCCATGGATGAAGGAAAGCTCCTTGGCCACATCATATCGAAAGATTGCATTCGAGTTGATCCTGCACGTGTTGAAGCCATACAGCAGATTGAACAGCCCCGGAACAAGAAAGAAATACAGTCATTTAATGGTAAAATGAATTTTCTGCGTCGTTTCATTCCCAATCTTGCAGAACACCTTAGAGAAATCACGAACATGCTGAAAAAGGACAGTCAGGTAAGATGGACAGAAGAGGCAGTAAATTCATTCAATTTGGTAAAGATAGCTCTTTCCTCAGCCCCTATTTTAATCAGCCCCGATTACACACAAGACTTCATTTTATTTTCTTTCGCTTCTGAGCACACATTAGCAGCAGTTTTGATGCAAAAAAGGGATGGAGTTGAGAAGCCCATCGCTTTTTTCAGTAGGATCATAAGAGATGGAGCATTGAAATATAATATCATTGAGAAACAAGCACTTGCGCTTGTAAAGGCCTTGAAGGATTTCCGTGTGTACATATTGCATTCCCACATTACATCATATGTTCCTAACGCAGCAGTTAAAGATGTGTTGGTACAGGCAGATCCAGAAGGAAGAAGAGGTAAGTGGATCGCTGCGTTGTTAGAGTACGATGTGGAGATTAAACCGACCAAGCTGATTAAAGGACAAGGACTCGCCAAGCTCATGGCTGAAACAAATCTGCATGCTCTTGAAATAAATTTGATTGCTGCCATGTCTGATGAAGATGGGGAAAGTACGTCAGTTCAGGTATCCGATATTTTTGTTTCTTCTCCTTGGTATGCTGACATTTTATATGTGCTTCAGAATTTGTCTACACCGCCTGGTATGCCTCGAAATAAGAGTAGAACATTGAAGTTAAGAGCTACTAAATTCTGCATTTTGAATTCTGCATTGTATTGGAAAGACCCCGGGGGTATGTTGTTGAATTGTTTGGTAGAGGAGGAAGCTCAAAGAGTTTTGGAGGATTTTCACAAAGGTGACTGTGGAGGTCATTTGTTTTGGAAGACCACAGCGAATAAGATCCTAAGGGAAGGGTATTATTGGCCTTCTTTGTTTTCTGATGTGTTCAAGGCTGTTAAAAATTGTCATGAGTGTCAAATTTTCGAAGGGAAGCAGAAACTACAGCCTTTGCCTCTAAAACCAATTGAAGTGAGTGCACCATTCCAGCAGTGGGGATTGGATTTTATTGGGGAAATCCACCCAGCATCTTCCGGACAGAATAGATGGATCTTGACAGCTACAGACTACTTCACGAAGTGGATTGAGGCGATTCCCACTCGACAGGCCACTGATGCGGTAATTATCTCTTTCCTTGAAAACAATATTCTGTCACGCTTTGGGTGTCCTAGTAAAATAATCACAGATAATGCAGCAGCCTTTAAGTCTAATAGGATGGTTGATTTTTGCTTTAAGTACAATATTACCTTGGGACATTCGACTGCCTACCATCCGCAAGGGAATGGCTTGGCGGAATCTTCAAATAAATCCTTGGTGAATATCATTAAGAAATTGCTGGAAATCAACAAGAAGGCTTGGCACAAAAAGTTGGTGAATGCATTATGGGCTGATAGGGTAAGTCAGAAAAAGTCTATTGGCATGTCTCCTTTCGAGTTGGTGTATGGGACGGATACAGTTTTTCCTACTTCACTTGCTGTCCCGGTGGTCAAATTGCTTCAGGAGGCTGGAGGTGAAGAAGATCCTATGCAGCGGAGGATTAATGAGATGATTCATTTACAGCAGACACGAGAGGAGGTATTTCAAAATACTTTCAAGTTGCAGGAGCGCATAAAGAAGATCTACGACAGAAAGGCGAAAGAAGATAAGTTTCAGTTGGATGAAGTAGTTTTGAAATGGGATGCTCGTAATGAAGATAAGGGAAAGCACGGCAAATTTGAAAATTTGTGGAAGGGACCTTTTAAGATTGCAGCGTATCGGGGTCAGAATGCATTTCTTCTCAAAGAAATGAATGGAGATGATTGTCCTGGAGGACCGATCAATGGTCGGTTGCTGACGCGCTATTATTTCTGAGTACTTGCTGCTGATCTCATTGTCATTGTATATATCATTTTACTTTTGTTTCATTGCAAGTGTGCACTGATCTCTCATTTTCAGTCTGGGGCCCGGAGCGAAGGCTATAATTCTGGAAATAGAGGTTGGTTGGTTTGAGATTGTCAAGTTAAGTTTTATCAGTCTTCTTGTTTAAAGTCATGTCAGTTTGAGTCTAGTCAGTTTTGGTCAAATTGCAGTCTGTCGTTAGTCAAATCTGCAGTCAATAAAATTGTCCAAAGTTTGTCTTGTCAGTTGAAATAACGATTCCATTGCCCAATGGATGAGAGGCACTGTCTGACTCCCCCATAGATCTGTCGTTCTTGGCATCTCCATGGAGCCACCATCCCCATTGGAGCCAATGTTAGAGTCGGCCCTTGCAGCCCTCCGTCAGTGATCATTTCGTCATTTGCATATTCATTATTAGGTGTCTCTCTTGTTCCACTTCGTTTCATTTCACTAGGATCATGCCATGGACTGACGAAGGGGTCTGTCGTCTTATGTTTCCTCATATTTACACCTGCAGTGCTATTTTAAAAATTTTCTCAAAAAATCACTCAAAGTCATTGTCATTACATATATGGTCATTAAAAAATGTCAATAAGTGTCCTAGGTCTTAGTGTATAGGGTTTTTGAGTCATTTGTATATTAGTCATAAAGCCTGCAAGGTGAGGAAAGTTCTGCATTTGTGATTTTTTGTTTTATTATCATCAGCATTTTAAAAAATATTTCTAGTCCAAAACTCTGTTTTGGAACTAGAAAATGTTCATTATCATTTTGTAATAAATTGTAATTATTCCGCCAAGAAGACATTGTCAAAAGCAGACCCCTGGTCTCTTCCTTAGCCGAGATAGCCATATCCCTGCAAGAAGACAGCAAAATCATTAGTATCGACCTCAAAAAAGCCAAAAGAAGTTTGTATTTGAAAAGCCAAAAGTGAAATTACAAAAACATTTGTAATATGGGTTTGAAATTAGATTTGAAATAAAATCTGATTGTGAAGATATTTGTGACATGTATAAAATCCAAACAAGTTTCATTTGAACCAATTCATAGCTCCCAAATCGTGTTTGAAGATTGGAGGGCCGATTTCAGAGTTTTAAGTTGCGTGGGAAGTGTTGATTGGGCCGAGCGACCCACGTGGAGGCCGAGCGACCCACCTGGGCAGAGCGACCCACGCAGGTCAGTTCAGCAGTGCAAGTTTGCAAGGTGCGTGACCCACCTGGGCCGAGCGACCCACGCAGAGGCTGCGCGACCCACGCAGACACAGGGTTTTGAAATTTATTCTGAGCGCCCAACCTTGCTTAGAATCGACTCAACTTGCCTTCAAACAGGTTTCTATCAATTTGCTTGATGTTTTTGAACGCATTTGTGGCATCATTGGTGGTTTCAAATGTTCAAACGGAGGATTTAAAACCCCACAGTCATAGCATTATTGTTTTCAGGGTTTTAAAATGAAAATGAATGGTTGAAAGAGTTTGTTTGCTATCTTATGGCAGTGATACATCCAGCTTTGCATATAATATCAAAACCATATTGCTCTTATGCCCATTTTGCCATTTTGACCATTGCTATTATTATACCATGTTAAAACCCTTTGTTCCATGGTGACTATGGTTGTAATGAGTCTCACTGCCCAATGCAAAAACATTCTCATGACTTTGTTTCAAACTGCCCATTGAGACCTTTGTGGTTATTACTCATAGACAAACATATTTTGTTGATGCCATGCTCTCCTTTGATAAAATTTGTTCAAAATTTTGAAGGTTGCCTGCTCCCTTTTGGTCAAAATTTCACTTGCATTCAAAACAGAGATTGTGCCTTTTCCAATCCATTTAAAGCTGAGATTTTATCCATGATTTGATTCCTTGATGGTGCTTTGACGGTGGGAATATTGGTTGGGTGTTGAAACATACATCCTAACGTTGTTTGCACTGCTTTCATATCAGTATACACATTGCCAAAAGCTTGGTCAGAGCCATGTCGGAGACAGAGTCAGAATATGAGCCAAGGTCAGGCAGTGATTCGGTGACTGAAGGTAATGTGCCACGGGGGTCCCGCAGAGAAAATAGAAGCGGTGATCATCGCAGAGAGGAGCCTACTTCTTTGGCTCGGTTGCAGGCATGTCCATTAGCTATGGATTGTTTTCGATTCTTGTCATGTTTTAGATTTTGTGAGATGGTTGCACAAACCCGGCCTCATCGTGAATTAGCACGTCTGTTTGTTCTTCATTTACGGGGTGATCGGGTAAGCCTTGCTAGGGTTGATTTCATTGTATCACCTTTGACTATTGCTCAAGCCACTGGTATACCGAACATAGGCGAGGAATGGAGCAAGGGTAAGCAGTTAGAGAAATTTCACTATGAGCCATACATTAAAACTGGATATAAAGCTTACTTGAGTAGAGTTTTTCCATTCAGATTCTTGAGAGATGAGTATGCACCGCTCATGAGGCTCATTATTCAGTATTTTAGTTGTGAGGGCAGGTATGCTCGTCTTTTCTCATACCATGTTCATTTGCTGATGCACTTCACAAGGGTGCGTATGATGAATATTCCGTATTTCATACACCGCAACATAGAGAGGATGGTGACATTTGTGCAGAAGAAGACGAGCCCAGTGCAGCAGTACAGGAGTATATACCATTTCACTTTGATAAAAATCTTGGTGTTACATCAGTTGGCGGAACAGGGCATCACTTGGGAGGATTTCATTTCTAGAGACTTTTCCAGAGTGCCACAGCAGCCTCCCGAGGCAGTTCATGATGCAGGAGAGCCCTCACACCAGCCGGACATGCTTGAGGTTGAGCATATCATCACTCCTTTGGTTCAGACATATCAACGAGGCCACAGGGCCTTATTTGCAGCGACACGGCGAGTATTATCTCCACATGATGTGGAAAGGGTCTCGCCTTCTTCTTCAGTGCAGGTACAGGTACAAGACAGGGGCAAGAGGCCCATGCATGATGAGGGCCCATCAGGAGGCCGGGACACCGATATGACAGTGATTGATGTTGATACGGGCTCTCCTAGCTCGAAGCTGAGGGAAGTCATCCAGGAGCAAAGGGCCGAGAATGACCAGCTGAAAGACCAATTGCAGAAGGCTCCGTGGGTGATTAACTATTTGGAGCAGCGCAACAAACAGCTCGAGGATGAGCTCACATTTTATGAGGTGCGCCAAATCCGTGAGGACAGGCAGTGGAATCGAAAGAGGCCCGGTGACATGACACCAGCTGACAGAGATACTGTACTCACGCGGGTGAATATACATCTGGAGAAGCTGTTGGCGAAGGCCAACCGAGACAAAGACATTCTTCGCCACATGAAAGGCCATTACTGGGCTCGCATGCATGTTTGCAAAGCGAGGATGAGGATCATGAAGAGGAGGTTGCGCAAGGCACTTCGACGGCGGAAAAGGCCTAATCCACTTCGGATTTTGGCCGAGGCTTCATTGACTGGGCAAGACACATGATGGAGGATCTCCGCTCCGAATTTGGGCAAATTCGGAGAAAATTTTGTCATTTCCAAATTTTTGGTCTAAAAAACAGGTTTTGCAGCTACGTGGGTCGCGCGCTCATGCGCTCGCATTTTTTTGAGACACTTGCTGGAGGAGATTTTTACATTTTTGGATTTTTCATGGTTAATTATGCATCCTCCGAAGTCAACTTAGCATTTCAACAAAATCTGGATGGTCAAACAGCTCAAAAACACCATGAAAATCACCTTGCTGCCACCTTTTGCACCAGCAGGAAGTACCTCTGGGATAATGAGGTTTTGGAGGGTCAAATCAACTCCAAATTCAGAAATTCCACTTGGGTTGGAAATTAGACATCCAGGGCTTTCCAACGAGCTATCATGAGCTCAATTTGGATGTCGGGAGCTACCTCAAAATCAGCCTGGAACATGAGCGACCCACGCAGTTCAGGAGCGACCCACCTAGAGATTTTTCTGAATTTTCAGCTGCCAGCTCAGTATTTCGCCTATTATGGACCAGTTTTGCTTATGGATAGAATTCTTGGGTTTTTATGATGTAAATTTATGTTTGATATGTAACTTTGGCTTGTTTTTATCTCTTCTAGAAGATTCACTCTCAAATGAGTAAAAAATCATGTAATGGATCAGTTTCCACTCTTTTAGAGGCAAGTGGTTAGCCGCCTAGATTGTAGTTCCATGATTAGAATTGGTTGAAACTGATCCCTGAAGAGGGAATTCGACCCCTAGAGGTGGGGAAAGGTGTTAGAGTGATCTATATATTGTAATTTCTCAATCATTTTCAGAGGTTGGAGAGGTTGGACTCTTGGGATACTTTTGATACTATTGTACATACTTTTCATATTTTGGCTAAGGAAAGATCGGGGGTTTTGCGGCACTTGTTGGGATCCTTGTGGTGTTCTGTTCTTGATGGTGTTTCTTCTTTGTTTACTGTAAGTTTCTTCATGTTTAATGTATGCCATCCTTTCATTATGCTTCTGAACTAAGTTGAATGAGTGATTAAGGTTGAATCCATTGTTTACAATGCTTGGCCTTTGAATTCAGTTAGTTCTATATGTTTTCAGCTGTTTGGAGAGGATCCAAGTTCTTCTTTGCCCTCTTCAGCTCCTCGTCGGTCTAATCTATCCATAAATCCAATTTAAAGCGTCAAGATCATCACCTATCTCGCCCCAGCTTGAACTCTGCAAAGGTCTGACCTTATCCCCGGACCCAAAATTTGTTTTCCCATTACTCCAGCGAAAACCCAAAAAACCAAAAATCAAACATACTTATCTCTTTACTAGCCTAAAATCAGTTCTTATTGTAATTCATCTCGCATCCTATTGCTTATTTTCTCGAGATTGATGGAGAGAGCCCTCTCCTGTCCTCGTAGGGCTAGCTACGAGGCTGAGCGTGGTTTGATGTAGCCTTGAGTTTTACTTCATTTCAGCCTGAGGTAGATTTGAGTGCTAACAGGAGGCATTGTGCAATCTGTGACAAATTTCACTGTGTCTTTCCGTATATAAAGAAGAATGGGATTGAAAGAAGGAACAGAGAGGGTGAACCGTTTTAGATAAAAATGGGGAAGGGAAAAATATCAGGGGAAGTGTGAACAAACTTGTAGATCACTATGAATTATGCTGATAATCCAGAGTCTATCTTCACTGACCTTTTTTTGTTGATTTCCTACAAATCCATCACCTCTGACTGTGGAATAGTATGAGCATGGTAAAATTTGCAAACTGTGATGAATTCTTGTTTTAATAGGTGATTGGGTGACTGTTTGGCTTGGCGCGGGCCCATTGGACAATGACCCAACCAATTAAATACACAAAAAATATTTCGCGGGAGTGGAATTGATAGGATGGAGGGGAAACGTAGGCGACGACGTGGCGCAACAGCATAGAGAAATAGTCATTTTAACGGTTAGAGACAACGACAGTTTAGAATCCAGTGGAAACCACATTTTGGAGGGGTGTCTCGGCAGTAAGTGGTAAGGGACATGGGGGGGGGGGGGGTGGGGGGTGCAAAATTCCCTAGGCGCGACACTTAGTGGCAACGGTGGTATTGAATACTGTTAATTCTGGACACCCCCACCCCTCGAGGTTAATGGGAGGGGGGGGGGGGGGATTAGCATGGGCTATCGGATGGATAGAAAGTGTGCAGAAATTATGGGGAGATGAGGGTTGGTTAGCATCGATAGGACTTATGATGTGATGGTGAGGTCGGGAAATGTATGTCACATGATTTATAGTTTAGGACTTTAGGATAGGGAATGAACTATTTTAGGGGGTTAGGATAAGGGGAAATATAATTTTTCAGGACTTAGGATAAAATGAGATATGACATAAAATATGGCCTATAGATATTAAATATAGCTCAATCCCTGAACTTTAGAACATATCCCTTGTCCTATCTTTTGGGATGCCAATACCCTTTGTCCTTTGATTTTTTCTCCTTTGACCATAGAAACATAAGACAATTAAACTATAATATATAAGACAAATAGCATATTTCCTCCATTCTTTCTTTTCTTCATCTTTACCTACCCAAACTAATAATCTAAAATTTTTTGTTCTTTTGCGGGGTGTATTTGGACTTGTAGACCCTAAAACATCTTTTCTTTTCAGCTTCTAACCTAACATATATCCTTATTTCTTCCATTGACTTAGATTAAACTGTTGATTCAATTCATTTCTACCTATCTACTGATATGCCAAGGTTAAACAGTTTAGAAAATATTTATTTTCTAACCTATCAACAGAAATTGAAAATTTTTCATTCATGATTAAATTGTAAGATTGAACAAACCTATCTAATGAGTAGAGCACTTTCATTATTATTTCTTTTTTTGGGTTTTCTTTCTTTCTTTCTTTTTCTCTTTTTTTCTTTGTTTTTTTTACCCTCTTTTCTTTTCTTTTTCATATTTTTTTTCATTTGAAATCATTTGAATATTGAAAAATAAATTCAATATGAAATTGCAAAGAAGATGAAATATCCAATCACCTCGAGATCCTGTGATTTATAGGATACTAACAGTGGCTCCAGCTAGGGATGGAACTTCTCCAAGTGAAGTGTTAAGAACCTAAGACCAATAGCCTTGAATGCTCCATTTTCTACAAAATTTTCATCTGATTTCTTTTTTCTATTTTTTATGACTACTCATTAAACTAGGATTAGGGCCTTCTCTTCGGGCTTCAACCTTGTCCAATGAATTATTTAAAACTGTAAAAATGTGGTATTTGCAATGATGAAAAACCAACTTGATTTTTAGAAGAAATAATGTTTCAACATCTTGCCATTAACATGAACTCTAGTCAACTCTGTACCATCCAACTCTTTAAGAAAATAAGCATTGTCTCCTCTGAAAGCATCAATGATATATGGCCCCTACCAAATATTGTCAAACTTTCCATGCTTTCCTTTATATTATCTTCTGGAAACCAATTTCAGAACTTTGTCTCCTAAATTGAAATCATTGACCTTTGTTCTCTTGTCAAAGACATTTTTGATATTCTCTTGAATCACTTGAGTTCTAATATAAACTTCCTCTCCTAATTGATACAACTGAATGGTGTCATTGATCCTTCTTTGTATATCATTTGGTTTAGCTTGAATTTCCTGAATAATTCTCATGACTAGAACTCCCATGCAAGAAGGAAAAACTGCATCCATTCCACAAACCAATTGGTATGGAGACATGCCAATTGATTTCTTTGTAGTAAGTCTATCAACCCAAAGAGAATTGATCAACTTGTTGTGCCATGATTTCTAATCATCCTCCAAGATATTTTTAATGATATTCACCAAACGTTTGTTTGAATATTCAGCCAGTCGATTACCATGAGGGCAATATGTTGTTGAATTCCCTAAAGTTATATGATAAATTTGATAGAAATAAACCATCTTCTTGGATTTAAAGGCTGCAACATTATCTGTAATGATTTTTCTAGGACAACCAAATCTAGAAAGGATATTGGTTTCAAGGAATTTTATTACGACAGAGTCAGTGGAATTTCTAGAAGGAGTGGATTCTATCCATTTGGTGAAGTAATCTATGGCAGTGAGGATCCATTTATGTTGGGCAGAGGATGGGGAGTGAATTTCTCTAATGATTTATAATCCCCATTGCTGGAAAGGGCTTTATACTGAAATAGGTTTCAAGGGCAAGGGCAGTAGCTTTCTCTTTCCTTCAAAGACTTGACATTTGTGACAAGCAATGACCATCTTATGAATCTCAGGAAAAAGGGTAGGCTAGTAGAAAAAAACTCTCAATATCTTGTTTGCAGTGGTTTTCCAATAGATATGGCTACCAAAGTCACCTCCATGAAATTCCTATATAAATTTATCTGCATCATCCTTTAGCAAAAAATTAAGAAAAATACCTCCAATATCTTTCCAATACAAAAAAATTTCCGGAATGCAGAATTTAACCACTTTAAGTTTTAGAAATCTAGCCTTAGTTTTGGACAAACTAGGAGGAACATTCAAATTTGAAAGTACATACAAAATGTCAGCATACCAGGGAGAATTCAGGAATGCTTCATCAATCAATGGAGTCACCAATTCCTCTTGATCATCCAATGAATGAACGATGTTGATGTCCAATGCATGAAAATTTGATTCAACCATTAATTTAGCTAACCTTGGCCTTTAATCAACTTGGTAGGCTTGATTTCCAAATCATATTCTAGGATCACATTAATCCATTTGCCTATTTTCCCATCAGTACCATTCTATGTTAAGATGTCTTTAACAACTACATTGGGGACATAAGAAATGACATTTGAATGTATAATGTAAACTCTAAAATCCTTTAACGCCTTGACCGAAAAAAAAGAATGTATTTACATGATATTATATTTAAATGATGCATCTCTTAATGCCTTGTTGAAAAAAGCTATTGGTTGTTCATGCCCCTCTTATTGTTTTACCATTTAAACAAAATAATAGTATGTTCGAGAAGAAAAGAAAAACATGAGGAAATATTTAGTAAAATATGGGTTGATTAGGGCCAGCTTTTTTTGTCAATTCTTGCTTGACTAAAATCAAAAGATTTTCTTCTATAATCCATTTAATTTCTTAATCTTTCTTCAGCATATTGGTAATGTTCCTCAAAATTCTTTCCATGTTGGGTATAAATCTCCTCAACAAGTTGATTTTACCAATGAATGATTGGAGTTATTTAAGATTTCTAGGATGATTGCTTTTTAGCATTCCTTCAATTCTAATAGGGTCAATTCTGATTCCATCTTGACAAATAATATGACCTAGCAGTTTTCCTTCTTCAAGTCCAAAAAATGCTTTCTTAGGATTCAGGGAAATTCCAAAATTTCTGCATTTTTCAAAAACTCTTCTCAAGTGTGCTAAATGCTCTTCATAAATTTTAGAATAAACAATGATATCATCCAGATAAATTATAATAAAGTGGCCAATTTCATCAAAAAATGCAATATCCATGGCCCTTTGAAAGGTAGCTCTAGCATTCATTAATCCAAAGGGAATTTTCACATACATGAAAGTCCCCCAAGGAGTATTAAAAGCTGTCTTGTCTTGATCATCAGGATGTACTAGAACTTGATTATAACCAGAAAATCCATCTAACAAAGAAATCCTACTGGAACCTACTACCCTCTGCAATATGTGTTCCATTTTTGGCAAAGGGTAAGTGTCCTTAAGAGATACTTTGTTAAGATTTTTAAAGTCAACACAAAGTCTTATTTCACCTTTTTTCTTTCTAGTTGGCACAATGTTGGATACCCATTTGGAATATCTGAGTGGTACTATGATTTTTGACTCATACATCTTCTTAATTTCTTTCTCAACCAAATGCATCAAAACAAAGTTTATTCTGCGCAGTTTCTGTTTGAAAGGTTTTTTATCCTCCTTGATTGGAATCTTATGTTGTATGATGTTTGTGTCATAACATTTTAAATCCTCATAGCTCCAAGCAAATACATCTATAAATTCTTTGAAGAAGGCTATATATCTCCTTTTTGTAATGATAGGAAGTGATTTTGACAGCTTGATGATTTTGGGGTTTTTTTCAGTGCCTATATTACATTCTTCAATATTTGTTCCAGATGGTTCCATTTTGGGTTTCTTAGCCACATCATTAAATTCAAATAATTCCTCTAAAGGGACCAGCCCTTTAGGTAGAGTATTGTCTTTGAGTTGGAGTACTTCGAATTCTTCTTTTTCAAGGTCTTTATGAATTTATGTGTTATGTACAATTTTATTAGCTAGAATATTTACATTTGTATTTACATCAAAAACAACAGATAGTTTTTCTGCACTATTTTGTACTTCAGTAAGATTATCTTCCTCACAATCTAGGTCTATATTATTGTCTTAAAATTCATCTTTAGATTGTAGGAAACTTTCAATTTGTTTATCACTGCCAAAAACTTGCCAGTACCTCATGTTATCTGGTACAAAAGGACGATGTTTGACCTATATTGTGTACTTTTTGTTTGGGTGTGGTATTTTACATGTACTTTTTGAAAAAGCTAAGCCATTTGCTAGGACATTTTGATTTCTCGGAATAAATGCTAAATCATATTCATCAAATGTTCTCAATAAATCAAGTACAACATTTCTATAGCCTCTTAATATGGGATGTTTTGTTGCATATTGTCCTTTTATTTGTTTTATTACTAACTCATAATCACCATGTACCGAAATCCTCTTTGCTCCTAATCTTTTCAACATATGTAATCCTAGGGGTAGGCCTTCATAATCTACAATGTTGTTTGTGCACTGAAAATTTAACTTGTATGAATGACCTTGTGCACTATTGTTTCCTGCATTATACACCCAAATACCTTCCCCTGAGCCAACTTTGCCACATGAGCCATCAAAGCTCATGTTCCAAAGAGGTTCATTTTCAGGATCTGTTTGTATTGTTTGCATTTGACTGTCATCATTTTCTTTAAGATTATATTCTGTATGGGAAACCTATGAATCCATGCCTCCATCCTTATACTGAATGAAAGAGTCAAGGTCAGTGTGAATAGAGTACAGAAGGTAATTGTGTGGTTTTTCTTGACTACTTACCATGTACTTCATTAATGTTTCCCTATACAGTCCTCTTGGTTGACCAAACACTGGTATTGCAACATATGTCATGTCCATTTGCAGGGTCCCTTGTAGTTTTTCTCCTGAAGAGTGAGATAAAAGCAATACATACTTAGGGGGGATGTCAAATACAACTATATCCATCACTAAACTCTTTGCTAGTATGTGAGCTAGAGTGACACAAATATATTTGATAAGACCTAGACACCTAAGTTTACTGGAGTCAAAAAAGAACAAATCTTTATAAGGTCTAGTGATTTCAAGGCCAAGCTTTTCCATGACAGCCTTTGGCATAAGATTATGTGATGCACTTGAATCCAACATGGCATTATGGAGAATCTTTTCATGAATAATTAGACTAACATTAAAGGGAGGGGCGCCTCCTTCTTGGGATTTACCATCAACTTTTGGCCCAAAAAAAAGTTCAGGATGATCATCAATTAAATTGACAGTGTCAGTAATCTCCCCTATGTTTATTATTTTTAGGACCTGAGACCTATACACATTCTTATTGATCAATTCCGTGAGAAGGATATATATCTTCAATTTTTCAAGTTCACTCTCAATACTGAATGGTGTTTGAGTTTTTAGCAGATTTGACAAATCAGTTCTTTCAACCACTACCTTTTGGGTAATTTCACTTTGTTTTCTTGTACTAGGAATTTTTGTCTAAGAAATTCTAACATGAATATCCATTGTTTTCTCAGTAATATTTTCTCTGTTTTTTTTCTAAGTTATTTAATTTTTTCTTTGAGTTTTCTGTTGTTTTATTAACATCAGGTACAAACAGTTTCTTGGCATAATTTTCTGAATTCTTTTTATTGGAATTATCTAAGTTTTTCTTACTACTTAAATTGTATTAACTATGAACCTCCATAATGGAATTCTCAAATCCCAGCTTGAAATCATCAAATTATTCAGATTCTAATGCTGTTTGGGTCAGTGAAAATAATCCTTGTTCTTATTCAGTGAGAAAAATAGAGTCATCCTCATTAATCTCCATTAAATTTATCTAATTTTCCTCAACTTCCTCAACTACTCCTTCATCTTAACCAATATAATTTTCTTGAAAAGGAGGCCTAATTTTCTGATCATGACCTCTTTTATCTCTCTGTCTAATCTGAGGAGGGTTTCTTCTAGGATTCTGATTTATTTTTTGAGGAGATGGTTGATGTTCTCTAGGAATAGCCCTCTCATTTAGACTAATTCTCTTCATCATCCTCTCCATATTCCTTACCAAGTTGTCAATTTTAGCATCAGATGTAGAGGCTACCGGTTCTTCTCTTATGGTAACTCCCATCTCAGTTCTCATCCTAGCTCTTTTTTCTAACAAGTTGGCTTCTACACTCATAGCATCTCTTTGCATTTCTTCTAAAGTTGATGAGTCTCTCCCTAAGTTGATAGGCCATGTCTGGGTCAAAACCATTTGGGAATTTAACTAGGACTAACCCTTGCGGTGGTTTCATGTGGGAAGGAAGTGCATTATATCTACTATTAAATCTAGTACAGTAGTCTTGTACACTCTCTCTTGGAGACCTCTTGATACTCTCATATTTTGATGAAATCTGTAGTGGATTTTTCTTGATTTCCCATCTATTAATAAATGTTTGGTGCAAACTAGGGAGATCATGGATACTATTAGCAGTTAAACCCTTGAACCATTTTTTGGCTTCACCCCCTAAACTCTGAGCAAACATTCTCAATTTTACACTGTCTTCATAAATTTATTGTAGGTCAAAACAATCATTCATTTTATCTATATGTTGCTAGGAAGTCATAGGACCAGTCCCATCAAATTGTGGATTCTTATATTGGTAATCCTGGGGCATAGGGGCTAAAGATGCTGGCAGCACAAATGGGGCATATCTAGCTGGCATGATTGGTGGAGGTGGTGGAGGGAGGTGAACAATGGATGAAGTAGGATGGGTAGAGGTAGTGGGAAAAGATGTTTGTGTAACAGTTTGAGTGTGAGGATGAGAAAAAGTAGTGGTAGGGATTGTGGAGGCAGTAGGACTAACTAACCTAAGATGGATTGTTTGAGATGTAATTGACGAAGTTGCTATGGTTAATGCGGTTAACTCTACAAATTGCTAGAGATAGGCATCATCAACATTTGAGGTAAAATCGGTCACAAAATATTTGAGAGTATCAAAATCTCGAAGAAGCTAGATATCAGATTGAATATTGAAATAGGCTTCTCTTACTGGACATTGATATAGGATATATGGATAAAAAACTATATGGTTAGTCCAATTCTTAGATCTGGTCCAAAATAGACCTTGTTCAAAATGCAAATCAAATTGAATGTCTTGCAAAGTGACAAATTTTTCAGGGAGGGAGTTAGATCTGTGGAGAGCTCTACTACTAGTTTGAATTTCAGTTCTAGGGGTCTTTCTCAAAATATTCTCAGGATTGTCTACTATAGGAGGAGGATTTGGATCAGGATGGGATCTAGTGGATATTATTTTAGGAGAAATAATTTAAATCAAAACCATAGACAAATTGATTATTTCAAGTTGAAAGAAACCAATCTTAAAATAAACTCCAACAACTGGGGTTTTTGAATTCGAATGAAAGAGTGTTTTTTCAGTTAAGTCCCCAGTATGGTCGCCACTATGGTGTCACTCTATAATTTATAAGATTGGAAAGAATAATTTCAATTTCTATATATTTTTTATGCTTGATGAAACTTTACTTTTTCTTCAATATCAGGCAACAATCACATAAGCAATAAAGTAAAATGCTGATAGAAAAAACCAGTAGATCGACATAAGACAAGCCAGAAATGTATAAGTGTGTTGGTGTGTTACGACAGTCAATAGGATGCTTCAACCAGAAAAGTTTCAATATGTTCAGCCAACCAGCAATGTCACACAACCCTCTAGGACAGCCAAATGGTCAACTGAAAATTCAACCCAAAAATTCAATGTTGTCAGTCAACGGTGAATGCAAACAGCAGCAACAGCTAGGTCAATGCAGAAAAGTAAAAGTCAACGTCTTGTCTCAGGAATAGTGCTAGAAAATGCAGATCAGGAAAACTGAACCTTTGGGAGAGTTTCAGGTCCTTTTGACCTTTTGTTGACCAAAGTCAACGCTGGCCAAATTTTGCTACATAAACCCTAGTCCGAAATTAGAAATGTGTTGTTGCTGGAATTTTCCCACGTGTGGAGAGAAGAGCCACCAAGGTCATCAAACCAGTCAGATGAGGAGAGAGAAATGTGTGAGGATGAGATGAGTTAAAATGTACTCCAACGTTGACCAATATATATCCGTCAATGAGGGTGTGTGACACAACTGCTGGGGCACAAAACCTTAAGGCCGACCTACACATATCTTGAATAAATTCAAAGTAAATTTTCTACTCATCAGATCAAGATGATCTTTAGATCTAGGTTGCACCTCTCTGAAAGAGGAGTCCAATAAAAATATTGGTATCTTCATATGATAATCACAACATGGATTTTGGACCTGGTTGTCCAAAATTAACACTCCCTCTCAACTAGGGAGAACTCCATCCACCTGTGCAATCCAAACATCGTGTGTCATCCCATTTTAACTTGCTTTGTTGGCGTTTTTATTTCAGAACAGAAGTGGGTCAATCACAAATACATCATCCCTGACTGACAGATTCACCCTAGAGGTCCGAAACCTATATAGGACTCACAAAGGGTCTCATACCAACTTGAAGTTGTTTTACCTGACCCGAAGTTAGTTGGAGGTCTGAAACCTCACTATACTTGATCCTAGATCAAGTGGTTGGACCATGCCATCTTAGATAGAGAGTACAAAAATATCTGATGCGTCCATCAGTCTTTGCTATTAGTCTCTAGTTTTTCCCACCTCATTGGCCAAATGAGAGGTACTTCCCATGAGCCCTATACTCAATGGGTAGGATGCATATGGGGCACAAATAATGAGAGGTGAACCAACTCAATCATCACAACAGTGGGGAAAAATCACACCAACAAGGTTCGGCAAGCCTAGCCCTGTGGTTGCTTATAGCTCCAAGAATCTATTCCCAAAGACCCCCCAGAGCTCCCAGAGCTCATCGTCCAACATGACCCTCTGCATAGGGTCATTCCACGATACTAAGACTCTCATGAAAGGTTAGGAACTTGACCTTCTCAAGGGGATTTGTGAGAATATCTGTTACCTTCTCATCATTTCCCATATGATCGAGCCGTATGGTCCCTCGCTGTACCATATCTCGGATGAAGTGGTACCTGATATCAATATTCTTGGATCGATCATGGAACATGGGATTCTCAGACAACCGAATCCCACTCTGGTTATCACAAAGTATTACGATAGTATTTGGCACATTCCCAAACAACTCACTGAAGAGATTTCAAAACCAAACTACTTCACAAAAGGCCATACTCGGTGCAATGTATTCGGCCTCTGTGGGGCTCAAAGCCAATGACTTATGCTTCCTGCTCATCAATGATATCGAAGCAGGTCCAAGTGTGAAGCAACATCCCGATATTCTTTTACGATCCAACACAATTCCATCCCAATCGACATCAGTCTATCCAAGGAGTGTCATGCTCTCGGCAGTGTATCTTAGCCCATGGTTTATCCTGCCTTGAATATATCTCAACATATTCTTGGCACCAACCCATTTAGTCTGATGAAGCTCAACCATATGTTGACGCAAAGTGTTCACTGCAAAACATATGTCTGGACTGGTGTTCACTAAGAAAATTAGGGCCCCTACGAGCTGATGATACTTAGTAGGATTTTCTAACATGGGGCCAGTAGCGCTGCCACTCAACTTCTTAAAGTTGAGCTCCATCAGTGTCAACACGGACTTAAAGTCCACCATACCAAATCTTTCCAGAAGCTTCACAATGTATTTTCCTTGAGAAAGGAAAATCTCGCCAGGTCTCTGCCAAACCTTCAGTCCTACGAAGTAATGCATTAGTCCTGGGCCCTTCATCTCGAACTTAGCAGTGAGCTCCCTCCTGCACTGTTGAATGAGAGGGTCAACACCTATTAGGAAGAGGTCATCCACATCAAGCACCAGAATGAGAGGCTTCTCTCTATCACCCTTGAAGTAAAATTTCAGATCAACACTACTACGAGTGAAGCTGAGCTTCATCAAGTAGCTATCTATCCTCCCATACCAAAATTTGGGTGCTTACTTCGACCCGTAGAGGGATTTCTTCAACCTACAGACATGGGTGTCCCAATCCTGGACTTCGAACCCTAGAGGTTGCTCTACATACACCTCTTCTTTTATTGCACCATGCATAAATGTGGTCTTCACATCCATCTAATGAAGACTCCATCCTTGCATAGCAGCAAGGGCTATGACAAATCAGATGGTGGTATATTGGGCCACAAGTGCAAATATATCATCATATTCTATGCCTTAATTTTGAGGGAAGCCTCGACCAACGAATCTTGCCTTGAACTTTTTAGCACTTCCATCAGATCCATGCTTGATCTTGTAGAGCCATTTCGAGATGACAACTTCTTTGTCCTCCGGTCTTGGAACCACATCCTAGACATCATTCTTCATTATGGACTCATACTCTTCATGCATGGCATCCTTCCAGACTTGATGTTTCACGGCTTCCTAAAAAGATCCAGGCTCACATTGTAAAATAGTACTTGTGGCTACTAGATACCCTTGGTATCTATTCGACTTCTTGCTTTCACAGAATGTCCCACTTGGGGCCATATGTCCCTTGACATCCTCGAGAGTGTCCCTGAGCCATGATGGTCTCTTCCCCAGTGAAGGAGGTGGATCAATCGCGTCCATCGATCCTTCAGCATCGGGCATCATCTCATCCTTTAGTTCTTCTTTATTTCCAGGCCTTGCTTCATGATCTTCCTTAGATCTCGGAAGATTGACTACTTTCCTCAGGAAATCATCTTTGTCAAAGGTGACATCGTGGCATATATCCACTTCGATTTGACTAGGCACATAAAATCTATATGCCTTCAAAGTTTCGTTGTAGCCCAGAAACATTCCCTTATTCCCAGAAGCACCCAAATTTCTCCTCTTCTCTTTTGACACATGAAAATAAACAGAACATCGAAAAAATATAAAATGTGAGACATCAGGTTTCTTAGAGTGAAAACCTCTTCGGGAGTTTTGGATTCTAGAGAGGAAAGTGAGCATCGGTTTTGTATGTACACAACAGTGTTCACAGCTTCTCCCGAGAGAAAATTTGGTAGACCATTGTCACATAGCATGGCATCGGAAGCTTCCACAATGGTTCTATTCTTTCATTCAGCAATGCCATTCTGCTCAAGAGTATACACATTTGTGGTCTCCCTCTTGATGCCAACTTCTGTGCAAAATTTCTTGAACTCGTTTGTCTCATATTTGGTGCCATTATTGGTCCTCAATATATTGATCTTCTTCCCTGTTAGATTTTCCACCAAGGATTTGAAGGTACGGAACTACACGAAAGCCTCAACCTTATTTTTCAAGAAGTAGATCTAGTTTTTGTGAGAGAAGTCATCTATGAATGTAATATAATACAAAAATCCTCCCAAGGATGTCATGGGCAGCATCCCAGATAGATCAGAATATATTAATTGTAAGACATCAGATGTCTTTGTCACACTTGAGGGGAAAGGTCCCCTTGTATCCTTTCCTTCGGCACAACCCTGACATGCACCTTCATGATTATTTGAGAACTCGAGCATCCCTGTTACTACCTTCCCTGCTTCGGGAAGGGCCTTGTAGTGAACGTGTCCAAACCTTTGGTGCCATAGTTCAGTATGTCAAATATTATCACATGTCATCACTCCTAGTGGACTTCCTCCAACCTGGTAGAGTGTATCAACTCCAAACCCAATCATGATAGCTTCCTTGAAGCTCTTTTCCAGATGTACACCTTCCCATCAATGAATGCCACATTGAAACCTTTGTTTTCCATGGCCGATATAGACACAAGGTTCTTCTTCAAATTAGGTACATAGAGTACATCCTGCAAGTGGAGGACTTGACCTTGAGACAAGTGGAGGGTCACAGTCCCTATCCCTTTCATAGGATATGTGGCATTATCTCCAAGGATAATTTCCAGATTAGTATCCTTCTCAACCATATCAGAAAGTGCTTCCTTGAAACTAGTGATGTGCCTTGAGGCACCACTATCTATCAACCAGACAACCATAGTATCAGGTGGAGATGCAATAGAGAGGGCAGATACAAGAATGAATTCATTTATTTTATCAACAAAATTTAATTCCTCATACCTGGAATTTATTGACCTTTTGAAAGGTCGACCATTTCCGCCAGAGGGAGCCTTCATCTTTCCCTTGAACTTTTTGTTCCTTTTATTTCCATTCCTTCAGTTGTTGTTGTTGTTTTTGTCATCATCGGGAGAATCCTTATTGAAAGGGAATTCTCTAGCATAGTGACCTAGCCTATGACAAGTGTAACACTTTCCCTTCTTTCCTTGGGCCCCTGATCTTCCTTTGTTCCTTGGACCACTAAATTTCTTCTTTCTAGAATGAGCATCGTAGGAAAATTTTCCTTCATTTTCATACTCCTTCATCCTTGTCTCTTCTTGTACGCATCTTGATAATACTTTGTTAAAGGTATCACATTGTTATTGAGAATGGTAGAATTGAACACATGCCATTTGGATGAGAGCCATCCGAGTGCGGTGAGTACCATCTCTTGATCAGCTATTGTCTCCCCAATAACCAGCAGATTGTTCCTGATCTCGGTCAACTTCAAAAAATATGATTGAACGGACTCATCCCTGCCTTTCTTCATATTATTCAATTGATTATTGAAGAATAGGACTTGATTCGCATTGTTGGCCTTTAACATGTGGACCAAATTATCATAAATATCCTTAGATGTTCCCAACTCAGAGATGTAGGCAACTAGACTCTTGTGAATTGAGTCGCTGATCATCAGCTTTGCTTTGATATCCCCCTTCTTATACTTTGTTTTGGCAGCAATAGTTGCAGTGGATGGAGGTGTTACACAAAATTTTGGCACTGTCCCTGAAATCCCCATCTAGCCCATTGGATGGTCATTTCCATGATCAATAAGCAGTGTCATACATTGTAAAGACCATCATTGTACCCCTTTACATGAGAGTAATGTCCCTTCTGCTGACAATTCCCTGAGCAGAGACTTAAAAACCCTTGTTTTTTCCTTAGCGCGGGTAATCAGTTATGCCATCGCACTGAAGAGGAAAATTAACATTGGGCCCCATGCTAGGTGGCGCTCTGTCCCAGTTTTCCACCTGCACCAAGCTGTTTATGGAATTTAAAAAAAAAATAGAGGCAGATATTCCACTCCAACCACCTCGAGGATGAGTCATTGGGAGTGGCTAAAATGAAAAACCACGTACTCCCTCCTTTAGGTTTATGGTTTCCACCTCTTATGAGAACTCCCTAAAGGATAGGCCTCCCTCCCACCTTTGTAGGGCTCCTAACCTCCTCCTTTTCCTCTATAAAAGAAGCTATCTCTCTTAGAACAAGCTAGTTGAACTTGGACAATTAAACATATTATAGCTGAATTACTAGAGAAGATAGAATAATAAGGAATTACATTGAGGAAGCTTGAATCCATGACTTCTGAGAGAGCTTGAGTCCATGCCTTCATCCCGTCCAAATTCCCTGATGAGCATCTAAGACGCGCTTCGGCTGAACCCCGCTGGAGGAGACTGCGACTTCAAAGCATTGGTTGTAACTCTTCCTTCTATTCATTTATATACATGACTATTGTTTGGTTCCCATTTTGTATTATGTTAGATGCTTAATGCAACATGCTTAGCCCTCTTTGACTGACTGGTAGTTATGAGTGAAACCATTTTGTCATATGTTGTCCTTGTTTCTTGTTCTATGTGTAGGTATCCAAGCGTAATGGCGGAAGGATTGTTATTTTCCAAGGTAGGAGCGAGAGGACACCACCACTACAGCAACAACGACAGCGTTGGATTCCATGTAGGTCGATATATTGTGTCCTTTTTTCATTCAATAATTAGGAAGAAACACTTTAGCATGTCCCTTTCTTTCTAGACCCACTGTAGGGCTAGAGGGATTTTCTCTGTCCACATAGATGATTTACCTGCTTAACAAATTGGTGACTACACTGGGGATCAGTGTGAGTTTTTCATTTCATCTTGCTGGGTTAGTTTCAATTATTGGTTTATTTGTCTGTCTTTTGCTAGTTTTCTTGCTTAGTTTACATCCTCTGTTCAACTCGAGAGTGTCAATATTGACCTATGCTCATTAGGTTTTGGTTTTTCCTCTTTTTCCCATAGTTATCTGGCTTGGCGCGCTTTTCTACTAAGCAGTCATGCCAATTGGCATAGGTTTCTCATTTTTCAGTCGCACCAGCCCCTGTATGGCACGTATTACAACCTTACAGTCACGCCAACCCCTGTCGGATTTGGTTAGAACTCCTTAGTGAGTATTTTGGTCAATTGTGCTTGCTTCTGGGTTATTTTTTATGTGAAATTATGCCTTTGGGATTGTTTTTGTTACCATCGACTTGATTTTCTCAGTCATTTTTCCATCTTATTATCAGTGTCAGTTGAGGCCCTAGGGTTTCTAGGTGTCCTAGTGCACTGAGCCTTCTGTTAGAAAATCAAGTCGGTTTTATTGTTGTCAGTCTCATTCGTGGATGGATTTCACTTAGTTTTCTTGATCATTTTTAGTGATTTGTTTGGTTGCAGAGTCATTTCGTTTTTCTATTGATTCTTCGCCTTATTGCTCCAAGCATAAATTACATCACTTGTTTTGGATCATTTTGAAAACTTTCTCTTGGTTTGAAATATTGCGACATTAGTTTGAGTCCTTTCTTGTGTTTGTTTTTTGTTTTATTGAGTCATTCAATTTTGATTCCTACGCAACACTTAAGCAAGTGTTTGTTTTCGTTTTTAATGTAATTAGTGCATCATGTGCTTCTTTTCATTGAAAATTAAAAAAAAACAATTTTTTCATTCTTTCTTTGCATTGAAAGTGAAATACTCTTTTGCATAGCTGGCATCTGATTATCTAGGAAAGAGTTTCATTTTTGTTATATTTTGTTAGATGCATTAGTGGATTTCTTCGCATAGTCTCATTGTTTTCTTTTGTTTGAAAGATCTCTATCCTTCTCAAAATTAGCATTCATTGAATCAGAAGTGATGTTCATTTGCATATATCTTACATTTAGGAGTTTTGAGATCCAAATTTGATAGGGGCTTAAAACTGAGTCGTAATCCAAGATAAACTTTAAAATTTATTTAATTAACCTAAGGAAGCATTGAAACCTAACGAAACATTTTTAGTGGTCTAGGCTAGAGACGTGTTCCAACATCTTAAAACCTATTAGATGTCGTTCGCCATTTGGATTTAGACAGCGTTAGTACAGACTTTTTCTCCCCGTATCGTTGAGTATATAAAGGGATAAACCTCTAGGTTGCAATCGTTTTATCCATAGGAAGCTGAGTCTGTCGCCTTGTAACCGTGATACACTGAACACAACATTCGGGGAGACTACCTGCATGTACGTTAAGTCCTTGGTTATTTTTGTTTCATTTGATCACCAAGGTGTATATGGTAGTTCACGGAAACCTGATATACCTTCTTTCTTAGTATTCCAGAGTAGTCATTTTGATCTTTTCATGACTCTTTAAAAATTTAAGAGATCATCGAGCACTTGTCCTTTCACGCTCGTTTAAAATTGAAAGCGACTAGAGTCATATTTTGCCTATTTCTCGACTCTTTAAAAATGAAATAGCAAAATATGGTTTCAGTGTCATAAAATAAATCACATACGATCACATGTCCATTAAAGTTTTATTACTTGGCCTGTTGTTTTTCCTTGGTTTTGATCTTGGAGTCCTCGATTGGTTCTCTTTTTTTCCTTTCTGTTTTGATATAGAGCCATGGTGGAAGAACTACCAGTTTCATCGTCCTCACTACCTCCTAGTGGTAGTTCTTTCCCGGACATTTCTTTTGAAACTCCTTAGTCCACTAGGTCTGCCAAGATCTCACAGCCTATCCTCTCATCTGTCTTGCCTCTTGCTACTCAATCTCCTCCTGAAGAGCTAGTTGAGTTCAATTGGCCTCCTTTTGGTGCTTGGTCTGGTTTTGGGGAAGAAGGAGATTTTCCTCCTCTTACGTCGGGCTTGCCATTTTTTTCTGTTGATGTGCCTCCTAGTCCCCCTAGTCTTTTCAAAGATCTTATGGCAGAGTGAGACATGGACTTGTCTAGTCCTATTGGTAGTGAAGGAATGTCAACTTCTACAGGACAATATAAGTTTTTTTAGAAATATGTCCCTCATGTTTCTACTCAATATTCTCCACCATCGGTGTCACTTCTGCTTGGATATCGGTCCTTGAGTAAGATTATGTCTAGTGTTGCCTCCATTGCGCAACCCAGTACAGTAACTCCTCCTCAGAGTTCGGTATTTCCTTCATTAGGAAAATCGCCTTTGACACCTAGTTCGTCGGTTACTGTTACATCTGTTCTAGTCCAACCAATGGTCTATGTGGCTTCATCCACATTGGTCATTACCCATCCGTCATCTAGATCTTTTCACACTCGCAGGTCTATTTTTCTCAATCCTACATGGCCTGTTAATCCAGGCTCGGGTAAATCACAAACCCGTGCCATGGAAACCCCATCTACCTCTACCATGCCTATGGTTTCTACCTATGTGTTTGAAGAGCAAATGTTGGATATTCACCGATGTTATTCTCCCTCGACGGAGGCCACACTTGCTTCCAGTGCAGTTTCCACTACTCCTGTGATTCTTAGAGGTCTTACTTTTGAAGAATATATGTTGGCTCTTCAGCAGCAGAGTTCTCAAGGTTCTCAGCTGTTCCAAGCTCCTGAAAATCTTTGATTCCATCATTATGATGTTGTTGGTAATCCCGTATATGTATATCTGCACCATTATGATGAGAATGGTAATCTGGTCTATTTGCCTCCTACTAATCCTTATTAGACCATTTCTCATTTTTAACCTACCTTGCCTATGCAACCCTCTGTGGGACAACCTTTAGCTTAGCAGGGCCCTGCTTTTGGTCTGCAGGGACAACCATATGGTCCACAAGGCCAAAATTTACGAGGACAAACTTTGGTCCAACATGGACAACCCTCTGGTATTTCGGGTCAACCTCTGAATCCAACAGGATTATCTTATGCTCCTGGGTGGAAAATCTACCGACCACAGGGACAACCTGCCGCACCACAATAGTAGCCACATGCTCAGTATGGCTCAAATTTTGTGCAACCAGGACAACCCTACGGTCCTTCTCCAAGTCAACCTGGTCCATCACAACCATCGGGTCAACCTTTCCCACAAGGCCAACCTGGTGATCCTCAGTACTCAGTTCAACCAGCTCAGCAACTAATTCAACCTTCTCCTTAGACGATTCCATAGTTTTCGTAGCTGGTTCTACCTATCTATAATCAACTAGTTTTTCCTACTCAACAGCCTGCTCAACCAGCTCAGCCGGGACCACCTGGTCAACCGCAAGGTGCTTACTACCCTCAGGGTTCATATCAATCGATATATAGTGCGCCCCAGGTTCCTTACCCTCAAAATCCACCTGTATATCATCAACCTCAAAGCCATGCTTACATTCCATAGCAGAATCCTTATACTGCTCAACAACAACCTTAGTGGTCTACTTCGACTCAGTATCCTAGTCCTCAACCGAAATATCAACCGACTTATCCTGCTTCTAATCCTTATGATCCGAATCCTCCGGGATAGAATGTGTGGGGACAAAATCCTGCTTAGACTGGGTGGAATGTACATATGGGTCCTTATCAAAGACCTTCGATGACTTTCAATACTCAATTACCATTTCTTGCTATGTTGGAATTACCTGATGTGTCAAAGTTGATGACACAATCCCATTCTTCAAAATCTGTATTGGCCTCTGGTTCCAACCAAGGTTCCTAGTGATTGTCCCAAATTTGAGGGCAAGTCTGGTGAAGACCCAAAAGTGCATGTTATGACTTACCATTTGTGGCGTTCCTCTAACTCTTGGGTTGATGATTCTATTAGACTTCGTCTTTTCCAGCAAACTCTTACTGGTGCTACTGCAAAGTGGTACATTGAGCTATCTCGTGGTGTCTTCCAAGATTTCAGTTCTTTAGCCATGGAATTCCTTACACACTTCCAGTTACCATTCCGCTATGATATTGGGACACACCTCCTCACTTCATTGAAACAGGACTGAGCTACTCATATCTTGGATCGTATTCATGATTGGTGACGTCATCGTCGCATGATCAAATTTGAAATTCCTGATCAGCTTCTAACTCATTGGTTCACTACCTCCTTTTTCAATCAGATTTCCAAAGACATCACTATGGGGGCATGTGTAACCGAGGAAAAAGCCATTTCTTACGCTCAGTACCTTGATCTTGTGTACTCTTAGTCTAGTGCATTATATGATATCTTGCCTGATGCTCCCCGACCTGGAACTTCTAAACCACTAGTGACTCCATCCGTTGATGGTATTATTGGTTCTATGTCTCAGACTTCTCAGAAGTATTCATCTTCAAACTCTAGGAAGCCGAAGTCCACTTCTTCCAATAATGTTACTTCTCAATCCACTTCGAATTCTGGTAAACCCGCAAAAGTTAATGCCGTTCAGGCCAATCCTACGGACAATGCTTCTAAAGGTAAGAAGAAGGGTAAAGGTAAGGCCAAAGCTGATACCCTGAAATAGGATTCTCAGAAACCTCGTGTTGGCGATTTTTCTCAACATAAACCAAAGTACCCTTGTTTGATTTGTGACAATGATCACTTCACCAAGGATTGTCCTCGACGATCCGAAGTGAGCCACTTGCTCAAAGGCACCCAGGAAACTCTGGTCATTCTTAAATAAACTTTCCCATCTCAGCGGACTTAGATGGTAGAGAAATCTCCGTCCTCTACCCCATTTGGCTCTCAGGTGTTCATGATGAATGATTTTGTAGCCATTTCTATTGCTACTCGATCGAAGGATTATACTGGCTCGTGTTAGGCTATGGGAAAGGAGATCGCTGATGGTCATCCTCCTCTGCCTATTATTAGTCCTCTTGAAATCGAAAGGCCCAATGATGAATCCATTGTGCGACCACCTTCCAAAGGTGTACTCCGCAAGTCTTCTTATAATCCTAACACCCGTGCCACTCACCATTACAATATTATTGAGGATTTGGCTTAGGTTCCATCTGCGATGTCCGTGTTAGAAGTACTTCAGATTTGTCCGTCGTAGTGCAGAGCTTTGTTATCTGTGATTGGTGGGATTGATCCTACCAATACTAGCCTTCTTGCTTTTGATCTAGAGAATTTCGTTCCACGACTTCCGCATCAAATTGTGCGCATTATTCAAGTTGCTATTAATGGTCTCGACATCCATTGAGTTGTCATGGATGAAGGTGCATCAACCTGCGTCATGTCATATTCGTGATGGAAATCCATTGGTTCACCAGCCCTGAATTCATTATCAAATGCGCTAGAAGCGTTTGATGGAAAAGAATAAAACCCTTAGGTGTTCTCGCTAGTTTACCAATTACTTTGAAAGGGAAGATAGTCAATGTCAAGGTCAAAGTCGTTGATGCTAAACTCAATTATAATATTCTCCTTGGTCACAGTTGGACTCATGCCATGTTGTGTGTTTTGTCCACTCTCTTTTGTGTTTTGAAATTTCCACATGAAGGAAAGATTGTTACTATTGATCAAATGTCTTTCTTCACCTCTTCTTCTGAGAACAACGTTCTGTATGTGGATCAGATTCCTACTCCCTACAAAAGCATAGGGCCTCGTCTTTTTAAAGATCTTGCCCTCATGGGTATTTTTCCTTTTCTTCCACCGAATACTGTTCAGATTCATATGATTTCTCGGTCTGATGACCCATGGATTATTCCTTCACCCGAAAAAATTGATTCTTTCAGATATTAAATGCCTTTGAGTCCAATTGAGATTGATTATTATGAACTCATCACTGCTTTGGAACCTCCATCCTCTGAATGTGCTCCTTTGAGCATGTCTCTTGACATTTACTTTCAATCCCCCTGTCTTGGTGATTCAGGTTCGCCCGATCCTTTGAAAGAAATGTTTCCCTCCAATGAAGCCATCGTGGAAACCATGTCTCTTGAGGATCTGCTGTGGAATGATGGTCATCATTGTTCCTCGTTTATGGCTAGCCTTAGGGCCATGTCTACTTGTCTCCAGCGTTTTGTATCTCAGGTTCCTTCTCCCCCACTTCAATTGCCTATTTTGACACATGACATCTTTACGGAAGGTAACTTGAGTAACATTACAAAAACGATTCCTATTGAAATTTTCGTTAAACCGGGAATCATCAAGAACATCCATATTGGGGTTACTTTTTCTTCTAATGAAGTACAAGTTTATACTTGTGAATTTTGTGATGTCTTCGCATAGTCCTACGAAGAAATGCCTCGCATTGATCCTAGTATAGTGTGCATGAAATTCCTACTTATCTTGGGTCGAAACCTGTTCGCCAACGTCTTCGTCCCGTGCACCCTCGAAAAGTTGCTGCCATCAATAGCGAAGATGAAAAAAATCTTAGAGCTAGTTTTATTTATCCGATTCCTTTGAAAGAATGGGTCTCTAATATTTTTACTGTAGATAAGAATTAGGGAAATATTCGCGTCTGTGTTGATTATTGTGATATTAATCGAGCTTGTCCCAAGTATAATTATCCTACCTTTATCGATCAAATCATTGATGACTGTGCCGAGAGTGATATTTTTCCCTAATGGACAGTTTTTCTGGTTACAATCATATTAACATTCTCCCAACTGATCAACAAAAGATTGCCTTTATCTGTCCTTGGGGTACTTTCGTGTATAAGAAGCTCCCTTTTGGCTTAAAGAATGCTGGGGCTACGTTTCAGTGAGAGATGTCATATGCTTTTCATGACATTTGCCACATCATTCAACCTTATCTAGATGATCTCCCCACTCATTCAGCTTAACATCCAGACCATCCTAACCATCTTCGTCTGATTTTTCTTCTTATCGACGTTACAACATTCAGCTTAATCCGCACAAGTGCATCTTCTGCACTGATTCCGGTAGACCCTTAGGGTTTATCGTATCCAAAGATGGAATTCACCTCGATCCACTCAAGGTTGAGGCTATTATTAATCTTCCCTCTCCCTCCTCATTACATCAGTTTCAAAGTTTGCAAGGTAAGGCTAATTTTCTACGTTGTTTTATACCTAACTATAGAGAAGTGGCTAGACGATACATGCAATTATTAAAGTAGGGTGTCTCATTCTATTGGGATGAGATTGCTCAAAAGTCTTTTGAGGCCCTGAAGATGTTGCTTGTCAACGCTCCTCTGCTGCGTCCTCCTAACTGTCACCGTGATTTTTCCCTTTATTTAGCTGTCGCTTTCAATACGATTGCCATGGTTATGGTACAAGATGATGATGAAGGTAATGAACATGTTATTTATTACTTGTATCGTAACCTTCTTGACCCTGAGACGTGCTATGCACATGTCGAGAAGTTAGTGTTAGCTTCGGTTCAAGCCGTTCAGCATTTTCGTCATTATCTTATTTTGCGTACAATGACTGTGATTTCCAATTGCAACCCCATGACCTATATATTGTCTCGAAAATTGCTGGGGGGAAAATAATCAAAGTGGATTTTCATCCTCCAAGATTTCAATTTGGAATTTACTACTGCCAAGTCAAACAAGTCACTAGTCTTTGCTGATTTCATTTGTTCCCTCCCTTCAGACTCTCCTTCGTCTCATTTTGAGGAATACATTACAGATGATATGCTTTTATTGATTAGAAACCTCGATCCGTGGTACCATGATAGCATCGTTTATCTCCAGACTTCTACTTTCAGATCTGAGTTGACGAAGGATGCCTGCCGACGCATCCGTCATCAGTCGCAACCTTATTGTATAGGTAGGGATACCCTCTATCATGTTGGAGTAGATTCCATTCTCCATTGATGTTTGACCCTTGAGGAGGCTAATAAAGTCCTCAATGATTGTCACAATGGCACCTGCGGTAGTCACATGTCTGGTTTTTCCACCGCACAAAATATTCTTCGTGTTGGTTATTTCTGGCCTTCTATCTTCAAAGACTGCATTGTTGCAGTTTGTAAATGTCAAGATTTCCAGGTTTATCAACACAAGATGCGTGCGAGGCCTATACCTCTTCATTCTGTCATTACCGTTGGTCCCTTTGTGAAGTGGGGAATCAATTTTATGACGTGTAACCCTCACTTGGTCGGGGGGCATGTTTATATTATCATAGCCATGGACTACTTCACTAAATGGGTCGAAGCAATGCCTACACTTGCTGCTGACGATAAGAAAGCTGCTCAATTAATATTCAATCAAATCATTGCTAGGTTTGGTGTCCCTCAATCCATCATTACCAATCATGGTTCCCATTTTTGGCATTACATGGTGGCCGAGTTGACTTCTAAGTTGGGTCTGCGTCACGACAGCTCAACGTCGTATTATCCTCAGGCCAATGGCTAGGTTGAAGTCATGAACACAGTTCTTGTTACCATGCTTCAACGTACAATTGGGATCCATGAATCCAATTGGCATCTCATGTTATTTTCAGCTCTTTCGACATACCTAACCTCAGTTAAGAGTGCAACCAGATTCACCCCTTTTCACTTGGTTTATGGTCTGGAAGCTACTCTTCCGATTGAATGTGAAATACCTTCGCTCAAGTTGGTTGTTGAATTACTGCCGAATACTTCACCAGAAGAAGAGTGTCTCCTTTATCTCAAAAGGTAATATGAAACCCGCCGCTTTGCTGCTTTGGTTATTGAAGCACAGAAAAAGTGGGTCAAAGCTCATTTTGACTAATCAGTGTCCCCTCATTCTTTCGTTGAAGGAGATTTCATCCTCCTGTACGACCAAGCTCATAATAAGCTGGGGGTAAGTAAATTTCAACCCATGTGGCATGGGCCTTATATTTTTAAATGTGTATTGCAGAATGGGGCATATGAGCTCATTGATTACAAAGGTCATCCTTTAGAACAACCCAGAAATGGGTTGTATCTCAAAAAGTATTATGTGTGAGTGATTCATGCATGATTTGTGTACATAGGTGTTTTTTTAATTTTTGTACATGTTCGATTTGGTGTGCTTTGCGAGTGTTTTCCTGATTATTTAGGTCTTGCTTATTTGTGTAGATGTCTATTACCCCTTATGTCGGTTTCGCGGATGGTGCCTCCCGCAGTACCAGGAATTTGTCTTCAGCAGCCTCGGTAATCTATCATCCTGCTGGTGAGTTGATATAACTACAAGGTATTTGTCTAGGACAAACTACAAACAATGTCATTGAATATAGTGCAGTCCTTGAACTATTAACCGAGGTAATCAATCTCAGCATACGCGCATTTCTTGTAAATCTAGATTCACAGCTTGTTTTTCTATAACTCAATGGTCATTTTTCCATCAGAAACCCATACATTCTGAGATTTTATTTACGTATTCATTTTTTGGAAAGACATTTTGATTTTATCACATATCAACATATTCCTAGATGAATGAATGCATTAATTGATACAGTGGCCAACATTGTATTAGATAGACATTTGTGTAGTTTGTAAAATCATCATCATATGAAAAAGATCCATGTAGGAAAATAAGATATATATATATATATATATATATATATATCGCGTGTCTACATCAGTGTGCATCATACATTCAAAAAATATGTGTGTTTCTGTTACATCTTGAGACACCATGTCTCTAAAAATATGCAGATATAAAGCCTAGGTGTCTAATCGTTGTGATGCTCATGCTAGCATGTCACTGCCCGTACAAGCCGCCTTAGCAAGTAGTGAATACGACTTGGCACCCCGATGGTATGTCTCTGGTAGGCACGAGGAACATCGTCGGATTGTGCATAATCTCGAACTCCACGTGTGATCCCCTCTAGATTGCACACGAGCTCTTCTTCCTCACTTCCCTCACCATGAGAGACAAAATCATGAGGAACTCACCTCGCTATCAGAGACATTCCCGCAGGTCTCTGTGGGCCAAAATCTGCAAATGCATAGATATAATGTCAAAACATACATAACTTTAAAAAGATCATAACACTCATGAAAATTAAAAATGAGTCTCACCTAAATCTTCATCCCAGTCCTCTCCCTCCAGGAGTGGGAGGTTCGGATCACCAGTAAATTTTGTACCAGAGTAGGGCTAGTCCTCCACGACAATCAACTGTCAGCGGAGCCAATCAAAAAAATTATGTCTCTAGGAAATTTTTTGGCTGCCTCGTGCCCTTGGTATCAAAGGCACCCATCGGGCCATCTGTGGTTCTCTCACTGGTGTTGTTGGGACTATGACCTCCTGACAGTGAAAAATGGTAGTCGTTATAGGAAGAAAAATACCAGAATATACCCATAACTAAATTCTTCAATTTTCCCCTCTTGAATTTTGTTGGCTGGCATTTCATGTTTATTGTCACAGTCTCTACCCAGTTGTAGATGGTCGGTGTCAAGTAGTCTATAGCAAGAAGCAACTGTGTTTTTATTGCTTCATGTGGTGCTTGTGTTCCCGCATCTCATGTGATGGTATGTAACACTACTTTAAGTGCTAAGTCTGGGATCATTTGGATATAAACCTTCTCACTTCATGTTCCCTTCTGTGCCCCTAGACATACCCTATCCATCACCATAGACATACTCTCCATGCAAGACCAGGTACCAGTTAGAATCAGTGCTGCTCCCCTCCATGATAATCCTGTGATAAATTAGACGTTAGAAACATCAATCTCAAGTTCTTGATCTCGAAGGATGAAATTTTCCTGGTCCTCATCCCATATGCTAATCAAGTATTGTAGCAGCTTCAGTTGAGCACAAATACACGATGTCAAGAAGAACTTATTTAGTCCACAGTCTCTAAGAGCTTCCAGGCATCTCTCATTCTCCATGAAAAGCTCATCTTCTTCACTATGTTCCTGTTCTTTCCATTCAATCACCATTTTTCCGCTTTATACCTGTAGACATATTCATATGAATAGTATTAGCCTTTTTTAAGCTTGAATTTGTGAAATTTTTACTTATTTCACTGATATTTTTGAATAAAAATGGTTTGCACCATCGGCGCACCCTAGTGTAGAAAATTGGGTGGTTGACGCGACTCCATGCCCAAAACCCACGCCAACCGCCGTGCCCTAATTTTCATATTTCCTCCCCCAAAATTCAAAATTGGAAATTGCAGGCAGTAAGAAATGACTCAAAATTAACGGAGAGATCTCGACTCTTACCTGGAACTGACAGATTTAAGATTGGTCTGCTGGATTGTTCGCTATCGCTGCCGCAAAATCACACAGTAAAATGGGTAACTATTTCTCCACAAGAGGTAAAAAGTGAAAAGTAATTATTTCTACAATTTTTGGCATCTTATAACTTTTTACAACCCTAATTAGGCTTTAAGACATGTTTTTTGATTATTTTATTATATTGTTTTCAAGAAATGGGTTTTACATGTGTCTCTTGTATAGCAACAAGTTTTTAGGACATAGTGATGGCGTAAATAGTTAAATTTTATACTTTTTCGGACTCTGTAAAAACATGAAAAAGTCACTACTGGAGTCATATTTCAGCTCTTTTCTGACTCTCTCAAATTGAAAAGATTTCCGAGACTCTTATTGTTTCAAACTCATTAAATGGCTGAGAAGCGATATCTACCCAATATACATTTACCCCTTTTTCTGGCTGGGATAGATTATTTACAAAAAATGAATACCTTAGCTTATCACGACTAAGAGGTTCTTTCAGATATTTTTTTCTACCTTTTCGGATGTAAGAGACTATTTACGAAAAGGGTCATGATGGATTTTTCTTTTCTGCCTTATTTTCAAACTCTCTAAACATGAAAAGATGCCGAGTTATCCCTTTTTCAGACTCGTTAAACCCTGATGACATCAGATTTCGTCGCCATGACATTCCTCGAGTTCCTCCTTCCTAGGGCTCATAAAATGTACTAGGTTGGATTTATCCGAAGGAAAAACTTACAACACAAGCATAAACTATCCCCTTCAAGATTTTTTTAAAAAATAATTGGGGTACTCACCAGAAATGGTGGGGGAAAATGGAACCAAGTTTTATTTATGTTGGCAGTATGTCACTCTTGAACATGGCACTTGTCTGCATTCGTGTCAGGTTGGGGACATCTCATTTCATCACTTTTTCCTCCATGGGTTTGGGTAATGTCTTTTGACCTCTCATCTTCTCTTTTCCATGTAATCATGACCTCAGATCCTTCGATGTCAAATATTTCCAAATCCAGTGTCATGCTGCTAATAAGTTCAAGAAAATTTTTCCTCTACAGTTTTCAACCTCCCCCTGATTCTCTGTTGGTCCTGTTCATCATCATATTCCTTTGTCTCATATCGATGATGTGGGAAACATTATGGCCCACCTTCGATCAGGTCACTTCTTGTCGACTTCAGCTCATTATCTAGGAATTTGATCTAGAGACTCTATTCTCGTACCTTGGAGCCTGCATGCCTTAATGGCAGGTTTTTCACATTTGACGCAAGGTCCACATCATTGGCCTTCGATCGATTGATTCTGGGGATGTTCGATGCCAGTTCATTGTTCACATTTTGTGGATTTTACTAGTTTTACCTTGAGATCCATTGTCGTTATTGGTGGTTTCTCTCATGCATGTTAACAACTTTCATCATTGGCTGGTAATCGGGTGATTTTCTTGCATGTTTGACTTCAACTCATATATTCGCATGCTTGAATTTGTACTTGTTTGGGTCGAGATGGAGTGCAAGACCCTAGATTTTTTCTGGTGAAATCCAGGCTGCAGATTTTGGTGGATTTTCATGACTTATTGAATGACTCTTTTGATCAGATGGCTGCGACCATACCTGCCAGATTGAGTATAAATCAAGTCTAAATATTGGGCAGGAGTGATAACTTTCTCTTCTATGACGATGCCACCCTTAGCCACATCCTTAGTTCTAGATGGTAACAGGGCCTTAATGAACCACTCAACAAGGAGCTAATCAGGAATAAATGTCTTAACCATTCTACGACGACGACACCACTCATGACTATGATCAGAAATGTGAGTAGAATTAGTCTGTTTGAAATTGGTCAAGAGCTCTGTTCCAGTTTCATATCGAATGGGTAGTTGGAAGTGAGTAAAAAATATAGTAGCTAGGGCAGTGAAATTATCAAAATAAGCTCTAGGTAACTCAATATACCATTTTGCAGCCAGACCTATGGCCGTACGCTGGAAAAGACGTAGTCGAACAGAATCATCATTTAGGGAATTTGATGAACACCATAAATGATAAGTCATAACGTGAGTCGATGAGTCTTCCCTAGGGTTTCCATTGAACTTAGGAATATTTGAGGGTAATTTGTGAGGTATCATCAGCCACTAAGGAGCATAGTTTATTGGATCATTAGTTAACCAGTTTAAATCTGGTAACTCTAAAGTTGCAACAAAGGGAAACTGTCTATTAAGGTCAAGTTGGGCATAGCCATGGTAAGATGGAATTGATTGAGTAACAGGCCTTTAAGCACTAGCATAAGGAATCTACTACTAGTAACCCAGATAGGGGTTTTTTTGAAAAGCAAATGCTTGAAGATTCTGTTGACCAAAACCTGGATATGATACTTGTTGAAATGAAGTCTGAGGTATTTGTGCCTGAGGCTGCCAAGGGGTCTTTCCACCAATGTTATAACCAAATTAGAATAATTTGGATTCGGTTGATAGGTATAACCAGGTCGTGGCTGTGACATCCCATAAAATGGTAGACCAACTTGTAAATAAATGATTCCAGATATAGGTTTTTGTAAATTAACTTAAGGATTGGGAGTCTGCGAACCCAATATTTGAGGGTATTGAGTTGAAGGACCCGCTTGATAAAGTTTTTGTACAAAATTTTGATTCTGTAACAGGGGTAATGATGTATTAACATGTGGAAATGATGTGGGTGTAACAGGTTGAACTGGTTGATACGAGTGTATAACCGTTTGTGGTTGGATAGTTAGAGTGGGCTGTCATTGACAAACATTCATTTCGACATTAGGTTGACCAAAAATTGATGGAGTAATATCATAGTTGGTGACCAAAGGTTACCCCCTAGCATGAGAAGGATAGTAAGATGGAAAATGTTGCTCTCCAAATGTTGGGAGACCAGTTGATATGGTACTTGAAGGAATATACCGAGAAGAACCAGCTTGATATTGCCCTGATGATGTGTATAAAGAATCAAGTCGTTTAGTACTCACTATAGGTTTACCAGTTAGAATACCAGATGATGACATTGGTAAAGTCCATGGATTTGAAGATGCACCAGAGAAAATTCTAGATAAATATTTATAACCTAATGTGACCATAGGGCCACCATGAAAAAATGACTCTGGTGAAGTTGTAAACATCGACGGGGTAGCGAGGGCAGGTGCTGATGTAATTGGAACATATGGCCCAACCGAAGATGTTGGTTCAAGCATGGTTACTTGACCAAATGTATACCTTTTTGGATCAATGAGATTTTCAATAGGAATAGGATCAAAAAAAGTAGATGGTGATGATTGAGAAAAAGACTCGTACAGGTAAAGGTCCTCCCAAAAATGGGTTGGAGTTAAAGGTGTCTCGTCTTGTGGGATTTCTTCAATCGAAATTAAACCAGGTGGAAGTATTTCACCGTTAGGCCCAAAGTATATTTCAGGTGGTTGACTGTGTGATATGGGAGACTCAATGGCTACAGAAATTTATGGAATGACCAATATAGGAACAAATTCTGGTTTTTCGACTTATAGATTCAGATGTTCTGGCAAATAGGAGATAGGATCTCGATCAACTTCTAGTTGAAAAACGTCGGGTCTAGGAGGTATGGTCTCACTGATTGGATGGATCATGACCATGGGTAGATGTGAGGACTCCGTTTCGACAACAGTAGACCAACCAGGATGTGTAGAAACAACTTGAGCTAACTCTGGTATATGGGAAGATAATGTTTCACTAGAGGTATGAATAGTACTTGATTCAGTAGAATGTTGTTTCCTTCGCCGACCAGGAGTAACTTCTGGTGGTAAAGGTGTTTTTAATTCTAATCTACGTGAACGACGGGGGAAAGGATTTTTTTCTTCCAATATTACTGATTTATTTTAACCAAAAAAAAAATAAAAAAAAATAAAAGGGTATTGCTAGGAAATTTTTTTTACCAAGAAACTGTGAGCTGCAAAATACCTCTAGGCTAACCAAGAAGTACGGCCAGGAAATATCCCCGAATGATATGTTCGGTGTATCAAAATTGACAAGGCGGTCGACCCTGTTCACTATGGATGGATAGCACCCTAAATTTTTCCTCCCAAATATACCCAAAGGTATGTGGAGGCCCAAGTCTGTATTAGCGCTATCTGATGCAAAACCGCATAGTGAGAGCACCCCTTTATACTTTTCATATTGTAACATCACCCTATATACCCGAAAGTACATGGACAAGCTACGATATACATACGTACGTGGAGTGAGGTATCACACTTGGAATGTATCACAGAAAAGTTAACGACAACTGCTATATTTTACGACGCTAGAACAAGTATCTAGCCTAGACCTTCTAAATGTTATCATTATGGTTCCAATGATTTTTTAGGTAAATTGAGATAAATTTTAAGTTGATCTTGTTTATCAATTTTACTTTAAGGTTTACCGTGATGATGTATTTGTAAATTCCTAAAATGCAAACTAAAATGATAAGAAATATTTCACTTTTAGTTTTTTCAATGAAAATCCTAGCTACTAGAGGGAAAGAGCAATCATTTTGAGAGAAAAAAAATCAAAAAACACAAACTAAATGCAGCTTTCCTAAATCGTTCCTTTTACGAAACACACAATCCACTACATGCAAATGTAGGTTTTTCTTTTCAGCTCCTTTAATGTTATGAATGCAGAAAAGAAACGAGGTGCACCAAATCAATAAAAACAAATGCCTTTTACTTCTGAGAAATGAAGAATGTAAACAACAATTTCTCTTTTGATGGAAAAATGAGGAATTTAACAACAATTTCTCCTATTAGGAATGAAAAATTTACCACAATTTCCTTTTTCAAAAGCAAATGGATCTAATGCAGCAATGAAAATAATTTGAAATTAATTCGTCAATGATAAAGAAAAATAATTTAAATAAACATTGAACAAAATTTTCTTTCAAAGGAGGAAGAGGTAGATAAATTCACACGTCAATTTGAGGTATTAGGCTCTTTAAAACACAACAAACAAAAAAATGAAAACAAATTGCAATGAAAAATTCAATGGAATTTGGATGGCTTCAGGAGGAAACATAGTCTCTAAGGAGAGACAATGCATTGCAACGCAGGTCTGAAAGGGAGACAGTGCTATGCAAAGCACTCGGTCATGTCCAACAGTTCATTGGGCGCAGTGTATAAGGAAAAATACAACTGTTTAACACACTTATAATGAAAATTTAGATTTCAAAAAGCCTAATATTTCTAAGTAAATGATATTGGGTGAATAAACAGAGAAAATCAGAGGAAAATACACTAATTTTGAAGGGTAAACTCCCCAGCGGAGTCGTCCATTTGTTATGTGGAATTATGGACTACAGATAAAAATTATTCCCTAGATGTAGTGCTTATCTAGAACAACAGGTTAAATACTTTGCAACTACTTTTCCTAACTATAAATAAACACATGAAACATATCAAGGAACTTAATTGGAGTCCAAGTGCTTCTTATTCTCCTTCTATCACTCTTGTTGTAGATTCAAATCTGAGCTAAGTCACCAAAATATTCTCTGTAAAGATGAACACTAAACAACAAAAAATAGCAATAATACAGATGTCTATTCAATTTATTCATTTAAATCGATAAAACATGAACGATATGCATCAAATAAGAATTCATTATATGAAACACATGAGCTTATATAGATACATATGTGGGAAAGTAAGCAACAATCTTTATTAATGGATAGAAGGGGAGGTTACAACCCAGTGATTGATTTAGTGTCACCATCTCCAGCAACATCCCAGCCTCATCACAATGCATGTCTCTCCAGCGACATGTCACTCAGATCAATTCCTCAATTGAAATTACACCAAAATTTCTCTACTCAAATTCTTCCTTCTCAAACACTAAGATCTGTGCTCAATTTATAGAGGAGATGAAGGTATTTTTACAATAATTGACTTTCTAATAATAGGAAAGACATGTTCCCAGTCTCAGAGGTATCAAATGGACACATGGATTCGAAGTTTGACACACGTGAACCCTTCTAGAAGGCACTGGCCAAGTGGAGATTCCATAACAATGAGAATTTTTCTCCCAATGTGACCAACACACCCTTGAATGTCGGGAAGTTCTTTGCAGAACACCCTTGAATGGGGTTACTTTCATATGCAATGCACTTAGTCCCTTTAGAGGCAACGTTGGTGAGATCTCATATGATATATTATAAACTTCAAACCTTGGAAACCTTTGCAGATGAAAGTCATGTATGATTTGTCTTGTTCTTTGTCTTAGGGCATATAACAACTGAAATGAAAGGGGATGGTAGACCCTATTCATTGGTCCTGGAGATGATGTCTAGTTAACCAGGTCATTGGGAATGGTGCCCAAATTTACCTATAATAACAAGAAGGGGTGTGTTAGGTAAACTTGACTCGAGATAGAGTCAATGTTGACTAGGGTAAATAGTAGTGGTTTTGGGGCAGATGGTATTGTGCACCCATGGTTTTTTGGCCCATGGTATTTCATGTAATGGAGCCTATAAAAGGCTAGGAAGAATTCATTTTAAGGTAGGCCTAGAGGTGAGCGGTGAAGGGTTACTTAGTCAGTTTAGCTATAGTTTTGGCCAATGATTAATGAAATTTCATTGGTTGGGTTTTGCCCTGGATTTGGGGTTTTTCCCTGACAAACATTTGTGTTTATGTTAATGATTTGTTGCTGGCCCTTTATGTTTGTTTCTCTTAGTAAATTGTTTATTATTTCTGCTGTAATTTCTAACAGGGTGGATAAACAATAAAATATTATATCATGTCCCATTGCATGCCTTGAGCCCATCCGACCAAGGATGGGAAGATCAACATAAAATATGTGGTATGATTTCCTTTAATGAGGATTCTATTCATTATTTCTAGGTTGGATGGTAGTTCTACACTTCATGTGGCCAATACGTCATACATGTAGTATGCTATAGAATGTATAGAACCAACATTTTTCAACTAGAGTGAGGGAGTAATTGTTAACATGAACGATAATTTGACTAAAGAAAAAGATGGAAAATTGAATAATTTTGGCTATGGTTCAATCCTGATCCCCTTTTCATTAGAAAGGATTCCATTGATATAACCTTAGCATATCACACTCAAGCCCATTGATTCAAGAGTCCCACAGATGAGGAGGTGGGTGGATCTCATGTCCCGACATGTAGTTCTGTCAGTGAAAATCTTCTCACCACCTTATTAAGATGACTACGTAGGAAGCTCACTATGATAAAGGATTATCGGTACGAAGGGGTGTATTTTTGTGGAGACCTTGAGCTCACACATATTGATAGTGAGCGATGGGGTGCTATAGGTAAGAAATCTTGACCATTTTTTATTTTAAGTTTTACAATTTTTTTGTGTTTTTGATGTATCCAAGACTAAATTTAAATATGTACATATAGATGTTGGACCCATTTGACCCATGGGTTCCTCATATATTCATTCTGTGGGAGACCTATAGAAGGTACTAGTGCTAACACAATCTATTGTAGTAAGATGAGACGTATTACAAGATCTCAATGTGATTGATACCCTAGCATAGGTAAAGCATCATATGGAAGGGTTAACACATGGCATAACTGAGATATTAGTCGGCCAACTTCCTATGAGATTGAAATGACACACTATCAGAGTTCTTGGTTGTGTTAATCGACTACTACACAATATAACACATGTTATGGCATGTTACCATGATCATTATGATTAGTATACTAGGAGGCTTATAGCCATATTGCATTTATGTTTTGGATATCATAGGCCGTGTGGCTATATGTGTCTCGGGCACAAATTTTCTAAAACCAAACTCTTATATATATACAACTATATTTAGTGTTTCTTTATATTTCTATTATCTCTTTCAATGGATGTGATGTGTATTGAAATTTATTTACATATGTCGCAAATGTCTATCTAAAACATGATTAGACAATAAATTTTTCAATGTGTTTATATTTATGGAAATGTGTTGATATTGGATGAAATCGAAGTATCTTTCTAGAAGATGAACCTTCAAGAACAAACAAAGCATAGTTGGACTTCTAACTAAATAGACATTAGTCGGTTGTATTACTACAAGTTTTGTGTCAATTTTGATGACCATATGACAAATATCATGCTAAATATCATTAGAGAGTAGCTCTATCACGACACTATACTCAACGATGTTGTTGGTAGAGAAACCCATTAGTGTAAATTTCAGCCTAAAAGTGCCGATGTTCCATGTCATAATATGTAAACCAATAAAAATGCTTTAAATTTAAAAAGAGGTATATGTAAATATTTTAGAGCGAAAGAAATAAAAACTACTTTTTTTAATTGTATTTATGGCTTATCTCCTTATAGGTTTACTGAAAGTTTAGACACTCATTAGATGCGGAATTAAATTCCACATCCAATGAGTACCCTTATACATACTTTTGAGAAGACCCACCTTGATAAAAATTACATATACATTAAAAAACCATGTTTTAACACGTTTTTTAATTTATCCGCAATTTTTATCAATGTGGGTCCTCTCAAAAGTATGCATATTGGGTACTCATTGGATGTGGAATTTAATTCCATATCTAATGAGTGTATAAAATTAAAAGTAAACCTATAAGGAGATAAGCCGAAAATACAATAAAAAAATAGTTTTCTTATTTTCCCTCCAAAATTCATAACTCTTATTTTATTATTTTAACTATTATTTTATTATTTTTCCTTAGGAGTTCAATTTTAGGCTGAAGTTTCCTCTAATGAATACAAATCCCTTGTAGACTCACTAACTCACGAATTGGAGAAAAGATAACCCATGCTATGGAGGATAGATTAAGAGTACTACGACTATCACCATAAACATAACCAACATATGGTTCAAGGGATGTCAAAATTTGCAAATGAAATGTAAACGAGATGAATGGAATATGAAGGAAACTATGAAGGGACACACTAAATTTTAGGGTCCCGTGATTTGGAAAATTGGTAGAAAAAATGACAGGGTAACATGGAACCAGTCTTTGGAGTCCTCGGACCTAGCCTTCCTAGACTCAGAGAGGGATCTCTCTATTGGGTGCAAAGGATGTGTTCTTTTTTCTTTAGGTAGTCGATTTTAGGTTAGTTGTTAAGTGTGGGGTTTGTTTATTATTATTTTTGGGTTCTATGGTCAAGTGGAATAGGTGGAGTGAGAGATATTTGAATCATTGGGCTATGGAGTCAATGAAATTCATGAGTGTTTCAATGATGAATCAAAGTGTGTTGCAGGGCCAATCTAGCAAGGGTAATGGATCCTTAAGGTAATGTGTGAGGTGTAATGAAGATCAAGTTTGAGAAAATCTAGGAGATCTTAAATACATATAGTTAAAAGCTACAACTCATGAGGTAGGGCAAACCATTAAGCTCGATGAACAATAATTAAACTGATAAATATCAAAGATAAACATTCCAATGAAACATAGAAAGCATAAGAGCTTCTAACTTTAGTAAATTCACCTTCAAAATTTGGGAAAACATATAAGATAACACAAATAACTCAATATATCAAGAGGGAACTCCTAAAATTCATATATCAAGCTATAAAGAACTCTGAAACAATTTGATAAGCATGGACAAAGGGCAAGATCGAACGAGACCTCTTTGACTTAACCTAGCAAATAATATTCCAAATAGAGGTTTCAAGACAGAGTTTGGACAGATTCAAGTAAGCAGGGCATACCATGAATCATACTTTTAAACTAGCATACTAATCCATATATGAAACAAAACAAGTTTAGGCGGAACTAAGGAGCAATCAAGGATTCCTTAAGATGACCAAACAGAGGAAAACATCAAAGCTATAACAAACAGGAGGACTGAGGTGCCTCAAAGAGCATGTCTCAAACTATACTTTTCTGATTTATAGAAACCAAAAAGGATGAAACATAATGAGAAAAAGAAAACATAAACAAGTTAATAAGACATCACCATTCACCAAGCTAAGGAATCTTGCAAACAAGCTTCTCCATCATCAAGCCAAACAAACCATTCATCAACTTCACAAAACCAATTTCTTCTCCAAGCTCATAGAAACCATGTATTTCTCTCCAAGCTCATCAAAAGCCAAACAAATACATGATGGCCTCATGCTCTATTTATGGATCAAATGAGGACTAAAACCTGAATATGGTAGGAAAATGTCAAATTCAACCATAAATGTCATTTATGGCCAAGAGACCATGCAAGGCCCAAGGCACATAATATCCTAAGAAATAAATTCCAAAATAACTATTTGCACCTAATTCTAGAGTGTTCTACCTTAAAAAACTAAAAAATATTTTTTTGCAATAAATGAGTGTGTTTTGTTGACTTTTCACCCAAACAGACTTAGACAGTCTTTGTGCGCAGTGCCATTTTTGTAGAAAATATGGTCTTTTATGACTAAGTGTTAGACCCCTTCTCGATGCCAAATTTGGCTCCATGATGGCTCATTCGAAAGCTTGATGAGTCTACTTTCCATAAATGATTTCGTGTTCTTGAATGAGTTCCATTTCCTGTCCAAAAACCAATTCTCCCAACACTGCTCTGTGTGGAGCGCCACTTCCAACAAAAAATAGGCTTTGTTGTAGCCAAGTTTTGGACCACTTCTGGATGTCAGATTTTGCTCCGTGATGGTCCGTTGGAAAGCTTGTCAAGTTTTATTTCTAGAGATACCTTTGGTTTTCTGAATTAGTGCCATTTTCATATCTAAAAATCCATTCTCCCAACACGACTCTGTGCACAACACCTTGCCTGAAAATGAGGCAGAATGGTCAAAATTTTGGTGTTTTTTGACCTTTTGGGGGGTCAAAACTACTCCAAATGATCTGAAATTTTGTGATCAGACTACTGATGATGAGAGGAATCCAAAAATTTCAATTTTTCAAGTTGAGGATGCACCAAAATTTTGCGTAGCACCAAGGGTGTTGTGCACAGAGGCCTCAAAATTTCAAAAAAACAAAATTTGCTCAGACTTCTCTCAAATTTGGTGGACAACTTCGTCAAGGGGTTTGAGAAGCATGTAGAAAATATTGAGCCATGTCTCTAAGTTTTTATTGGTCTTTACCTTCTGTGAGTGCGTGCTTAAATTTTAATGAAGAGGTGTGATGGTGGTTTTGTAGGTGCCTTGATCATGGCTATGATCCTTGCTGCAATCCTCAACTTCTTCATTTTCTTTATTGGCATCATTAGTCGTCATATTTTCTTCCCCATCATTGTCTTTAACATCATCAGCACTCTCATCCTCTTCACTGATTTTCTTCATTGTCATTTTGTTCTTCATTTGAGCTACTTGTATTTTCATTTATTGGGTCATCATTTTCACTGGCACCCTCTGCACTTTCATCACTATTATCTTGCTCATCATGAAGACCACTGACGCAGGGATAAACCTACAATTCCCAGAATCGCACTCTTCTCATCCAAAAAATGAATACATCAAAACTGTCCAAATAAAATTTCTGATTGCTGGCAATTTCTTACAGTATCTTGTGGAAGCTTATAATTAAATCTTCAAAACTCATGATTCAACATACATTGAAATCATATTTCAACTTCAATTAAATTGTAACCACGCCACCATTATGCAATAATGACATGCGATTCGCTTTAAACTTACCACACGTCCCTTTCATTTCCCTGTCGTACACTGATTCATACTTCCCATCCATTTGACACCATTTAACAACTTACACCCGTTTCAAATTCATCACAACAATTTCGAATCTAATCGATCCGACCCCTAAATTAATTTGCAAATAGTTGACCCTTAAACTTTATTTGTAAATTGTGTTGAACGCACTTACCAACAAAATCTTATGAAGATTCTTACGCTCAGATCCGGTAGATCGAACAAACCAAACACATTTGCAATCACAATCTCTGTATGGCTTCAATTGCAAAGTATCTCCACTACGCCAATGTAATATCATTCCACAGTTCCGATATGATATTATCGAAATCGCCGATCGCAATTCCTTTTAATGCCACAGTTGCCACGCCTTAATTCACCTTCTCCATCGATTTTAACTCTGGAAAATAATGATCGAACAGAATTTTAATTTCCCCTGTCAAAGACATCAATTCACAAACCCATATCACCTGATCCAATGATTTGGATCGATTTCCCTTTCACTGTTCAAAAACACTCCAAACTCTGGTTGATCTGACAATTAAAACACTTCGCAAATCGGATAATTCAATATGCTATTAAACTGACATTCAACTGCTCTGACGCGATGTCATTACCCTTGCACAATTCTACTGCACTCCGACGTGATGTCATTACCCTTGCGCGATTAAACTGCACTCCGAATTCAATCTACCCGATATAATAACAATCGGTGGTCTTTGGAGTCACTACTGCAAACATTACAATGTGTTGACACTTCTATAATTTCAATGCGATACCCCTCAACCCAATGCGCAATCTCAACAATTGAATGCCGCAATAATGGTTTGTAGATCCGTTATGACTGATCAGAGATCGGAATTCGCACTTACAAGTGTGCTTTCACCTTTTAACTTCTCGCTTTTTCGACCTGATGCAATGTATTGACCACGGACCCAAATTCACATCGCCGATGCGAAATTTCTGGAACCGCATCAATTTAAAACTGATTTGTAATCGCCGCCTCCATTTTTATCGCAATATTATGGGATATGAAATTCTTCCTCTCCGATGAAAATTTCGCAGACCTGATACAGCTAACACAGTATATTTTCTTTTGATGATTACCGACTTACACAACGCCGATACAGACTTTCTGAATCGATTCAATTCAAAACTGAATTTAATTCAACTCCGTTCCGATAAGAATTTCCTTCAGGATTCCTATGTTAATGTTTTTTTTTTCGAACTCACCAAATTCAACAACGCTGAGATTGAAATAAAACACAGAATTTACAATATAAATACAATCGAAACCCACATCGACCAAATTCTCTGTATACACAATGTTTAAATCAACAATATTTTCATTCGATTGTACATATCACAGTCATAATTAGAAAAACGAAAACAGTGATTGCTTTTGGCTCTTTTCTTCAATAAAAAAAATATTGTTTCACACAAAACCAAATCCTCCTACCATTCTGAGCTTTCGCTCTACAAAATCACACCCTATCCAGTCTCTCTTCTACGAAGAAATCTCTTCATTTATTACAATTTCCTCTCATTAATTCCACTAACAAATCGATAACATCATCTTCTATTTTTAAAAATCCTAAAAATAAAATCTCATATCTATTAGCACTCACACACACCTGTTATAACAAATCTTATCAATAAGATAGTCACGCTTATTACAATAATAACTAATTATTTGTGAAATCGACCTCCTCAGTAAACTGGATTTGAACACACAGTAATGAAATTCACCCTGTCAAGCCACAACATGTGAACAGATTTTTCACATTGCTGGCTTATTCCGATGCTCCTGCATCAACCACTCTCCTCTTTTTCTTTAGCACTATCAACATCTTCATCTTTGTTCATATCTTCTAACTCTTTGTCATTGTTTTGCTCTCCTTCACTGTTTGTGCCTCACTATTTTCCTCTTGATTGTCATGTTCACTTTCTTGTTGACTGTCACCCTCATCATTGTCTTCACTATCTTCTAGGTCCTCATATTATTCATCAACATCACCTTTTTCTATACTTGGGAGTGACTCATTTGTATCATTAACATCACTGCCTTCCTCCAAGTGCTCACTGTTTTTGTCTTCATGACTTCCATGTTCAACTCCCTCTTCCTTGTCATCATAATCCTCCTAATCTTCCTCATTAAACTATGTGTCTGCCCTACTGATTTCTTCATCTCCAAGCATGGTGACTGATTGTGTCTTTGAAAAAAATGGTTTTTAGCTTAGTGAGAGCTTTTAGGTCTAGGAAGGAAAAATGAGTTATGGTGACGACAATTTTTTACAAATGGAGGCAAAATGGAAGAATTCAAGGAATACTTTCAAAGTTTAGAAGTAGGCTTAGCTTTCATTCAGTGTATTCATGCTAATGATCACTCTCCAAATGGTAATTTCTTGCCCTAGAAGGTTAAATGAGAGTTTTCCATGCAGATTAGGGTTTTTAGCCAATATTAGGTTTTTCATATCCTCCTTTGATTATGAATGAAAAAAGATCAATTTGGAGGGCAAAGAAAATGACTACCAACCTTATCTAACTCATGCAGGAGCCTAGGGAAAACTTGAGGAGTAGAAAAGGCGATTTTGAGCAATTTTTGGGCAAATTTAGCCAAATCTCCTCTGTGCGTAGCGCCACTCGACATGCCATTTCTATCGAGCCTTCCCTGTGCGTAGCGCCAGGTTGGGTTGGGCCTTCCTTATGAGCAGTGTCATTGAATGGTGGGCAAGTCGGGCCCAAACTGGGCCTGTGCATAGTGCTTCCACCTGTGTGTAGCCCCGCCTCTCTGGTGCGTAGCACAGTGCTTTTTTGCACTGTCTCTGCCTCCTCTGTGTGCAGTGGTGACGACTCTGTGTGTAGCACCTCCGTCAGTGCGTAGCGCCTGAAAACTTCAACAAGTTTTGCAGAAAACCCTAAAAAAATGTTTTCGACGACTCTCCTTCTCTGCTTAGAATTTTCAGTCCTGCATCTTTGTGCCTTTGATTTCTTGGTGAATAGATTGAAAAGAAGAATTTAAAGCTTCTTTCAACTAAGCTTTTTTTATGTTTTACCTTTGGAGCAGTGAAAATGTCTTGGTGTGAAAACCCTATCAGTTGGCATCAACAGTTCCTTTGGTTTCCATATGTGCCACCATTGTGAGAAATATTAGGTTTTTTTGTCCTTATCAACCTTCCTATAGGTAGCCATCTTTGATAGTCCTGTAGAAGTGTCACTCATGGCTAACTATCTTTTGCGGAATATACTTTTGATAAGGAAACCATTTTTGGAGGCTTCTCTGCTTTTTAGACCAATTACATGTTTGTTCCTTTGATCATTTTGATAGTGATATATCTCTGGTGGGAAAATTTGATAGTTTCGAAACCATGTTGTGTCTCCCCTTGGCCACTTCTCTTTTTGTAGGTTCCTACACAACTTTTTCCTTTTATCCCTTAGTGCATTTTTTAGAATTTTGACACCTTATTTTCCCAGTAGTAAAATCATGCTCAGAAATGATTTTATCCTTTGGCACTTTACCTTATTTATACCTCCTTTTTATCCTTTTTAATGCCTTTGACTGTAATTTTTGAGAATTCAGGCCCTTGCACTGATACTCTTGGTCAATTGTCCTTTTGGTGAGGTGGAATCAATGCTTCTTTGTCAAACCCTAGAGGGAAGCTTGAATACCCCTTGAAATTCCATCTACTGTTATGAAGGAGGCGCTATCATCATTATTTGACTTGTTTGTCATTCTTCCCAAAAAATACTGATTTTGACCATTTTTTGGCAATTCTGGCCCTCTCCTGTGCACAACGCAAAAAAGGGTCAACTTGCAGACAAGTTTTGAAGACCTTCTAGAAGTCATATTTGGGCCCGTGATAGCTCGTTGGAAATATTAACCTGTATAATTACCAAATATACCATTTTTTTTCTTATTGGAGTTGATTTTTCCTGTCAAAAGTTGAGTTCCCCAAGACTGGTCAAAAATTGTTGAGTGATGGTGCATAAATGCAGAGTGTTGGTGCAGACAATGTTTGGAGGCCTTCCTTAACTCAAAATTGAGCACATGATAGCTCATTGGAAATATATGTAAATATATTTGTCTTTTTACCCATCAAGAAAGTCATTTGGACACTCTAGCAGTGAGAAAAACCTATTTTCCCAAGGTCACGCCAGTAGTGCAGAAATTTTCATGGGACACCTATGTTTGTTATATTGCTACCAAAAAATGATACCTGTGTAAAAAATGAATGATTTTTTTCTTCTTGGACATATTATGGACAAAAACCACTCTCACTTCTTCCAAATTCATCTCTGTTTGGTCAGAAACATATTTTGAAGAAAAACTGGCCCTAGGTGTGGCAAATGACTAGGCCCTTGGAATGAATTATTGGAAAATGATGGAGGCATGATGTTTATGAGTTATTATGGCTTAATTATTTCTGATATTACCTTCCATATGGATCTTCTACTCTTATTCTTCTTTCCCATAGCAAACCCTAGCTTATTTGGAAGAGGAAATTAGGGTTTGGGGTAGGGGATTTAGGACTGCCTTGTAGAGGGAGGGGAATGAAGGGGTGAAGGGTTGTCTAAATTCTTGGGGAAATTTTATGGGATAGGGATAGATGTTAGGGAGTATGGTAAAGTTTAATTTCAAGGATTTAGTGAGGGGAAGGGCTCCAAAAGGGAAAAACATAGGCCTAGTCTTAAAAAGTGTTAAATTGTGGCAATAGACTAGGTTTTGTAGAAAAATGATGAACTTGAGGGATAAGAGTGATGGGAAATGTTTATGAAGGTATATTAAGGATAGGAGGAGGTGTAAGAGCATCAATATATAAGCCTTGTTGATTTTTAACCATGGAGGTCATGAAACCAAGAAAAAATTCCCTTAAAAGCCCTAGATGGACAATGGAGTAATTAAGAAAAACCAAGTAGAGGGCTAAGGCCAAAGGTGACACAAAAAATACAAACTGAGTCACATGAGCCCATGATGGGTCTTCTGGGATGGGTGAGATGAGAATTGACATGATGGGATGATGAAATAGTGAAAATTTTATCTTAAGGATAATGAAGATAGTGAGATTTCTAGAACTCACAATGTTCATAAACTTTGTTTTTAGAAATCTAGAACTGATACTTAGTCATCTTCAGATAGTGAAAATTATGGATGAATAACACTAAAAACATACTAACACACCTATATACAACATGCACACAGTGCACTATGTAAATAATCAAGCATAATATTTCTTAAGGTACAACCCATTTCTAGGATGCACTAGTGGAACTCCATCAAAATAGACAAACTCATAAGCCCTTTTAGCAAGAACATGCTTGAGAATATATGGACCTAACCACAAGGGTTGGAACTTCCCTGATCATAATTTATCAGACTCTTGGTCATATAATAATACAAATTCTCCTTCCGAGAATACATGAGGCTTGAAACTCTTGTCATATTACGCCTTAATATGTTTCTTATGGGCTTCATTAGCCATGGAAACATATCTCCAAGTCTCATCTAAGTGCGACATATGTAAGAGACGTTCCTCTTCTATAGAAGTGCCAATAAGAAGTTCTACAACACGTTTCAATGATGGAATTTCACATTCAATTAGAAGGATAGCTTCGAGACTATAACCAATTGAAATGATGTAAATTTGGTAGCAATCCTAATAGAGGTTTAGTACGACCACAAAGAAGCATAAAGAATCAAATGCCAGTCTAACCTATGGACCCCTATCATACGTTGAAGCATCATATTGAGAAATTTATTAATAGCCTCATTTCCCATTCGCTTGAGGGTAGTAAGGAATGGAAATTTAATGGGAGAGTCCCATCTTAGAAGTTAGTTCAGACATCATGTGATTAAGAAAAAAATTTCCATGGTCAACAACAATGGACTACAGAACACCAAACCATGTAAGGATTGGTTAAATAAAAAATAAGTAGTTTTTTCACTGATATTTTTAAATGTAAGCATCGCCTCATCCTATTCGGTAAAGTGATCTAACGCTACGATGATGTAACCATGTCCCCCGCCCGAGTGAGGGTTACATGTCATGAAAAAGATACCCCATTTCAAAAAATGGCATACTACGATAACAAGATGTAAAGGAGAATGTAGAGCACGGGTCTTACGATCATAAGTCTGGTTGGTGTGACACTTTTGGACAATGAAAATACAATCGCAAAATATGGTAGAACAAAATTAACCTGCACGTAGGATCTTCTATGTAGTGGCATAACCATATAAATGATTGTCACATTCCCCAAAATGGCATTCATTTAAGACATTCTTAACCTCCTCATGAGTGAGGAACCTTCAAAAAACTATATGGATACCACGATGATAGAGATTGTCACCAATGATGATGTAATTCTTGGCTTGATATCGAATACGTCATTTTTCGGAGTGAGAGGTATTATATCGGAAATTATGGGTTTGGATATATATAATGATGTCTCCATTACATGGGTAAAATGAAAAGATCATAAACAATGACTTTCCTAGGATGTAATTCTTAGAATTTTATTGAGAATCAACAGTGGGAAGGTCACATATCAGCTCTATTAGCACTGGTTTTGATTGCTTTGAAATTTTCCCTCTCCGTCATTTTATTTGGCCTCTAGCTCCTTATGCTTCATTTTTCCAAATGCTAAATTCCAATGCAAAAGAAGATCTCCCCCCCACAACCAACCTTTAATAGATATCATATAGTAAAATATGATTTCATATATATTTTCCACGCTTAACCATATGTTGGGTATTTGTTATATTATTTCCACGACTGAAATTTTTTTTGGAACTTATTTTTCAGTGGGCGGACCTGCCCATGGTTTTGTGCATGGGTTTGCACATGGTTTTGGGGCATGATGTTTTTCGGCCCCTGGTATTTTGTAGATGCGGTCAAGGGAACTACGGTTATGTTCTAATCCAAGGTTAATTCATTGGGGTTTATGTATGATTTTGCATGTATATATATGTGTTGTAACACTAAAAGGAATATAATGAAAAATCAAGCTAGTCATCCCGATTTGGGATCCAGGGGAAAATCTCTGTGTATATATGTTTTATGTTTTATGCTCTCGCTATTGTTTATTTTCTATTTTTAAGATTCGTTTGCAGATAATTTATGTACAGGGTTAAAACCTACAATATGGAAACCCTTACCTTTCATCGCAATCAGCGTTTCATAGATCCAAACTTCATACATATCACAATTTTCGTCTCCTACAAAACCCTCTACTGCAATTTGCAGGATTGATGGGACCCATCATTTCCTTTTGGTCCACTTCATAAACTTTTGATATATGTTATAATTTATTTATAATATGATTTGTGTGGTTACTTACCTTTTCACATCGTAATATCACAACATAATTACCTTTCCCATTCAACTCAGCCTTTTCCTTTTTCCTAATTGTGATATAAAGTGGGACCTTTTCCCTACCATGTCACCCTTTCCCCACCACCCATCGAACATTGCAATCAGAAATTTTTATGTTTATTGTAAATTTGTTGCAAGTTAAGTTCTGTATGTTGCAATGTGATATCTGTAGGGCTCGCCATTGTGTCACTTGTCCCATATGCGTTAAATTTCTTACATCTTACCCCCTTGCTTCAATACCACTCCCGCCGCCATTTCTCAACGTCACCCTTCCCTATCAATCTAGTGGGTTTTCTGTTTTAAACTACACTGCGACAAACAATAAAGGAAAGTAACAGTGGCAGAGTTTCTTTGAAACATATTTCTACCAGATGTGTGTCACCATTACTCTCAACACTAGCACATTTCTACAAGGAACCATGTAGCAGTTCATCGAATACTTTCCAGATTTTAAGGGAATAAATGGTGCAGGTGGCGGTCAGTTCCACATTTCTTGCAGCAGTGAAGACAGTTAAGGCAGGTGGCAGAAATAAGCTTATGTGGTAGTAAAATAATTTCATGCTTCAGATTTATAAGCCTCGAATCATTCAACAGTTCTAAATTCATGCAACAGTTTCATTTGTTTTACTATTTTTAGTTTGTTTTATTTAATTCATTCCTAAAATTTAGCAGCAGTTTGTTTTGTGCAACTCTATTTAAGAGTTGACTTTTATGTAATGGGGGTGATGGTTTGTGGCACAGGGCCAAGTGCCCTATTGTTGATTGTCATGCCATTCCTGAATAGTGTATTGTTGAACACATAATATATTCCAGATACACCCTTGAGGATTCAAAAAATCATATGGTGTGTGTATTGTTTTCCCTTCTTTTTTTACATACTTTATCTGCCTTTCTAGATTTATCATGAAAGTTCTATCTTATGTTTTTATAAGTCTTTTGAACCTCCAAGTCATATGGATCTGCTATTTTAAGTCTTGTTCCAATTTTTCCTGATTCAATATGAATTGAAGATTGTTCATAAGCATTAATTGAGGTGTAATTAAACCCTTTTTCATGTTTTTATAAGTCTTTTGATCTAGCATGCAAGTTAATATGTTTTTGTTAGTCTTGATTCACCAAGCATTTGATTCATGAGGTCATGTTATTCAGAATCATTCCTTGTAATTGGATTCTTTAAATTTAAAGTGAGATTCTTATAAGTCTTTTAAAAGCATTCTTTCACCATACATTTCAGATCTATAATTTGTGTCATTTTTTCCTCCTAGCAATGGATTTCTATTCTACATACTCACTGTCTTTTTCCCATTCTTCTAATCATTGAACTACAAATTTTGCTACCAAATCATATATAAGAGTGCCATTATATGTGTCAGAGATTTTATCTGTTTATTGTTCCCTTCGGAGTGCTTGAGATCCAACCACTTTCCAAAAAACCCAATAAAATCATAATAATAGCCCTCGATCTTAAGATATGTCTGGTCAGGTGCTTGATGTAGTCCATGTGCTGATTCAAGCAAAAATAAGCTCAACAAAAACTAAGGATTTATTTGAGTTGGATTTTATGAATTCAAAATCAAACTCTTGCATGATGGCGATCCCTTTGGATTATTCCCCCCCACCAATTGACATGAAAAAATATATTTCACAGGATTGCAATATGAAACAAACATAGTTTTACAGAGTAGGATATAGTGGCGAAATACTTGGATAGCTTGAACAAACTCCAAATCTAAATTTTTGACGTGGGTGTAATTGACCTCTATATCTTGAAGATTATGACTCAAGTAATAGATAGTATTCCCATTCCATACATCATCCTCCCAGACCAATACCATTGTGATGGTAGTATTATTGCAGCGACAAGATACAAGATATAATCGCAGGGGCAAGGGAGTGTATAACAACGATGCACGAATTAGTACATATATCAAGGCATCAAATGATTTATGAGCAGCGTCATCCCAATGGAAGGGAACCCGTCTCTTTAAAATATGAGTCAAATTTTCAGTCAATTTATCATATTTAGGGACAAACCTTCGAAGAAAGTTAGCCTTCCCTTGGATTTGTTGAATCTAAAGGAGGGAAGAAGGAGAAGGAAATTTGATGATAGCCTGAAATTTCAATGGATCGATACTAATTTGATGTTTTGAAACAAATAAACTGAAAAGATGACCAGAACTAACAAAAAACATAAATTTGTGAGGATTTATTTTAATATTATAATGTCTACATTGTAAAAACATGGCCCTAAGATGCATCATGTGATCAATCTAATGTTTCGAGTGAATGGGAAATTGTTCAAAAAGGTTGCATGATATGTTTGATGTCTTGGACGTAATAATCCATTTCCCTCTGAAATGTAGCCCCAACATTTTTTAATCCAAAAGAGAGTTTCTAGTATACAAATGTTCCCTAGGGATAAATGAATGCAGTTTTAGGTTGGTCCACCAGGAGAAGGTTGATCTGATTATAACCATAGAAACCATACATAAATGAAAATATCTCACATCCAGCATAATAATCAACGATATGGTCAATGAATGGCATGGGATAATTTTTCTTTGGACAAGCACAATTGAAATCCAAATAATCAACACACACATGCTTTGATCCCAATATTTTCATGACAGTAACAATATTTGAAATCCAATCAATCACATGCACTGGGTTTATGAAATCAAAAGGTAGAAGTTTTTTAACCTTAAATTTTAGTGTGACAACCTTATTGGGATGGACCAAACGGAGGCACTGCCAAACTGGTTTAGCATCAGGATAAGTTTTTATTTCATGAAACATGATGTTTGGATCGATACTTGACATTTCCTTATAATACCAGATAAAGACATATCGAAATTCATGGAATAGGTCTTTATAGTTCTTAATCTCATCTGGAGAGAAATACACAATGATATGTAGATTCTCGATGATATCTATTTTGGTCGAGATATCAAGAGTTATAGTCTCTTTAATATTTGGTAGGTCCTTTTCATAATCAACTTCGTGAATGGATACAGATGTCATAGAAAACATGACAATATTGGGTAGATATGGTTCACAAATATTATCCTCAACAAAATCTGGTAAGGAGTAATGATGGTGATTATCATCCCACGATGCATCATCTAGAATCATGATCTCCATGATGTTCTCATCAGTAGAAAACACATGAGAGAAAATATCAGAGGATGTGCCATGATCCAATGAATGATTGACCTAATTAATCAAAGAGTAGAGATTAGTACAAGCCGCACAACATGAATAGATGGATTTGTAATCAAGCTTGATGTGGCTAAATTGCATACGATCACTAAAAATGTCAGTATTAGACTCATATGGTACTATCCAAGGATCGTTTGGAATAATAGAGGAAGATAGCATATTGATATAGGAAACCAAAGGAGAGCTATCAGGAAGTGAAGGAGGAGGAAGAAAAAGGTTCCCATGAGGGAGGATTCCTTAAGTAGTCCAACCTTGACATGTCAATACGAGTTTATAGTTTCATCTACAAGAGGGACACTTCCGGTGACTTGAGAACTAGAAGCAAAGAAGGTGAGTTGATCGATGGCTACTATACCTCCTTTATGAGGAAAACAAATCATCTAGAAATAAGTCAAAACAAATGCAACCATGGTGTAAACCCATGTGCGAGCCAATAGAAGATTATAGCCTAGTGATCTGTCAAAACTTCAACTTCTATGGATACAAGTTTACCTCCTAATTCTACTTGTGGCAAATTTAAAATTCCACAAGGTTTATATGTTCTTCCATCAAAATCCTTGAAGGTGGTCGATGATTGACTCAATTGAGGAGAACGGATATCCTTCCAGCAAGATAAGGACATAATACAGGTTAAGCCTCCTTCATCCAAAATATAATGATGGATGTTCTTACCACGAAAAACCTAGATCATGAAAGCTAATTGGGCTGGAAGTCGAGGTGAATAGTTCTCATGATTGAAAATGACTATGTTGGAGTATGAATGATTAATAAATATGATAGCAGAAACAAAAACCTTCTTCTAGGCAGGAAAATTCTAAAACACCTCGAGAGTGGGCATGGAATATGGATATCGAGCCAAGTCCTCAACTACATTTTAATTTTGAGTGGCTCTAAAGTGAGGGTTGAAAGAATATTTATGAATAATGCCTTTTGGAGGCTTAATGGTTAACTCTATAGGAATTTTAGGAGGAGTAGGATCCGATGGAGATGTGGCCAAAATAGTAGGTTGATCAATAGCCTAACTGTTCACAAGATTCACATTACCATAGTCCTTACTTTGGGTGGCCACCATAACATTAGATTTTTTCTTAGCAAAGGAAAGCATTAAAATTGAGTTAGAGGAAGTAGGGTCCCGAGAAACCATGCGAATCTCCTGATTTGGAAACATATCAGTCAACACAATGGGAAAAGTGGAATATTTTAGGAATTTTTTCACTTCCGCCCGATGGTGAAAGTCATGAGTGAAGTGCTCCTTGTTACAAATTAAACACGGATAACAAGGTTTCCATTTTTCTTCAAAAGACTGATTGTTTTGTTTATCCCATGGAGGATAATATTTCTTCTTCTTACCCTTTCCTTTCTTCTCACTTCTTGGTTGTTGTTGATAATTTCCTTTATTAGATTGAACGACATTAATCTCATAAGTAGAAGCCACGGGATGTGTGGATGGAAGGTTTTAAGCAGTCATGGAAAGAGCATCACCAGATGGTTTACTTTTAGAATATGAGTTGGAAGAACCAATCACACCATCAAAAACATGTGATTCTTTACAAGGAGGAGGAGGAAAAGTATTAGAGGGTCTTGGATCATTTGGTATTTTCTCATAAAGCGTGCTCAATTAGGCATAGATGAGATATAAGTAGTGGGCACGAGAAATGACTTTCTCTTCAGTCATAACTCCACCCTTAGCTACATCCTCTATAATGGATGGTTTCAGATTTTTAATGAACCATTCCACTAATAGTTGACCAGGAGCATATGATTTAACCAACCGACGATGGTGTCACCGCTCATGAATATGGTTGAAAATGTAATTGAAATTATTCTATTTAAAGTTGGTAAAAATTTTTGTTCTACTTTCATATTGTATGGGTAACTAGAAATGTGTTAGGAATGTAGTGGCTAAGGAACTAAAGTTATTGAACAAAGCTCTAGGTAATTCATTGTACCATTTTGTTGTTGAACCAGTAAGAGTGCACTAGAAAAGAAACAGGTGAATCGAATCATCATTAAGGGAGTTCAAAGAACACCAAAAATGATAAGTCATGGCATGTGTAGATGGTCTTATCTAGGATTCTGTTAACGGGAAAATTTCTCCAGCCAACAGTAGGGGATCTTCTCGATAAAAAGTCCCAATTAGACCTTGAACCGTTTGGAATAGGGATCCCGTTCGGGGTGTAGTTCCAGCTACAACTAATTTCTCCTTTCTTTGGGTCTCGCTTAAACTCTATAAACCACTGGATGCACACTTAATCAAATGATACAAGACATATGATTGATGCATTAAATGTACATATAACACTATGAGTAGCAAGAGGAAATAATAAAGCATAAGCACCGAAGGAAGTGTTGTTAACAACACATCATTAGGGTCATGCTTGTAAACTGTTATGACCACAAAAGAAACAATTCCTTATGGCAAGAACACCCTTCACTTCCTAAAAGTTTTAAACGATAACACAAATGCTAATAAACAAAGTCATCAACATTATTTAAGAAAGTGAAATGAACTCAACCACCATTAACATACTCAGCAAACTATTATGCAATTGTGATATGAATTGAAGATATAGTTCCCTTAATCTAAAGATGTTTAGAAATAGAAAATATAATACTCGGTAGCGCTCATACATATGACAACACCAGATCCACAAAGGGATTTTTCAAAATTCTTGTATCCATGATCAAATGTATAATCCTATGGTAATACAATGTACTCAGCTCGAGTCCCAAACAAAATATCAATTACAAGTTCCTGAAGGCAGTATTTATAGAGCAAAGATTGCCCTTTGGGCTCCCTGACTTTTCACCTTCCCGGCAGTTGGGCTGCCTTGTGACCCAGTCTGTTCTGCGACTTGTGACTTGAGCCACTGATGCAACCTTGTGACTTGACTGGATCTTGCGACTTGCGACCCCCAGCAATCCGCGACCTAGGACCTTGATAAATTTGTGACCTGCGACTTGCCAACATCTGCAACCTGCGACTTGCCAACATCTGCGACCTGCAACTTCATGCAATCTGCGACCACGTGAAGAAGCGATTCAGATCTGCTAGAGATGTCATGGCTATACTAAGGGAATATGCCCGTGTTGGTAAGTGGGAGAGTGGTGTTTCTGTTTTGAGTGAGATGTCGAGCATCTGCATAGTGCAGGTTTTGTTGTCGATTTGAAAACCAGCTGTGCATCCTCTGGGGAGGACTAGCAGCTCTCTTCATTTGGGTGGACATCATTGTTCCCTTGTGTTACCTGCAAGAAAACAAATTTAATCGTATATATATATATATATATATATATATATATATATATATATATATATATATATATATATATATATATATATATATATATATATATGTATGTATGTATGTATGTATGTATGTATGTATATATATACATATACACACACACGTTAGGGAATCAACATAAACATGAAACAATCTGGTCATACCTAAAATTAGTTAGACCCCTCTGTAGTCAAATGTTGTGCCACGATGTGGATTCTATTGAGTTCTTCCAGGATTTGAATGTTTGCGGTGAGGCTCATCAATAGAATAAATAAAACCCCTTGCTAGCGCCATCTCCCACAAAACACAACGGTTTCTAGCCTCCAGCTTCTGACTTAGTAGAAACTCAGGAAAATTTAATATACAGGTCTTGTGAACAAGTGTGCACCGATTATGTACAACTCATGCATTCAGGCCATTATGAGAAAAAACCAAGATTTTGTGCCTTGAATATATTACTTAGGTGCGACATGCGTGATTAGACGATGTAATATAATTGGAATTTTATCTGGGTGGAATGGTTAACTTCTTAATACTAGCTCACGCTTAACGTGTTGGGGTCACATTACTCTTGCCATCTCTTCCCTTTGCTTATATGTGACTCAGCGACTAAGGAGGACTGCGACCTCACAAGGGTCACATAGTTACGATTCTGGGCTAGTCGCATTCTATTTGCTTTGGATATGTTGCGACTCGGTGACTGGGGAATACTGCGACCTCACGGGGGGTCGCATAGTCGCAATTCTGGGCAGGTCACATTCTGTTTGTTTTGGATATGTTGTGACTTAGCGACTGATGAAGACTGCGACCTCACAGGGGTCGCATAAGCACAATTCTGATGCTTATCTGCGATCCTACGCCAGTCATACTCAAATAATTTTCCATCTTCATGGTGCAATCATCTTCAGACCTAGGTGTTATGCCTCCATCTACGTTTCATTTTGCTTTAAGGTGGTGTAACAGAACAGTGGTTCATTTAATGGCTGGCATGGCCTTCATGTATGGAAAATTCCCTCTATCATACGATCTGGTTGCAGTTAGAGGAAGGAGCACACTTTGATAGACCACGAGCAGGGCTGATTGGGCATTTCCACAAAATCCTCCCCCTCCTGGTTGCAGCAACATTGTTCAGTATTGCAACAATTTTCTTCATTTTAAACAGTCGGATCATCATAGTAGTAAACTCAGATCGCGACCTTGTCTGTGGAGTCCAAGGCCGTGGGTGTTGTAGGACCTCTTCCACAGGCTTGCATGCATTTTAAACCAGTGTGGTAATCATTGTTCGAATGCAGGATGTTTTAATTCATAAGCCACAGCAGTCGCTGAGCCTTTTACGGCTTGCTCTTCTGACGCTAATAATTTTAAAAACACATCCTAAAATGATAAATCTTGAAGGCCACTATCCTACACCAGCTAGTATTTCACGCATAACATGGCCGACATCCTTCTTCTGTCAAATTAGAAAGAAACAAATGGTTGTTTCCCACGAAAATGACGTTCCACATTCGTTGTTGTGCTGGTTCAACAGAGTGTTTTTTTTTTCCTCGCAAATCCATATCCTATGGCGATGACAAAGCTGTTATAGCTAAATCTACGTGCATGCATTCTGGATGGAATTATATTGCCACTCTTATGGTCCCATCCACGCTGGAAAATAACAAGCACTTCCTACCTCCACTGAAACACTAATTTAGTGACACGGTCCAAGTGGTGTCATGCATGGGCGGCTACTAAATATCATTAACGCATTCCTAGGAGGCGTAATGCTTGGCATTTGGGAGTAGTGGGAAATTCTCTGGAAGAAAACTCTGTGAAGAGGTCCCTCTCGATGTGGAGAGTATGTCTCATCCAAGTTAAAATAACGAGGAATAATAGATCATGCGCCAATTTTATGTAGCGAAAACGATGTGAAGAATCCCCATGTGAGAGTATGTTTTGTTAAAAAAATAAAAAGTCGTGAAGAAGGGTATGAGGAGACCAAAATGAAATAATGTAGAATAAGAGATTAGGTGTCAACGTTGTGCTCATCCACCAGAGCGTTTCAATTTTTCTCACAAATCCATATGTTATGATTCCTCCATCCATAATAGATGACAACGAACACTTCCCATTTCCACTAAAACAGTAATTAATGACACGGTCCACGTGCCCAACACATATTCGCATGGTAGTGGTATCGAATAAACAAAGAATCACCTCACCTGCCACAATTTCTATAAGACTATCCCTGGGTGATATCTCTTCTTAACTAATGGGACATCAATTTCTCATTGGACTTTAACTCACATCCCTCCACACCTTAATGTATTTGTTGTTATTAAAACAGTGTTTGCATCTCCATATGCCATGCCAACCATTGCTTTATTATGTGCGCATTATCGTTTTTTTCTCCTTGTATTCGATATATGTCCCTTGATTAATCCGCGATTTAAGATTAAATTGCTCAAATCACCCTTCTTTTGTTCCAAGTACTGCACAACCTCCGCGTGCATTGACATTGCAAGACCTTATTGGTGTTGAATCTTCCAAAAATGGTTTCACAGTGTGTTCACCAATTGAAAAGTCCTGAAAATTCCATATGGGTGTATGTGTAAGGATCATCCCAATGGCAGGTGATAGTATTTCACTATCTTCTTGCCTGAATCTTAGCTGCATCAAAAGTAATGATTGGAGGCATTTTGATTTCTTCATCTGAAGGTTCTCTACTTTGTTGATCTTGTATACCAGACAAAATTAGGAAAGCTCGACCTTTCCCAACAGATAAAATATGCTGCATTCTACCATAATCCCTCATACACATAGGAAATGCACTATGGCCACTTCTGCACTTTAAGAGTCATTCTTCTTCATCAGTTGTGTCAAAGATTCACATCTCGATTGAATTATGAAGAATCATGATCATATTTCATTCCAGACAGTAACCGTTTCCTTTTCAAGGTTCCATATACTTACCACCTCAGAGGTACCTTCAGATGCTAAAAGAGGTTTCTCATTAGGATCCCACCAAATGATGTGGAAACGAGAATTTGGAATGTCGAGTGTTTCTTACAAAAACCCTGTCGCAGGTACCATATTGCAGATAAATGCATGTTTTTGTTTCAAGCCACCATCAACATTTATCAATATATATATGTTTGAGTCAAGCAACCCTTTCCCTTTGGGAATGAAAATACACATCTGGAACAACGTGGCTCAACCGTGATTAACAACTCTCTAACTGATGTGTTCTTGTTGTTTTAATTCCCATTTCTTTCTCCTAATGTGATGGTGATATTGCTTGGTATACCAACTTTGGGGTTGAACTGTATACAACATTATAGTATTAATTAGTTCAATTTTACCCTTTAAAGAATGATGCCCCCAAATGATTAACATCAGATTATAATCTTGGTGAAGTACCCAATCCGAGTGCCTAAAAAATCCATGTTGCAAGAGCTTTTAATGTAAATACAAAAAGTTTTCATTTGAATACATGCATGGCAATCCCTTCACACATGGTGCGATTGCAGCAACAACATATGATCATGATGGTGAGATAGATCATGAGGGTCTGGGGATAGGTCACAGACTACATGTCGGGTGAAAGACCTTAATGGCTAAGCGAGCAGAGGGGGAACCCGAAATTTTAAATATACCCAAAATTTTGGGTGGTGTTGTAGCAGCTACAACAGATTCCCATTGAATTTTGGGATGTCAAAAGGAAATTTCATGGGAATTATTTCCCATTAAGGTTAAAGAGTGATGGGGTCATTCATGAGCCAAGTCAAATATGGAAATTCAAGATTTTCCACAAAAGGGATCTGCCTATTGAAACCTATTTGATGATACCCTTGATAATATGGGATAGCCTGAGTAACAGGTATTTTCACTCTGTGATAATAAGGGTTCTGATAAAGAGGAACCCGGGTACTAGGATAGTGAGGATTATGATTACCAAAATACACATAACATTGTTGACCAGATCCCAGATAACCTTGTGAATTCTAGAATGACTGTGTTTGGATTTTATGTCCTTGATAAGGCATTTGAGGGATACCATGATAGGGATGTGGGATTTTTCATCATCCTAACATAATATGGAATTGGTGGAGGTTGTGTCGTACCATATGCAGTATGTCCTATTGTAATTTGAGGAATATTGTGTCCAAGTAGTTGAGACTGTAAGTTACCTTGTAAAGGCTGACTAAAAGGGACTTGAGAGGTACCATATACCGATGGGATCGATTGAGTCATAGGAGAAGCTTGTAAATTTTGGCTTACATTAATTTGAGCTTGTTTAGGTATAGATTGATAAGTAGGATTTTGGGATGCAGATGGCACAGGATGAGAAATTAAGGATGGATCCATAAACGAATGAGTTTGTACGGGAAAAGTTAGGTTTCCAAGCATTAACAACCATCCCAAGAGATGAAGGATTCAAATAGGGTTGATAACTAATATGTGTAATACCGATGATAGGTTTCCCCCTTACCAATGGATAAGGGGATGATGGAGGCAACTTCCCCCCAGGTGGAGGGTACCTAAGAAAAGGAGAATTGGACTGTTGTAAGTATCCATGCCCACTAACATAAGGGCCAACCTGTTGTTCAACTAGAGGTGTAGGTGGAGGAGAAGGATCATAGTGTATAGTGTTCATTAAATAAGTGTCATATGGAATTATAGAAGTATATAACATGGGAGAGGTCCATGGAATATATTTTTTACCAGACAAAAATTGATAACCAGGTGGGACATACGGGCCACCATAAAAAAATTTCTCTAGTGACGTTGCAAACGTAGATGAGGTAGAAACATTGGTTGTCTCAACCATAGTAGCGGGTTGGTAAACCATAGAGGATTCAGTATTGGTTAACAATCCCAAAGAGGATTGTTGCGAGAAATGCACAAGCACAGAAACATGATAAGAATCATGTAAAGGAGATTGCGATGGAGTTTGACGAGGAGAAAGAGGATAAACCTACTAAAGATGATGAAGCCCTCTCAAATGAATAGGAGAAGAGGGACGAGTTTCTTCATGTGGGATCTCTTCCATTAGGGTACTTTTGAGGTCTAAAATGGGCCTCCTAAGGAAATTATAAAATGATAGTAGAAATAATAAAATAATATTTCATTACATCATCACATTTTAGAGGGAAAAAAGGAAAAAACTACTTTTTCAATTCGTATTTTCAACTTATCTCCCAAAAATTTTACTCAAATTTCGAGTGGGAGTACTCATTAGATGAAAAATTTAACTCCTCATCCAAGGATTACCCATGTCGCATACTTTCAATGGATCCTACCACACTAAAAATGAGAAATACATGAAAAATATGATTGCAATCATGTCTTTTCATGTATTTCTCATTTTTTGTGTAGCAGGGTCCATCAAAAGTATGAAACATGGGTACTCCTTGGATGAGGAATTAAATTTTTCATCCAATGAGTCCTCCTGCTTGAAATTTGAGTAAACAATTTGGAATATAAGTTGAAAATACGAGTTGAAAAAGTAGTTTTATTTTATTATTTTTTAATCTTTTTACCCTCTTAATTAAAAAATGGTGAATCATCTCCAATGGTTGACATCACCATCTTGAATCCTATTGGTTCTTATAAATTTTATTTTGGCTGTACATTTTTCTTAGGAGGCCCATTTTAGACCTCAAAATTCCCCTAATGAATACTCACAAGACCAGGTGGAAGAGTGTAATATCCCAAAATTGGGAAAGCAGCAATATAGGACATAAAAATGGAAATATGAAAAAATATCAATGGATCAAAACATGAGAAAAACATATAGCCATTCCATTATGTTTATTAGCAAAAAATGAGTACAAGATCTTGAGGAAAATGTCACTCAAGATTGGGCAAACAAGCCTCCCATGAAAAAATACATCAAAATGTGATATGCTACTAATAGATGAAATGCTAGAATGTTGTAACTGCGTTGACTGTGAGAGAATAACTACAGCTAGAAAATAGAAATATATATAGCTGTTGATACAATTCTCCAAAAGTGTCAGGAATAGATATCTAAGCTCCAAAACTGATTTCCAAGGCAACCTAGAAAAGGTTTCCGGAAATACTCAAAATACAAAATAGCAAGATATGGCCCTTGGGCTGAATAACCAATGCAACTGGAATGCTGATAGGAGGTGGCTGATTTGATATATTAAATGACTGATCCTCCTCCAATATATCTCCCAAATTAAGGGTTGATCCCCTCAATGGAAACCCAACTCCTCCAACTAAGGTACTAAACCCTCTGTTGGAGCTGCTCTATGAAATAATGTAGTCCTTGAAGGAAAATACACTATAGCTGATGGTAGCTACTTGGCCTCCTGCCAGATATCAAAATAATGCTCCAAGGTCTTCCTCACTAGCCTCCCAGATGAAAGGATGAATCCTCCAATGGAAAAAAATTCTTAGAAACTGAAGATATTTCGCCTCCACTGCTACTGCCCTACAAAATAACCCAATCCTAGAATGGACTACGCTATGGATAATGGTTGAAGCTTGGCCAAATGTCGGATAGTGGAAATGTAGCTCAAGATACCTCTCTTGGGTAGGCACTCGAAGTCCCCCAAGGATGAGGGCAAGATTCTTGCTCTGGGACACCCTTGTGATAAACACCATTACAAACTCCGCTAAATAGTGAAAGTGTGCATAGACATGTCACATGATAGATCTAGATCTAAAAATATCAATATTCAATAATACAAATCCATGTCTTTTGTGGCTGCCATCCTATTCATTTTTTTCTTGGTGAGCATCCTCACCTTGCTCCCCACTCATTAAAGGAGTTACTCTCATGCATACACTCCTCCTAAATGACTGCACTATCCTCCAATAATCCTCCACTATCTCCATAACAATGTTGTTGATCTGGTCAACTTTGACCCTGTCCACATTCTCTTGCCCCTGTTCACACCTAAGGGTGCTTTATTTAGCTGATAAAATGAGCCACATTCACATAAGAAGTGGTTTTATTCCTACTAAAGATATTTATGGGTCTCCCTACACACTTATTCATCTATCTAAGTGACAAAATAAAACTTTAATATTCTAATTAGCTGAAAAATAATTTTGGAATATTACAGTCCTCCCCTCCAAAATGTTGCTTGTCCTCAAGCAATTGGGAGGATACTGCAAAACCTCCTCTCCTCCTCTTGTAGCCCCCTCATCTAGTACTCTCCACCACTGAACCAGGTGCTCGCCAATCAACCTATCCTCTAATGGCTCCTCCCAAATGTGTAAGTTAGCCTTTGGTAGATAAACCAATAGCTCTCATCATGAATAAGTGGGAGATATATGGAGAAAACTATATCTTTTCCATTGGCCTCCTTAAGGCATGAGAGATTACAAATGTTAGGACCTCAATCCCAATGAGAAAATCCAATCCCCATGCTATCCTCCAAACAAAGTGAGCCATCCTTGGTAGTTCATAGGGAAACTCACCAATCCCCTGCTTCTGCAATGTATAGGGGTTGCATGGCTGAAAATGAGAGATCAAATTGCTCAAATCACGTTGTCTCTCTCTCCATTTATGATAGATATGAAGCTATTGATCTTGGGCTGCAATAATGTGGTCATCAAGAAGCCAAAAGGCACACGACTTCTCATGATTCCACTCTTTGGTTCCAGGAACCTTTATTGCCCAATCCATCCCACATATTGTGAATAGAATGTCATCACCATATGGGATCCAAAAGGAAAATAGAATAAGTGTCATATAACATGTTGGATGGTGAAAATAGTCCCTCAAGTGAGACCAATGATGTTATGCTCCTAGATGTCTCAAAAAATGATAAGATAAGTGGCCATCCAGCCAATTCCTTGCTGCCATTAGCTTCTCAAAAGCTTGAAAGTAGTAAGGGACATTAGATGTTAACTGAATGTGAACCAAGAAAAACAATTATTGCCCAAATTCCTCTAGAAAGTGGTCATTCCCATAATTGAATGTAGTCCCAAAAGGACCATTAAATCCAAAGAGATGCTTACTCTCTTCTAGAGCAATGTGTTGCAAATGTATGGAAAAGGAATGCACATACTTGGTTAGTTGATCAATAAGCATCAAGACACAATCCTTAGCTTATATGGTTGGAAAGTTTGTGAAGAGGTCCATAGATGAGCCTTCCCATATCTCCATCAAAACGGGAAGTGGTTGTAACAACCTTGCAAGGTGGTTGCTTTCCTCCTCATTCATCAAACAAGCTAATACTTCCCGATATGTTGGAGCACATCTTCTTTGAGATCCTTCCAATAGAATCCCTCTATGATGGTGTGATAAGTCTCAATGTAATCTACATGCTTGAAAAAGAGTGCCTCATGTGCTGCATGTAGAATATTCTCCTTGATCTTGGAGTCTCTAGTCAAGTAGATCTGATCCTGGAAATAAATGACTCCATCAACCACTCTATATCTCCCATATGTCACTTGCCCATCAAGAACCATACATGTGAAGAGGTTCTTGGAATACTCCACCAATAGGTGTGACTCCCAATATGGATCTATACTCCTCAATAGTGAGAACGATGCTAAATTCTATAATGGAGTACCTGTCACCTCATAGCTCCCCACTTTGACATGCTCAATTCCAAATCCATATGCCGAAGTACTACTATCCCATTTTTGCTGCCTCCCTTGCAGTTGATCTTACCCAAGACAATACTAAAGTATATGGAGGTCAATATTCTGATGGAAGCCATTTCCCATCCAAAAATTCCATAGTTTGGCCAATGTATTCAAGAGTGTCAATAACCTCTTGTCATATTCAGAAATCTTCCTCATGTGTGGAAGTACCATTTTCTTCTCCAAGGATATGGAGTAGCCCCTTGTCACCATACTTGTGCCATCACACACTCCTGAATCACTCTTTTCTAGCGCAAGTAGCTAAGTAAGAGATGTCAATGAAAGTATCATATCATTTCTCATCCCTTCCTTGAACCAATAAGATGTTCTCTCCATTGTGCTAGCTTCTCCCAAGGCTTCATCCTCATCTGAATCCAGGGATGATGCATCATGTTGTGAGAAATAAATGATTATCTTCCAATCAGGGGGCCTTCCTGGTGGAGCTCCTCCATGTAATGAGACATCAATTTCTAAAGTATAATGCATATGTGGGTGGATCGATTTGTCCCCGCTTTCACTATGCAAACTAGTCTCCTTCTTCCAATGAAATGGATAGAGATGTCTGCTCCCAATCTCTTGATACTGGCCATCCTTCTCATGTTCTCCTTCTATTTGTAAGATCTCACAGTATAAGTTGTCCTTCTCCCATGCACACCCAATGTCATATTGGTGTCAAGAACCTTAATCACAAAGAAGTGATCTATCATGGTGTATGTCCTCAAAAATGTAGTCAATTACGTAACACACTTCCTCTAATGTTTAGTCTCACTGCCTATCAATACTGGCACATGTTGCTCCTGATATTCATATGTGAGATCCTTTGGAACTTCTTGTAAAGATACAAGAGCTCCTCTAGTTGAAGCAATTGCTTCATCTCCATATCCAAATTGTGGTGGATCTCCTCCTGCTGTTACAATGCTGATATCTTCTTCCAATTCTCCGCTTTCTTCCTCCTTATCATTGGAGAATACCTCATCATCATTAATAGATCCTTTTTCTTGATCCCCTCTTGAAGGAGGAATATCCATGTCTTCCTCTTGAGAATAAAGTTCTTGTTGAAGTGGGGCTCTTGCCTTTGGCAAGGTATTTTGTAAATCTCTAGCCCCCTCAATAGCATCCTGAAGTAGAGTAGATCTAGTGGCTCCTACAAACTCATGCAAAAATTTTGATTGTTTGGGCTTGGCTAGCTCAACCAACGAGGTTTTTGAATGCTTTTTATCAAATAATTTCACTAACCTCATAGTTAACTCTGCATAAGTAGATACATTTGCATGAATCAATGAATAAGAACCATAAAACCGCCAATCATGAGCCTTACCTTCAAGGTGCAATGCTGATACCTTAATGGCCTTCTTTTCTGAAACTTGACGTAGCTGAAAACATGTGTCCAACTTCCTTACCCAAGCCTTAGCTGTGCACTTGGGTGACCCATCAAAAGTAGGCAGAAAGAATGTACCCAAAGTGTGTTGCATGCACCCTTTTATTCTATTTTGATTATTGGGTCTTTTATTCTCCTTGATCTGATAAAACCCTTGGAAGTTTAGATGCTCTTTGAACTTCTTAGACTAAGACTCATATTCTTGGAGATAGTCACCAAGAGTCTCCTCCTTTGGTGTTTCTCCTTCCTCTTCTTCTCTTGCTAAGAATGTAGGCATGGTATAGCATTATGGATATGATTGTAAGGTTGAATTATCACACCCATAAAGTGAAATAATAGATCTTCCTTCATGTGAAAACCCTCTTGGAGAATCTCTATATCTCTCTATTAAATGGACCAATCCCACTTGCGAACAAGAGCGATCTCCCTAGTATCCTAAGGATATCTAAAAACAAACAGACAAATGTAGACCATTTTCTCTAGACCATTATGCTTAAGAATTATTTATTAACTATGGAGAGATGCTCCTACCTAAAGTCCAATTATTTACTCGGTCTTCAATCTAGTCGCTCCAGAAGATATTGATCCAGCATGTAAGATCTACAATCAAGGACAAGAAAACAAGATCAAAAGCATCTGCAAGATATGATAATTCAAAATAAATAATCTATCTTAGTGATCAAGGAATCTAAGAATTAAATTATTCAAAAGATAGATGAACAACTCAATGAGAAAATAGAATCCATTTTTATTAACTTTGAATAAAAGAAGAAACCTTACAACCTTGATGCCTTGATGTTTGTACAGGTTCTTCCAGGGTCCTGAACATTCGTTTTCCTCTGTTTGACAAGACTCCGACTCTCTAGATCAACATAAGACTATGGATATGAGTATGTAATATTTCTCATGCCAATGATTCCAAATGTGGAGAGTATAATTTCTTCAGCAATTCTCTTCTATCAGCTAAGAAGTAAGTACTCTTTGAACTCTCTATGTACTAACTACCCTTGAGACTGGAACTTGGTCTCAATTTATAGCAGAAGGGAGGTAGTTTAAGCTCCAATAAGGAAGGGATAAAGCCCTCTCATCATGAGATTTCAGCTCCAAAAACTAAGGGATAGATCCATTTATGAAGGGATAAAGGTTCATGAATGGAAGGGGCGAAGCTCAACCAGATAGCGCTTCTAGAAGGCCCTAGATGTGAGAATATTCGACTAGTTGGGCTTCTAGAACTTACTTTTATTTTTATTTTACCTTTATGGGGTTCCACAGTTTTAATGAGCAGAACGTGAGGGATGTGCCACAGGTTCTATAGAAATAAACCGCGGTACTGTAGGAAATGACTAGGAAAAGTGTGGAGTTAGGCTTTTTAGGATTTTTAAGGGCTTTTCTCCAGTTCCAAGATTTTTTTTTGGGAAATTTGTGGTTTTGGACCTCTAAGGGAGCAATAAATAGGTAATGATGAACCTATATAGATATATAAACGTCATGGTGACAAATTTTAGTGTAACAGAATGCCCCCTAAAGTGCGAAGTCTCAAGAGTTCTGAAGAATTCTAAAGAGTGAAGTACTTTATCATTCCTAGGATCGGGCTATAGGCACACCGATTGAAACCCTGAAAAAACATTCAATGAAAGCATATATATATGTATATCATCGTTGAGGTAGGCATTCCCATACTCAGATCAAAACTAACTACATGTTCTGATACAGAAATGATTTTAGAATTACATGAAGTAGTAGACATAGCATAGACGTGGCCATCTATTATAAGTAGTATACTCTATGATGAATAATAAAACTCCTCGCAGCCTGGATGGTAGAAACTAGATCCAGGGTCTTGATTTCCACTTCTCAAAATAGTACATTTCTATCCATGCGATTGATTTTGCCAAAGTCGAACATGGTAGAAACCACTTGATTACCAGTCAATGATGTGAAATGTTAACAATTGTGAGAGAAACCACCAATAATGACAGTGGTTCTAAAATTACTTAGTACAATCCATGAAGTGTGAATGAATGATTTGAAGTTGAAAAATTCATAGAATCATTCGATCGAAGGTCAATTATGCAACTTGTCATCGAAGGCGAGAAACTTGCCATTAGGGCATGCAGATCCCAAGGTACTGATAGGATTCTAGATCAACTTTCTAGATGATGAGATGTCGTCGATATAAATTGATCTATCGTAGGAAAGCTTACGACACGAAACCATTAGATTAGGTTTTGAAGGAATATTTGTAAGGACTGACTCAAGGCTGGTTAACGCGAATGGAGACAATGTTTGAAATGAATGGTTTATTAAAATGATCTCTTGAACACATAATGAAACTGTAGATGGTGACAATTGACCTAAAGCTAATACCCAGAAACCGGTTGAAAACTTTCAATATGGTTTGATTAACTGTTTGGCCAAAGGATTTTCCCAACCCAAATATCAATGTGACAAAAGTGTCATGTTCAAGAGTGGTATACAACTTTTTTAAAATGAAGTGTGACAAGTGGATTCATTTTCTCTCTTTCCCCCCACCATTTCTGGAAAGTACCTCTTTATTTTTCACAAGCTTGAGGAGGATAATGTTTGCTTGTTATATAAGCTCATCCTTCGGATGAGTCCAACTTAGTATTAAAATCGAACCCTAAGAAGGAGTGGTTCGTTCATGTTTATAATTGACAGGTCCTTTACTATTAAGTTTTAACGAGTCCAGTATAGGTGAAACTCAGTGTCTTTCAGTTTTAGGGAGTCAAAAGAAAAACTTAAGAAAACTCCGTGGGTGTGCTTTTTCGTAAATTTAGTCTCTTAAGCCCGAAAAAGGATAAAACAATGCAGGAGAGAACTTTATTGACCATGATTAGTCAACATATACCTTTTTCGTAAATAGTCCATTTTAGTCTGAAAAAGGGGTAAACTTATACTGAAGGGATGACTATTCATTTCCTTCAAAGAGTTCGAATAGTCAAGTACTCGACAATATTTTCATATTTAGAGAGTCTGAAGAGGGCTTAAAAGAGAACTCCAGGTTTCACTTTTTTGTACTTTTCAAGAGCCCGAAAAAGTGGTAAAAGTACACTCGTCATCAAAAAAATCCTTTTCACCTAAAAATCCTGTTTTCTACACATAAACTCAAATATCTGTTTCCAATAATAAAAACTTTCGAAAAAATAACTTTTTAAAGTGGAAAATAAATAAAATAATATTTTATTTATTCAAAAAATCTTTAAAAAGTAGTTCAACAAAGTCATTTTCACCTTCTGTGTTCAGAATTGAAAATTGAGAGCTCTGGGAAAAAGACATTTTGGAGGTGATAATGGAAGAACTGGGCAATCAAATCGAAATCCGTTGAATCCAAGTAATTTACAATACTCTTCTCTTAATTTTCATCCATTTTCATTCTTTTTTTAAGTTTTTAAAATCATTTTTTGGGGGAAATATGGTTTAAAATTTCACTCACGGGAGTCCACAGGCCAACCATTGGTTACCTGCAGACCTCGATAATTTTCCTAAAGGAAAATTATCGAGCTACCACATTTTTTATGAAGAATGTGTGCGGGGGTCCGCATTGTCTTTATATAAAAACTGCGAGAGCATCGTAAGAAAATGAAATTGAAGAATTATCTAAAAAATGGATAATTTTTTTTTACTCTAATAGCTTTTAACCATTAAATGTGTCCATTTTCAGGTTATTTGTACAATTTTTGAGTGGCAAGAATGCAAACATGAAGAGTTAGATGATATGTCCATGAATAATCCAGTCATAATGCGTACTTTGAGAGATTGCGGTTTATACAAATTCTGGGCCATTCAGTATATGAGGGCACAGGTAGAGCTAATAACCTAGCTAGTGAATAAATGGGATGTTCATGAATAGTTCTTTATCATTGGAGATCACAAGATATAAATTGAGCTTGAAGATATCTACTTCCTCACCGGTTTACTAAAAAAAGGTGAACCAATATCTTTATTCGGGGCTAGGCAAGGTGGCTAGCCTATCGCTAACTACAAAAAAGAGTTCTGTAACGAGGTAGCTAATCCCAAAGACAACCTAATAGACATAAAAACTATCATATGTCTTGATCTGAAAGTCATTTCATTTACTGTTACCAGATTATGTGGGAGTGCAACTCTACACGTGGTTACCAAGTCATAGATGCAGACAGCTGTTGAATGCTCCAGAGGCACTATCTTCAATTGGTGTGATGGGGTGTTGACCAACATGAAGGGTCAAATGACCAGAGTGAAGAACTCAAAGTTGAAAAACTTTGGGTATGGAGCGATCTTAGTGTCTTTCGCTTTGGAGAGGATTCCTTCTCTCGCCCCTCAGCTGATCTCTGTTGATCTTGGTGAACTCAGAGAGCCTCGCATGGTGCACTGGGTTGCACTGATGGCTCGTCATGGTGGTGATGGTTGTACAGTATTTCAGTTCACTCCATCATACTTCCGTTGGTTAGAGAACCAAATATTTTCTATTGAGGATTTCCCATACGCACGCATAGAATTTCAAGGAGACCTCGAGATGTCCTTACCTCCAGGGACACAATGGGATGAATCAGGTAATTGAATTATTTTGATGTGTTTTAATTCTAATTTATATTTTATTTTTTAATCGTCCAATACTAATAACAAAAATTCAAATGTAGATGTTGATCCACGAAGACCAACCAATCTCCGTCGCTTCGAGAGGAAGCGAACATATCCTATTTCACCGCCAGAGAACTAGGCAGTAGAGATTCTCACTGATTTAGAGAAAAATATGGAGAGTTTGACCAGAGACATCCCAGATACTACAATGGATGATATTCCTCTTCGTCTCCAGAGGCATGTCGCTGGTGTTCCTGGCCATTTTCGGAGGTACCTGCGTAGAGTGGCATGGGCTATAGTATATTATCATGATCCTCACCACGGATAGTGGATGATCATCACAGACTATTGTATTTTTGTTTTTGTATCACTATATTTCAGATTATAAGGTGGTTTAAACCTATGGTCCTAGACGATGTCATATTTTTTGAAACACACTCTACCTATGATATGACTACTTTTCCCGACTATATTGTTCAACACATATCGAATGTTGTTTTAATTTAATTTTAATGTCGCAAATGTCTATTTATAAAATTATTAGCTAATTTATTAGCCAATGTATTTAATATTCTTGGAATGTGTTGATATTCGATGTAATCAAACTACCTTTCCAAGAGACGAACTTTCAAAAATAATCTGAGTAACAATGGATTTTTAATTATGTATACTCTGTTTAAATGTAATACAATGATTTCTAAATCTAACCTAATGATCAATCGTCGAATGCCAAATGAAATGGCATGAGATAATAGCTCAATAACTATGCTATATTTTTCCATATTATTCGTTGTTTGACCAAGGCTTACCCCATGCATAGAAAATAAATCATCAGTGGGTGAATAGATAACCCAGGCCATAGAAGAGATATTCCATGTACTACGACAGGCACCATCAACAAAACCAATGTACGCTTGAAGGGACGTCGACATCTGCAATATCAAGAGTAATCAAGATAAGCAGGAATAATAGTCAACACAAAATTAAACTAGACACACTCATCTAATCTAAAGAAACCAATCTTAGAAAAATAACTAATGTACAGGTATGATCTTTACATAGAAATCAAGCATAATATCTCTTCAAGTAAAGTCCATTTCTGGGTTTATCTAAAGATACACCGTCATAATCAATCAATTCGTAAGCCCCTTTTGCAAGCACTCGCTTGACAATATAAGGACCATGCCACATGGTTTCAAATTTCCCAACTCCTAGTTTATCGTTAGCTTGGTCATATACCAATGCTAGGTCACCTTCCAAAAAAAACACGATCTGTAACAATTCGGTCATACTGAGATTTAACGCGTTTTTGATGAGCTTCAGCTGCTAATGCATTGGTGTGCCAAGTTTCATCTAATTATGATAAGTACAAAAATAATTTTCCTCTTTAGAAGTGGCTGGTAGTAACTCTATGGCTAATTGGAGTGATGGTAATTCACATTCAATCGGTAACACAACTTCTAAACCGTAGACTGCTTGAAAAGGAGTGAACCCTGTTGCAGTTTTTGCTGAGGTTCGGTATGCCCAAAGTGCTAAGAAAAGGACATTATGCCAATTTGATTTATGAATTTTGATTATCCTTTTAATCATAGTGGTTAAAAATTATTGACGGCTTCAACCTAACCGTTAGCCTACGAGTAATATGGAGTAGAGCTATCATGGCGCAGGCCAAGTTGATCGGATAGTTCGGTCATCATGATGTTTCTAAAATGACTCCCATGATCAGTAATGATAGCTTGGGGTACACCAAATCGAGCAATCAAGTGATTGAATACTAATGTAGTTGCATTTTTACCATCTGCCACAAATATAAGCATTGCCTCGGCCCATTTGGTAAAATTATCTACTTCGAGAATAATATACCCATGCCCCTTGGCCAAGTGAGGGTTACATGTAATGAAATCAATGCCCCATTTTTCAAAGGGACCGACAACAATTATGGGGTGAAGAGGAGCTTGTGGTGCACGCATCTTTCGATCAAAAATCTAGCAGATGTGGCATTTTGGGACTGCAAGAATGCAATATTTGAATAACGAAGGTAAAAAATAACTAGCGCACAATATCTTTTGGCTATGGCATACCCAGACATATGACCGCCACACACTCCAGAATGGTAGTCATTCAAAACTCGTTCAACCTCTTCATGAGTCAAACATCGTCAAAATACAGAATCCGCACCATGACGATAAAGCGTGTCCCCAACAATATTGTATTGCTGGGATTGGTAACAGATATTTCGTTGATGTGAACATGAAGGTTCAGGCTGAAAAGTTTGGGTTTGGAGATAAATGATTATATCTCCATACCAAGGATCTAACGTACTGATAAGAAACAAAGATTCATCAGCAATCAGATGCTCTACCACAGTTTATGTCTCATTATTTGGAAATCACACATAATTTTGGCGAACATGAATGATTTCTTTGATTTTGATTTTTCAAATTCTAAATCAAAATCCTGAAGGATAACTATCCATTTAGAGTATTTTCCCCCGAGAAATTGTTTGGTCAAAATGTACATCATCGGGTTACAATTAGTATTCACAATTGTTTTTCGTAACAAAATGTAATGACGAAAACGTTGAACAACTTGTACTGTTGCCAAGGCCAATTTCTCCACATGCGAGTATTTAATCTCCGTTTGATTGAGATTTTGACTGAGATAGTAAATCACATGCTCGTTGTGGAATTAATACTCCTGAACTAATACCATTCCAATGGTGGAATTAGAGGCTGCTAAGTATAAAATTAATCTTGGCTGTAATTTGGTGGATGCAATAATGGTGCATGGGTCAACATGTGTTTTAAAGCATCAAAATATTGATCAGCGGTCTCATCCCAAATAAAAGGAACATTCTGTTTCAATAGCTTGGTAAAACCTTTGGTTAAATCAACATAGTTTTGGATAAATCTACGCAGAAATTTTGCTTTCCCTTGCAAACTTTGGAGTTTGTGAAGTGTAGAAGGAGGAGGCAAGTTGATAATAGCCTCAACCTTTCAAGTGTCGACATGAATGCCTTCTTTCGAAATGACAAATCCCATTAATCTACCAGATTGTACACAGAAAACACACTTGTGTGGATTCAAGAGAATCTTATAATACCTACATCTCAGAAAAATTTCTCGTAAGTGAGTAGGATGATCTTCCCTGTGTAATGAATGAGCAGGTAAATCATAAGGTTGCATAATGTGTTTAATGTCATGAAAATCATAGGACATTTCCCTTTGAAAAGTTTCCCTAGCATTATTCAATCCGAAAGGTAATTTACAGTAAGAAAATGTTCCCCAAGGACAAATGAATTTTGTTTTTGGTTGATCGGTAGGGAGTATGTTGATCTGATTGAATCCGAAAAATCCATCCATGAATGAATACATTTCATTTCTAGCACAATCGTCAATAATTTGGTTGATATAAGGAGTTGGATAATTGTCTTTAGGACAAGCTTTGTTAATATCCCTATATTCGACACATACTCATATTGTTCCTTGTTTTTTTCATAACAGGAATGATATTAGATACTCAATCTGGTAAAGGAATTGGATAAATAAAACCTGCTCTCAGTAATTTCTCAACTTCGTCTTTAATAGTAGCATCTTTTCATGGATGTATCAGACGTAATCGTTGTCTGACAGATTTAGCATTCAGGTGAGTCTTTATTTCATGAATGACAATGTTGGGATCGATTCCTGGAATTTCTTCATAAGACCAGGAAAATATGTCGCGAAATTCCTGAAATAGGGCCTTATATGTAGCAATTTCATCTAACATACAAGAGGCACCTATTATAGAAATTTGCGGAATAATGAAGATTTATTCAACGAGATTATCCTGGTCACACACTAATTCAAATTCATGCATAACACATAACCTCTTCTACAATTTATCATCAATATGTGGAAATAGAAAGCAGACGCATGCGCTCATTAAAACATAATCAAGCACACATATCAACACAGTATGTAATGGGGAAAGCTTATATCTGAAAACCCCCAGCTATTTTGTATATTATAATGGAAGAGAACATGTAACAATACATAGCACAATACTCCTCACAAGTACTCAGTACTATCTCCAAAAGTTACAGACAAAATAGCTCAGTTTTGAACAAGTCACGGGTTCAAAACTCCTCCACTGTTTGCCTGCCTCTACTGCGAAATCCAAAAGGATTATGGATGAGATCCAAGTTCGAATCCCATTAGCTCCAACTGTGTAATTATCATTGGCAATCTCCTCCAATGCTTGTGCGAATCTCATGCACAACTAATGTCACAACTAATAGCAAACCGGCTCTTTCACCTATCTCTTCCACTAGTCTCCACTGAACTGTCCATGCACTGGTGTTAACTGATGTGTTATTTATTTGAATAATGAGTTAATAATTAGTGAATTAATTAATAATTAATTCACACCACTCATCTCTAGTGTATTATCCAGTTAAACTAAATACAACTAGTTCAGCTAAGTTAAACCGAACACAACTCCATCAACTCCTTAATAACCTCCACCAAAACTCAGCCACATGAGTCTAACTGAAGTCAACCATGCAATAGCTCAACCAAACCCCTAGGAATAGCGTAATTCCCTTTTCATCTCCATGGGCCACATCCGTAGCTCAAACTGAAGTGCGCCAAGAGAATATGATAATGTTTATAGTCCAAATATTATTAAGAGCTAATAATATTTGACTGTTCTATTTTTAGCTTGACAGTCTAAAAATAGAAACCGCCAAATGTCTAAAAATAGAGGTCCATCTATTTTTACCAACTTGACAAATCATCCATAAATAGCATCCTACAACTCATAGACCATGATCCATATGTCTAAAAATAGACATAGTCTAAAAATAGACTTTGCACCAAAAATAGCCTGCGGGCCCACTTAGTGAAGGCGACTTCATTTCACTAAGCTCCATAATCTTGTTGCATTTTCAACACTCCCTCTCAACAAGATATGGATTATCTGCAACCCCTATCCTGCCTCTGTGGAATTCTAATTTTCTCCTGGTGAGCGCCTTCGTCAAGATGTCAGCATCCTGATCCTCCGTGGGAATATATGAAAGTAACATGATTCTCCACTGCACACAATCTCTGATATGATGGTACCTGATGTCGATATGTTTGGATCTATCATGAAATACTGGATTAGCCAATATTTTAATGCAACTCTGGTTATCACAATAAATCACAGTATGCTCCAAATGCGACCCGAACAACCCGACCAGAGTCTTCCTCATCCAAATAGCCTCGCATGCAGCCCAACTTGCTGCCATATACTCGGCCTCCGTGGAACTGAGTGCCACGGATCTCTGATTCCTGCTGTACCAGGAAAATGCTATCGACCCGATACTGAAGATCCCTCCAGATGTGCTCTTTCGGTCTGTTGGGCTCCCTGCCCAATCTGCATCCGTGAAGCCAGAAAGCTTCACCCCATCCTCCTGTCTGTACCACAGTCCATATCCCGATGTGCCACTGAGATAAAGAAATACATGCTTTCCTGACTTCCAGAAGAGCTTGGTAGGCTTAACCATAGCTTGCGAAAGCTGGTTAATAGCATAGCATATATCGGGTCGTGTATTGACCAGATACATAAGTGACCCGACCAACTATCGATAAACAATGGCATTCACTACCTCTGCTGAAGTAGCATCCTCCTTCCTCCAACCTCCAGGAAGAGGAGTATCAACAGGCTTGCAGCCATGCATGTTGAACTTCTCCAATATTTCTCGGGAATACTTACCCTGAGAAACAAATAGTCCACCACTGCGCTACCAGATTTCCAATCCAATGAAATAATCAAGGAGGCCCAAGTCCTTCATCTCAAACTCTCTAGCAAGATCCTCCTTGCATGAAAGTATCAACAGCTCATCACCCATCAAAATCAGATCATCTACATACAGTACAATGATCAACAACTTCCCCTCCACCACAATCTAGTACATTTTATGATCTGCCTCACTCTTGGAGAATCCAAGTCTGGTAAAGTAACTGTCTATCCGTGTGTACCAAGCACGAGGTGCTTGCTTCAACCCGTACAGTGCTCTCTTGAGTCTGCACACATGCGACTCACTGCTGAAGATCTTGAAACCTCTGGGCTGATCTATGTAAAACTCCTCCTCAATGACTCCATTGAGGAACAAATTCTTCACATCCATCTAATGGATGTGCCACCCCATCTGTGCTAAGAGAGCTAGGATCATTCGTATGGAAGAGTACCTTGCGACAAGGCAAAGGTCTCCTCATAATCGATCCCCTCGATCTATGAGAAGCCACGAGCAACAAATCTTGCCTTGTACTTCTCCACACTCCCATCAGCCACCTGCTTCACTTTGTAGATCCATCGCGAACCCACCACTTATTTCCCTTCCAGTCGCGGGACAATCTCCCATGCACTGTTTTTGACAATCGAATCATACTCTTCCACCATGGCATCTACCCATGCGGGATCCTCCACAGCTTTCTCGAAAGAGGATGGCTCTGTCATGACACATTTTATCATAAGAGCCATGTATCTAGTGTACCAGTCAGGTGACTGTCTCTGTTTGCGTTGTGTTGTAGTTGGTCCTACAACCTTCTCTGCATCTCAAGCCAGTCGCTCAGCTTCTGTAGTGCGCTTGTGCCCTCTAATGGTTGGCGCTTCATGAGTGGTCTCTTCCACTCCATGAACTTCCTCTTGTGGCTGATCCACATCTGAAAGCTCATCCTTAGGAACTAATAGCTCCTCATCTGCATGCAAGTGTGGCTCCCTCTCATGCGAACACTTCATGGCTTTCTCCTCCTGAAATTTGATATCCCGTCGCACAGCAGTCTTGCGACTATCTGGAAAATACACACGATAGTTGTGGGGCGTATCAGTGTACCCCACAAATATCCCAACCTCTGCGGTCGGATCCAACTTCTTTCTGGCATCCTTCGTCACATGCATGTAGACAGGTGAGCCAAAAATCCTCAAATGGGAAATATCAGGCCTCTTTCCAGAAAACGCCTCCTCTAGTGTACTCATGCCAAGTATCTTGTGAGGACAACGGTTCTGCACATATACTGCAGTATTGCATGTCTCAGCCCACAAGTGAATGGGTAGGCCCTGATCATGCAACATCGCCCGTGCAGCACCCATGATCATTTTGTTCTTCTACTCAGCAACCCCGTTCTGCTGTGGGTTATGGGGTGCGATGAGTTCTCTCCGAATCCCTTCTGTGCTGCAAAAGTCCTTGAATTTAGCAGAGATGAATTCACCACCATTGTCACTCCCAAGATCCTTCACATGCTTCCTCGATTCCTTCTCAACCAGCGCCTTGAACTCATCAACAAAGATCACATAGTACTTGTGCTTTTCTGTCGAAGCTACTGAGAAAGGTCCACACACGTCTTTGTGAACTCTCTCAAGGATTGTCGTGGCGCAACTATCCTTCTCGTGAAAGGTGGCTTTCACAAATTTTCCCAAGTTACACCCCTTGCACTGATCTGACTGTGCAAGAGTGCCCTTAGGAAGCCCAGTAGAAATCTGCTGCAGTATTTTCAAAGCTCCATGGTGAAGGTGGCCCAATCTCCGGTGCCACAACTTGCCATCATCCCGGCTCACCACTTCTCCTACCTTGCATGCCATTGCTGCACACCCATCTACTTGAAACTGATAAAGGTTCTTGACTCGAACCCCTATCTTCCGGGTTTCTCCAGTTGCCTTACTGCGCAGGAAATATTTTCCTTCGCTGAAGACCACATCGCCACAGAGATCAGATTCTTCATCAATCCTGGAACATTAAATACTTCCTTCAATACGAAGGGTTTACTAGACTCCCTCTCAAATGAAATCGTACCGATACCAGTCGCACTGTATCTACCATCATTGCCCATCTCAATGTGCACTCCAAGATCTTTCTCCTCCAGATCTGAAAACAAATCCCGATCTCCGGTCATGTGAAATGACGTGCCACTGTCCAAGAACCATACTGATCCCATCACACTTGAGACCAAGCATGCAATCAGTGAAAAATCCAGCTCGAATTGGGAGGCCAATGCCTCTTCTACTGCAGATCCAGCAGCATGCTTATTTTTCTTCTTCTGCGGACAATTTGTGGCATAATGTCCGTGTTGGTGACAGTGAAAGCACTTCACCTTGGACATGTCTTGCTTTTTGCCTTTCGCACCAGACTGAGAATCTTTCTTGCTCTTCCCCTTCTTTGCTTTGGAAGCCAAAGTTCAATTTTCTTCATCAGATGCCTTTGATGAAGATCCGTCCCTGGTAGTTCGCCTTATCTCCTCTTGCATGAGATCCGACTAAAGTCGCTCCCATCCCGGCAACTTCTCCCGACCATTGATAGAGTCTTGATAGGAATGCCAACTCTTCAGAAGACCAAGGAGAGCCAGGTCCACCAAGTCCTCATCATCGACAGTCACCCCCACACTTCCCAACTCATTTCTGCATTGATTGAACTTCGTGAGGTACTTGGCGATACTGTCGCCTTTCTCCATCTTAATGTTTCTGAGTTTATCCTTGAGCTCCAACTTCCTCTGGTCGCTCTTGCTCTGGAATAGATCTATCAATGCTTTCCACATCAAATATGGAGAATATTTTCCATGTAGGCTGGATACAATGTGATCCTTCACGCCCTCCGACAGAATCTTTCGATATTTCACCATCTTCTTTTGCCAAGCCTCAACTTGAGCAGCATCAGTAGGCTTTGGGATCTCAGCATCTATGAGCTCCTTCAGCCCATTATCATCTAATACTACCTCCATTCTATCCTTCCATGCAACATAATTTGAACTGCCCTCAAGGGCATATTCCAGTCACAAACTGTTGAAAGACATTTCAACTCCGGCACCAAGAAAACAAACTGCTGTAAAATTCAAATTCCAAGCTCAAAACTCAACTGCTTCTGGATCTGTGAGAACAAATTATTTCTAGCACAGAGATCGAATGTAGGGGCATTTACTGGATATATCACCTTTTAGAGAAAGGATGGATCCAGAGGCTACTTGGCCCGTTACAGACTCTGTCTACTGAAATAATTGTAATCACTGTAATAGATCTCGATGATCAATTCTCTCGCTTTGATACCATGTAGAAATTTGTTGAATAATGAAGATTTATTCACCGAGATTATCCTGGTCACACACTAATTCAAATTCATGCATAACACATAACCTCTTCTACAATTGATCATCAATATGCGGAAATAGAAAGCAGTCACATGCGCTCATTAAAACATAATCAAGCACACATATCAACACAGTATGTAATGGGGAAAGCTTATAGCTGAAAAACCCAGCTATTTTGTATATTATAATGGAAGAGAACATGTAACAATACATAGCACAATACTCCTCACAAGTACTCAGTACTATCTCCAAAAGTTACACACAAACTAGCTCAGTTTTGAACAAGTCACAGGTTCAAAACTCCTCCACTGTTTTCCTGCCTCTACTGCGCAATCCAAAAGGATTATGGATGAGATCCAAGTTAAAATCCCACTAGCTCCAACTGTGCAATTCTCATTGGAAATCTCCTCCAATTCTTGTGTGAATCTCATGCACAACTAATGTCAAAACTAATAGCAAATCGACACTTTCACCTATCTCTTCCACTAGTCTCCACTGAATTGTCCATGCACTGGTGTTAACTGATGTGTTCTTTAGTTGAATAATTAGTTAATAATTAGTGAATTAATTAATAATTAATTCACACCACTCATCTCTAGTGTATTAGCTAGTTAAACTAAATACAACTAGTTCAACTAAGTTAAACCGAACACAACTCCATCAACTCCTCAATGAACTCCACCAAAACTCTGCCACATGAGTCTAACTGAATTCAACCATGCAATAGCTCAACCAAGCCCCTAGGAATAGCATAATTCCTTTTTCAGCTGCATGGGCCACATCCTTAGCTCAAACTGAAGTGCGCCAAGAGAATAAGATAATGTTTATAGTCCAAATATTATTAAAAGCTAATAATATTTGACTGTTCTATTTTTAGCTCGACAGTCTAAAAATAGAAACCGCCCAATGTATAAAAATAGAGGTCCATCTATTTTTACCAACTCGACCAATCATCCATAAATAGCATCCTGCAACTCATAGACCATGATCCATATGTCTAAAAATAGACTTTGTGCCAAAAATAGCCTGCGGGCCCACTTAGTGAAGGCGACTTCATTTCACTAAGCTCCATCATCTTGTTGCATTTTCAACACCTATATGAATGTTTTCAATAATTTCGGATTTAATGAATATGTCAATGGGAACCGTAGATGAAATATTTCCCAAATTAATTTCAGAATCTGAATGTGCAATCGATATTGGACTCTGAGGTTTGTTGACATAATCTATTGAAAAAATAGATGAAAATTTATTTTCAAATCGATCAAGATTAGGTAAAAATGATGACCTATGATGGAGATCATCCCATGGTAATTCATCTACAGACAAGAATTCACGAATGCTTTCATCAGTTTGAAACACTTGTTGAAAAGGATCAGGAATTGATGTTATAGCTGAGCTTGATGGTGAAAATTATTCTTCGTTGATCACATTCTTTGGATCATCATTAGTTGATAAAGGATTGGAAAATTACTATACTACTTGATATGCTATCTCAAAAGGACTTAAAGGCATCATGTCATTGAATGAATCCAGTTCTGATTCTAAAGACACTATCCAAGGATCATCAAATGGAATAGTGGTTGCTGTAATCATATTGATATTAGCAATAGTACGCAGTACGTTAGGTGGAGGCATAGAAAAAGTTCCCATTAAAACATAATCTTTGATTAAACCTACTCCTACATCCTCATAAGGGATAGTCGATTTTCCAACGTGCTGAATACTATCTGTAGAAGCTAGGTCAGACGAATAATATGACAGCTGATCAATTTTCACAATCTTTCCTTGATGAGGAAACATGATTATTTGAAAGACGGATGACACGACAGTAGTCATAGCATAAGACCAACTTCGACCCAGAAGAAGGTTGTAATCTAGAGGGGCATCAACTACTTCCACATCTAAATTAACGTTTTTTCCTTCGACTTCTATAGGTAGATCCTATAAAATTCTGAATGGATGGAATCCTCTTCCATCAAAAGCTTTGAGGATTTTCGGTGATTGGTTAAGGGTTGGAGAACCAAGTTATTTCCAAAATTTTAATGACATGATACATTTATATGCTCCTTCATCAATAACATTATGAAAGCAACGTCTGTTTTTGAATAGTACGGGGATCTGAAAAGCCATTTGATGAGGGAGACGAGGTGTAAAATTTTCTAAATAAAATACCATGAGGTTCTAATCCTAAAGATCTACAATTCCAATTGCTGATAAGATTAATTTCCTTTGTGTTGGGCATGATTGTAGAAATTCCAAGGCTGACATTGCTAAAGGAGATATTGCTAAATCCTCCACAATGTTGTAATTATGAGCAACTATCGCATGTGGATTGAAAGTTGATTTACGAAGTACACCTTTACCAGGCGGTTTGATTACTAAATTAGGATTATATTTTTTGATATGAAGTGGATCAGAAACCAAAGGATATGTAGCTGGTGCAAAATTAGAATTTTCTACTTCTTTACTAGCAATGGGATTTTTACTACCATAATCTTGCGATCGAGTCGCAACCATTACTTAAGACATCATCAAAATATTTGCTGATGTATTATAAGAAGATCTAATCATTTTTCTATCTTTAACAGGAAAAGGATCCTTCAAAACAGCAGGGGTGGATGAACCTTTGAAAAACTTAGATACCTCAGCCCTATGTGGACATTCCTTGGTGAAATGATCCTCGTCACAGATAAGACAAGGATAATGAGGTTTTCGTTTATCATCAGTCGGCTCATTTTTATCATTTTTTTCCTTGGGAGATGAAGTCTGTTTACTTTTATTCTTCTCTTTCTTCTTTCTACCAAATTTTTTCTTTGTAGTCGATGAATCTACAATGTGAATATCGACAGAAGTTTCCAGGGAAGATTCTCCTTTTGGTGAATCAGGTAAAAATATTATGGGAGAAGTAACCTTGGAAGATTTCTTCTTACTCTTAGTCGTACTAATTTAATTGATTACACCGTCAGTAGCATGAGACCCTGAAGGAGTTGTTGCTATCTCACCAGGATGCAGTAAATTGGGAATTTTCTCGTACAAAGTACCTGAATGGGTATATACCAAGTCAAGATACTGAACTTGAGCAATAACTTGGTCTTCTGTAACAACTACTCCTTTAGCTACATCTTCAGTTATTTTTGGTAGAAATGATTTGATAAACCATTCTGCCAATATTTGATTCAGGATAAAAACTTTTAGCAAATGTCTTATACATCTCCATTCATGTATATGATCTGATATGTACGTAGACATAGATTTTTTTAGTGAAGTTAATAATTCCATGTCGTTGTCGTATCTGACTGGAAACTGAAAATGAGTTAAGCAAGTAGTTGCTAGAGCATTGAAATTGGTAAATGAGCCTCGTGGAAATTCATTGTACCACTTGGTAGCTAATCCTATTAACGTTCTCTGAAAAAATCTAAGTTGAATGGAATCGTCGATTAATGAGTTGGAAGCACACCAAAGGTGGTAACTCATGACATGGTTAGAAGGATCCTCTCCTGATTTTCCTTCAAACTTAGGGATATCACTGGGAAACTTATGTTGCATGGGTGACCAATACGGATGATAATAGATAGGATCATTCGTAAGGCGAGATAAATCAGGTAGATCTAAATTTTATATGAATGGAAATCGATGGGTAGGGTCTTGTTGATAACCTTGTGAAACTAAATTAGTCCCAAGAGGAGGATAATCAGGATATCCAGGAATAGATTATGCATTGGGAATCATAATTCCTCCTAGATAACCAAGAATAACCAAACCATACTGGGGTTGAATAGGTGTCTAATATGTATACCCAGGATACTATTGTTGTGGGTAAGCTAGATTTTGTGTAACATGTCCATATTGGTACGGCCCCTGATATAGTTGATAAGTAAATTGAGGTTGACTTGTTATAATTGTACTTGTACTAGGTTGTCCTATAGGCATCTGAACAGTAGTCTGAATTATAGGTCCAGACTGCGGAATAGAAACCTGAGGAATCTGTATCGATGTTTGAGGGGCAGAAGGAATAGAAGCTGTAGACACTCCAGGAATAGGTGTGGTAGGTTGAACATAATTCTAAGCAACAGTTTGTGGCAGATTCCTACGTGTACTCGGACTAGGCTACTAAAGAGAAAGAGATGCAGGTATTTGTATGGTAGGCTAGACTGGTTATTGAGGTTTATTAAAACCAACTTGTTGTCCAACTTGATAATAAGATACTTTCACATTTGGTTGTAAATTCTGTTGGACTTGGGATGAATCCCACACCATTCTGGGATATGAGGGTCCCAACGAAGGTTGTGCATAAGACGTACCATAACTCAATTGAACATATGGATGATAATTGGCTGGATAATTTCCACCTCCTTCTAATAGTTGTTGTTCTGAATAGAATTGTTGTCCTAAATGAGGTTTCAATCCTTCACCTGGGTACTACCCTTGAGGTTGATATTGACCTTGAGACATGTACTGACCTTGAGGCATATACTGTCTCTGAGGTTGATATTGACCCTGAGGTATGTATTATCCCTGAGGTTGATACTGACCCTGAGGTCCGTATTGTCCTTGAGGTTGCCCCCCAGGCAATAAATTGCTACCTTGAGGTCCAGGGTTTGGAATATTTCCAGACATCATATAAATTTTCTCATTGTTCAAAGTTACAATATTTGATTCATTCGGACTAGATGATGACATTGGTTTGTTGGGAAGAGGATATGATTTTGAGAATGTACCACAGAGTGACTGATAGCCTACAATAACAGACAAACCACCATACAAAAATTTTTCTGGCGATTATGTAAACATAGAGGACTCACTAGACATGTTTAACGAATGTGTATAACCTATTTGTGTATATTAAAAAGGAATTCCGGGTGGCGAATACTCTAGACCTACGTTTTGTATAAAATATGATAGTGAAGAATACCAAATTCCTTGTCTAAAATGACTGTAAAAAATTGGTTCACGTTCTCTAAGATTTAAATATTCCTAAGCTGAAGGAAGAACAACTTCTCCAGTTTTAGTAACTTCTTCAATACTAATGAGACTAGGAGGAAGATCTTCTGTGATCTGATTTCTTACTCTAGGTGAATCAAGATGATCAGGAGTTGGAGTAGTGAATTCTAAAGTAGGTTCAGACGTAGTAGTTTCATTTTCTAGTTCATAAATTTCAGGTTCTTCAGCTGATAACTCACTTGTTGCAGAAGCAACTTCAGTTAATTCGGAAATTGAAAATGTCTGTGGAGTATGTTCTGCTATTTTCGGTTGATCTACTTTAGAATTAGGATGAATAATTATGGATGATTCTTTGTGTTCTTTTAATCCATTTCTACTGATAACATTTGGTATCAGAGATTTATGTTTTTCTAATTGGCTTGGTGTATACTCAGGGGGTTTCCCCTAAGTTCTACACGACTTTCTTGTTAATTTTGCAACGATTAAAAATTTTAACACACACAAACAAATAAATTTTCAATCAAATGATCCTAATGTTGCTAAGGAAACAATCAAATGAATCACGCGCCTATAAAAATATAAGAGATCAATCCACACACAAACAGTAGATCCTTGCACTAAAAATACTAGTTAGTGATGAAATCTAACATCGTAGAATTTTAATGCAGAAATGGCGGTTGGAACAATTACCCCAACAACCTACTTAATGAAGCAGACTGGTTCAAGTTTCTCCACTTAAACCATCTCGAGTGAAGATAACCCTCAGGAGAGTCCAAGTGAGTCTAGCTAACGTCTGCTCCAGGTACAGTGGGACGTCCCCTCCACCGTCACCTTGGGAAATAATCCTAAAGTTTAATTCCACTAAGGTCACCAACGAGAACACATATACCTAGGGGAACAGTCTACAATCTGATATACACGCAAGGGCAGAGTAACAAGCTCAATCCCCTTGAAGGCTCCTTAACATAATCCAAGGTTTACCGAAAAGTGACCCCAGGCTCCTTAACAATGGTCTATCCGAGGTTTACCCTTTTTAATACGTGTACATATTCTATTGTTCCCAATGAGATAGGTATGATTACCTCACTGGTTTGGATATGATCTCATGCTTGACTCCTTTAGGAGGAGCTTCCCAAAGCATACATTCTATAGTTGGATTTTCCTACCGCAAGATCAACTACTTGTTTGTTTTTATTGTCTTGTAAAGTTAACTAAAACCTATTCCAAGACACTAGCCTAAGCTATATTGGTGGAAAAGAGCCCTGTAAAATATAAAATTTCTAGATTGATTTTTAATTAAGTGTTACTTTTAATTGGCAGATTCTTAGGGAAATGGGTACGGAAATGAAACTTTGAGGATTTTTTAGTGACCCAACTCAAAATACGCTACAATGCATCTACATGATAAACAACTCATTTATTTTCAATGAAATCTAACTAGTAGAAAAATTTGAGAGATTTCAATAACTTTCAAAATATCAATTCTTTCCTTCCTACATGAGAAACTTTGAAAAGAAGACAATTCAGAGAACTCAATTTAAAAAAAAAATCATTTCTCAAATGAAATTCCCTATATCATTTAGATCAAAAACAAAAATCAAAGTTCTTACAAAATAAAAACTGAAATTCTTAAAACTATAAAATTCAAAACTAAAAGAAATTTCTATTCTTGAACTCTATCTAAAAATTGGAGGATGTCTTAGATCAGTTTGTAATCTAACCAAGATCTTTCTGCTTATTTCAGTAAGAAGATAAAGCATCTGATAACGATTTTAAAATGAAATTCAAACCTTATATATCCAAAAGGTTTTCTAATTTTGCTAATGAAAACAAAATTAAATTTTTATAAGAGTAGTAATTGCATCAAGTTCAATGGCTCAACAGAACAATGACATACCAAGTAGCTGAGGTATACAAAATTTTCTGATTCAGAGCAACGGGAGGACAAGGAAAAGTTTACTTATAAAAGAAAACTAACTGAAAATATCACTTTAAACATTGAATGTTTGAAAGAAACTTTTCACAGAAGTCTTTGACAGTCAAGAAAAATTGGGTAAAGAACAAAGAATCAAGTAGTGGGATTCCAAAAAATAGAATTTCTACTTTTTCTAAAATTTTCCAAAGGTTCACGGTTTGTAATGGAATAAGATGTGGTACCGCACTATATTGCACTAAAATTTGTGGATTCTACCGCTCTGTTTTTAAACAAAAAATGTCGAAGGCACGAAAAGTAGAGAAAAAAATAATAATACAGATTTACAGTCAGGGATCCTATTGAGTTTTCTACCCAATCCAGTTTTGAGCTAATCTAAGTCAAAGAAATCTCACAGAAATCTAAAAAATAAAACTGAAAATAAAAAGAAAACTAAGTTCAGATTATCCCCAGTGGAGTTGCCATTTTTTTAGAGGGGTCAATCCCTCTTGCGGACAAGAGCGAACTCCCTAGTATTCTAAGGATATCTAGAATCAAACAAACAAATGTAGACCATTTTCTCTAGACCATTATTCTTAAGAATTATTAATTAACTATGGAGAGATGCTCCTACCTAAATTCCAACGCTTTACTCGGTCTTCAATTCAGTCGCTCCAGAAGATATTGATCCAACATGTAAGATCTACAATCAAAGACAAGCAAACAAGATCAAAAGCATCTGCAAGATATGATAGTTCAAAAGAAATAATCTATCTTAGTGATCGAGGAATCCAAGAATTAAATTATTCAAAATATATATGAACAACTCAATGAGAAAATAGAATCCATTTGTATTAACTTTGAATAAAAGAAGAAACCTTACAACCTTGATGCCTTGATGTTTGTACAATTTCTTCTAGGGTCTCGGACAGCCATTTTCCTCAGTTTGACAAGACTCTGAATCTCTGAATCAGCATAATACTATGGCTATGCGTATGTAATCTTTCTCATGCTAATGATGCCAAATGTGGAGAGTATAATTTCTTCAACAATTCTCTTCTATCAGCTAAGAAGTAAGTACTCTCTGAACTCTCTATGTACTAACTACCCTTGAGACTAAAATTTAGTCTCAATTTATAGCAGAAGGGAGGTAGTTTCAGCTCCAATAAGGAAGGAATAAAGCCCTCTCATCATGGGATTTCAGCTCCAAAAACCAAGGGATAGCTCCATTTATGAAGGGATAAAGGTTCATGAATGGAAGGGGCGAAGCTCGACCAGATAGCGCTTTTAGAAGGCCCCAGCTGGGAGAATATTTGACCAGTTGGGCTTCTAGAACTTACTTTTATTTTATTTTACCATTTATGGGGGTTTTTCAATTTTAATGAGTAGAACATGCGGGATGTGGCGCAGGTTTTATAGAAATAAACCATGGTACCACAGGAAATGACTAGGAAAAGTGCGGAGTTAGGATTTTTATGATTTTTAAGAGATTTTCCTGAGTTCCAAGATTTGTTTTTGGGAAATTTATGTTTTTGGACCTCTAACAGAGCAATAAATAGGTAATGATGAACCCATATATATAGTTAAACGTCATGGTGACAAATTTTAGTGTAACACTCTCCATCCTCATATCTTTAATGTCTCTGTTAATACCCTACATTGTTTGGAGAAGAAGCTTTGAAAACTCCTTTCCCTTCATTTCTCTTGATAATGGAGTCTTTCCTTTGTCTCTTCTATAAATATTCTCCTTTATGTGAGAAGTTTCTTCTTCTTCTGATGACATAGATATAATGCCTCATAGGCTAAGACAAGATTATGCTTTGATACCACTGTAATATCCCAAAATTGGGAGAGCAGCAATATAGGACATAAAAATGGAAATATGCAGAAATATATATATATATATATATGTATATATATATATATATAGATATATATTATATATATATGTATATATATATATATATAGATATATATTATAATGATGATACAATGCTCCAAAAGTGTTGGGAATAGAGATCTAAGCTCCAAAACTTATTTCCAGGACAACCCAAAAAGGTTTCCAGAAATACCCAAAATACAAAAATAGCAATATATGGCCCTAGGGTTGAATAACTAATGCAATTGGAATGCTGATAGGAGGTGGCTGATCTGATGTATGAAATGGATGATCCTCCTCCAGTAGATCTCCCAAGTGAAGGGTTAACCCTCTCAATGGAAACCCAACTCCTCCAACTAGGGTACTAAACCCTCTGCTGTAGCTTCTCTCTGAAATAATGCCACCATTGAAGGAAACTGCACTATAGCTTATGGTAGCTACTTGGCCTCCTGCCAGATATCATAATAATGCTCCAAGATCTTCCTCACTAGCCTCATGGATGAAAGGATGAATCCTCCAATGGAAAACAAGCTCAGAAACTGAAGATATTTCTCCTCCACTGCTACTGCCCTACAAAACAACCCAATCCTGCAATGGACTATGCTATGGATAATGGCTGAAGCTTGGCCAAATGATGGATAATAGAAATGTAGCTCAAGGTACCTCTCCTGAGTAGGCACTCGAAGTCCCCCAAGGATGAGGGTGGGATTCCCGCTCAAGAACACCCTTGTGCTAAACATCACTACAGACTCCGATAAAAAATTGAAGCGTGCATAGACATGTCACATGCCAGATCTATATATAAAAAGATCAATAATCAATAATAAAAATCCATGTCTTCTATGGCTTCTATACTCTTCCTATTATGCTCAGTGAGAATCCTCACCCTAGTCCCCACTCATTGAAGGAGTTACTCTCATGCATACACTCATCCTAAATGACTACGATGTCCTCCAATAATCCTCCACTATCTCAATAACAATGTTGTTGATCTGGTCAAATTTGACCCTGTCCACATGCTCTAGCCCATGTTCACACCTAAGGGTTCTTTATTTAGCTGATAAAATGAGCCACATTCACATGAGAAGTGGTTTTATTCCTCTGAAAGATATTTATGGGTCTCCCTACCCACTTATTCATCTATCTAAGTGAAAAAAAAAACTTTAATATTCCAATTAGCTGAAAGATAATTTTGGAATATTACAAAGAGTTTCACCATCGAATCCAAGATATATAGTTTATGGTTATGTCTGAGACATAGGAAGAGAAGAGGAAGGTCCTGAAGTAACAGGTGAAGATGGATAAGGTACCTAAAGTTGTATACCCTTAGTTTACAGGTGTTAGAAATTACGGCATTAAAAATAAAGAATTTACCCAGAGAAATAAACATAAAAGAGGCCAACAACAAATCATAAACATAAACATAGATGTTTATCTGGGAAAACCCCAAACTTCGAGGAAAAACCCAACCAATTAAATTTCATTAACCATTGGCCAAAACCCTGGCCAATCCGGCCAAGTGAGCCTCCACCGCTCACCTCCATGCCTACATCACAATGAAGTCTTCCTAGCCTTTTATAGGCTCCATTACATGAAATACCATGGGCTGAAAACCATGGGTGCACAATACCATGTGCCCCAAAACCACTACTATTTACCCCAGTCAACATTGACTCTATCCCAAGTCAATTTTACCTAACAATTCCCCCCTTAAACTTGACTTGGGGATTATTGACTAAATCCAGCCAAACCTGCTAAATGAGACAACCCTGCTCACTCTAGCTCTTCCCCCCTCAAATTTTTACCTAGGGTAATTGTTAACTTGACATCCCCCCTATCACCTAGGTCTAACCCAGAATTTACTAGTGATTACCTAGGGGTACGCATGCCATACCAGGTCTTACAACAATATGCCCATTTACATGCAAAACATTAACTCCATTATAATAATTTTTTTTCTGTTTCATTGTTGCTATTCTTTGTATGACCATTCTCTACATTCATTCATGATGTCCTCTCCAAAGAGGACATCATAGTTGTACATAAATCTGCCGAATTATTTGTTGTGTTAGTACATATGACATCAATGTCCATATAAAAAGAATCCATCTACCGGATTACATGGGTCACCAGCGTCTGTAACCGCCAATCCTCTAGGAATTCTCTTCAGATACATGTTTCATCAATTTTTAATTAATCCACATGCACATTTCCTTTCTTATTTTGACATTCTTAAAATCATTTGATTGACACATTCTGTCAAACACTTTGCATGTAACCAATCCCCATAGTTTATTACTCTATGGATTTAGAGACCAAGACCTCTCTAAAGCAACAATATAATTCCATATCCTCGACCACACCTTCATTTTTTATCCAGATCCTTCTCTACATAGTTGCATACACACACCTTTGCGGAGTACTTCACATGTTCATGGTACTTCATGGATTATGCCATAACGTGCCAACTTCCACCTGCAACCTGCGTCAACAAGTCTTCGTACCAGTGACCTCGTCGACCAGATCATATGCCTCTAGCACGACCATGGTACCACTCTCCATGCTCTTCTGGAAATTGTCTAGAGCATCTTCGACAAGCACTCCCACGGCTAGAACTGATAACCCATGCTTTTAAAAGAATCTTTGCACTTCATGGGAATTGAATGTCGAGTGGGGAATTCTAGTGGTGTACTGGTCGATTTTTATTTTATCATAAACCAACTCCTCTCCCCAATTCCTTGAAAGCATCGGACGACACATATATAGCATCCAAGCCAGGATTCATAACATTTTTTTCTTCAAATTCGAGGTCCAGCAGCGAATCCATGGACGTATAAGTTGGTTCAGTGATTTAACGGATAGAATAAATACCCTCTTCTAATAGCTTCTGGTTAGCAGTGAATGCATTCCCATTTCTTAAACATGTAGGCTCAAGATCATTTTCTTGAACGGCCACATAAAACGATTGTAATCCCCGACTCATGAACGTGCCAATGCTAAGTTTGTTGTCTTCATTTCTCGAGGCCAATTCAATGACATCCATGGTGCTTTGAGTCCCCATGGAATCCATAAACAGCTTGGCTTGCGCAACATCCATCAGGGTTGTGTGAAGACAAGAAATGGGTTGAACTATGGAAGAATCGACGATGAGTCCACCCTCTTCTTTGACGATGCAATTTTAAGGAAATACCTCCATGCGTTCCCAGGGCTTCTTGCTTTCCAGAGACCAAATCTTCTTGAAATATTTATAGACAGGGCTTGCTTCAATTTCATTAATCCACGTAGCCCCAAACTCGACTTTGTTGCCCCTGAATTCTGATGTAAATATTTGTCCACATATGCGATTTTTGGCCTCCACAACAACCAAATCAAAGCACTCATTCGAAGCCACTTTCACTAGTTGGTTCGCAGTCATGAGGCCGGCTATGCTGCCCCCTAATTCGTGACTTCTTCACCACCATTGGCACTCGAATGGCAGCACTATCACCAACCAATTCCACTCATCGATCTTCTTCATATTCTTTATCAATGGTAGATCCACACCAGATTTTCCTTCTTCACATGCAGATCTAGATCTTCAAACATCATATCTGACATATCCAATCAAATCCACAATCTTGGTTAATAAAACAATCCACAATCATGCAACTTGGCTCTGATACCAGTTGTTAGAAATTACGGTAGAAACAATAAAGAATTTACCCAGAGAAATAAACATAAAAGAGGCCAGCAACAAATCATAAACATAAACACAGATGTTTATCCGGGAAAACCCCAAACTCTGGGGAAAAACCCAACCAATGAAATTTCATTAACCATTGGCCAAAACCCTGGCCAATCTGGCCAAGTGAGCCTTCGCCACTCACCTCCAGGCCTACATCACAGTGAAGTCTTCCCACCCTTTTATAGGCTCCATTACATGAAATACCTTGGGCTGAAACCATGGGTGCACAATACCATGTGCCCCAAAACCACTACTATTTACCCTAGTCAATATTGACTCTATCCCGAGTCAAGTTTACCTAACAACAGGGTGTCTGATTCAGTAAAGTTAGGATCAATAACCTCAAGAAACAATGTCTCAAGTGATTTTGTTTTGACTGTGTGATATTCACCAGTAAAAGAAGAAGTAATCCTAGGCTTAGTACTAACATGTAAAAAATATTTTGGTGGATAAGTTTCAAGAGGAGTACCATGAGTAGTTCCCGAATTTCCTAATTCAGTAGTTTGAATTTTCTTATGATTTTCACGACAGCCAGGAGTTTCCTCTGGCAAAAGAGGAGGATTATTTTTCATTCTATGTGAACGATGGAGGGTAGGGTGTTGTTCTTCCACATTGGATTAATAAATTTTAACAATTATCACAAACTTAAATAAAAAATGGGTAAACTAGGCATAAAGGTTTCAGAAGCAACTATGAACTACAATACACAATCTTGGATAACCAAGGATTTACGTACGGGAATGCGATCTCCCCAAATGTTTTGTTCAACATATCATAGTGTATAAGGAGGTTGACTCAATTACCTATGGAGAGGATAACAACCTATGGTGTACTTACAAAATATACTCGATGGTACATGGAATTGCAGTCTATGTTAGTGTTTTCAATGTGTAATTGTATGATGAGAGCACTCCCGTATACTTTTCATGTGTGGAACACCATCCAATATACCCAAAGGTACATGGAGAATGTGATGATACACTTACGTGTGTGGAATGAGATTTCACCCTTGGGATGCGATGCTGACAAAAAAAATATAGATCCTATGTTTATAGACACTAGAACACATCTCTAGCCTAGACCTCTAAATGTTTGCGTTAATGTTACAAATTCTCCTTAGGTTGACTCAATAAATTTTAATGTTTATCTTCAATTATATTTCATTTTCAGGGCTCACTGTGAATTTCACCTGAATATCCTAAAATTCAGTCTAGCATGAAGAAATGAAACTTTCCTTTTCAATGAAAATCTATCTAAAGGAGGGAACAAAACAAAGAGTATGCAACATAAAAAATTCAACAAACAATATTCCAAGTATAATTCCCTTAAATGAAACTTTCCTGATTCCAATTCACACACAAAACCCTATATTCCAATGCAAATATATTTTTCTTTTCAATTTCACTTAATTTCCAAATGAGATAAAACTAAGATGCATAGGCTAATCACTAATAAAATAAACTATTTAGAACACTGACTAAAACACCAATTATTTCAAGCACTCCATGATCAAACAAATCAGTTTTATAATGGCCTAATGATAATAACAAAGGAAAATCTAAACAAATTCTTATCATAGGCACACAAAAACAAAAGAAAACAAGATGGAGGCTTTTGAGAGACCAAAAGAGATTCATGGACACAAGGAAGAGAAGCTAGAACAAGGTCGATCAAAGAGAAAATCAAAATAAGGAAAATTTGTGCATGAAACAGGGGTCAGAACAGGTGTTGGAAGTGCACCAGTGCTCTACAACACATCTACAAAGAGGGTTGGGGTGAACTGCAACACAGTCACAAAGAAGGCTAGGGTGTATTACAATGCTTCGTCTCCAAATTGGGGGGAGCATTAATAAAGGAATGAAAAGTTCTAACACAAAAAATTCAACTGAATATCAATGAAATGTCTCTCCTAGTATTGTGGCTCATTTGTAATATCCTTTATTTTACTTTTTAAAAGATATAAAAAATGGAAAAATATAAAAATATATGTTAAAGTACAATTTCTTATACTTTAACTATAAGTTGTAATGTTTTGTATAAGTTTGAAGTTCAATATTTTAAGAGATTTGGAAAGGTGGGTCCTAACCCCTCAGTTAATGAACGAGAAAGTCTGCGAGCGAGATCTGAATATTTTCATGTCTAAAGAGAAAGGAAGCAACCTGCGGGCACATTTGACACATGGGTTAACAGGGAGGGTGCCTTCGCAGTTGACCCCATTGATCGACGGGCCAATCAAGATCTCCGGTTAGGATTAACTATGGGGGCAGGACCCCGGTGAGTGATCTATACCTTTGAGGCCTCCCGCAGTGACGTAAGCTGTTGGTTGGCGATAGCTTTCAACCACGACAGGGTACCATTTAATGGTCTTTTGGCGCGCCAACTCAACATTTAATTCCTAAACCCCATGCCACCTATTTAAACTAGTTCTTATTTTCGTAAAGCCAATGTTATTTCTCTGTTCTTGTTAACCTGATTTCACCTGTGTCTTCCATTATTGTTTTCCACCCTAAACATAATTATGGCTAAGTGTTCATCTCTTTCCGGCTCATCTAGCCATATTCCTCTCATGGACACTGAGAGGGATATCCGATACATTGTGTTCTCTTTAGAACACCTTCAATTTTATCAACAAGTCTGTCTGAATGACAAAGCATGCCCAATTTTTTGTGCCATGGCTGTTACATAGCATTTTGTCACCGTCCCTGCAATCCCTCGCCCCACATATTGGAGGGTCTTTCCCATGACTTGTGAGCAGTTTCATACTCTACAAACACCTTCTTTGCATCCTTCTGCATAAGGACATCATTTCTGCTGTTGAACATTTCCTCAAAAAGCACACAAAAACCTATGTTTTGGCCTTGGTGCAGGTAGCCAATTCATCCCTTGCACCAATGTGGTAAATTTACATTAGATCCCGTGCCACCTGGCACTCTGTCTCAGTGTAGTGCCGACGCCAGCTGTTTTAGGAATCTTTTTTAACAAAAAGAGGTAGAAGTTTCCTTCTAACCACCTCAGGGATGAGTCACAGGAAGTGGTTAAGTTGATGAGCCACTGATCTCCCTCTTTAGGTAGTGGTTTCCACCTCCCATGGAACACTCCTTGAAGATAGGTCTCCCTTCCATTATTATAAGGATCCTAACCTCTCCCTCTCCCTCTATATAAACATTCCTTCTCCCTTTATGAAAGATAGCTAAACATATAGCCAAGAAGCTGAACTTGGAGAAGAGATACTATAGTTGAGTAATTGCTATTGAGGAGGTAGAACCAAGGAGAATCTCGCAGAGAGAGCCCCATCTAAATTCCTGACGAGCCTTTGTGAGATGCGCTTCGGTGGAACGTTGTTGGAGGAGACCGCAACGTCGAAGCTTGGTTGTACTCTTCCTTTTGTTTATTAATATACTCGACTATGGTTTTGGTTCCATCATTATGTTATGTTGATTATTTGATTCAATTTATTTAGTCTTATTCAACTAAATGATAGTTACGAATGTGAATTAATATGTTGTATATCGTTGTTGTTTCTTGTGTGTGTGCAGGTGTCCGAGCGTGAAATCGAGCGGACTGTGATCTGTCAAACAAGGAGCGAGAGGCAGCCACTCTTTCCAAAGACAACAATAGCGTAGGACCTCCAGTAAGTCATGTATCAAATCTTCATCCATTCGTTAACTAGGAATCAATATATAGCTTGTCTCGTTTGTGGCTAGACCCACTCTAGGGCTAGTGGGATCACCTCTGTCCATAGAGGGGATTTACCTCAAGAACAAATTAGTGACTCCACTGGGAACTAGTGTGAGTTTGTTTTCATCTGTTAGGTCTTCTTCTTGGTCATTGCTTGCTTGTTTTCCTTTTCTGATTGTTCTGCTAAAGTCTAAGACCCTTGTTTAGCCCCAGAGGATCAGATCCAACCTTTGTGTTTCCAAATATTCCTTTTACCTGGGTTAACTGGCTTGGCACGTTTTCTGGTCAGACAGTCGCACCCAATAGTGCTTGTTTCTAGTTCAGCACCCGCGCCATCCCCTGTTTGGCGCTGATTACAGACAAACAGGCGTGCTGACCCCTGTATGTTTTAGGGTTTTCTCTTTTTTCAAAATTTTGTCAGTGCTTGTGCTCCTGGGTGATTTATTGACATGTTTTGAGTGCCTGGGGATTGTTTGTGATTGTGAACAGCCTCCTTCCTTCAGTTGTTTATCTGTTTCCTATCAACATCATAGCCTTAGGGTTTTTTAGTGCTTTTGTATGTTGAGCCTCTTGTAGGAGTTTGGGTCTTTTGTGTTGCAGTCACCTTTATTCCTTGCTTCATTGCATTCAGCTCCCTTGATCCATTTGAGTGATTGAATTTGGTGAAATGAGTCTTGTCTCTTTCATTCAATTTTTCTTCTTGTCACTCCAAGCATAGATTACACTGCTTGTATGGGTCTGTTTTGAAATCTTTCTTTGATTTGAGAGATTGCAACATTGGTTTGAGTTTTGTTTTGTTTGATTTTGGGTTGATTGAAATTTTTTTTCTTCAACTCTCGCATTAACTTCCTTGAAATAGTGTGTTGGTTTGTTTTTCTAGTGCACTTTTTTCTATATTACATTGAAAAATAAAAAAACAAAATTTTGTGCTTGCATTCTTGTTTGCATTGTGAAATTGAAAGCCTTTCACATAACTAGCATTGGACAATTCTAGGAAAGATCTCTCATTTTCATTAGCTTGCATTAGATACTGTAGTGGGTGCTTCTATGTGTTCTTATTATTTGTAATTGCTTGAAAGATCCTAACTTTCTCATAGATAGATTTTCATCGAAAAAAATGGTATTTTGTGGCATGTAGCTTGCATTTAAGGATTTTTGAGATCCAAAATTCGGTAGGAACTTGGAATTGGAACGTAAATACAAGATCAACTTAAAATTTACTCAATTAACCTAAGGCAACATTGAAACCTAACAAAAATTTTAGTGGTATAAGTTAGAGACGTGTTCTAGCATCTCTAAACCTAGCAGTTATCGCTCGCCATCCAGCTTCAGAAAATGCTAGTATGGACTTGCGCTCCCCATACCGTCGAGTATATAAAGGGAGACCCCTCTAGGTTGCAATCCTTTTATCCGTAGGAAGCCAAGTCTGCCGCCTTGTAACTATGATACACCGAACACAGCATTCGGGGAGACTACCTGCATGAGACTACCTACACGTACGTCAAGTCCTTGGTCATTTCTTCTTTCATTTGATCACCAAGGTGTATATCGAAGTTCAAGGAAACTTGGTACACCCTTTGACCTACACTACTTGAGCTGTCATTTCAATCTTTATTGACTCCATAAATTTGGAAAGATCATCAAGCACTTGTCCTTTCTCGCTCGCTTAAAAATGAAAGAGACTAGAGTCATCTTTGACTGTTTCTTGACTCTTAAAACATGAAACAACAAATTTTTGGTTTCAATGTGGTAAAATAAAAAACCTACGATTACACGCCCACTAAAGTTTGATTACTTGGCCTATCTTTGTTTGCCTTGGTTTTGGTCCAAGAGTCTTCATTTTTTGATCTTTTTCCCTTTTCTGGTGTGCTACAGTCACAATGGCAGAACCATCGGTTTCGTCTACTGGTAGTCCTTTCTCGAATGATTCATCTGAAACTTCTCAAACCTCTAGGTCTGCTAAGCTTTAACAGCCTATTATCCCACCAGAGTACCCCTTTGGAGAACCAGTTGAGTTCAATTGGTCTCTTTCAAATGCTTGGCTTGGGTTTGGGGTCGGGGAGCATTTTCCCCCTCTTACATCGGTATCACCATTTTTGGCTGCGATCATACCTCCTAGTCCCCGTAGTATTTTACAACATCTCATGGTGGATTCAAACATGGACTCGTCTAGTCCTATTGGCAGTGAGGGTATTCCCTTTTCTGATGAAGAATGCCAACTTTTCCTGGAAGACATCCATCAAGAGCCTGCTCAATATTCACCATCAGTGTCACTTCTAGCTGGATATAGATCTTTGGGTCAGATTATGGCCGGTATTGCCTCCATAGTAGCATCAACTCCGTCGAGGGGGCTGGTCCTTCCATCATTAGGAATGTCGCCAACGACACCTGTCTCATCGATGCCTTTTTGTTACATCTGTCCCCAATAGGCCTACTTTCTGTGTGGCTGCATCGACACCGGTTGTCACCACTCAGTTGTCAAGACCTTTGCCTTCGGTAGAGACTTCGATTGCCATGGAAATCCCTGACGGCCTTTCTTTTGAGGAGTATCGGCTAGCTATTCAGTAGAAGAGCTCCCAAACTTATCATTCCCATCGGGATCTTGGTCATCCTTATATTTCTCATTATGACCCAGTCGGTAACCCAATTTAATAGCTTTTGTTTCAATATGATGAACATGACAACCCTATCTATTTGCCTGCTCCTGAGGCTTATCAGTTCCTTTCCAGTTTTAGACTTGCCTTGCCTGTGCAACCTTCTAACCAGCAAGGACAACCCTTTCAGGGACAACCTTTGGTTCAGCAAGGGTATGCTTATGACCCACAAGGAAAACCCTTTCAGGGACAACCTTCAGTGCAGAAAGGGTATGCGTATTACCCACAAGGGCAACCCTTACAGGGACAACCTTCAGTCCAAAAAATATTATTTTATGGCCCGCAAGGGCAGCCTTACAATCCTCAAGGTCAAACTTTACAAGCTCAGCCTATGGTCCAACCAGGGCAACCTCAAGGACCTACTGGGCAGTGAGTATATCAACCTAGACCTTCATACAGTCCTAGGGGGAAAATCCATCCATCTCAAAACAACATTTTGTGCAACCACAACCACCATATCTTCCAATTCCTCCAAATGGTGCACAACGAGGACGATCTTATGGTCCTGCTCCAGGTCAACCTAGTTATCAGGCACAACCTAGCCCACCGCAGTCATCAGGCCAACCTGCTCTGCAGGGGCAACCTAGTGGCCCTCATCAGTCAGGTCAACCGGCTCAGCCGGGACAACCTGCATAGAGAGTTCACCCTACTCAGCCACCGCTCTACTCTATGTCGCAGTTGGGTCAACCTCTACACCCGATTTATCCAGCTCAGTAGGGCCCTACTTATCAGCAGCCCATTCAACCCCAAAGCAGTTATTACCCTCAAGGTCAATATCGACCGGTGTATAACGTGCCTCAAGGTCCTACTTATTACCCTCAACTGCCAGGCCATACTTATATTCTACAGCAATATCCTTATGCAGCTCAATCAAGACCTTTGTATACTCAGAATCAGTATCTTGGTCTTCAACCTTCGTATCCTAGTCCTCAGCTACAGTATCAGCTGAATTATCTGGATTATACCCCTTATGGTCCGAATCCTTCGAGATAGAACCAATGGGGGAAAATTTATATTGAACCAGGATGGAATATGGGTACAGGTCCTTATCAAGGACCTGTTATGCCTTTCAACCCTCAATTACCCTTTCTCGCCATATTGGAATTACCAGATGTGTCAAAATTGACAAATGATCCAATTCTTCATAATCTGTGTCGGCCTCCGGTTTCAATGAAGGTTCCTGGTGATTGTCCCGAATTTGAGGGAAAGTCTAGAGAAGACTCCCAAGCACATGTCATGACATACCATTTATGGTGTTCTTCCAATTCTTGGGTGGATGACTCTATTCGACTCCATATTTTCCAGCAGACTCTCACTGGAGATGCTGCTAAGTGATACATCGAACTGCCTCATGGTATCTTTCAATATTTCAAAACTCTCGCTATGGCGTTCCTTACTCATTTCTAGTTCACAGTTCGTTATGAAGCCAGGACGCATCTCCTAACATCCTTGAAACAGGACTGGGTTACCCATATCTCAGACCACATTCATGAATGGAGATGGCGTCATCACCTGATCAAGTTCAAAATTCCTGATCATCTTCTTACTCATTGGTTCACTACCTCGTTCGTCTATCAGATTGCAAAGGACATCGCCATGGGGGCATGTGTAACCGAGGAACAAACCATTGCTCGTGCCCAGTACCTTGATTTAGTGTACTCTCAACTGGGCATATTGTATGACATATTGACTGATGCTCCACGACCTAGAACTTCTAAAGCGCCGACTACCCCATCCGTTAATGACATTATTGGTTCTGTGTCTTAGAATTCACGTAATTCTTCCAATGTTGGGAAGAAAAAATAAAATTATTCCAATGGTTCTGCTCCTCAACCTACCCCAGATTGTGGTAAAACCTCAGAGGACAATGTTGTTCATGCCGATCCTGCAGACAAGACATCCAAGGGGAGAAAGAAGGGCAAAGGCAAGGCCAAAGCTGATGCCCCAAAACCAGAATCATCTAAACCTCTTGCTGATGATGGATCAAAGTGCAAGCCGAAGTATCCCTGTCTGATTTGTGATGAGTATCACTACACTAAGGATTGTCCTAGACAAGCCAAAGTTAGTAAATTGCTCAAAGGTGCTAAGGGAACTCTGACTGTCCTCAAAGAACCTTTTCCATCTCAGCAAACACAGATGGTTGAGCAACCTGCGCCATCTGCATCGTTTGGCTCTCAGGTATTCATGATGAACGGTTCTACACCCATTTCCATCACTACGCGATCGAAGGATTATGTTGGATCATCCCAGGCAGTCAGGAAAGAGATCACTGATGGTCCTCCTCCCCCACCTACCTCTGGTCCTTTTGAGATTGAAAGGCCCAATGTTGAACCCGTTGTATGGAAACCTTCTAAAGGTGTTCTCTGGAAATCTTCTTATAATCCTAACGCCTGTGTTGTTCAATATTACAATATTGTTAAGGATTTAGCACAGGCCCCATCCATGATGTTCGCATTAGAAGTGCTTTAGAGTTGTCCGTCTTAACAAAAAGAATTATTATCTACGATTATCAATATTGATCCTACTGATTCTAGCCTCCTCACTTTCGACTTGGAGAATTTTTTCCCTCAAATTCTGCACCATATTTCACTTGTCATACAAGTTGGCATTAACGGTCTCAACATCCATAGAGCTGTTGTGGATGAAGGTGCATCTAACTATGTCATGTCATCTACTTGCTAGAAAGATATTGGCTCTCCATCCCTAACTTCGTCACCCAATGCCCTTGAGGCATTTGAGGGAAGGGAATAGAAACCCTTGGGTGTTCTCGCCAACTTGCCAATCACATTGCAAGGAAAGATGGTCAATGTTGAAGTAGAAGTCGTTGATGCTAAACTCAATTATAATATTCTACTCAGTTTCAGTTGGACTCACGCTATGTTGTGCATTCCGTCCACCCTCTTTCGTCTTCTAAAGTTTCCACAGGAGGGAAAAATAATTACTGTCGACCAGTTGTCATTCTTTACTTCGTCTTCCAAGAACAACGGTCCATACGTTGATCAGATTCCTTCTCCCCCTGATAGTGTAGGGCAAGGTCTTTTCAAAGACCCTGCCCTCATGGATATCTTTCCCCTTCTGCCACCAAATACCGTTCAAGTTAATATGATCTCTCGGTCGGATGACCCATGGATCATCCCTTTACCTGAATAGGTTGATTCATTTGGGGATTCAATGCCGCTTAGTCCAATTGAAATCAATTATTGTGAGCTTGCAACTACATCTGATTCTCCCCCTTCTGAAGGTGCTCCTTTGAGCATGTCTCTCGACATTTATTCTCAATCCCCCTGGCTCAGCGATGCAGATTCGCCTGATCCTTTGAAAGATGTGTTTCCATCCGATGAGGCTATTATGAAAACCATGTCACTTGAATACCTACCATGGAGCGATGGGCATCATCGTTCCTCGTTTATGCCTGGCCTTGGGGCAATGTCTAACTGTCTTGAGAATTTTGTGTCTCAAGTTCCTCCTCTACCACTTCAAACACCTATCTTCACTCATGAGGTCTTCGCTGAAGGTAACTTGGGTAGCATCACTCATACGATGCCTATCGACATTTCCGTGAAACTAGGAATTGGCGAGAACATCCATGTGGGAGTCACTTGCTCTTCTGATGAAGTCCAAGTGTATACTAGCCTCTTTCGCGAATTTCGTGATATTTTCGCCTGGTCTTACGAAGAGATGCCCGGAATTGATCCCAATATTGTGGTGCACAAGATTCCCCCCTACCCCGGTGTGAATCCTGTTCGCCAGCATCTTCATCCAGTGCATCCTCGGAAAGCCACCACCATAAAAGCTGAAGTTGAAAAACTTCTCAAAGCGGGTTTCATTTATCTGATTCCTTTGAAAGAGCCGGTTTCTAACATTGTTCTTGTTGATAAGAAGTAGGGATAAATTCATGTCTAGGTTGATTATCATGATATTAATCGAGCCTGTCTTAAGGATAACTATCCCACCCCTTTCATCGATCAAATCATTGACGATTGTGCGGGGAGTGGGATTTTTTCCCTTATGGACAGTTTTTCTGGCTATATTCAGATCAACATTCTCCTGTCTGATCAACACAAGACTGCTTTTATCTGTCATTAGGGAATGTTCATGTATAAGAAACTCCCTTTCAGCTTGAGGAATGCTAGGGCTACATTCCAACGCGCGATGTCTTATGCCTTTCATGATATTCGTCATATTGTTCAACCATACCTGGATGACCTTCCATCTCATTCAACTATGTGCAAAGACCACCCAAACCATCTCTGCTAGATCTTTCTTCGCTGTAGACGCTACAACATTTGGCAGAAATGTGTCTTCTGTGTCGATTCCGGTAGAATTTTAGGGTTTATCGTATCCAAAGATGGAATTCTCCTTGACCACTTAAGGTTGAGGCTATTGTTAATCTCCCCTTTCCATCCTTGTTACACTAGCTCTAGAGTCTCCAAGGGAAATCCAATTTCTTACGTAGTTTTATCCTGAACTATGTCGAAGTAGCCAAAGGATTCACATGACTTTTAAAGCGGGACGTCCCTTTTTGTTGGGATGAGATTTCTCAACAATATTTTGATATGCTTAAGATGTTGCTATTCAACACTCCTCTATTACGTCCTCCGAATTACCATCATGATTTCACCCTCTATCTAGCTGCCTCCTTCAGTACGATCGCCATGGTTTTGGTTCAAGATGATGATGACAGTAATGAGCATGTCATTTACTACTTGTCTCGGAACCTTCTCGACCTAGAAATGCATTACACACATATCGAGAAGTTAGCACTGGCTGCGGTCCAAGCCGTCCAACGTTTTTTTTGTTATATCCTTTTATGCACGGTGATTGTGATTTCTGATTATAACCCCATTACTTATATTCTATCTCAACAGTTGCTGCAGGGTAAATACTCGAAGTGGATCCTTATCCTCCAAGAGTTTGATTTGGAATTTTCTACTGCCAAATCAAAGAAATCACTCGTTTTCGCTGATTTGATTTGTTCTCTCCCCGTCGACTCTGCTCATTCTTATTCTGAGGATCATATTCTGGATGAACCTCTTTTCTTCATTAGCACCCTCGATCCATGGTATGGTGGTATCATCATTTATCTCCAGACTTCTACTTTTAGGTCTGAGTTAATGAAATATGTCCGACACCGCATTTGGCATCAGTCGCAACCTTATCATATTATCGGAGATACCCTCTATCTTGTTGGAGTCGATTTTGTACTTTGCCGATGTATGACCCTTAAGGAAGCTGAGAAAGTTTTAAATTACTACCACAGTGGCACCTGTGGTGGTCACATGTCTGGTTATGTCACTGCACAGAAGATCCTTCGTGCTGGCTATTTTTGGTCGTCTATTTTTAAAGACTGCATCGTCACAGTACGAAAATGTCATGCGTGTCAGATATATCAATGCAATATGTGTGCACCAGCTGTTCCTTTACACCCTATCATTACCGTTGGTCCTTTTTCCAAATGGGGCATCGATTTTATGATGTGTAACCCTCGTTCAGCTGGGGGGCATGCCTAGGTTATCGTCTCTGTTGATTATTTTACAAAATGGGCCGAAGTAATGCCTACACTGGCTACAGATGGTAATACAGTGGCGCAATTCATATTCAATCATGTTATTACTCAATTTTGTGTCCCTCAAGCCATTGTTCCCTATCATGGTTCTCATTTTTGAGACTATATGATGGCGGAGCTGACGTCTAAGTCAAGTTTGCATCACAATAGCTCAATGCCTTATTACCCTCAAGCTAATGGCCAATTTGAAGCCGTAAAAAAAGTCCTTGTTACATTGCTTCAATGAGCGATTTGGATCCATAAATCAAATTGGCATATCATGTTGTTTTCAGCTCTATGGTCTTACCGAACGTCGATTAAGAGTGAAATCGGATTCACCCCATTTCAGTTGGTATACGGTCTAGAAGCTACTCTTCCAATTGAATGTGAAATCCCTTCACTCAAATTAGCTATGGAATTACTGCCTAATTCTTTGCCCAAGGAAGAGTGTCTCCTCTAATTAGAGAGATTTGATGAAACTTCTTAGCTGCCTTGTCATCGAAGCACAAAAGAAGCAAGTTGAAGCTCATTTTGACCAAACAGTTTCCCCTCGTTCTTTTATCGAAGGCGACCTTGTTCTCCTATACGACTAAGCTCATGACAAGCTGGGGGTAGGTAAATTCCAACCCATTTGGCATGGGCCCTACATCATCAAACGTGTGTTACAAAATGGGGCTTATGAGCTTATTGATTGCGAAGGCTATCCCTTATCACAACATAGAAATGACTTGTACCTAAAAAAGTATTATTCTTGAGTCATTCATGCATGATATGTGTACATAGGTGATTTTTTCATTTTTGTCCATGCTTTGGTTTGATGTGATTTGTAAGCTTTTTTCTGATTATTGGGTCTTCTTTGTTATGCAGATGTCTATTTCCCCTTATGTCGATTTCGTGGATGGTGCTTCTCGCAGTACCAAGAACTTGTCTTCGGAAGCCTGGGTAATTTATGATCCTCTTAGTGAGTTGATTAACCTACAAGGTATTTGTCTAGGAAGAACTAAAAAAAATGTCGTTGAATATAGTGTTGTTTTTGAAATATTAACCAAGGAAGTTAACCTCGACATACGTGCATTTCTTGTGAATCTAGATTCGCAACTTGTTGTTCTTCAACTTAATGTTCATTATTCGGTTCAAAACCCATGCATTTTGAGATTGTATTTGCATATTCGTTTACTTGAAAGAAAATTTGATTTCTTCACATATCAACATATACCAAGACGAATGAATACATTAACTGATATAATAGCTAACATTGTGCTAGATAGGCATTTGCGCAACTTATAAAACATCATCATATGTAAATAGACCCATGTAGAAAATAGATGTATATATATCTATTGTCTGCAATGTGTGCATCATAAAAACCCAAAAAATATATATGTATGTTTCAGTTACATCGCAAGACAACATGTCTCTCAAAATGTGTGGAAATAAAATCCTAGGTGCCTAATTAGCGTGGTGCTCATGATAGCACATCACCGCCCGTACCAACTGCCTCAGCAAGTAGTGGATACAGCTCGGCACCCCTACAGTATGCCTCTAGTAGGCCTGAGGAACATCATCTAGGTGAGCATAGTACGGGATCCCACAGGCGATCCCCTCTAGATTTTGTACTATCTCCTCCTCGCCACCCTTGCCATGAGGATCGAAATCGCGAGGAGTTCGCCTCGCTATCGGTGACATATGTGTCAGCCTCTCTTGGCAAAAATATGCATACATATAAGATTAGCTACTAGAACATGCATATATACCAAAAAATCATAAACTCATGAAAATAAAAAATGAGTCTCACCTAGCTCTTCATCCCAATCCTCTCCCTCCGAGAGTGGAAGGTCTAGATCACCGGTGAATTCTATACCAGAGTAAGGCCAGTCCTCCATGACAATCAGTTGTCGACGAAGCCAATCAAAAAACTCTGGCCTCCAAGACATCTGTTAGCCACCCCCTACTCTAGGCATCAGCGCAGCCCATCGGGCCATCCGTGGTTCTCTAGGTGGTGGCATCGGGACAATGACCTCCTGACGTTGGAATATGGGTATTCGTTCCAAGAAGAATGATACCAGAATTGATCCATACCCAAAATGTTTTAATTTTCCCTTCTCGTACTTGGTGAGTTTCCGCTTAGTTTTAATAGTCACGGCCTCTTCCCAGTTGTATAGGGTTGGGTTCATTCACTTTGAGGCAAGAATCAGTTGTGTCTTTGTGGCCTCATGCAGTGCTTGCAATCCTGCAGCCCTTGTGATAGTGTGCAACAATACTTTTAGTGCCAGATCAGGGATGGTTTGGATGTCAACCTTTCCACTCCCTGTTCTTTTTCGTGCCCCCTGGCACACCTGATCGATCACCATTCCCATCCTTTCCCCGGAGGGAAGAGTACCAGTCAAGATAGGGAATGCACCCCTACGTGAAAATCCTATAATAAAATACACATCAGAGACTTCAAGTTCAAGTTCCTGATCTCGAAGCACAAAATTTTCTTGATCCTTGTCCCAAATTATTATTGAATATTGAAGCAATTTCTGATAATCCCGGAGGCATGGTGTTAGGAAAAATTTCATTAGCCCATAGTCTCTGAGGGCATTCATGCATCGTTCATTCTCCATGGCAAGTTCATCTTCTTCACTGTGTTCTCTCTCTTTCCACTCAATCACCATTCTTTCTGTTTGTTACCTACACACATTGTTCATATGAGCATTGTTAGTCTACTTAGGCATCAACATTTGTAAGAAATCGACTTCATTTTTCTCAAATTTATGCGGATTTTTTGGTTGCATAGTTGGGGTGACTATTTTGCAAACAGTCGCGCCAATGGGCGTGCCTTCTGTGTAAAAAAGGGGCGATTGGCGTGGGTCCATGCCCGAAACCCATGCCAACTTCAATGCCCTAGTTTTGACAAATCCTCCCCTAAAGGATTCAAAATGACAAGTAAAGGTAATTAAATTTAGCCTAAAATATGGAAAATGATGTCGGCTCTTACCTGATACTGACAAATGAACCAATCTTAAATTAGTTCACTAGATCCTATGGTGATTCTTCTTTGGTTCACTAGATCGCTCACAATCGTCGACGCAATATCGCAAGGCAAATGGGTCACTGTTGCTCCACAAAGAGGTAAAAGTGAAAAGTAAATAATTTTTACCACTTATGGCATTTTATAACTTTTCAAAATCTTAAATTAGGTTTTAAAACATATTTGTCGATTATTTTATCATATTATTTTCGAGGAATACATTTTACACACGTATTTTTGTGTAGTGACAGGTTTTCACATGGTTATGATGAAGAAACGAGATGTATTTTATACTTTTTCAAACTTAGTAAAAACATGAAAAAGTCACTACTGGAGTCACCTTTCAGCTCTTTACTGACTCTCTAAAACTGAAAAGATTGCCGAGACGCTTGTCGTTTTGAACTCATTAAATGGCTGCGAAACGATATCTACCCAGTATACGTTTACCCCTTTTTCAGGATGGGATAGATTATTTATGAAAAATGAATACCTTAGCCTATCACGACTAAGAGGTTCTCTCAGATATTCTTTTCTACCTTTTCATATCCAAGAGACTATTTATGAAAAGGGCCTTTGCTGGAGTTTTCTTTTCTACTTTCTTTTCAAACTCTCTAAGCATGAAAAGATGTCGAGTTCTGCCTTTGTCAGACTCATTAAAAAATGATGACATCAGACTCTATCATTATGACGTTACTCGAGTTCCTCCTTCCTAGGGCTTGTAAAATGTACTAGGTTGGATTTTTCCGAAGGAAAAACTTACATCGTAAGCATATGCTATCCCCTTCAAGCTTGTTTTCAAAAATAATTTGGGTACTCGCCAGAAATTGTGGGGGAAAATGGAACCAGATTGTAGTCGTGTTGGCAGTATGTCACTCTTGAACATGGCCCTTGTCTGCATTCATGTTGGGTTGGGGATATCTGACCTTTTCATTTGTTTTCCTCCATGGGTTTGGGTAATCTCTTTTGACTGCTCATCTGCTCTTTGCCACATCGCCATGACCTCAGATCCTTTGATGTCAAATACTTCCAAATCCAATGTCGTGCCGCTGATATGTTCAAGAGAAGTTTACTTCTGAAGTTTTCAACCTCCCTCTAATTATCTGTTAGTATTGATTCAAAAAAATCATATTCCTTTGTCTCGTGTCGATGATGTGGGAAACATTATGGCCCACCTTCGATCATGTCACTTCCTGTTGACTTCAGCTCATTATCTAGGAATTTGATCTTGAGACTCCCTTTAGGTACCTTGGAGCCTGCATGCCTCAATGCCAGGTTCTTTGCATTCAACGTAAGGTCCACATCATTGGCCTTAGATAGACTGACTCTGGAGCTGTTCGATGTCAGATCATTGTTCACATTCTGGAGGTTTTACATTTCGTACTGTTACACAGTAATTTGTCACCGTCCCTGCAATCCCCGTCCCACACATTGGAGGGCTTATTCCATGACCTCTGAGTGGTGACAAGACCTGAAACCACATTCATGGCATCCCCCTTGACAAGGAAAATCATTCCCCTGAAGACAATTTCCTGTGGAAAGCCCTGAAAATAGCCTTTTTAGCCTTAGCGCGACTAGCCAGTTCAGCCCTCATGCCAACGGGGGAAATCCACCAAATAGGCCGTGCCAACTGGCGCTCTGTCCCAGTGTATCACCCATGCCAGGCTTAATAAGGAGTGTTTTTTAAAAATAAATGGCAGAAGTTTGATTCCAACCAGCTCTTGAACAAGTCTCTAAAACGAGTTGGGAGGTTTGGCTCCGAATCTCCATGTAGGGGAAGTGATTTTCCACCTATCATGGAAGCTTCCTTGAGGATAGGGCCAATCCCACCATTGTAGGGATCCCAACTCCCCTTCCACCATCTATATAGGCTTGTAAATTTCCATTTGTAAGCTAGCCTGAATAGAACTGAATCAATTGTAAGGAGATTATCGTTAGACAACCAAAGAGAGAGAGACTTGTCCTTTTCTCGACGAGCTTTACCAAGACGTACTCCTCTATCGACCCACCGAAGGAAGATCCAGCGTCAGAGCTCAGGTTGTATCTTTCTTTGTTCTGATTAATAATAAACGACTTCGATTATGGTTCGACTCATATGTTCATGTTTCATGTTATGAGTTGTATCTTCTCTGACTGATACATAATTGCATGTATTGGGTTTTACGCTTGTTTGTTTGTTGTTCCTTCTTGTACGTGAAGGTGTTTGATCGCATCGAGTGGGAGGATTGTGATCTGCCAAAGCAAGGGATAGAAGTGCCATATTCTCTGCAAACGACAGCAGCGTAGGACTTAAGGTAGGCCTCTTGTCGTATCTTGGTATTTTTCAATTAGGAACTTGCATCTTAGCATGACTCAGTTGTTGCTAGACCCAATCTGGGCTAGTAGGGATCGCCTTTGTCCACGAAGGGGATTTACCTCTCCAACAAACTGGTGACTCCACTGTGGATTTTGTGGATTATTATGATTGGTTACATGACTCATTAAATGGATGGCTGTGACCATACCTGAGTCTACTTATTGATCCTTACTGGATGGCTGCGCCCATGCCTTGGATCCTGATTATTGTATACTCTGTTATGGATGGATGCGCCCATACCACATATATCATGTATTTGAGATATCAGTTGTACTTGTATACGTAGGTTATCCAATGGCAGTGTTTTCAGTTGGACACGTTCTCGTAAAGCATTTCACCCCTCTCTCTCTCTCTCGGGCCTCATCCTTTAGGGGGCATCTGTTACACAGTAATTTTTCATCGTCCCGAAAATCCCCCATCCCGCACATTGGAGGGCTTATTCCATGACCTGTGAGCAGTGACAAGACCTGAAACCACTTTCATGGAATCCCCCTTGACAAGGAAAATCATTCCCCTGAAGACAATTTCCTGTGAAAAGCCATAAAAATAGCCTTTTTATCCTTGGCGCGACTAGCCAGTTCAGCCCTCGCACCAATGGTAATCCACCAAATAGGGCGCGCCAACTGGTGCTCTTTCCCAGTGGATCACCTGTGCCAGGATTAATAAGGAGTCTTTTTTAAAAATAAATGGTGGAAGTTTGATTCCAACCAACTCCTAAACGAGTCTCTAAAACGAGTTGGGAGGTTTGGCTCCGAATCTCCATGTAGGGGAAGTGGTTTTCCACCTTTCATGGAAGCTTCCTTAAGGATAGGGCCAATCCCACCATTGTAGGGATCCCAACTCCCCTTCCACCATCTATATAAGCTTGTCAATTTCCCTTTGCAAGCTAGCCTAAATAGAGCAGAATCAATTGTAAGGAGATTATCGTCAGACAACTGAAGAGAGAGAGACTTGTCCTTTTCCCAACGAGCTTTACCGAGACGTACTCCTTTGTTGACCCGCTGAAGGAAGATCCAGCGTCAGAGCTTAGGTTGTATATTTCTTTGTTCTAATTAATAATAAACGAATTCGATTATGGTTCCACACAGATGTTCATTTTTCATGTTATGAGTTGTATCTTCTCTGACTGATACATAATTGCATGTATTGGGTTTTATGCTTGTTTGTTTGTTGTTACTTCTTATACATGCAGGTGTTCGATTGCATCGAGCGAGAGGATTGTGATATGCCAGAGCGAGGGACGGAAGTGCCATATTCTCTACAAATGACATCAGCGTAGGACTTAAGGTAGGCCTTTTGTCATATCTTGGTCTTTTTCAATTAGGAACTTGCGTCTTAGCGTGACTCAGTTGTTGCTAGACCCGATCTGGGCCAGTAGGGATCGCCTCTATCCGCAGAGGGGATTTACCTCTCCAACACATACCTTAAGATCCATTGTCATTATTGGTGGTTTTTCTCACATCTGTTAACAACTTTCATCATTGCCTGGTAATCAGACGATTTTCTTGCATGTTCGACTTCAGCTCACATATTCGCATGCTCGAATTTGTACTTTTTTCGAGTCAAGATGGAGCGCAAGACCCTGGGTTTTTTCTGATGAAATCCAAGTTGCGAGTTCTTTGTGGATTATTATGACTTATTACATGACTCTTCTGATTGGATGGATACGACCATACTTGAGTCTCTTTGTTGATCCCTATTGTTGGATGGATATGTCAATACCTCAGGTCTCACTATTTATGTACTCTATTATGGATGGTTGTGCCCATGGCACATGTCATGTATCAGAAATATCAGTCGTATTCATTCTTGTAGGTTTCTTACAACATTTTTTGGGTCGAACGCGTTCTCATAAAGCATTTCACCCCTCCCTCTCTCTCAAACCTCATACTTTAGGGGGAATCTATTACACAACATTTTGTCACCATCCCTGCAATCCCTCGCCCTGCATATTGGAGGGTCTTTCTCGTGACCTGTGAGCAGTGTCATAATATACAAACACCTTCTTTGAATCCTTCTGCATAAGGACATCATCTCTCCTGTTGAACATTTCCTTAAAAAGCACATAAAAACCTATGTTTTGGCCTTGGCGCGGGTAGCCAATTCATCCGTTGAACCAATGTGGTAAATTTACATTAGATCCCACACCACCTGGCATTCTGTCTCAGTGTAGTGCCTATGCTAGTTTTTTTGGGAATGTTTTTTAACAAAAAGAGGTGGAAGTTTCCTTCTAAACACCTCAAGGATGAGTCACGGGAAGTGGTTAAGTTGATGAACCACAGATATCCCTCTTTAGGTAGTGGTTTCCACCTCCCATGGAACAATCCTTGAAGATAGGTCTCCCTTCCACAATTATAGGGATCCTAACCTCTCCCTCTCCCTCTATATAAACATGCCTTCTCCCTTTATGAAAGCCATTTGAGCATATAGCCAAGAAGCTGAACTTGGAGAATAGATACTATAGCTGAGTAATTGTTATTGAGAAGGTAGAACCAAGGAGAATCCTGTAGAGAGAGCCCCGTCCGAATTCCCGATGAGCCTTTGTGAGACGCACTCCGCTGGAATCCTATTGGAGGAGACCGCAACGTCGAAGCTTGGTTGTACTCTTCCTTTCGTTTATTAATATACTCGACTATGGTGTTGGTTCCATCATTGTGTTATGTTGATTATCTGATGCAATTGATTTAGTCTTCTTTGACTGACTGATAGTTACGCATGTGAATTAGTATGTTGTATATCGTCATTGTTTCTTGTGTGTGTAGGTGTCCAAGCATGAAAGTGAGCGAACCGTGATCTATCAAACCAGGAGCAAGAGGCAGCCACTCTTTCCAAAGATAACAACAACGTAGGATCTCCAATAAGTCATCTATCAAATCTCCGTCCATTCATTAACTAGGAATCGATATTATAGCTTGTCTCATTTGTGGCTAGACCCACTTTAGGGCTAGTGGGATCACCTCTGTCCGCAAAGGGGATTTACCTCACCAACAATGGCGAAATTAGGTGTATTTTCTGCATGTACTCCAAGAATGCACATTTTTCCTAAGTTTGTGCATTGGCTAGTGTCTGTTATGTACCTTGGAAAATGCTTTGTAGTGAATTTTCTAGGAGAGAATGTATTACAAGTCATAGCTCTATTAATTCATCAAGCCTTGTGTTACCCAGAGTCAGAATCTTATGTTCAATTCACTAATGAGTCATTGACAGTGCATTATGATAGTCTTGCAGGTCAAGAATTCAATCAGTTTGTCTTCTTCCTGAAGCCAGATACAAAATGGTCTGTACTTGACACCAAAGAATTCTCCATGGAATTTTTTTACCTAGAATTTCGGCCGGTGCTAAGGTGTATTTCAAATATATTGGGAAAATAAGACTATAGCATAATTGAGAAATCAGTTCTGGGACTGTTTGCATTGATGATGAAGCCAAGAGTAGTGCTGGATATTTCTTCATATTGGCAAGAAGTTCTTAATAATCAACTCATGAGTTTATCACTTATTGGGTCATTCAGGTTCCCTTCTCTTGTCATTTACCTCTTTTTATATCAAAATTTGGAAGAATTCTTGCATTTGGGGTTAAATATTATGGATGTAAATAAAAAGAGGCAGTCAGTAGTGTTTTGGATGGATGTAGTAAGAGAGGAACAAAATGAGGAGGGTCTATTTGATTTTTCAAATCATTTTATGTCTACTACATATAAGATTTTGAATGGGGTTTCTCCCCCATGTTTCCTGCCAAAGGCTCAAGAGTTTCTGCAGTTGGGAACAAATTGTAAATTTGGAGATTAGTATTTTTATGAAGACTAATCAGAGATTAGACTTTATGGGGCTGGGGTAGAACCATATAGGCTTTCTATAATTGTGCCTATGAGATTATTTTCCTTAGAGTTCATTAGACAGAGTTTGAATGTAGACCAAATACATTTTGTACCTATGAAAAAGAGGCATATGTTTAAGCTACCTATGTTTGTGGGTTTGTTTATAGTCAGCATGAGACAAGTAGCTAATGAAGCTAATATGATGTTATATGGAATGCACTTACTGTTAGGATATAATTGGGCTTATGACCCCCATAAAGTGATTTCAAATAGGATAATTGAAAATGGTTACTCACATTTGTTCATGAAAGTAGACCTAACATAGAGAATCTAGTAAATAAGGGTTTTGCAGGTTCTGTTGGCTCTAATATACAGACTCCTATCATATCTGAGAAATCAAGAAAGATAAATAAAGAAGCAGTTGTAGATTCTGATGATGAGGAGCAGAGAGTTGAAAATATGACAAAATTGAATGAAGGCTTAGCAGGTGCTCAACCTAGTTTTGTCACTTCAACTAGAAGATGAGAAAAATATCCCAGCCTCACCAAGAAGACATGGAGATGCTCAGGAACAAGTACCTTTGATTAAACAAGTATTTGCTTATATTTCTGAAAGAGATCAAAGGATGAAGGATAGCATGGAGGCACAAGCCAAGTTTCAAATAACTCCAGATCAAACAAGATTGCTGACTGCCATGGATATTGAAAAAGATCAGTTTAAGTTTTGTCTTTCTCACCTCTCTGATATGAATATAGGGTCATCAAATAATTTCAATACTGTAAATTTAACTGTTGATGTGAGAAAGATTCATTTTCTTGATAAAGTACATATGAAAACGGGTCAACTGATAGTAAATAATTTGACCAAAACTAATGCAATAGCTCTTAAGGCTGAAAACATGCTAGGGAAGGTGATCAAGCAACTGAAATTGGATAAAGCCAACTCCAGGGCTTCAAAAACACGGAATGAAGAACTCAAGAAGGTAATTTTAAATATTGGAGTAGTTCCAAATGGCATGCTTGATGTGCAGAAGTTGCTACAAAGTGAAGAATCAGAGATTTATGTGTTGAAGAAAAAGTTGAAGTTAGCCATAGGAGAGCATTCTATGGTAGCATAGGTGGCAGAAGTGGAAAGCGAGAAAGAGAGTCTTCTTCAGCAACTCTTGCGGAAAGAATAAGAAATTACTAAGTTGAATGAAACTGTGCTGTCATTATAGAATCAAATTGATTGTCCCTTCTACACTATCAATTTTCCATCAACCAATGATGATCCAATAACACAGATATCTCAATTGAAAACTGAACTAAAGATGGTACAAAAAGATCTCAAGAGGGCACAAAATGATCAGGAGACATTAACAAAAATAATGCAAGCCAAGGATGGGGAAATTAATAAATACAGGATAGATTTCCAAACATTTGATGCTGATATTAAGAGTCTAAAGGAGAAATTAAAGGGAAATATATCTCTGATACAGGCTAAGGACATCATCTAGAATGAAATCATTGAAGAAATGAAAGCATCTTGGGGATATCTAACTATTGTATCAGAAGAATAAATCATTGTCAGATATTTTGAGGAGCAGGTTATGGAAAAAAAGAAGAAGACTATTAACAAAGATATTTGGGCAAAGAAATTTTTTGATTTCATTGATTCAAATATTGATCAAGAGTTAGAGGAAAATCAGATTAAAGATAGGATTCTATATGCTATATATATTAACAAATTGATTGTTAAAAATGATTGCAGGAATACCACTAAGAAGAAGTTGACGGATATTAAGGAAGCAGTAAACAAGTTTGACAATCTGTATGAAAAAAGAGCCAAGGCAGGAGTGCCATCATGCTGGGACCTTAAAGGTAGTATTTTATCATGGGATTCCTATGAACCACTATTGGTATTGGAAAAAAGCAAGGTGGATAACACTCATGAGAAGACTCAGATTCTGAAAGGAGCAACAGTTATTAACTTTCTTCAGAGGCATTTTCAGCTATTATGGTTGGTAAATACCTTATTTACAGAGCCACCAACATTCAACGGGATCACTACCTTTAGGATGAAGTACCACAAGATGATTAACTCTCCTAAGACAAACATTGAAGTGTGGAAGAAATGCAAAGCCTGGATGATTGTTCTACCTAATGATCCCTCAACTTCAAATAAAGACAAGTCAGCCAATCAAGAGAATACAACATCACTGAGACCAATTTATATTCAGCAAATATATTAGGATTTAAGCTTTATTTTATCTCTATTAAGAGATTTCAATTGTAATAAGACATTCTGACGATATGTAATAGGTAGGAAACGATGATATGTAATAGGTAGTTTACAAATTTTCAAGTACTTTGAGTAGTTAGGAGTAGTTTCAGTAGTTACAAACTGCTTTACATTGTATTTAAAGAGAAAGAGAAGAAAGGTAAGGGTTCCGATTTTTGGACCTTTGGACTTCTGCAAATTTTGTACTCAATTTTCTGATGATTAATGAATGAAGATCAAGATTCTTGCATCTGTTGTTATTGATATGTTTCCGAGTTTCCATTTTGTATTTTCCTTCTATGAATAAAATGAAGTAATGAAGATACATGTCTCTTTTTACATATGTGAATAAGAGTTAAAAATCCTTAATGGGCGCACCTTCATTTTAAATATTCCACTTTCTTAAAATTCTTCTAATGTTTAAAGTGATAGATTATGTTTATTAGCATATCATTTTCGGCTTCCTTCCTTCATGTTCTTCTTATCACTCTAATTAATATCAGCAGATAATGGCATTGTGAAGCATTAATTGCATCAGATTCTTGATGGTTTAATACTAAATTTTTGAAGGTGATTAAGAAAATACTATTTGATATAATATTTTTGTGACATATATATATATATGTCTTGAGCATTGATTCCTTACCACATCCAAGGGATTGTTTCTTAAGATACAACATTTTTTGGCATCATCACCAGGGATGAAGAAGCGAAGTTCATTCCCTAGTTTTTGTCATATTTCCTCTAGTTTTTCAGAGAGGAGGAAATACCAGGCTGTGTTTTTATTTCATAATTATGTCTTATAAAAGGCCTCATATGAGGTCAAATACATCACAATAGAAAGCTCCTATTCTATCAGATCCTGAAAAATTGGTTTCTAAAAAAGATTAGAAACCAAAAACGTTTTCTACACCTGATCATACATTGCCTACACCTGGTAGCAGTTCACATAACCCTTCATCTAAGGATATTTCCCCAAAACCCATTTTCTCGAAACAAGGATCCTTTTCCTCACCAGGCCATTTTCAAGAACCAAGGTTAGAAGAACATTCTTTTGAGTCCGTTTCATTTACATTCACAAAAGCTCAACCAAGTAAAGTTGTTGGTTCTTCTGCTATTGTTCATCAACCCCTTCCCATATCAGTTGTTTCACCCCATTCATCCACATTTACAACTAGTTCACAAACCCCACCTACTCAAGGAGCGGTTAACCAAGGCATAAACATGGAAACCCCTACTTTCTTGATGAACATGTATGCACCATTAAATCTTTCAGAACCTATGAATGCCATGCCCCAAGAATACCTCAAGTTACTTCCTCATTTTACTAGTGAAGATGAAGTGACTATAGAACAACACTTGCCATTGTTTTGCACTTTTGTTGAGAATCTAAATGTTGAACATCTTGATGTAGTGATGAGACTTTTTGTACAGTCTTTGAATGGAGAGGCAAGAAAATGGTTTAAATGTTTTTCGAATGGCTCAATTAATAATTGGGAGTAATTAGAGACATAGTTCACCCAAATATGGGGTGAAAAAAGAGATCATGGTTATTCATTAACAGAGTTTAATGAAATCAAGAAAAAGCCTAATGAAAACATGAATGATTTTATTAAAATATTCAACAAATTGTATAATAGTTTACCTACAGAAATGAAACCTCCTCCTGTTGGAGCAAGGGTAGTTTTTTCTGGAGCTTTTGAGTCAAATTTTAGTTTCAGTTTAAGGGAAAGGATATCTTCTGCTCTTGAGAAAATCCAAACTGATGCTTTGGAAATTGAAGCAAACATGAATGCTGCTGGAAAAACACAAGAAAAGCAGTCATTTCAAGAGAAAGGTAAGGCCAAAGAAGAATCACCACAGGATCAAAGGATTGATGATATGACAAAGGTTATCAAGAATTTGTCAAATAAGATAGTGAAGATGGATTTGGAGAATAAAAACTCCCAAATTCCTACACAACAAAACAAAGGAATTTTCAGTCCTCAATTAGGAAAGCAGCCCTTGCAAATCTTGTAGAGAGAGAGAAAAGATCAAGATCAAGTTCAAGCACCACTGTACATAGAAGTAGCACCCTCACAGCCTACTGAAGATGATCAAAGTGAAGTTGAAGATCATATATCTTCCATGTACATGAAAGAAGATGAAGAAGAAGAATAATGTGAAGAAGAATACACAAAAGTTGAGTTGTCCTTTGACCAAGAAGAGATGGATGATTATTGTAGACAATTTACAGACTTTATGCAAGAAGATTTGGATAAGAAATATGATTTAAGATCAAGAAATAGATGAAGGACGCAGGATGATGAAGAACAACAACAAGAGTCAGTTCCTTCTCTAATGGCGACTCCACAACCAAAGAACTCAGTAAAACAATCAAATAAGGGGAAACAACCTATGAATCCAGTAAGTGGAACTGAAAAACAACAGGCTGAGAATTCTCAAAATAAGTCTATTGATACTAATAATTTGGATAAGGTTGTTACTGTGTCTAAACAGAATGCTAATCCTAGAAGAAATCAAGAATAACCTAAGAATATTGTCAAACAAAATCAAACCTTCAGTCTATCCAAAGAGCTAGAAAAGGTCAAAATCCAAGTACCCCTTCTTGAGCTAGGTAAGACACCAGGTTACAAGGAGATTGCAGAATTCATTAATCTTTCTCATTCTGATGATATATTAGCAACACTGTGAATTTTCAAGTGGAAAAGATAGTGGTCACTTTTGGTCCACATGTGGAGGAGGTAGATTCTTCTGTTCCCCCATTCTACATATCATTGCTTCTTCATGATTTCATTCTTCATAATTGTATGTTGGACTCTGGTGCTTCACATAATCTCATGCCATTATCTGTAATGAAAGAAATGAATTTACAAATTAATAAACCCTATAGAGAACTATATTCATTTGATTCAAAAAGAGTGAAGTGTGTTGGGCTTATCAAAGACATGGTGGTATCCCTGACCCAAATTCCAGCCAGAAGTATCATGATGGATGTAGTGGTTGCAGATATTCCATCTAGATTTGGTATGCTTTTGTCCAGATATTGGGGAGCGACGCTTGGAGGTGTTTTAAAATTGGACTTCACATATGCTATTATTCTCGTGTTCAATGGAGAATAAATAAGGTTATACATAGAAATAAAATTTGTTAAAACTACCACAAAGAAAGATGCATGAACTTCCCTTATCTATGGTCAAGAGAAGGAAGATCTCTCTTGTTTATGCTGCATGAAGATGAAATTTTTTTTGAATACTCAAAGAAGAATTTCTGTTCAACAATTGTACATAATGAGCTGGGTTCAAACAAAATTTGGAAGTGTTATTTTGATGGTGCCTATTCAAAAGATGGAACATGAGCTGGATTTTTACTGATATCTCTAGAAGGTAATTTTTTGCCTTCTTATTTTAAGCTTGATTTGAATCAAAAAATAATGTAGCTGAGTATGAGGCATTAATATTGAGTCTTCAAACTGCTAAACAAATGGGAATCTAGTGTGTTTCCATTTTTGGTGATTTTGAGTTGATTATAAGACAGATTAAAAATATTTGTCAAACCAAACATCCAAGGTTGAGATCATATAGGAATGAAGTATGGGACCTGATTGAGATTTATTTTTAAGCTTTGAATCTTCAATTCATTCCAAAAGAAGAAAACAAAATGGTAGATTCACTGGCAGTTGCAGCTAGTAATTTCAATCCACCTATAAATATGAAACTGAGGTATGATATTGAGTTGAGGCATAGACCCTCGATTCCTAACAATGTTAAGAATTCGAAGGTTTTTGAAGATGATGAGAAGATAAATAATTTTTTGACAATGATTGAAAATTTTGAAGATGGTGAAATAGATCAAGAAAGTGAACAAACTGATCAGAATGAAGACTTGAAAAATCTTAAGCAATCAATAGGTGATCAGAAAATAATCTAGTTGAAAGATAATATATTCCCCAGAGGATTAGTTCCTCTTGAAATATTGTTTGATTCAAATGATGTAGCACTGGATCAAAAGAAGGTACCTCAAGAGGGTGAGATGGAATATTGTAATCTGGGAACTCAATAGGAGCCCAAGGTTGTCAAGTTATTCAGGTGTGTCCCTAATCATTATAAGATATTTTCAAAAAATATATGGATGTATTTTCTTGGTCCTATGAGGATTTGAAAAAATATAATGTAGATATTATTCAGCACAAGATACCATTGAAGGATGGGGTCAAGCCTCACAGAAAGAAACTTAGGAAGATAAATCCATTTCTCCTTTCTCCAATTGAAAAGGAAGTGAAGAAATTGTTGCAGGCAAAAATTATAGTCCCACTCAGATATTTAGACTGGTTTCTAACCTTGTTCCCATGAGAAAAAAAAATGGAGAGATAAGGCTATGTGTTGACTTCAGGAATTTACACAGGGCATCACTTAAAGACAATTATCCTTTTCCTAAGATGGATTATGTGTTACAGAAAGTGACAGGAGAATATAGATTTTCTATGGTTGATGGTTTCTCCGGGTACAATCAGGTAGCGGTTGAAAAAGAAGATCAGAAGAAAAAAACTTTTACCACACCATGGGGAGCATTCATGTATGCAAGAATTCCATTTGGTGTGATGAATGCAGGAGCCACTTTTCAAAGGGAAATGGACATAGAATTTGTTGGTGATAAGTTTGTAGTCATATATTTAAATGATGTGACAATTTTTTCAGGTTCAGATGATGAACACTTGGAGCATTTAGAAAAATCTTTCCTAAAATGCAGAAAGTTTGGGTTGTCATGGAATCCCAAAAAATCCTTATTTTCCTTGGAGGAAGGAAAGTTATTAGGACATATAGTTTCAAATCAGGGAGTAAAAATTGATCCAGCAAGAGTTGAATCTATTCAAACAATTCCCTTGCCCAGGAGTAAAAATGATATTCAGAGGTTTCTAGGAAAAATAAATTTACTTTTCCCAAATTATTATAAAATTGTCAAAAACATAACAGATATGTTGAAGAAGAGTGCAGAAGTAAAGTGGGACAAGCATGCTAGAGAATCCTTTTCTAGGATTAAAGAAGCCCTTTAGGAAGCTCCTTTTCTGATTAGTCCAGATTATCAAAAGGATTTTAAAACATTTTCATTTTCATCACCTACTACCATTGGTGTTGTGCTGTTGTAGAAGAATAAAGAGGGAAAAGAACAACTTGTGCCATTTTTCAGTAAAGTTCTCAGGGATGTTGAAGTTAAACACTAGGCCGGAATTGTAATCTATGGATAAACTATGCTTCCCTAGGTAGGTGATATCCTAGAACAATAGATGAAAGACTATACTACCATTTCTCCTAACTCATAACAGATACACAGAGAGGATTGGATGCTTACTTGTTTCAGTCGCTTCCAAATGGCTCCTTTCTATCGCTTCCACTACAGCTTCAAATTCAAGCGGTTTTTTTGGCTGAATGCTTCCTACAAGAAATAACACTGAAACAATAGAAGATGCAATAATATAGATATATATTCAAGCTATTTAGCTAAATCAATTAAGCATAAACTACATTCATCAACCAAGATCTTACAATATGGAAAATCAAAGTAAACATAGATGCATGTAGGGAAAAACAAGAATTACTCTTTATTGATGATAAAAGGAGAGGTTAAAACCTAGTGACTGATTTGAAGTGACCTTCTAGTAGATTTCCCAAGTCTCATCACAAGATAAATCTCTCTAGCAGTAGCTCCACAAATCAAACTCTCTATTGAAAATTCTCCAACATTTCTCTACTCAAAATATTCCTTCTCAAACACTTAGATCTGTGTTCAATTTATAGATGAATGTAGGTTTTTTTTAATCAATAACATTCCAAAAATAGGCAAGACATGTTTCCAGTCATGTAGATGTCAAATGGACACTTGGATCCAAATCTTGATGCACGTGAACCCTTCTAGAAAACACTGGCCAAGTGGAGATTCCAGAACAATGAGAATTTCACTCCTAATGTGACCAACGCACCTTTGAAAGTCGGGAAGTGCTCTGAAGAGTAGCCTTGAATGGGGCTACCTGCATATGCAACGTACTTAGGCCCCTTAGAGCTTGCATTGGTGAGCTCTCATATGTTTTATAATAAGATTCAAACCATGGAAACCCTTGCTTGATGGCAGTATTGTTTGATTCATGTTGTTTCCTGTCTTAGGGAATATAGAAACTAAGATGATAGGGAATGATAGACCCTTTATCATTGGTCCTAGAGATGATGCCCAGTTAACCAGGTCATTGGGAATGGTGCCCAAATTGACCTATAACAATTTCCCCCTAAAGCATGAGATCCAAATAATAAGAACATTTGATTGAGATGATTTACACTGTGATGAGCCTGGAAACAAAGCGGAGTGGTCACTTGCATCAATATTACAATACATTACATCATGATATATCCTTTATTCATCGTAATTTCTGAGGTTAGGCATTCCCATAGTCAGCACATAAAACAATCTAATAACATGTACATAATTCATAAAGTCGTCTACATTGGAATGTTGCCCAGATGCAGACACACCTATAGATATAGGCCCATGTTTGGATGTCAATCTATACGTAAGGTCACCGTACAGATGATGTGTACAACAATCCTGAAATTGTAGCCTAGATGGATGAAACTAGATCTGGGGTCTTCTTATCTCATTCACTTGATCATTCGGGTACAAGTCTAGCCATGCGAATATATGATTTGTCGTCGAACATGGAAAGACATCGTTTTATTACCAACTAATGATGTGAGCTGTTAACAAACATGAGAGAACCACCATTAGTGAAAATGGCCCTCAAGGTACTGCAGTACATTTTGTAAGGTGTGAATAGATGATTTTATGTTGAGCGCCAAACAAAATCTTTCGGTCAAAAGTCTGGAAGCGAGGATCTTGTCGATGTTGTAACAAGCCTCATGGTACTGGAATCTGAGGTTTCTAAGTGAAATTCCTAGATATTGATTTGTTTTCAACAGGAAGTCACCTTATTGCAAAACTTGGAGTTACTGATTTTGGAGGCAAGGGTATGACTTGATATAGCAATTTTCAAGGATGAAAGTCATGAAAATGAAGGTTTATGAGTATTTCAGATGGATGAGTTCTTAATCACTGGATGACTTCTCTTGAAATTATCGATGACACTGTGATGAGTTGGTAGCATTGACCCAAAACCAAAGTGAAGGTATGATGAACCATAGGTGTGAATGAACCGTCAAGATGATTACCCAACCCAAACAGTCATGGACATGGAGTGAAAGAAGTGTCATGTTCAAGAGCGACTTGCTACCAAAAATAAAATTTACTTTCTTTTCCCAAATTTTCCCTGGTCATTTGTCGACCAGTACCTCTTTATTTTTTAACAAGTATGAGGAGGATAAAATTTGCTTGATCTATAATTCAACCCTTCGGGCGAATAAAGTATCACTATTTAATAATTTAATGATTCTAGCGATGAATGAAACTCGTTTCTTGCCATGATTGACAAGCCCATCGCTATTTTATGTTTTATCGAGCTTAACGACAGTGATATATCGGTCCTTTTTCATATTTAGAGAGTCTGAAAAAGAGGACAAAAGAGAACTCCAAAAGTACTTTTTCATAAATTTGTCTCTCAGATCCAAAAGAGTGTAAACTAATATCTGAAAGAACCTCTTTGGTCATGTTTAACCAAGGTATTCATTTTTCGTAAATAATCCATCTCAGTCCGGAAAAGGGTTAAACTTATACTGAGTAGATATCAATTCATTTACTTTAACAAGCTCGAAATTACAAGTGCTCGGCAATATTTTCACATTATCAGAGTCTAAAAAGAGCTGAAGGAAGACTCCAGGGGTTTCTTTTTCAGTGTTATCGAAGCTCTAAAAAGAGATAAAAGTGCGCTTCAAATCCTTTTTTCGTTTTTAACAAAGCTCGAAAAATAAGGAGAAAAAGCATGCTTTGTGGTCAAGTCTTTCTTGAAATAAATCTGCACGACTAACCTATTCGTCAATTGTATTTCCTGTTCAGAACAACATCAAATGGATTAAAAAGACCTGTTTCATGATAAAAACATAATAAAACCACAGTCATAGCAATAAATTTGACTTGCAAGTAATTAAATGACTATATAAAGTAGTTTCATAATTCATTTTTTCCATTCCATAGTTACCATTTGTATTTTGGAGCTTTGAACCTAATTTTTCCCCCAAAATTCAGTCATTGATTGTGATCATTTCTGGGGATGGATTTCATCACCGCGTGATCCAGGTTAGTAGCATGAACCTCCTCTTTCTTTCAGTATTCATTTCATTACCATTCCTTGCAGCTTCTTAAGGTTTTGAGGCCCCTAGGGAAAATTCTGCCCAAATTGAGGGCAACGCACCCCTGAATGTCGAAACCTACGTTGCATAGTAGGTACAATGAAGTGTACTTACATGTCCAATGCAATTTCTCAGCCCAGGGAGTGCAGTGGGTGCAGTTGAAGTTTTTGGTTTTCATGCTGTGTCCAAAATTTGTCTAGTTTTTTTCAATGAATGGTATCTAATGGGTCTTATGGTTGATTTTCAGGTTTCCATTGGATTATAATGATGATTACATGGAGAGAAAGATAACATGAAGAACAATATATGATTTCCTTGAATGATCCGGGTACTATAAGAGATTTAAGAGATTGCGGGCTGCTTAAGTACTTTAAATTGTCAGGAATGAGACAATAGATAGAACTCTTGGAGTTCCTCGTTCGAGCATGGGATCTAGCGAAAGAGGCATTTCACATAAAAAATAAATTTTTGTCCATAACAGTTAAGGATGTGTATTTTCTCACAGGTTTTTCGAGGAGAGGTTTGCCCATTTCACTCATAGGATCTGTCATTGGAGGAGAAAAAGTGAGGGATTATGTTATGCAGTATTTCTATCCGTGGTTAGAACCTAGAAAATATGGAAAAATAAACATCCGTAATGTCAGGGATTTTCCTTTGAGAACCATTCTATTCGTGATCGCTAAACTAGCTGGTACTGTTACACTCCATGTAGCAAACAGATCATATATGCAGTATGCACTAGAGTGCTTAGAGCCAACAGTCTTCAATTGGTCTGAAACTGTTCTATCTCAGATAAAGGAACAACTGAATAAAGAAAAGGGAGGAAGGAAGAAAATTTTCAATTATGGTTCCATCCTTATCTCTTTCACTTTGGAACGAATTCCACTGATGTAGCCACAACATGTAACATTGGATATATCCAGTCTTAGAGATCCTCGAATGCAAAGATGGGTAGAAATCATGTGTCGGAATTCAGGCCAATCGACCATTGTGTTCTCGACTGCATTCTTCGCCTGGTTTCGATGACAGATCGTTGCCATCGATGAATATGCATACGCAGGCATCGACTTCCGAGGAGATCCGATCTAGCTTTACCAGAACGCGCTTAGTGGGGTGAAATAGGTAAGAATGATTTGACCATGTTTTTTTTTATTTTTATAAGGTTTATACAATTTTTTTTGTGTTTTTATTTCTTTCCAAGACTAAACTAAATGTTTAATTTAATGTAGATATTAGTCGTGTTCAACCAATAGAGGAACCAGAGTGCAAAGTGGATGCACCAGTAGAGAGGGCTATTGGGAGAGCAATCCTTCAAGACCTTGATATGGCTGAGACTCTTGCTGAGCTCCAGCAGCACATAGAGGGGTTGACTTTCATGATTCTGGTTTTCCAGATCGAAGAGTTTCCCATGCGACTGCAGTGACACACAATTGGGGTTCCTAACCATTGGATGTGGTTTCTCCATAGGATTGCTAGATCTATAACATGCTATCATGAGCACCACTAGTTTACTTATGAAATTTTTGCATACATTTTGGGGTCAGATGACCAATGTGTCTTGGGAAATTTTTTGTAAAAAACCTATAACTATCTATCTATACGTTTTCAGAGTTTTTCCTGTGTTCAATGCACAATCTTGTTCAATGATGTGAGTGTTTTCTTTACCTATGTCGCAAATGTCTGTCTAAAACTTGATTAGATAATGAATTAGTTAAAGTGTTTAAATTTTTATAAATGTGTTGATATTAAATGAAATCAAAATGTATCTCCAAAATTCGAACTCTTAGGAACAATCTAAGAAGTGTTGGATTTCTAACAGAATAAATACTAGTGAGTTGTAGTACCACAAGTTGTGAGTCTAACCTTATGATTATGCGGTTAATACGAAATGAAGTGGCATCAAATAGAAGTTCTATCAATGCGCAATATTCAACGATATTATTCGTCAATCTACCAGTACAAATCCATTGAAAAATCACTAACTCGCCGTTCGGAGTGAAAATGGCCCATGCTGCAGAGGATAGATTCTCCATACTACGACTAGCACCATTAGCATATCCAAAAAATGGTTCCGAAGATTTAGTCACCTGCGATGAAATGTAAAGCGGATTACTAACATCAAGAAAACTCTAAAAAACAAATTAAGATAGTGAATGCAAATCAATATCATATAAAAAATATAATACAAAAAATTACTACGCTCATCATTAAGCATAGTAACGTTTCAAATACAACCCATTTCTAGGCTATGCTAATGGAATTCCATCGTAATCAAATAACTCATAGGAACCCTTAGCAAGAACTCTTTTGACAATATAGGGGCCATGCCATAATGGCTCGAATTTCCCTATACCTATAACATCTGCTTCTTGGTCGTAAAGAAGGACCAAGTTTCCCTCTGAGTAGATGCGAGGATGGAAATTTTTGTCGTATTGCGCCTTTATATGTCTCTTATGTGCTTCGTTGGCCAAATGGGCTTCACGACGTGTTTCATATAAATGGATGAGGTTAAGGATACATGCTTCTTCTTCTGAAGTGTCAGGTAACAAGTCTATCACGAGTTTTAACAATGATATTTCGCATTGGATTGGTAAGATAGCTTCTAGACCATACACCAATTAAAAAGAGGTAAATCCAGTTTCGTTTCTCACTAAGGTTTGATACGCCCACAAGGTGAAGTACAGGATCAAGTGCCAGTTCCTTTTACGGACTCCTATCATTCGTTGAAGCATTCATTTAAGAATTTTGTTAATAGCCTCAACTTGTTCATTTGATTGTGGATAATAAGGAGTACAGTTGTCATGTGACAATCCTAACTTGGCTGTCAATTCAGACATCATATGGTTGCGAAAATGCTTCCAATGATCCGTAACTATAGCCTGTGGGACCCAAAATTGTGCAATAACATGGCTGAAGAAAAAAAATGTTGTTGTTTGCCCTGTGTTATTGAATGTAGGCATCACTTCGGCCCATTTGGTAAAATAGTCGACTGCGGCAATAATATAACCATGCCCCCCGGACGAAGGAGGGTTAAAGGTCATGAAATTGATACCCCATTTCGTAAATGGTCCAGCAGAGACAACAGGATGCATTGGCGCTAGAGGTTTGCGGATTTTACGGTCATAAATCTGACATGCATGAAAACTTCTGACTGCGAGGATAAAATCTCGAAAAATAGTAGGCCAAAAGTAACTGGCATGAAGTATCTTCTGCGTGGTAGCATAACCAGATAAATTTACACCACAAGCCCTACCATGGCAATCATTTAACACTTTTTCAGCCTCCTCATGTGTGAGGCACCTCCGTAAAATGGTATCGACACCATGATGATAAAGTGTATCGCCGACGATCAGATAATATTTGGTTGGGTATCGAATATGTTGCTGATCAGAGCGAGAGGTATTAGGTCGAAAATTTTGGGTTTGGAGATAAATGATGAAATCTCCATACTAGGGATCAGATGATCCGATCAGAAACATAGATTCGTTTGGAATAGATGGTTTCAATGTAGTTGTAGTACTATCACAGGGAAGGTCATAGAGAAGCTCAGCCAAAACTAAAGACTTCTTTGACTTGGATTTAATGAATTCCAAATCAAATTCCTGCAAACTGATAATCCATTTTAAATATTTCCCCCCCAGCAATTGACGTGATAAGATGTAAGTCATGGGGTTGCAATCCGAAACTATTGTTGTTTTTCAGAGCAGGATATAATGGAGAAATCTTTGGACAGCTTGAAGAGCTACCAAGGAAAGTTTTTCTACGTACGAGTACTTAACTTCCATATCATTGAGATTACGACTCAAATAATAGATTGGATTTTCAATTCCATCCTCTACTTGGACCAAAACCATAGCGATGGTTGTTTCAGCCGCGACAATATAGGAAATAATCATTTTGATAATTTGGAGGATACATTAATGATGCTTGGACAAGATGGTCCTTGAAAAAATCAAAAGAATCTTGCACAACTTGATCCCAATAGAAGGGAATCCCCTTTTTCAATAATCGAGTAAATCCTTTAGCCATTTCGGCGTAGTTTGGAATGAACCTTCTCAAGAAGTTAGCCTTTCCTTGAAGTTTTTGTATCTAAAGTAAGTTTGATGGTGCAGGAAAATCAAGAATGGTCTGTACCTTTAGTGGGTCTATTCAAATTCTTTCTTTTGAGACTACAAATCTGAGCAATCAACCAGAACCAACACAAAACACACATTTGTGTGGATTGAGGCGTATCTTGTAGTGTCGGCAGTGTAATAAAATGGCTCTCAAAAGCATCAGGTGATCAGTCTGTTTTCATGAACTCACTGGTAAATCATCTAAATATGGTTGAGCAATGTGCTTAATGTCGTTGAAAGCATAATCCATTGCTCTCTGAAAAGCTGCCCCAACGTTATTTAAACCAAACGGGAGTTTCCTATATGCAAATTTGCCCCAGGGACAGATGAATGGTGTCTTATTTTGGTAATATATGTGGATATTGATCTGATTATAGCCAAAAAATCCATCCCTGAACGAGAATATTTCACATCCAGCACAATCATCAAAATTCTGGTTGATAAAGGGAGTAAGATAGTTGTCTTTTGGACAAGCATGATTAACATCCCGATAATCGATGCACACTCTAATGTTTCCTTATTTTTTCATAACAGGAACAATATTGGAAACCCATTCAGTTAGTAGAACAGGGTAAATGAAACCAGCACGCAAGAGTTTTTCAACTTCTGCTTTGATGGCAGCGACTTTCTTGGGATGAACAGGACAAAGCCATTGACGCACCGGTTTGACATTAGGATACATATTAATAGTAAGTTAAACTATACTTGTATCTATGCCTGGAATTTCCTCATAAGACCAAGCGAATACGTCACGAAAGTCATGAAAAAGAGAGTGATATGAATCAAGTTCTGATGGAGAAAAAGACACACTGCCATGAATATTTTCTTCAATGCCAGGTTTAGTCAAAATATCGATAGAAATCATTTCTTCAATATTTGACAAATTTAACTCATATTCAATTGCATTAATTGGAAAAGAACTTGAAAAGAAATTTTGAATGGATGGGTGATATAGTTCACTAAGATTATTTTCTTCATAATGAGGAAGATGGGGACGATGATGATAATCTTCCCATGGTTCTCCTTCTCCCATCATTACTTCCAAAATATTTTCATCTGTCCAAAATTTTGAGGAAAATGGATTTGATGCAGTACCAAAAGCTAATGAACGATCAACCCAAACACTCGGTGACATTGACTTCGGATTTGCCACCCAAGCCAAATATGTTGATTGCTATTGTAGCTCAATAGGGCTGAAAGGTAAAACATCATCCAACGTAGAAATATCAGAATCACCCATACTCTTCCTTAAGCTAGATAGAGTGGAAGAGATCATGTAGCAGGTCTCTATTCTTGTAATTTTTGTCGATGTCGCAGGCGGCGCTAATGCAAAGGTTCCCATAAGAGTGGAATCCTTTAAGAGTCCTACACCAATGTTATGGATTTCTAGTTGGGGTAAGTGAATATATGGAACGCTTCTAGTTACCTGCAAAGTGGAGGCAAAAAATGATAATTGATTAATGACTGTAATAGTACCTTTATGAGGAAAGGCAACCATTCTAAAATATGTAGATACAATATAATTCATCGCATATACCCATGGTCTTTCAAGTAAAATATTATAGTCAAGGGGTCCATCAACAACCTCAACATCAATACTTGATGTTTTTCCCCCTAATTCAACTTACAAGTTATTGATAATACCACAAGGTTTATATGTTCTTCCATCAAAAGCCTTCAATGTCGTTGATGATTGTGATAATCGCGGTGAGCCAAGTGAATTCCAACAGTTAGAGACATAATACACGTAGATTCTCCATCATCAATAATAGTGCAATGAAAAAGGTGATTGAGAACATTTACTTGGATGGAGAATGCCAATTCTACTGGTAGCTGTGACACATAGCCCGTATGATTAAAGACGACAAGATTAGAATCAGTCGGATCAATTCCACCAGTGGCCGATAGTAAAGCCTGCTTCTGGGAGGGGAAATTTTGTAATACCTCAAGGGCATACATAGATGAAGGGGATTGAGCCAAATCTTCAACTATATTATAATTTTTTGCAGCTCTTGCTCAAGGATTATATGTTGATTATGAATTACTCCCTTTGGTGGCTTAATCATCAATTCAGGAATAATAGGAGGTGGTACTGATTCATTAGATGGATTCATTGTCGAGGTAGTAGGTTGATCAGTGGCTGGAATAATATAGTATTTATTCCGCGTTGACACCAAAATATATTTTGAAGGTTTTGTAGTGGATAAAATTAACACTTAGGAACTAGGAGCTGGATCCGTAGCAACCAAATTTGTGTCTGGATTTGGAAATGGGTTCGTCAACATAGCTAATGCATGAGAAGTCTTGATGATTTTTGAGACTTCATCACAGTGAGGACAATACCTAAAAAATGTTCCTCATTTCAAATTATGCATGGATAACGAGGTTTTCATGGTCCTGACATTTGATCATATGATCGTTCCTATGGGTTAGAAGTTTGCTTTTTCTTTGATTTCCGCTTTTTCTTACTTCTTGGTAGCTTATCTCTTTTCCCTTTGTCAAATGAGATGGCATTAATTTCAGAAGTAGGAGTAGGATCAGATGTAGTAGTGTTGTGTGTGTTTGCAGTGCCTATCAAGTCATCTCCGGCATGAGAGTCCTTTATTTGAGGAGGAACATTGAAATTAGATCGCGGTGAATTTGGGATTTTCACATAGAGCATGCCAAACTGTGTGTAAATAAAATCTAAATACTGGGTACAAGCAATAAATTTCTTTTCTGTGATGATGCCACCTTTAGCCACATCCTCTGTTATAGATGGTAACAGGGATTTGATGAACCATTCAGCAAGGAGCTGATCGAGAACAAATGTCTTAACCATTCATTGCGGCAACGCCACTCATGAATATGATCCGAAATGTGAGTAGAATTACTCTGTTTGAAGTTGGTCAAGAGTTCTGTTCCAGTTTCATATTTTATTGGTAGCTGGAAATCGGCCAAAAAGTTATTAGCCAAGGCAGTGAAATTGTCGAAAGAAGCTTTAGGTAATTCAATGTACCGTTTAGCTGACGGACCTGTGAGCGTTCACTGGAAAAGACGTAATCTAACAAAATAATCATTTAGGTAATTTGATGAACACCATAAATGATAAGTCATAACATGAGTTGATGGATCTTCTCCAGGGTTTCCATTGAATTTAGGAATGTCAGAGGGTAATTTATGTGGTATCACCGGGCACCAAGGAGCATAATTGATAGGATCATTGGTTAACCTATTTAAATCTGGCAATTCCAAGGTTGCAACAAAAGGAAATTTTCTATTAAGGTCAGGTTGAGCATAGCCAAGATAAGATGAAATTTCTTGGGAAACAGTTCTTTGAGCACCAACATATGGGATTTTATGTTGGTAACCCAGATAGGGTTTGTTTTGCATGGAAAACGCTTGAGAGTTCTGCTGACCAAAACCTGGATATGGTACTTGTTGATATGAAGTTTGAGGAATATGCACCTGTGGCTACCAAGGATTTTGTCCAACAATGTTATAACCCAAATTAGTATAAGTTGGATTCGGTTGATATGTATAACCAGATTACATTTGTGACATCCCATAAAATGGTACACCAGCTTGTGAATAAATGATCCTTGATACAGGATGTTGTAAATTAACCAAATGATTTTGATATTGAGTTGAATAACGTGGTTGATAAGGTTGATGTACAATATTTTGATTATGTAACAGGGGTATAGATGTATTAACAAGTGGTATTGCAGTGGGTGTAACAGGTTGAATTGGTTGATACAATTGGACAACCATTTGTGGTTGGATAGGCAGAGTGGGCTGTTATTGACAAACATTCATGAAAACATTAGTTTGACCAAAATGTGACCGAGTACTGTCATGTTGGGTGACCATAGGTTTCCCCCCAGCATAAGGAGTATAATAAGACGGAAAATATTGTTCCCCGAATGCTGGGAGTCCAGTTGATATGGTACTTAAAGGAATTGACCCATAAGGACCGACTTGATATTTCCCTGATGATGGATGTTATGATTCAAGTCGTTCAGTACTGACTATAAAATACCAGTTAAAACACTAGATGATGACATTGGTAAAGACCATGGTCTTGAATAATGACCAGAGAAAGTGCTAGACAATGATTTGTAGCATGTTGGGACCAAAGGGCCTCCGTGCAAATATGACTCTGGTGAGGTTGTGAACATCGACGGAGTAGCGAGGGTAGGAGCTGACGTAATTGGAATAGCAGACCCAACCGAAGATGTTGGTTCAGACATGGTTAGATGACCAAACTTTTACTCTCCAAAATCAACAGGATATTGAATGGCAATGGGATCAACAAAAGCAGATGGAAATGATTGAGGAAAAGACTGGTACAGGTAAAGGTCTCCCCCAAATTGGGTTTGACTTAAAGGTGTATCAAGTTGTGGGATTTCTTCAATCATTATTAAAACAGGAGGAAGAACTTCACCGTTAGGCCCAAAATATATTTCATATGGTTTACTGTGTGATATAGGATTTTCAATGGCTATAGATATTTGTGGAGTGACCAAGGTAGGAACAACTTCCGGCTGTTCAGGATTCAGATTTGTTGATAAAGAAGAGACAGGATCTGGATCAATTTGTGATTGAACAACATCGGGTCCAGGAGGTATGGTATCAGTGATTGAATGGATCGCGACCATAGGTACTTGTAAAGACTCTGTTTCGACAATAGTAAACGAATCGGGATGTGTGGAAACAATTTTAACTAACTCTGGTTTAAATAATGATGTTTCTCTAGAGGTACGAATTGTACTTGATTCGACAGATCGTGATTGCCTTCGCCTACCAGAAGTAATTTCCAGTGGTAAAGGTGGTTTTAAAGCTAATCTACGCGAACGACGGGGGGTAGGATTGTGTTCTTGCATTCTTATTGATTTATTTTATCCAAAAACAAATAAACAAAAAGAGGGTAATTCTAAGAAAAAGGGTTTACCAAGAAACTATGAACTACAGAATACCTCCTGGCGAACCAAGAAGTACGGGGAGATTAATCTCCCCGAATGTTGTGTTTGGTGTATCACAATTTTAGGGCAGTCGACTCGATTCACTATGGATGGATAGCACCTAAAAGTTTTCCTCCCACATATACTCGAAGGTACGTGGAGGCCCAAGTCCGTATTAGCACTGTCTGATGCGAAACCGCACAGTGAGAGCACCCCTTTATGCTTATCATATTGTAACACTGCTCGATATACCCAAGAGTACGTGGACGAGCTATGATATACTTACATACATGGAGTGAGGTATCACACTCGGAATGTATCATAGACAAGTTAATGACAGCTGCTATGTTTTACGATGCCAGAACACGTCTCTAGCCTAGACATTCTAAATTTTATCATTAATGCTCCAATGTGTTGTTAAGTAGATTGAGATTTATTTTATGTTGATCTTTCTTAACACTTTTCCTTTCAGGTTCACAACGATGATGTATATAAAATTCCTAAAATGCAGCTAATAATGATAAAAAAAAATTTCACTTTCAGCTTTTTTAATGAAGAACCTAGCTACTAAGGTAAGAGAACACTAGTTTTTTGGAAAGAGAGCAAATAATTTGTGAGCAAACAAATCAATGAAGAAAAAAAAATCAATGAATCACAAACTAAATGAAGATTTCCTAATGTTCCTTTTGCAAAAAACACACAATCCTACATGCAAATGCAAGTTTTTCTTTTCAGTTTCCTAAATGTTATGAATGCAAAAAAGTAACTAGGTGCACTAGATCAATAATCAAAATTCTTTTACTTTTGAGAAACAAAGAATAAAAGCAATGATTTCTCTTTTGAAGGAAAAATGATGACTTCAACAAAAATTTCTCCTATCAAGGAAATGAAGATTTTATGACAATTTCCTATTTCGAAAGCAAACGATTCTTAATGCGACCATAAAAATTACTTTGAAATCAACTTGTCAATGATAATGAAAATTTAAAAAAAAAATATTGAACAAATTTTCAGTCAAAGGATTAGAAATATATCGAGTTACTAGTCAATTGAGAATCAAACTTTTCAAAACAAATCAGTAAACAAAACTAAAGCAAAGTACAAAGTCAGATTCAAGGGAATTTGGTCCCTTTCAGGAGCCAACGCAGTCTCCAAAGGGAGACAGTGCTCTGCAACGCAAGCTTTGAAGGGAGACATTGCTATGCAAAGCACTGTACCCTGACTAAGGGTGTGTTGGGCGTAGTAAAAAAATAAAAATCTACTGTTTGGCTCACTAAATTTTCAAATTAATCTCTGAAAAGGTCTAATATTTATGTGAAACAACTACTGGGTGGATTTAGAAAGCAGATCAGAGACTAAAACACCTAGAAACAAGAGAATTTCTCCCCAATCGAGAGAGATTCTGGGTTCGATCCCCAATGGAGTCGCTAGTTTGTTGGGCCAGAATTGTAATATACAGATAAAATATGCTTCCCTAGGCAGGTGTTAGCCTAGAACAATAGGTGAAAGACTATACTACTATTTCTCCTAACTCAGAACAGATACACAAAGAGGATTGGATGCTTACTTGTTTCAGTCACTTCCAAATGGCTCCTTTCTGTCGCTTCCACTACAACTTCAAATTCAGGCGATTTTGTTGGTTGAATGCTTCCTACAAGAAAGAACACTAAAATAGAAGAATATGCAATAATATAGATATCTATTCAAGCTATTTAGCTAAATTATTTAAGCATAAACTACATTCATCAACCAAGATCTTACAATATGGAAAATCAAAGTAAACATAGATGCATGTAGGGAAATACAAGAAGTACTCTTTATTGATGATAGAAGGAGAGGTTACAACCTAGTGACCGATTCTAAGTGACCTTCCAGCAGAGTTCCCAAGTCTCATCACAACATAAATCTCTCTAGCAGCAGCTCCACAAACCAAACACTCTATTGAAAATTCTCCAGCATTTCTCTACTCAAATTCTTCCTTCTCAAACTCTTAGATCTGTGTTCAATTTATAGATGAAATGTAGGTTGTTTTGTAATCAATAATATTACAAAAATAGGCATTTCATGTTTCCAGTCATGTAGATGTCAAATGGACACTTGGATCCAAAGCTTGACACATGTGAACCCTTCTAGAAGACACTGGCCAAGTGGAGATTCCGGAACAATGAGAATTTTGCTCCCAATGTGACCAACACACCTTTGAATGTTGGGAAGTGTTCTGCAGAGCAGCCTTGAAAGGGGCTACCTGCATATGCAATGCACTTAGGCCCCTTAGAGCCTGCGTTGGTGAGCTCTCATATGTTTTATAATAAGCTTCAAACCACAGAAACCCTTGCTTGATGAAAGTCTTGTTTGATTCACGTTATTTCCTGTCTTAGGGCATATAACAACTGAGATGATAAGGAATGATAGAACCTTGATCATCGGTCTTGGAGATGATGCCCAATTAACCAGGTCATTGGGAATGGTGCCCAAATTGACCTATAACATTAAATACAAAATTTTGAAAAATCAGGTTTATGCTTTAGTTAAAGCATTAAAAGCATTCAAGACTTATGTGTTGCAATCTTAGATAGTTTCTTATGTGCCTAAATCTTCTTTGAAATATGTGTTGATTCAAAGTGATGTGGAAGGTAAAAGAGGAAAATGGATAGCTATAATCCAAGAATATGACTTAGATATAAAACCCACCAAATTGGTAAAAGGTCAAGGTTTGGCAAAAATGTTGACAAAGTCAAAGTTTCAGGCTTTGGGAATTAATTTTCTAGCACCTTTAGATGAAGCTATTGATGAAAGCGTCAGAGCAGTACACAGAAAAAATTAAATACGAGTTCCTATGTTCTGATTGATATAAGGATATTGTTCATTAATTATGTTTTTTCTCTTGTCCAAAATCACTAAACAGGACAAAGTACAAAGCTCTTAAGCTCAAATCCTAGCCATATGTCATAATTTATGCTAAGTTATATTGGAAGGATCATCCTGGAATTTTATTGTTGTGTTTAACAAGGTGAATCAATGGAAGTTATAAGAGAATATCATGAAAATATATGTGGATGTCATTATATTTGGAGGGTTGATGCTCATAAAATCCTCAAATCAGGTTTTTATTAGCCCTCCTTGTTTTCTGATGTATACAGATTGGTTAGAAGCTGCCAGAAATGTTAGTTATTTGCAGAAAAGAAAATGTTAGCTCATTTACCTCTTCTCCCAGTGTTTATTGAGAACCCTTTAGGTAATGGGGATTATATTTTATTGGGGAAATAAATCCACCATCAAGTGGGCAAATCAAATGTATTCTGACTGCCACTGCCTATTTCACAAAGTGGGTGGAGGCAATACCTACCAGAAAGGAAAATGACCAGGTAGTAATGAAGTTCCTGGAAGAAAACATCTTCAGCAGGTTTAGGTGTCCAATCAAAATTGTAACTGACAATGCCCAGGTATTCAATTCAGCCAGATTCATTAATTTTTTTCAAACATATAATGTCATTCTATCTCATTCTACAACATATCATCCTCAAGGGAATGGGCTAGCTGAATCTTCCAACAAGAAATTGGTCAAAATTTTGAAGAAGAAAATTAATGAAAATCAGAAAAATTGGGATTCAAAATTGACATTTTCTCTTTGGGCAGTAAGAGTGAGTACTATAATATCTACAGGTAAGTCTCCTTATGAATTTATCTATGGAACTCAAGCTTTATTTCCTACTCAGTTAGCTATACCAGAGATTTATTTTCTTCAAGAAGCACAAGAAGAACCTAATGTGTTGGTGAGAAGGCTGAACAATGTTATAGAATCAAGTGAGAGCAAGAACAAAGTCAGAGAAATTTGATCACCTATCAAGAAAAGATGAAGTCCATTTTTGATAGAGAAGAAAAAGAGATTCTTTTTCAAACTGTAGATTTGGTATTAATATGGGATACCAAAAGAGAAGAAAAGGGAAAGCATGGTAATTTTGATCCACTCTGGTATGGACCATACAAGATTGTTGAGGTTAGATCAAATAACACATTTATGCTGGAGAATATCGATGGAGAAACAATAGAGCTGCCTATGAATGGGCAATATCTCAAAAAATATTTCCACCATTTAGGTTTTATGGTCCACCATTGTACATATTCGGATTTCTCATTGTTCATATTTCATCAAACGACATTTGACTCCATGCCCAAAGTGAAGGCACTAATCTGCAGTTCTTAGTGTTTCGTGGAAAAAAACACTATCCCTAGGTGGAGCCAGTTGTTGTGGCTCATTTGCAATATCTGTTATTTTATTTTTTTCAAAAAAAAATAAATTGGAAAAATGTAAAAATATATGTTAAAGTACATTTTCTTATACTTTAACTATAAGATGTAATGTTTGTATCAGTTTGAAGTTAAATATTTTAATATATTCGGGAAGGTGGGTCCTAACCCCTCGGTTAATGAACAAGCAAGTTTGTGAGCGGGATCCAAATATTTTCATGTCCAAAGAGAAAGGCGACAACCCGCAGGCACATTTGACACACGGGTTAACAGGGAGGGTGCCTCTGCAGTTGACCTCATTTATTGATGGGCTGATCAACATCTGCATTCAGGATTAACTATGGGGGCAGGACCCTAGTGAGTGCTCCATACCTTCGAGGCCTCCCGCAGTGATGTAAGCTGCTGGTTGGTGATAGCTTTCAAACATGTCACGGTACCGTTTAACAGTCTTTTGGCGTGTCAACTTAGCATTTAATTCCTAAACCCCACGCCACCTATTTAACTTGTTCTTATTTTGGCAACGCCAATTTTATTTCTCTATTCTTTTCAACTTGATTGCACCTGTGTCTTCCATTATTGTTCGCCACCATAAACAGAATTATGGCTAAGCATTCATCTCTCTCCGTCTCATCTAGCCATATTCCTCTCATGGACACTGAGAGTCTAAGACACTGTGTGCTCTTTAGAACACATTCAACTTTATCAACAAGTCTGTCTGAATGAAAAATCATGTCCAATTTTCTCCGTCATGGCCAAATCAGGTGTACTGTCTGGATGTATTCCAAGAACGCACCTTTTTCCTATGTTTGTGCACTGGCTAGTGTCTGTTATGTACCTTGGCAAATTATTTTTAATGAATTTTCTAGGAGAGAATGTCTTACAAGTCCCAGCCCTATTAATTCATCAAGCCTTGTGTTACCCGGAGTCAGAATCTTATGTTCAATTCACTCACAAGTCATTAACGGTGCATTATGATAGTCTTGCAAGTCAAGAATTCAATCAGTTTGTCTTCTTCCTAAAGCCAGATATGAATCAGTTTGTACCTGAAAACAAATAATTCTCTATGGAAGTTTTTGATGCAGAATTTTGGCCGGTGCTGAGGTGTATTTCAAAGAGATTAGGAAAAGAAGATGGCAGCATAATTGAAAAATAAGTACTAGGATTGCTTGCATTGATGATGAAGCCAGGAGTAGTGCTGGATATTCCTTGATATTGGCAAGAAATTGTTAACACTCAACTCATGAGTTTATCACTTAGTAGGTCATTCAGGTTCCCTTCTCTTTTCATTTACCTCTTTTTATATCAAAATGTGGAAGAATTCTTACATTTGGGGTTAAATATTATGGATGTAAATAAAAGGAGGCAGTCAGTAGTGTTTTTGACTAATGTAGTAAGAGAGGAACACAATGAGGAGGGTATGTTTGATTTTGAAAATGATTTTATGTCTATTGCATATAAGATTTTCAATGGGGTTTCTCCCCCATGTTTCTTGCCAAAGGGTCAAGATTTTTTGCAGTTGAGAATAAATTGTAAATTTAAAGGTTGGTATGTTTATGAAGACTACTCAGAGATTAGACTTTATGGGGCTAGGGTAGAACCATATAGGCTTCCTATATTTGTGCCTATGAGATTATTTTCCTTAGAGTTCACTAGGCAGAGTTTGAATGTTGATGAAATACATTTTGTACCTATGAAAAAGGGGCATATGTTTAAGCTACCTATGTTTGTGAGTCCATTTATAGTCAAAATGAGACAAGCAACTAATGAAGTTAATATGATATTAGATGGAATGCACTTACTGTCATTATATAAGTGGGCTTATGACCCCCATAAAGTGATTTTAAATAGGATAATTGAAAATGGTTACTCAACATTTTTTCATGAAAGAAGACCTGATATAGAGAAGCTAGAAAATAAGGGTTTTGCAGGTTATGTTGGCTCTAATATATAAGCTCCTATCATATCTGAGAAATAAATCAAGAAAAAGAAAGAAGAAGTTGTAGATTCCGAAGATGAGGAACAAAGAGAAGAAAAGAGGAAAAAATTCAATGAAGACTTAGCAGGTGCTCAACTTGGTTTCTAACTTCAACTAGGATATGAGAAAAATGTCCCAGCCTCACCAAGAAGACATGGACATGCTCAAGAACAAGTACCTTTGATTAAACAAGTATTTTCTCATATTGTTGAAAGAAATCAAAGGATGAAGGCTAGCATGGAGGCATAGGTCGAGTATCAAATAAATCCAAATCAAACAAGATTGTTGACTGCCATGGATCTTGAAAAAGATTAGTTTAAGATTACTCTTTCTCACCCCTCTGATATTATTATAGGGTCATCAAATAATTTCAATTTTGTAAATTTAACTGTTGATGTGAGAAAGATTCCTTTCCTTGATAAAGTAAATTTACATATGAAAATAGGTCAACTGATAGTAAATGATTTGACCAAAACTAATGCAATGGCTCTTAAGGCTGAAAACATGCCAGGGAAGGTGATCAAGCAACTAAAATTGGAGAAAGCCAACTCCATGGCTTTAACAACATAGAATGAAGAACTCAAGAAGATAATTGTAAATATTGGAGTAGATCCAAATGACAGGTCTGTTGTGAAGAAGTTGATACAAAGTGCAGAATCATATATTTTTGTGTTGAAGAAAAATTTGAATTTACCTAAAGGAGATCATTCTATGGCAGCAGAGGTGGCAGAAGTGGAAAGTGAGAAAAATAGCCTTCTTCAACAGCTCTTGTAGAAAGAAGAATAAATTACTAAGTTGAAGGAAACTATGTTATCATTACAGAATCAGATTGATTCTCATTATTGCACTATCATTTTTCCATCTAGCAATGATCATCCAGCAGCAAAGATATCTCAATTGAACACTGAACTAAATATGGTAGAGAAAAATCTCAAAAGGGCACAAAATTATCTGGAGAGAGTAACAAAAATAATGCACGCTAAGGATGGGGAAATTAATAAATACAGGACAGATTGCCAAATAGTTGATGCTGAGATTAAGAGTATAAAGGAGAAATTGAAGGCAAATATATCTCTGATATAGGCTAAGGAAATCATTTGGAATGAAATCATTGAAGAAATGAAAGCATCTTGGGAATCTCTGACTATTGTATCAGAAGAAAAAAGCATTATCAGATATTTTGAGGAGCATGTTATGGAAAAAAAGCAAAAGACTATTAACAGAGCTATTTGGGCAAATAAATTGATTGATTTCAATGATTCAAAGACTGATCAAGAGTTAGAGGATAATGAGATTAAATATAGGATTCTATATGCTATAGATATTAACAAATTGATTGTTAAAAATGATTGCAGGAAGACCACTAAGAAGAAGTTGACAGAGATTAAGGAAGCAGTAAACAAGTTTGAAAATATCTATGACAAAAGAGTCAGGGCATGATTTCCATCATGTTGGGACCTTAAAGGTATTCTTTTATCATGGGATTCCTATGAACCACTATTGGTATTGGAAAAAATCAAGGTGGACAACACTCATGAGAAGGCTCAGATTCTGAAAGGAGCAATAGTTATTAACTTTCTTCAGAGGCATTTTCAACTATTATGGTTGGCAAAGACCTTATTTACAGAGGGACCAACTTTCAATAGGATCACTGCCTTTAGGCTGGAGTACCACAGGCTGATTAACTCTCCTAATACAAATATTGAAGTGTGTGTTAGTCATCAATAAATGTTTCTGATATCCAAAGATTACTAAGTTCTAAATCCTGAATTTATAGAAACAATATCTGAGAGACATTGTGAGTTCCAGAAATGTCACTGTGTTCATCATTCTAAATTTAATTGTTTCACTATAAACTTTATCTTTTGCCTTCTCAAAGTTTACCCTGCTGCAGAAAAGAACTCCATTTTCTGGGCCTATTTTTCCTCATTTCATCACCTCACTTACACCCTCATTCATCCCCTTTTCCCCCTCTAAAAATCCCTCCTAATTCCCTCATTCATCATATTTCTTCTAAAAATGCCTTAAACAATCCAAAATCCTTTTCACATTATTTAAAACCTAACTTATAAGCCTATCAGACCCTTTAATTGTTCGTAAAACTCTTTTTTTATGCTAAAAGCGCCCTTTTGCATAAAACATGCCTTTAATCCCCTTTCAGCTTAAGCCATAGCCCCTCACTTGCATAAAAACCACTACCCTCCGCTATATGCTAGCCCATTTCCTATTTTTATCACGCCTCTACGCTTTTTTCTTTATACACCCCAAAACCTTGTATAAAGCCCCCAACCTTTGAAAAATATTAAGGCGGGTCCCCTTTACCTTACTCCACCTACTTATTTTCTCCCGGGCTGCATCCACTGTTGATTTGAATCCATGAGCCTGACCCAACGGTCATCGCACTCCCGTTCTCCATTCTGTGCTAACACAACCCCACACTACTCGAAAAACATGTTCATGTCAGCACACTGGGTCCCACTTTCCATTGAACACCACTGTCCATTCACCGCGTGCCATCTGTCCATGGGCTCCACCCTACAAACTTGCGCCCTACTCCCAGACTCTATCCGCACCGTCGATCTTGTAACGTAGATCGAATATCATGTAGATTATTGTGTCGAGCTTTAATGGACCCAACCCGTGCGAAATGGGCAGTTTTTCCCTGGACATGTAGCAATCGCCTAGTGGAATCGTATCTGATAAGCTCAAAACCACTTACCACTCATCACCCACGTGATAAACCATTTACAGTTTTCAAAAACCACCTTTTCACCTCCGCACCAAAATTCGAAGTTCTTCGGCTTTGTTTGATTTTCCCCATGGTTCCGCCTCTGGAACCATCCCTCTGCACCATCTCTTCCTCTGCAAATCACCCACCGACACCTCAGAACCCTGGAAAACACAGTCAATCCAATCCCGCGGGCTTTCAAAAGATTAATTATTTTGTTTGTGTGTAGGTATTAATCGCAGTGATGCCCAAAGAGCATTCCGACAATCAAGAAAATGATGGAATTAACCTTTGGATGACGATCCAGAGGTAAATTCATAGAGTCAGGGGGTTTGCATAAAGGTTAACCCTTGATGAATCATGACCATTAATTAGTTACTAAAACCTCTAGCACATGAAGACCGCATCCCTGCACACATAAAGCGCAAACAGATCAGAGAAACAAAAAACAATGAAGAATAGAAGGATTAAAAGTCTAAATCAAGTTTGCCTAATCATTGAGTTTTATGACTAAAACAAATAAATTTTACCCAATGACAGCCTCAGATGACTCAACAAAGAAGCAGTTACTCCTTCAAAATATCAAACTGCCACCTACAACATAAATCCTATCCATAAAGGTAGTGGGAAGTTATTACACAGTCAGAGATATTTTATATCTATCAAGGAAGTTATTGTAAAGTTATTATAGGCCTTAAAGTCAAACATTTCTCCTATTTTTCCCTAAAATAAGTTAAGACAGAGTTATTAAAACAGAGAAGTAGCTGCAAATATTCCTACCTTATGCCTTGCATGGTTTTCAAGGTTAGGAATGCACTTACTCTGTAAGAAATGATACTCAAACCCTATCTTAACCTCACCTCCTCATTTGCAACATAATTACTGCATCTGAACTCACTGTATTGTTGGCATTTGATGACTCTTTGAAGTAAGACATAGTCTCTTGGAAGTTGAAGGAGAATTGATGTCTTGGATCTTTTGGATGTCCTGATTTGATTTTTGATGGAGGAGACTAGATCACTGGATCCCTGATCTTGGTTGTTGGTGAAGTGATTTTATCTGTTATTGTTATTTCCTATTTTCATTATGTTTTCATATTTCTTTGTTATAGTAGAGAAAAAGTTTTAGGCTAAGAAATGTCTTTTGAAAGCACCTTAGTTCTATTTTCTCTTCATTGTTTTAATGTTTTCTTCTGCAAGGTTTGATTGGAGGATTCCTAATTACCCTCCAGTTCCATCTAGCTTGTTATTTTATAAATAATTCAATAGAGTATAACCAAGGAGATTCTCTTTTGGTAAGTCCATGTCCCTTTGAGTACTACTTGAGAGGTTGTTTTTAAGGAATGATTTCAATAGAGTGAAACTAAGGAAATTAGTGGTGAGTCCATGCTCCTTTGTGTACAACTTGAAAAATATTTCTGAAACTTCTTTAAAGTATGCTTAGTAGAGTCTAAACTAGGGAATTCTATGGTGCATCCTATCCTTTGGTCTGCCTTTAATTTTTTTTTTTGAATACCCCTATAGAGTTAGTCAAAAGCATATTAGATTATTTCTGCTTGATCTTAGGCTACTCTTACTGTTTTCTTATATGTTTTCTTTATCTGAAAGTAGTCTTTTTATTGTTGGATTTTTGTCTGAATGGTTGCTTATTAAAAAAATTTCTAAAGAATTCTATGTTTTCCCTATCCTTTGGCCTACTTCAAAACAGTTACCTTGAAATATTTCTCTTGTTTAAAGTACATGATAAAGGATTCTTAATTTCCCTTTGTCCTACTTTTCATTCCTATCCTTAATGTTCATCTCATTATCCTAAAAAATTTGAAGATCCACTGGCCAAGTTATATTTTCCCTATGATACTCCCTGATCCTTTAATAAACCTATCATGACTTCCATTTGACCCCATTGCCTAATGACTTAGAGATTTCCCATTCTATTTATGTTCTTTGATCATTATGTCCAACCAAAACAATCAAACAAACCTTGCACTTAATAACTAGCCTAAAATCAACCCTGAAAAGAAAATAAGCGTATATCCTTTGCAAATAGCCTGAGAGATCCCTCTCTGAGTCTAGGAAGGCTAGGTCCTACAACTCTAAAGATTGGTTACATGTTTCCTTGTTATTTGGTATGCCAATCTGCCAAATCATAGGACCCCAACAGTGTGGAAGAAATGTAGAGCCTGGATGATTGTTCTACCTAATGATCCCTCAACTTCAAAGAAAGACAAGTCATCCAATTAGGAGAATACAACAGCAGCGAGACCAATTCATAGTTAGTAAATAGATTAGGATTTAAGATATATTTTATCTATGGTAAGAGAGTTCAATTGTAATAAAACATTTAGATGATATGTAATAGGTATTGTAAGAAGTTTCAAGTAGTTTGAGAAGTTAGGAGTAGTTTCAGTAGTTACAAACTGCTTTACATTGTATTTAAAGAGAAAGAGAAGAAAGGAAAGGGTTCTGAGTTTTGGACCTTTGGACTACTACAAATTTTGTACTCAATTTTCTAATGATTAATGAATGAAGATCAAGATTCTTGAATCTATTGTTATTGATATGTTTCCGATTTTCCATTCTATATTTTCCTTCTATGAATAAAATGAAGTAATGAAGTTGCAGGTTTATTTTTACATATGTGAATAAGAGTTAAATATCCTTAAGGGTGCTCCTTCATTTTAACTATTCCACTTTCTTAAAATTCTTCTGAAATTTAAAGTGATAGATTATGTTTATCAGCATATCAGTTTGGGCTTCCTTCCTTCATGTTCTTCATGTCACTCCAATTAATATCAGCAGATAATGGCATTGTGAAGTGTTTATTGCATCAGATTATTGAGGGTTTAATAAAACATTTTGAAGGTGATTAAGCATAGAATATTTGATATAGTGTTTATGTGACACACACACACACACACACACACACACAAATATATATATCTTGTGCATTAATTCCTTACCAAAACAAAGGGATTGTTTCTTAAGATACAAAACCTAGGGTCAATTCAGACTGAGTGAGACAATGAAAGTCTAAACAAGAATCAAAACAAGTACTATGAAAAGGGAAACTACCAAGGGAATGAATCGTTCCCTAGTGGAGTTGCCAATTTGTTATGTAGAATCTACAACATCGGGAAAAAGTATCTTCCCTAGACCTAATGGCCTTGTCTAGAAAAACAGAAGGTCAAAGAATATAATTTTTTCCTTAAAGTAATTGAACAATGAGAAAAGGCCTACCTAGAATCGGTCATAAGCTTCACTCTCTTCTTGGATTGTACACTCCAATCCTAGCTATGATCACTATAATTACAACATGCACATACAAAAACAAGAAGCCAAATATCTACGATATCTATGTAGCATTATCCAATCACTTCATTCAACGGATCAACAAAACAATGAAACATATGAACAACGACATCATATATAGGAAAAAAAATTACTTCTTATATTAATAGGAATGGAAATATTTACAACCAAATATAGGAGTTGATCATGTAGAGAAACTCCCCAAGTTGACTTGTCCTTCCTTGACACAAATTACACCTCTATGTCACCTCAACGCATGGAATGATCACTCTCCTTAGATTTAGGGCAGTAGTGTGTGGGTAATAAATCTCCAAAAGGCAACCCCTAGCTTGTGGATGGAAATAAATATATAGGAGAGGATGGAAGGTTAGGAATTCTTATCCATTTACCAATATAGGATTTAGATCCACTCTTGATGGGAGGATGAGCTCAAGGGATAAGGGGTGAAATATCCAAGGTAGGATGGGATAGGATTCGAAGGTCTTATACAAGGTAAATGGTTGAAACAACTCATAGAAGCTTCTAGAAGAGGAAGCTTCAGGATTCTTTTTATTTTTCCTAAATTTCTAAAATTATCACACTCCAAGGAGCGAAAAACCACTAATGATCAGTGTAGGTGAAGAGTGGAGAAACCTACACTGAACATAGTCTCCTAAGGAAGCAGATTGTGTTGGGCCTTAAAAGAATGGAAATGAATCAGTTAAGCCCAAAAATTCAGGGATTAGGGAGAGGTTTTCCTAAGGATTTGTGCAAGGATGATGACAAAGTGTTGATGAATGTTGATTGATCCAGTCAATAGACCTATTGACCAGATGTGACAAATTGGCCTATAATAGACCCGGTCCCATGTCGACTCCTACTCTCTTCCAAACAAATGGGTGGTCAGACCTTCCAATTTATCAATATTTTTCATAGTGGATCATCTTCCATCCATCCTATGTTTGATGGTGAATATTCTCGTTGTTTCTAAAATGCTCTCGATCTGCAATTATGTTCTATGACCTCAGCCTCAAACTATAATGAATTTACTTGGTTCATGGATTTAACATAATATCACACACATATTAATATAAAACTCACACAAATAATACACAAATACTAACTCGACGTGCTCACACAATAAGCAAGCTTCATATTTCATAATGTGAACACCACTCAATAATTTTGTGAGGATATATTACAATATTATGGGTCATGGAAACCTGGTTTTCGTTAGAATGGTCACCTTCATACACGTGAGATTCCAATTTATAAATGAAAATACATTATCATGGATAATTTCAAATCCATGATTCTCTCAACTTAAACACTTTAAAAAACATTTTGAGCCAAAAAAATAATAAGTCACCTCATCTTTTGGGTAGTTATGCCTTCTAGAACTCATTTTTCGTTCTAGAGGTTAAATATTCAACTTTTTAATTAGGGGGGGTGTTGATGCTTCTGCATTAAACTCTTGGGGTACAAAAAATTATAACCTCTTGGTCATATGTTTGTTGTCTTCTTGTAATAATTTTAACTCGTTAAATGCAACAAAACATATGTAGTAGAAAATTTCCCCTTCCTAGTACATGATGCCTCACCAAGTTTCTCTCCCCTAAGCTCAGTCTTATAGTATCTTCCTGGTTCTCTCCATTGGAACCTTAAGAGTGCTCTTTGCTCTAGGTTTCCACAAATATTCTCACCTTCTCTACTACTACATGTGTAAAAACAAAGACCATGCACTTAGCAAGCCTCAACATATTTGTACCTCCTTTTTTTTCTCCCTGAATCTTCACATTCTATTCTTCTTCTTCAACTCTAGACGTAGGATTTCTCCTACTCCAATACCAAAAATTATTGCGAATAACTCTAGTGTCACTTCAAAATTGATTTCATGTGCATTATGGGCCCATGAACTCTAGCTATCATTCGCATTCTTTGTAGAAAATGAACTCACAGCTCCCTTAAATCCCTAATTAAACACGAATACAAAACCTCCCTAGTGCATAGATTTTTGGTTCACAAGAGATCAGGATTTTGGATGGTCAACTTCTACGCAAGTTTGTCATGGGTCAGGATGGTTGGCTACACAAACGTTTCAAACCCAAGAAAGCCCTGTCAAGACTGACTAAAGATGTCGGGACCAACTAAGGAAGGAATATTTATAGAATTTTGGCTTCTATGATTCATCGTAAAATTATGCAGAATTCTTTTGGTAATAATCACATTCAAATGAACATTGTCGACACATTTCGAACCAACTAGCATGGTTCATGATGAACCATGCTGGTTGGTACGAAATGCATCGACAATGTTCATTTTAATGTGATTATTACCTAAATAATTCCACATAATTTTAAGGAAGGAATAGTTAACTACATAGTTGGCCAATTGGGTCCCACTTCGACTGCTTCTCTCTCCCAAACAAATGGGTTGTCATAATTTCCAATTTACTTATAACATTCTTAGGGGATCAGTGTTGATCCATATTGTGATTGACGATGGATCTTCTCACTATTTTTACAATTCTCTCGATCTAAAATTTTGGTCTATGGCCTCAACCTCACACTCACACCCATTCATGTAACAACCCAACCTGTGATTCGTTGATTTTTCCATGTACTTACATAATGTAATTGGGTTTTAAAATTTAAATGGGTTGAGTGAGGGACACATATTCCAAAGAGAATAAGGGAGGTTAATTTCTTGGGATATTTAACTTACTTACTAAAGGAAGAAACTAGACAGTTTGGGGCAACCATTGCTGATGCACTAAAAAGAAATCTTAATACCTACATTATTTATCAACCAAGCACACGTCTGTTTATTTCAAGAGTGTTGGAATTTCCTATGCAAAGTGAGATCGAAGGCTATTTCAGAATAAAATGATTCTAAATCGTTGCAATAACTAATCTCTAATTCTTGAAGTTCAATCTAGAATAATTCAAAATCAAACCTTAAATCATTTCCAAACCATAAATATTGATCTAATCTCAACTTATTTATACAGAAAATGACTCCAAATGCATGTATTTAAGGAATCACACTTAAAGAATTATTGTCTGATATTAACAACAATTTGTCTATTGAAAAGAGAAATTACAGTAAATTAACATCAATCAACTATTCAAGCCTTTAATTAAGAATGACAGTAATTAACCACTCAATCTCTATAATGTCATAACTAAAAAGGAACAACAATTAAATGTAATGCGTGTACTAATCTAAACAATTCATTAAAGAACAATATGCAATTGTAAAAGTAACAACATCTAAGATTTATCCCAAAAGGTAAAGGTAATTTATGAAAATGAATTCTAACATCACACAACAATCAGAATAACTCAATTTTTCAAGATACAATAATTAATAATCACAAAAATAAAGGAAATGATTATGACACAAAAGAAGCAGCAAGTCTCCTAGCGACCAAGCCCAAAGCCTCCAAAAGTTACTACTGAGAATACTTAGGACATGATTACGAAGAAAGCACAATTTTTCCAATTAATCATAGTATTAAAGATACAACATCACCGTAGTGAAAATACTCTGTCTTCAATACAAATAACAATTTCCAAAAGAAATTTCAAGCTCAGAAATTAAAAACTAACTTTTTTTTCACCTATCAACCTTACGTAACCTATTGGTAAACTAATATATGAGAGCAAATCTTCAGGATTAGGAGATCCTGAGGATTTCACAACTAATAATCAGATTTCCACCATAGAATTATCTTGATTCTCCTTTTATTTCGCTAACCCGTGCGATCAAGAAGTGATCCTATTTCTTTCTTTGGCCGTTGTTGTTCAATCGATTGAACAAAAATTGTCCAATTATGATTTCGGCACATAAAGACAAGAAAAAGTTAATTTTTATGCTAAAATCATAAAATTTATCGACAATTGATTTTACTCAACTTTCATAATCTTTTCTTCTAGATTATTCCCAAAAACGAAGATAAATACATAAAAGTAAATGATTAATCAAGCTAATATGAGGATAAAAACATACCTTTTCTATGACTCAACATACTCCCCTACTTACCTTTTTGAATGTCCCCATGCAATAAGATAGTTTAGGTGTAATTGTGTCAAAGAGTAGGTAGGATAAAATTCTTCCTGATATAGCCTAAATCCATTCTTCTATTTAAGCATTGCAAAAGCACGACTCTCATGAAATTCAAGTAAATCATAATCAAAACAATATCCTTCAGGGGGATACCAGATAATGGGACACCTTTAACGACATCCTATCTAGGTAGGGCCCTTGCATAGGATGATATTGTTTTACACATTCAGACGAGCAACAGTAGCCTTAAAATTTATGTAACCAAACGACTCCCTATTTTTAACTTTGTTAGTGGAAGCTTTCCACCTATGTTTTGCTGCCAACAGGAACTCTTATTTAATATCCTGGAAATATTCTCTTCCAACCTGTAAAAAATATTTATTTAGAGGTCCCAATGTGGCCACAACTCATTTTTGTTTCATAAAAATTTTGTGCTGAATGAAAAGGTGTAAAGTTTTATTGGGTTCTCCTCTAACCCATAAATCTAGACCATGCTCCCTTTTTTTAAAAGTATTATACACCTTGGCCCATTCAAGCTAGTTAGAAGCAAAAGAAAGGAAGGCTTGGAATTGAACATCCCTAATAAAGGGGATAGGATTATCATCCCTTTCATCTTCCAAGAAAAAATGATGCAGGTATAACTCAAAGAGAAGGTGTTTTACCTTCTCATTGTGTTCCTTGCAACATTGAATAAATTCTAAAGTAGTCTTAAATTCAAATGGATTACCAGTCCTAACAGCTTTAATATTTAGTAATAAGTACCTCTCCAGTAAAAATAATGCATAATTGGTGGTTGATGATCGACAAGACAAAAAATCATGATAAATAGAACAATTGGTTTTAGTTTTCTCCATGGCTTTTTGAAGCTGGGTTTGCACTTTCTTCACTTTCTCCTACTCATTTATGAGACTAGAAAAAGTCTCGTCATCAGTTGCAGTAAGTGTATCTAGTTTATTTTAAAATTCCTGGTGCGTTTGTAAAGGTACCACATCTTTTTGGTGTTGAGTCAACACCTGCTAGGTCCTTGTTAATTCATTTTTCAATTTAAGAATAACAACTTCCCTTACCAGAGGGACATAATGAGGTGTTTTTTATGTTTGATTTACATTGTCACAAGTTGTCACCAAATCATTTTGAACAATGATTTCCATAGTATCGGTTGTTTCTTGAGGAATACAACAATCTACAAAATCTGTTTGAACAACAAAATTCATAACATTCACAGAAAATATTGTTTGAGTCTCCATTGTATAAACACAAAGATTTTCGGTTTGAGTTCCAATATCCTTAGTGGAACATTTCTCTGTTTTGGTTCCAATTGTTTCTAATTCCACTTTTTTCTTTTAGTTTTTTATCTGCTTCCTTCAACCATATTCTTAATCTTCTAATCATTTTCTTGAACTTCCTGTTATTTTTCGTCAACATTTTCAACCTGGCGTTGTCTGTCTTCTTTTCCTTCTTTATGCGGATTTTTATTTTGAGAGGGAACAACTATATCCATTTCAGGTAAAAGAGAGGTTGTGCCATTTTTAGGGTCATGTTCCAGTGGAAAAGTGTCTCTTGATTGATTTTCTGATTCCAAATCTCTTTCTGCATGAGTTTCTCCCTCAGGATATTCATATATAGAGGGAGTTGGTTCCCCTTGTTTTCTTAATATTCAATTTCTCCAGTAGATGGAAAAATTTCTGTGTGGCTATAAATACCTACAGAGGTAGATTGGTTAAGGGTATGATCTTGAACTTGAGAATGTTCAAATTGGCCTCCTTCCTCAAAGAGTGTTCCCAAATTTTCTAATACTCGGGCCACCTCCTCCTCATTTTCTAATGTAAAGGTGTTTTGAGGTTTTACAAAGGGTGCATGGGACAATCCTACTTCATCTATTGGGTTCATTATATGTTTTCATGAGCTTAGCCTCACAAAATGTCTCTATTTTTCTGGGCCAGAGGCTAAGGAAGAAGTCCTCCTTTTTCTTTCCCTCTTTGGGATTTCTGCCTCTTTAGTATTTTGTTCTAAGTCATCAATATTCCTATCATTTACCCCTGCCTGTGTATCGAGGTTTTCTTTTTATAGGGGTAAAGTAGTATTTACAAATTTATCCTAGGACAATTGCTGGTAGGAAATTTCATGAATAATAATAATCTTAATCAAGACATGATGACTGATGGTAGAATGTGGATTTTTGGCTTTTCTAACCCGATTAGAAACATCATGAAATAAAGAATTTAAAAATAACGGCATGTTAACTGTGATTTTCCATCTAAGAATTTCTAACAGTTTAAGTTGTCGAGGCTTTACCACATCTTAACGACCATCATAAGTGATGTATCTCTGAATGGTGGTCACTAATTCTCACCATGGTTCCTTTAATGATGTGGGATGAACTCCTTTTCCTTTATTGTTAGTATGAAATATTAATGCAAGTGTACCAAAATATATCACTTTAGCTGCACATGACAAAAAACCCTAACAACAAAGATGATTGTCAAAATTATTTGATCTGCAATAGATAGCCAAAACAAATGCAAAATAAACCTAGATATATGAAAATAAAGTAGCTAAACAAAAAAATGAAATAAGAGTTTCTGTAAAATAACCAATGGAAAAGAAATGAATTATAAATAATTTGTTGTATTATGTAACGCCTGGGAAGAGAACTGATACAGTCCCCCTCAATGGGATGGATTCTTGGATGTCCTCAAACGCTTTAGCTTTAGAGTTTATCTCTCAATGGTGTAGAATACCCAAGATGTGTAGAACTCAAAAGGAGCTCAATAAGAAAAAGAAAATAAAAGTGAATCAAAGATATACAATGATAAGAGGATCAAAGTTGTACCAAGATAAAAGGATCAAAGGTAGGGAATGAATGGAAAACCCTCCTATTTATAACAAAATATAGAGTTATCCTTGATAATGGTGCATAGTAAAATATTATTAACCAAGATCTAGATCTAAATTCTTGTAATATTTTATTATATTTTGTTGGAAGGGAAAAGGAATTTAAATTGGTTAAATCCCTTTATTTAGAAACTGCTATCACCAAATTGATTCTAATAGGCTGCTCATCAATAAACTTAATGTAACTCTTTCAACCCACTTTTAACTGAAGATTAGCCTCTTCAGTTTCAGAGCGCTCTCTCAAAGGGGACTTATGATTTTCAATAGAAATTCTATTAGATGGCTAAGCCTATGAACTATATCTTGATTTTGGTTCATTGCGGGTTGAAAAATGAAATACTTTCTACCATTGCGCTATGGGGTCAACATCAGTAAACTCAATGAAAATAATTCTTCTTATGGAAACTGAGTCCAATAGAGCTTTCAATAAAAGATGGTACATACACACAACACAGGAAAAACACAGTAGTTTAACCTATACAGAAAGTTAGAGCACGTTACCATGAGTTCTGAGTAATTAGAGATAAAACTCACTTCATATAATTAAACATGAAATATATAGAGCATACAAAAAATTGGACACCTCATTCGAATCCCAAGCCTGGAAGTAAAATATCACTGCATATTACTGGGACTAAATTTTTTTTATAGAGTAGCAATTTGGTACAATATTCTCCAACCCTTTCATATTCGATGTTCTATCTATAAATAGACTCTTTTACATTGCATAGGGTCTGCCTAGCTGACTAGATCCTCGAACCATAACATTGACACTTAACATAATTGAAAACGAAATTCTTTGAACAAAAAAGATAGATAGTCTCTAAAGACTTTCATTCCTAATAGGACTCTACTTCATATTTATTACATTCAATTTTTAAAATAGTGGTACAGTTACATGATAAGGATCAAATGCTTGAGAAGCATTCACCATCACTAAAACATTTAATGTACCCCCTAGATTTAGGAGACACAGTCCTACTTTTCAGGAAAATATAAACTCCACTTTAATCTTGGTCTTTATGCTGAGATGGATAAATGACACTCATGTCGAGTAGTGAGTATATGTTGGGATGGCCCACTATCTGGTTGGATAGCTCCATATGGTTGATTGATCTTCCATGTGCTATTTAAACCTCCAAAAATCCTTAAAAATCCTCTCGCTACAAAATAGAGCAGTTTAGGCAGTTTCTTAGTGTAGTTTAGTAGTGAAATTATTTTTGTCTTTTCACCCATCCTTCTGCCATCTCTGTTGCTCAAAAACATTTTTTATGACAAAACATATTAATACAGTCAATATCCCTCCTTGATTCTTCCCAAAATTGATTTTAAAGCAAAAAACAAATCTTCAAAAATTTCGTAGCATTTTTCGACCTTCAAGCCTGAAGCATGCTACGAAACTGCCTAAAAAGGCAGAATTTGCAGATTTTGTGATTTTCTTCAAAATTTGATCTTTTGAGTCAAAATTTAAGTCCTTTGTAAGCTATGAACCTTGTAAAAAATGTATCAACTCAACTCTTCAGTCTTTGGGAGTTTCATCTTCATTATCAATAGGTTGACCTACAGGTTCTTCAATCACTTTAACTTTCAACCCTTTCTTCTTCAACTTATCTTGAATCATGTCTAGTTGCTCCTGAAGGTCTTCCATTTTATTATTTAATGATCTTTTTTTATCTTGAATATATAATTTCATGGTCCTCATATGTTTGACCACAAGTCTTAGAGGCTGTGTCCTTTTCAGCATTATTTTGGCATTATTCATAGATTCTAAAACACTTGAGAGTTGATTGTCCCATTTTTTCATCATCCGGTCAAATTCAGCCATTTGAGACCTATTCTTCTCCACCTCCAACTTCAACTCAAGTATTTCTTCACTTGCTTCCTTCAGCAGTTATTTGAGGTGTTTTTTTCTCTGATTTTTCAATCATCTCCTCCTTTCCCTTTCTCTTCCTGATGACAGCTTCTTCTGCTTCTAGAGATAAATATATGATAATTTCTGGCTGCATAGCTTCAGTGAATTTCTCTATCCTTTTTCTCTGTTGGCAATATGATGCAGAGTGTTGTCCTTGATGGCAACCTACTTGATAAATTTGATGGCAACCTACTTAATGAAGTTGTTCTTGATGGAATCCTACTTGATAAGTTGTTGATGATAAGCAACCTATGTGTTAAAGATGTAAGAATGTTAAAGATGTAAGAATGATGTATCTCCATCAATGCCACAAGAGGAGCACTTGAAACAGCAACAAAGAAAAGAGAAAATGAAATATGAAGTTGAGGTAGTCTTCGAAGGATTAGTTGATTGGAGATCTGGAAAGACAGTAGAGACATCAGAGAAAATAGTGGAAAAAGAAGTGGAAAAGGAATTGGCATCTAAAACAGTAACTAGGAACAAAGACAAGACATGTAGTAGAGAAGAATAGAGAAAGATTGCATCTACAGAGAGCAGTATCAGTCAAGAAGAAAATTGAATTCAATAGGAAGGATATTTGAGTCCCATTCAGGTGTGAACATATGTATGCATCTTGATGGAGGATAATTGAAATCCGTAAGAAACCCTATGAGGGAGATTAATGGTGCTCTGTATGTAGTTTGAGGAACCAATGCCAATACGGTCGACTGTGTATCCCAAACTGGTAGACAGTGGAGTTATATACATTCGTTGAATATAAGACTAAAGGTAAATTGGGATCAATATTGGGGATTGATCTCAGAATTGTCTGTGCCTTTATTGGATTAAGCAAGTATAATACATGAACGTGTTATTGATGAAGGAACTGTGAATTATTGCAACCAACACGGAACTCGGTGACTTGTAATTTCATTGGAGCAACTCTTCAGAATTACGAATAGTCCTAAAGAATTTCATCGAAGCTGTATAACAGTAATCATGGTTATATGAACTGATAACGCGGAGAAACGAATTAGCGAAAGTACGCTGACGAAACTTGGAGTAGAGGGGCGGAACCTTGCGAATGAACAGTGAACGTGGTTTAAGGCTGGAAGTGGTTTTCATCGCACCGATTTTGATGGGTAAGCGGTATTAAAGAGGTGGGGAGCGATTCCATAGAATGAGCGACACACGTCCCTATACTATTTCACAAAACTGCTTACCACTTCACTCCATCGCGCGTTATCGTTTGACCCAGGATGTCCAACGATATTTCTATGCACCGTTGATCTCAAGGGAAGCCATCGGATGGTGGTCATTTTATAAAGTTATGCGGAAACTAACCACAATACAGCGGGCCATCGCACGTTAACGTTTGGCATCGGAGGTCGAGCGATATGCATATATGCCGTTGATCTGGAAGCTTGCTAATCTAACGGTGATCGGACGTTGGACTTGCGTGAAACTTACTTATGCTACCGTGCGCATATTGGATTGGCAATTAACTATATTTGTGGGCCCGGGGTCAAAGGTTTACCACATTGTTTGAAAGCATTAAAATGCAAAGGGTTAACCTTAATCCTAAATTTAAGTTTAAAAATATTAAATTAATTACCAAGATCAATAGAATAGTGTGAGTTATATATTTTTGACCCCGTCCACGAATACCATTAGAAATTGAATGGTTTTGACCCAAGGTTTTAATAAAGGTGAAAAATATATAAGAATCATGAAGAATGGTGTGCATACGAAAGGGTTGATAATAAATGAATCTCTTTTAGAGATATTTGTATGAATAAACTCTAATATATATGAATCTATGGTGCACCTTTGAATATGATGATTGATCAAGATCTCTAGATCAGATTAATTCCTAGTTTAATCGACTGACGAGATCATGAAGAACGTATGCATGAGTAAGGGTTGTGAATGAATACTTCACTCTGAAGTATATCTGTATGGAATGAGTAACAGAATACTGAGAGATCTGAATTAAGGATGCACCTCTGAGGAAAATGAATAAATCTGGTGGCCTGCAAGGTATGTTGTGTAACGTGGTTTGTAGTAGTATTGAGGGTCGAAGCCTTCAGTGAGGGGGGTTGTAGCTCCCTTCCAGCGGTAACTGGTAAACGAGAGCAGGGGGTAGTTGCTCCCTTCCAGGAGAGGCTGGTAAACGAGAGAAGGTAGTAGCCTTCTACAGGTGGGTGCTTGTGTGTTGATATGAGTCTGCACCAACATAAATTGTAAGAAGTTTTCTTTATAATAAATATTGAAGACTGACATAATAGCAGCGATGGTTTTCTCCCGAATTGGGTTTCCACCTTAAATACTGGTGTTCATATGTGTTTCTTATGTTTGATGGTTTGTTCTGTTATCTTTTTTCATGCTTACTACTTATCTGATGAATGAATTATGCAATGATCTAAGTAAAGACATAATAAGATCTCTGGACATACAAGTTGGATGCAGTAATGTAGAATATGGTTTAAGAGAAAGGAAAACTAAAAAGTTGTCAGTCACCTCTAAATACTGATTCACCCCCCCCCTCTCAGTATTTTTCCCAACAACTGGAATCAGAGAAGGTCCTTCTACAGAAGCTTGATTGCTTGAAGGAGATCCGTCACAATGGGAAGGAAGCAAAAGAAGAAGGCTACTCAAAGAAAGGAGATACCTCAGAAAACATGTGCAACAGAAAATGGACATGAATCAGATACTGATTGTTTTTATTTTAATTCACTTCCTCGTGCATGAAATGATGAAGATAGAGAAAAAGAAAGTAAAAGAATGATTGCGATCAATTTAAAAGGAAGGAATACATCTACAAATATGTGTTCTCTATAATGAATGGACAGATAGAAATGTATCAAAAACTGTAGCATAAAGTAACCAATCAAAGTGAAAGACTTGAAGCAGAAATCATCTCTCTGAAAGAAGATCTGGAAAAATACAATAAGAAGAGTGAAGAGCTTTTACAAACATTTGAATAAAAAGAAAAAGGGTTGAAAGAAGATATTTTAAAATTGAAGGATCAAGTAGAAGAAGGAAGAAGGGTCGAAGAAAGTATGAAGAAGCAATGCCAAATATTGGAGGTTGAGGTAAAAATTTTAAAAGGTAAATTAGAGGAAAAGGATAAACTCTTAAGGTTTCAAGATAGTACTAAGATTCTGGACAATATTCTTAGTAGTCAAAGGTCTCCTTCTATTAAATTTGGTCTTGGTTTTCATGAAATTGTTAAAGGAGAATCTAGTTCAAAAGAAAGTGCTAAAGATTCAAAGGATATCAATGCAAAACCTGAAATATTGAAAGAGACAAAAGATCAACCGACAATCGTGAACTCTCAAAAGATATCATTCCCTCCTTTGATCAATAATGTTTAATTATTTAAATGTCATAATTATGGGCATGTTGCAGCCAATTGCAGAAGCAGATTGTTTTAGTCACAAACAAACAGATTCTACATAGAAAGATACTCAGGTTTCTTTAAGGGATATTGTTTTTCATGCAGAAAGTTTGGTCATAAAGCAGCTGATTGCAATAGAATAAAGAATAGAAAAACACATTATGATCCCTATGCTTACTTCTCTGGTCACACAAAATTTTATGCTTGTAAAAAGTATGGACATGTAGAAAAAGAATGCAGGATGAATAGATCTAAGAAATTGGAAAGAGATTTCAAGCAAAGATGGAAAAAGAAGGAGGACTGGTCAAAAACGTAGGGAATATTGACCCTACTGTAGTCATCTGCTTCTAAAGCTTACTTCGTGAATGCAGGAGTAATGTGAGATACATTATAGGAATCAGTAATGTATCATCACAGGGGGAGCAATGTATGATGATTCCCACGGTTGGTTTGATAATTCTAGTTGTGTTTATTTCTAACAGTGCATCTGATGTGAAGAAGATAGGTACGGGTGGCATAAGTGCAGGGGGAGCATTAACCTTGTTGGGAGTAATGCATTTTTGGCATTATGATGGTTATGAAATATGATCTCTCTCTCTTAAGGTCTTTTTGGTATTGGTATTACCATTTGCTGAGAGTAAATTTTGAATAGAACAGGTCAACAAATGGCTAGAGCTATGCTTGATGATTTCAGAACACCTGACTCATTTTGGGGAGAAGCAGCACATATAGTAATAAAACTTCATATGAACTATGCTCCAAAAGAAGAAAAACAAACAACAAATGAAGACGATGATGATGACTTATATCCTTCTACATCAAATAGTAATGATACAAAAATCCAACCCAGTGAAGAACCCGAAGATGATTTTTCTGAAAAGGCTCCATCCAAATATGTTTAAAAGAATCATCCAGAATCTCAAATTTTGGGAGAAAAAGGGATCAGGTGTACAAACAAGAAGGACTCTTGTGGGATCTTCTAGCAATTTGTCATTTCTGTCCACTATTGAACCTCACAATGTTAGTCAAGCTAGCAAAGATGAATTTTGGATTCAAGCCATGAATGAAGAGCTTGATCAAATTGAAAAGAATCACACTTGGGAATTAGTACCAAAACCTCATGACAAGAATGTCATTGGAACTAAATGGATATTCAGAAACAAGTTAAATGATAATGGGGATGTTATAAGAAATAAAGCTAGACTTGTTTGCAAAGGGTATGCTCAACAAGAAGGTATAGACTTTGAAGAAACCTTTGCTCCTGTAGCCAAACTTGAAGCCATAAGAATGTTTCTTGCTTTTTCAAGCTTCCAACAAATCAAAGTTTATCAAATGGATGTTAAATCTACTTTTCTCAATGGTGACCTAGAAGAAGAAGTTTATATAGAACAACTAGAAGGATTCATTTTGGGAAATGATGAAAAACATGTTTGTAGACTTAAAAAGGCTCTATATGGTCTCAAACAAGCTCCAAGGGCATGGTACTATCGTCTTGAAAAATATCTTCATCAACAAGGATTTTCAAAAGGGTATGCTGATAGCAACTTATACACAAAAACTGAAAATGACAAACTATTGTTGTGGTTGTATATGTTGATGATATCATTTTTGGAAGTAATGAAGAGTCTATGAGTCAGAAATTTGCTTCTGATATGCAGCAAGAATTTGAAATGTCTTTTCTTGGGGAATTAACATTCTTTCTTGGCTTGCAAGTGCAACAAGAAACAGATGGCATATTCCTATCACAAGCAAAATATCTTAAGAAATTACTGAAAAAGTATGGCATGGAGGAGTGAAAATGATACATGGTTTCCTATGATGACATTATGGATAAGCCCTAATTGTTCTTTGCTGAAGAGTATCTCTTGTTTTCACACATGGATGAGATGGAAGTCTTATGACTCGGAGATAAGGACGAATAATGCAGGATTTGATGCTGATGATTTTTGTCATGGTTGAGACCTTTTTATACATAATTCCTACACATGATACATCATGATTATGAAATAAATATAAATCATGAAGATATTGGTGATAAAAAATCACATGGATGATTACTTGACACATACTGTCTATTGAATAAGTTGTCCTGGTATGATAATTCCTCTTGGGAAGAATATGTTGATGCGGCAAAGAGCTTAAAGGCTTGGTTACTGACGTGCTTATGCTACAATTATTGGATGACATTTGAAAACACAGTTGTGGTGCTGATTGGTATCTCTGGTGATGTTTCAGCTCTCATATTTCTATATGTTTTTGATGAAGATGCCTTGATGATTTGATGGTGAAAGTGTTTAGGATGAGCAAGCAAAGGGGGAGCTTTGGTCTTATGAAAAGGATGCATTGTTGACATTCTAATTATTTGTTGTGGCATGATCTCATGCTTAAAATTCTTTGGTCTTGATTGTATAAATGTGATGAAAAGGTCATAGATTCATGTACTTCATTTAATATTATGATTGAAGATTCAACATGAACTCAAGGGGAGCATGGTAACTTATATACACATCAGATCTACAGATCTCTTCTTTCTACAAGATAAGAAAAACCTTGTTTTGGTGTTGATCCACCCTTTGCCCTTGATGTCAAAGGGGGAGAGTATCATTGTGTTTGAATAATAGTTATAATCAATGTATCTAACTGTTGTGGTGATCAAACACCATCATGGTTGCCATCAAGTCCAAAGGGGCAGATTTTTGGCAATATGATGTAGAGTGTTGTCCTTGATGGAAACCTACTTGATAAAGTTGATGGCAACCTACTTAATGAAGTTGTCCTTAATGGAATCCTATTTTATAAGTTTCTAATGATAAGCAACCTATGTGTTAAATATGTAAGAATGTTAAAGATGTAATAATGATGTATCTCCATCAATGCCATAAGAGGAGCACTTGAAACAACAACAAAGAAAAGAGAAAATGAAATATGAAGCTGAGGCAATATTAGAAGGATTAGTTGATTGGAGATCTAGAAATATAGCAGAGACATCAGAGAAAACAGTGGCAAAAGAAGTGGCAAAGGAATTAGCATCTGAAACAGTAACTAGGAACAAAGACAAGACATGTAGCAGAGAAGAAGAGAGAAAGAGTGCATCTACAGAGAGGAGTATCAGTCAAGAAGCAAATTGAATTCAATAGGAAGGATATTTGAGTCCCATTCAGGTGTGAACATATGTATGCATCCTGATGGAGGATAATTGAATTCCATAATAAACCCTATGAGGGGATTAATGGTGCTCTGTATGTAGTTTGAGGAACCAATGCCAATACGGTCGACTGTGTATCCCAAACTGGTAGACAGTGGAGTTATATACATTTGTTGAATATAAGACTGAAGGTAAATTGGGATAAATATTGGGGATTGATCTCGGAATTTTCTGTGCCTTTATTGGATTAAGAAAGTATAATACATGAACGTGTTATTGATGAAGGAACTGTGAATTCTTGCAACCAACATGGAACTCAGTGACTCGGACTTTCATTGGAACAACTCTTCAGAATTACGAACAGTCTGAAAGAATTTCATCGGAGATGTATAATAGTAATCATGGTTATATGAACTGATAACGCGGAGAAACGAATTAGCAAAACTACGCTGAAGGAACCTGGAGTAGAGGGGCAGAACCTTGCAAATGAATAGTGAACGTGGTTTAAGTCTGGAAGTGGTTTTCATCGCACCGCTTTCGATGGGTAAGCGGTATTCAAGAGGTGGGGAGCGATTCCATAGAACGGGCGACATGCGTCCCTGTACAATTTCACAAAACCGCTTACCACTGCGCGCCATCGCGCGTTATCACTCGACCCAGGATGTCCAGTGATATTGCTATGCGCCGTTGATCTCAAGGGAAGCCATCGAACGATGGTCATTTGATAATGTTGCGTAGAAACTAACCATAGTACGGCGGACCATCGCACGTTAACGTTTGGCATCGTAGGTCGAGCGATATGCATATATGCTGTTGATTTGGAAGCTTGCTAATCTAACGGTGATCGGGCGCTGGACTTGCGCGAAACTTACTTATGGTACCGTGCACATATTGGATTGGATATTGAATATATTTGTGGGCCCGGGGTCAAAGGTTTACCACATTGTTTGAAAGCGTTAAAATGCGAAGGGTTAACCTTAATCCTAAATTTAAGTTCAAAAATATTAAATTAATTACCAAGATCAATAGAACAATGTGAGTTATCTATTTTTTACCCCGTCCACGAATACCATTAGCGATTGAACGGGTTTGACCCAAGGTTTTAATAAAGGCAAAAACTATATAAGGTGATGAGAATCATGAATAATGGTGTGCATATGAAAGGGTTGATAATAAATGAATCTCTTTTAGAGATATCTGTAAGAATAAATTCTTATATATTTGAATCTATGGTGCACCTGTGAATATGATGATTGATCAAGATCTCTAGATCAGATTAATTCCTGGTTTAATCTACTGACGAGATCATGAAGAATGTATGCATGAGTAAGGGTTGTGAATGAATACTTCACTCTGAAGTATATCTGTATGGAATGAGTAACAAATTTCTGAGAGATCTAAACTAAGGATGCACCTCTAAAGAAAATGAATAAATCTGGTGGCCTACAAGGTATGTTGTGTAACGTGGTCTGCAGTAGTACTGAGGGTAGAAGCCTTCAGTGAGGGGGGTTGTAGTTCCCTTCCAGTGGTAATTGGTAAACGAGAGCAGGGGGTAGTTGCTCCCTTCCAGGAGAGGCTGGTAAACGAGAGAAGCTAGTAGCCTTCTGCAGGTGGGTGCCTGCGTGCTGGTATGAGTTTGCACCAGCATAAATTGTAAGAAGTTTTCTTTATAATAAATATTGAAGACTGAGATAACATCAGTGGTGGTTTTCTCCCGAATTGGGTTTCCACCTTAAATACTGGTGTTCATATGTGTTGCTTATGTTTGATGGTTTGTTCTGTTATCTTTGTTCATGCTTACTACTTATCTGATGAATGAATTATGCAATGATCTAATTAAAGACATAATAATATCTCTGGACATACAAGTTGGATGCAGTAATGTAGAATATGGTTTAATAGAAAGGAAAAATACAAATTTGTCAGTCAGCTCTAAATACTGATTCACCCCCCCCTCTCAGTATTTTTCCCAACAATTGGAATTAGAGCAGGTCCTTCTACAGAAGCTTGATCGCTTGAACGAGATTTTTCACAATGGGAAGGAAGCAAAAGAAGAGGGCTACTCAAAGAAAGGAGATACCTCAGAAAACATGTGCAGCAGAAAATGAAGGAGATGAATCAGGTACTGATTGTTTTTCTTGTAATTCACTTCCTCGTGCATGAAATGGTGAAGATAGAGAAAAAGAAAGTGAAAGTAATGATTTGGATCAATTTAAAAGGAAGGAATCTATCTACAAAGATGTGATCTCTAGAATGAATGGACTGATAGAAATGTATCAAAAACTGCAGGATAAAGTAACCAATCAAAGTGAAAGACTTGAAGCAGAAATCATCTCTCTAAAAGAAGATCTGGAAAAATCAAATAATTAGAAGAATGAAGAACTTTTACAAACATTTTAAGAACAAGAAAATGGGTTGAAAGAATAGATTTTAAAATTGAAGGATCAAGTAGAAGAAGGAAGAAGGGTCGAAGAAAGTATGAAGAAGCAATGCCAAAGATTGGAGGTTGAGGTAAACATTTTAAAAGGTAAATTAGAGGAAAAGGATAAACTCTTAAGGTTTCAAGATAGTACTAAGATTTTGGACAATATTCTTAGTAGTCAAAGGTCTCCTTCTGTTAAATTTGGTCTTGGTTTTCATGAAACTGTTAAAGGAGAATCTAGTTCACAAGAAAGTGCTAAAGATTCAAAGGATATCAATGCAAAACCTGAAGTATTGAAAGAGACAAAATATCAACCGACAATCATGAAATCTCAAAGGAAATCATTCAATAATGTTGAATGATTTAAATGTCATAATTATGGGCATGTTGCAGCAAATTGCAGAAGTAGAGTGTTTCAGTCACAAACAGACAAGTTCTACACAGAAAGGTACTCAGGTTTCTTTAAGGGATATTATTTTTCATGCAGCAAGTTTGGTCATAAAGCAGTTGATTGCAATAGAAGAAAGAATAGAAAAACAAATTATGATCCCTATTCTTACTTCTCTAGTCACACTAGATGTTATGCTTGTAACAAGTATGGACATGTAGAAAAGGAATGCAGGATGAATAGATCTGAGAAAATGGATAATGTCCAGCACACAAAAATAAATTTCAAGCAAAGTTGGAAAAGGAAGGAGGACCGGTCAAAAACGTAGGGAATATTGACCCTACTGCAGTCATCCACTTCTAAATCTTACATCTCATAATGACTGCAGGAGTGATGTGAGATACATTATAGGAATCAGTAATGCATCATCACAGGGGGAGCAATGTATGATGATTCCCATGGTTGGTTTGATAATTATAGTTGTGTTTATTTCTAACAGTGCATCTGATGTGAAGAAGACAGGTACAGGTGGCATAAGTTCAGGGGGAGCATTAGCCTTGCTGAGAGTAATGCATTGTTGGCATTATGATGATTCTGAAATATGATCTCTCTCTTGAGGTATTTTTGGTATTGGTATTACTATTTGCCGAGAGTAAATTTTGAATAGAACAAGTCAACAAATGTCTAGAGCTATGCTTGATGATTCCAGAACACCTAACTCATTTTGGGAAGAAGAAGCACATACAGCGATAAAAATCCATATGAACTATGCTCCAAAAGAAGAAAAACAAACAACAGAAGATGATGATGACATATATCCTTCTACATCAAATGGAAATGATACAAATAGTGAACCCAGTGAAGAACCCGAAGATGATTTTTCTGAAAAGGCTCCATCCAAATATGTTCAAAAGAATCATCCAGAATCTCAAATTTTGGGAGAAAAGGGATCAGGTGTACAAACAAGAAGGACTCTTGTGGGATCTTCTAGCAATCTGGCATTTCTGTCCACTATTGAACCTCACACTGTTAGTCAAGCTAGCAAAGATGAATGTTGGATTCAAGCCATGAATGAAGAGCTTGATCAAATTGAAAAGAATCACACTTGGGAATTAGTACCAAGACCTCATGACAAGAATGTCATTGGAACTAAATGGATATTCAAAAACAAGTTAAATGAGAATGGGGATGTTATAAGAAATAAAGCTAGACTTGTTTGCAAGGGGTATGCTCAACAAGAAGGTATAGACTTTAAAGAAACTTTTGCTCCTGTAGCTAGACTTGAAGCCATAAGAATGTTTCTTGCTTTTTCAAGCTTCCAACAAATCAAAGTTTATCAAATGGATGTTAAATCTGCCTTTCTCAATGGTGATCTAGAAGAAGTTTATATAGAACAACCAGAAGGATTCATTTTGGGAAATGATGAAAAACTTGTTTGTAGACTTAAAAAGGCTCTATATGGTCTCAAACAAGCTCCAAGGGCATAGTACTATCGTCTTGACAAATATCTTCATCAACAAGGATTTTCAAAAGGGTCTGCTGATAGCAACTTATACATAAAAACTGAAAATGACAAACTATTGATTGTGGTTGTATATGTTGATGATATCATTTTTGGAAGTAATGAAGAGTCTATGAGTCAGAAATTTGCTTCTGATATGCAGCAAGAATTTGAAATGTCTTTGCTTGGGGAATTAACATTCTTTCTTAGCTTGCAAGTGCAACAAGAAACATATGGCATATTCTTGTCACAAGAAAAATATCTTAAGCAGTTACTGAAAAAGTATGGCGTGGAGGAGTGCAAATGATACATGGTTTCCTATGATGAGATTATGGATAAGCCCTGATTGTTATTTGCTGAAGATTATCTTTTGTTTTCACACATGGATGAGATGGAAGTCTTATGATTCGGAGATAACGACAGATCATGCAGAATTTGATGCTGATGATTTTTGTCATGGTTGAGACCCTTTTATACATAATTCCTACACATGATACATCATGATTATGAAATAAATATAAATCATGAAGATCTTGGTGATAAAAAATCACATGGATGATTACTTGACACATATTGTCTATTGAAGAAGTTGTTCTGGTATGATAATTCCTCTTGGAAAGAATATGTCGATGTGGCAAAGAGCCTGAAGGCTTGGTTACTGATGTGCTTATGCTACAATTATTGGATGACATTTGAAAACACAGCTGTGGTGCTGATTGGTATCTCTGGGGATGTTTCAGCTCTCATATTTCTATATGTTTTTGACGAATATGCCTTGATGATTTGATGGTGAAAGTGTTCAGGATGAACAAGCAAAGGGGGAGCTTTGGTCTTATGAAAAGGATGCATTGTTGACATTCTAATTATTTGTTGTGGTATGATCTCATGCTTGAAATTATTTGGTCTTGATTGTATAAATCTGATGAAAAGGTCATAGAGTCATGTACTTCATTTAATATTATGATTGAAGATTCAGCATGAACTCAGGGGGAGCATGGTAACTTCGGTACACATCAGATCTACATATATCTTCTTTCTACAAGAGAAGAAAAACCTTGTTTTGGTGTTGATCCGCCCTTTGCCCTTGATGTCAAAGGGGGAGAGTATCATGGTGTTTGAATAATAGTTATAATCAATGTATCTATCTGTTTTGGTGATCAAACACCATCATGGTTTCCATCAAGTCCAAAGGGGGGTATTTTTGGCAATATGATGCAGAGTGTTGTCCTTGATGGCAACCTACTTGATAAAGTTGATGGAAACCTACTTAATGAAGTTGTCCTTGATGGAATCCTACTTAATAAGTTGCCGATGATAAGAAACCTATGTGTTAAAGATGTAAGAGTGTTAAAGATGTAAGAATGATGTATCTCCATCAATGCCACAAGAGGAGCACTTGAAACAGCAACAAAGAAAAGAGCAAATGAAATATGAAGCTGAGGCAATCTTCGAAGGATTAGTTGATTGGAGATATGGAAAGACAGCAGAGACATCAGAGAAAATAGTGGAAAAAGAAGTGGAAAAGGAATTAGCATCTGAAACAGTAACTAGGAACAAAGACAAGACATGTAGCAGAGAAGAATAGAGAAAGATTGCATCTGCAGAGAGCAGTATCAGTCAAGAAGCAAATTGAATTCAATAGGAAGGATATTTGAGTCCCATTCAGGTGTGAAAATATGTATGCATCCTGATGAAGGATAATTGAAATCTATAAGAAACCATATGAGGGGATTAATGGTGCTCTGTATGTAGTTTGAGGAACCAATGCCAATATGGTTGACTATGTATCCCAAACTGGTAGACAGTGGAGTTATATACATTCGTTGAATATAAGACTGAAGGTAAATTGGGATCAATATTGGGGATTGATCTCAAAATTATCTGTGCCTTTATTGGATTAAGCAAGTATAATACATGAACATGTTATTGATGAAGGAACCATGAATTCCTGCAACCAACACAGAACTCGGTGACTCGGACTTTCATTGGAAGAACTCTTCAGAATTACGAACAGTCTGAAATAATTTCATCGGAGCTGTATAACAATAATCATGGTTATATGAACTGATAACGCGGAGAAATGAATTAGCGAAAGTACGCTGATGGAACCTGGAGTAGAGGGGCAGAACCTTGCGAATGAACAGTGAATGTGGTTTAAGGCTGGAAGTGGTTTTCATCGCACCGCTTTCGACGGGTAAGCAGTATTCAAGAGGTGGGGAGAAATTCGATAGAACGGGTGACACACATCCCTGTATGATTTCACAAAACCGCTTACCACTACGCGCCATTGCGCATTATCGTTTGACCCAGGATGTCCAGCGATATTGCTATGCGCCGTTGATCTCAAGGGAAGCCATCGAACGGTGGTCATTTGATAAAGTTGCGCGGAAACTAACCACAGTATGGCGGGCCATCGCATGTTAGCATTTGGCATCGGAGGTCGAGTGATATGCATATATGCCGTTGATCTGGAAGCTTGCTAATCTAACGGTGATCAGGCACTGGACTTGTGCGAAACTTACTTATGGTACCACGTGCATATTGGATTGGCTATTGACTATATTTGTGGGCCCAGGGTGAAAGGTTTACTACATTGTTTGAAAGCTTTAAAATGCAAAGGGTTAACCTTAATCCTAAAGTTAAGTTCAAAAATATTAAATTAATTACCAAGATCAATAGAATAGTGTGAGTTATATATTTTTGACCCCATCCATGAATACCATTAGCAATTGAATGGTTTTGACCCAAGGTTTTAATAAAGGAGAAAACTATATAAGGTGATGAGAATCATGAAGAATGGTGTGCATACGAAAGGGTTGATAATAAATGAATCTCTTTTAGAGATATCTGCATGAATAAACTTTGATATATCTAAATCTATGGTGCACCTATGAAAATGATAATTGATCAAGATCTCTAGATCAGATTAATTCTTGGTTTAATCGACTGACGAGATCATGAAGAATGTATGCATGAGTAAGGGTTGTGAATGAATACTTCACTCTGAAGTATATCTGTATGGAATGAGTAACATATTGCTGAGAGATATGAATTAAGGATGCAGCTCTGAAGAAAATGAATAAATCTGGTGGCCTACAAGGTATGTTGTGTAACGTGGTCTGCAGTAGTACTGAGGGTCGAAGCCTTCAGTGAGAGGGGTTGTAGCTCCCTTCCAGTGGTAACTGGTAAACGAGAGCAGGTGGTAGTTGCTCCCTTCTAGGAGAGGCTGGTAAACGAGAGAAGGTAGCAGCCTTCTGCAGGTGGGTGCCTGCGTGCTGGTATGAGTCTGCACCAGCATAAATTGTAAGAAGTTTTCTTTATAATAAATATTGAAGACTGAGATAACAACAACGGTGGTTTTCTCTGGAATTGGGTTTCCACCTTAAATACTGGTGTTCATATGTGTTGCTTATGTTTTATGGTTTGTTCTGTTATCTCTTTTCATGCTTACTACTTATCTGATGAATGAATTATGCAATGATCTAAGTAAAGACATAATAAGATCTTTGGACATAAAAGTTGGATGCAGTAATGTAGAATATGGTTTAAGAGAAAGGAAAACTAAAAATTTGTGAGTCAGCTCTAAATACTGATTCACCCCCCCCCTCTCAGTATTTTTCCCAACATTCTCTCTATGGCATTCTTTGCAAACCTGGTCATTGGCTTCCTTAGCTAAAATATGAAACCAACATCTTCTCCTGCAAAATCCACTTTTTTGGTTGTCTTACCTTTCTTCAGTTTCTTTCCATCACCTTCAATGTCTTCTCATTGCACTATTGGGGAATCCTCAATATCTATTGCATGAATTATATCTTCCAAATTTCCTTTGGCCAATTTCTGACTCCTTGTTATCCTCTTACTACTTTGCTTGCTAATCTTTTGTTTCTGTTTTATAGGTGTTGGCTAAGGGATACAAATTTCTTGCAGAGGTTCTTCAATGTCCATTGGTTCTATAGGAGATTGTCTTCTTTGTTTTTCATCCTCTACTATTGCAGTTAGGGATGTAGCAGTTTTAGGTTTTAAGACTTTTTTGGAGTCACTACATATATTTCATACCCACTCATAAATAGAAAAGAAGTCAAATCTTTGTTTAAACTTTTCAACTCTTCCAACACTAACAGTTTTATCAGACGATGGTGAAACAATGATGTCTTAATACCTTCCGACTTGACTTGAACTGTATCTGAAATCTTTCCCAAACTCTTGTATAAAAATAAAGGTTGGTCAAGTGATTTCCTACCAACAAAATGCAGAAGGAGTTTGATATGGTAAGAGTAAAACATGTGGAATCTTCCCTTGCAGGTGAAGTATTTTTGGATCAACAGTAGCAACTTTTCATAATTTTCCTTCATATAGCTCCTGGGGATGCCATTATTCATATCAAATCCTCTGTGCCCCTCCTTGAGAAACTCCTCACAACCCTGCATTCTGAAATTTGCGCCTTTAAACCATTCTTCACAACCTCTAGGGATTTCTGTAGCTTGTGATATGCTCTCTGGTGATACTGTGAGATTCAAAATCCCAACCTTTGATGTTTTCCTTGTAAAATTGGTGGCAAAGTCTTTTGAAATCTGTTCATGGAAACCTTGCAATTTCTAGCAGAATTGTAGGCAGCCTGTCCTCCTGAAAAATTCCATAGCAGTAGGATCTTCATTCAGTAGTTTCAAATCCATGGGTTCATACCTAAGACAATAACCACCCTTTTTTGTTTTCTTTTTTGATGCCATGGATGCTTTATACTCTTCGCTTCCTCACTTATTGGTGACACCTGCAGAACTGAATTTGAACAACAACCTGCTTGGTGTGATGAAGCATCTCTTCAAGAATCGACAGTGGGATACTTCACATGCAAGGATTAAATAGTAATATGACATATAGAATCTTGGGGTAAATTTTAAAATTTTATTTGACAACTCGGATTTTGGTAATAGAACATGTGACCATAAAAGATAGTAATTACAACAAATATGGCTATGCATGTTTGAAAATCATCATAACGAACTCAAATGACCTTACCCTTTACTTGTCTTATCAAAAGCTGACACCTCACACCACTCTGAAACCTTTTGCTGAAAAAAACCCAATTTCATAGCAAAAACAGTTTGGCTACTGACATATTCGCTACGAAACTGTTAGGCGGTTTCATAGCGAAATATGTTTATTTCATTTGTAATTCGCTACAAAATTATGAAAAATTGACAGGTGTAAAATTTTGTGACTAAAATGCATGAGAATGAAAACTATATGATGTGATGTTGATTTGACTGAAATGACATGGCTAGAGGTGAGATTTAAACTTAAGCTAAACATCGTCTAATGAAAAAAAATTCAGACATTTCATAAAAATGACTTATGAGACCACATCAATTTTGTTGAATGACATGCATGACCCTATCAATGAAACTGTTAAAACTAATGAGTGATAACAGTGGCTCCATTGGGGATGGTGTTCCCCTCTGGTACAACAAAGAACCTGTAGTTCTAGTGCCATCCCTCTTGAAAATAAACTTCTAAAATTCACCAAGCCTTCTTCAAAATCTTATGGCCTTCTCCTCAGGCTCAATTTTGATGATCAACACGTCTTTATTAGCAGAGCAACATAATAAAATAGAATATATACAATGGAGTGCAAATTCATTAAAATTTAAGAGGAGTAGTGCTTTAGAAACCTGTCATTGACAAGTCCTCCGGCACAAAGTTGTCTATCAATATCCTGAGGTAGATAAGTATTATTGTCATGATATGCAGCTACTATAAATTGTCCCTTAGATATGTTTTCAAACTTTCCATGTTTCCACTTTTCCTCAATTCTGGCCTCACACTTTAAAACTACATCTTGAATCTAGAAATTTTCTTCTTTGACCTTTCTATAAAATGTTTTCTTCACTCTATTCTGTGACTACTGATGGCTATTGTATACCTGCTCCCTTTTTTCTTGTAGAGCTATGAGTTATTTTATCCTCCTCTGAATGGCATTAGGCTCCTCTTCAAGTCCTTGCAACAGTTTCATTACAGGAACTCCCAAGGAGGTGGGAAAATTGCTTCAGCTCCATACACTAATTCATAAGGTGAAGTACCAATGGATCGCTTTGTATAGACCCTATCAACCCAAAGAGAATACTTCAATTTCAGATGCCATGATCTCTTTTTTTCCTGCAGTGCCTTTTTGATCATTCTCACAATGCTTTTATTAGAGGATTCTGCAAGGCCATTACCTTGGGGGTAATAGGTTGTTAAGTGTACAAGTGTTATATGATACTGATGACAAAAGATAATTAATTTTTTGGATTTAAAATCTTGTTCATTGTTAGTAATAATCTTCATAGGACAACCAAACTTGGACAAAATATTGCTCTCTAAGAACTGAATGATGACTGAATCATTTTCCTTCCTTGTTGGGATTGCTTCCATCCATTTAGTGAAATAATCTGTGGCTGTCAAGATCTAGCGATGCTGCCCTGAAGATGATGGGTGTATTTCACCAATAAAATCGAACCCCCATTGTTGGAAAGGCACCTCAACATATATTGGCATCAAATATAAGGGAATCAGGTTTTTCTTACCATAAAAAATTTGACATTCATGGCAAGCAGCGATCTTCTTGAAAACATCCTTGAACATGGTGGGCCAGTAGTAACCTGCTCTAAGAATTTTTTTTTTGTAGCCTTCCAGTAGTGATGTCCTCAAAAATATCCCTTATGAAACTCTTCAATGACCCTTTAATATTACTCTTCCAGCGGACAATTTAAAAGGATTCCACCAGTATATTTCCAATACAAATTTTATTTATAGTGCAATATCTTAATGATTTCAGCCTCACAAAACTTTCTTTTGATTTAGTCAACTCTACAGGAGCTCTGTGATGGTGCAATACAAAGATAATATCTATGTACCATACGGGTAAAATGAATTTCTCTTCAATAGGTATCAACTTTTCATCTTCTTTTGACAACTCTGAAATTTCTGCAATAAGATTCATGTCAAGACATTCAAAATTGGATTGTGCCATCAAATTTGCTAACCCCTGTCCTTTCACCAATTTTGTAGGCCTAATTTCTATGTCATACTCCAGCAAAGTAGCTATCAATTTCCCTCTCTTTCCATTAGCATCAGCTTGTGTCAAAATGTCTTTAACAACAATGTTAGGTACAAATGCAATGACATGAGAGTGAAAAATATAAATTCTGATGTCTTTAATAGATTTGATCAAAGCATATGCCTATTTTTCTAAAATATTATACTTCAACTCTGAGTTAGCAAGAGTTTTGCTAAAGAATGAAATTGGTTGTTCTGTACCTTTTTGTCCTTTTTGTAATAAAACTCTAGCTATGGTATATTCAGATACAAATGTGAAAACCAGAAATTCTCTTAAAAGAATTGGACTAACAAGAACTGGAGCTTAAGTGAGGGATTTCTTTATCTCTTCAAATGATTTCTTAGCTTCAATAGTCCATTTAATATTAGCTCCTTTCTTCAACATCTTGGTAATGTCCTTGACAATTTCAGAAAAGTTCGGGATGAATCTTCTAACAAAGTTTACTTTCCCAAGAAAGGAATGAATTTCCTTCTTGTTCCTTGTCAGGTCTATCTTCTGAATAGAATTAAATATGTTTGGATCAATATTTATCCCATCCTTTTATATAATATGTCCAATCAATTTTCCAGAAGTTAAAGAAAAAATAATTTTAGTGGGGTTAAGAGAGATACCAAATCTTTTACACTTTTGCAGATTTTTCTGCAAATGATTCAAATGATCTTCCTCCCTTCTTGAAAATACAGTTATGTCATCCAAATAGATCACCACTGACTTATATTTATCCTTATGAAAGGTAATTTCCATTTCTCTTTGAAAGGTCACTCCTAAATTCATCAAACCAAAAGGTATCTAGGCATACATGAATTTTCCCCATGGTGTGATAAAAGCAGTATTCTCTTGATCTTCTGGGTGTACTAATACCTGATTGTATCTTGAAAATCCATTCAGCATGGACATCCTTTGAGAGCCAACAATATTCTGCAAAATATGATCCATCTTGGGAAGAGGGTATTTTTCTTTCAAGGAAGCCTTGTTCAAGTTTTTGAAATCAATACAAATTCTGATCTCACCACTCTTTTTACTGACTAGTACCAGATTAGCAAGACATTTTAAAAATATTATAGGAACAATAATTTTTTCATCAAAAAGTTTCTTAATTTCCTTCTCAATCAGAGGCATGAGTAATGGGTTCATCCTTCTCAATTTCTGTATTAAGGGTTTTTCATTCTCTTTGATAGGAATAGTATGTTGTATAATACTAGGATCATACCTTTTGAGATCAACATAACTCCATGCAAAAACATCAATGAACTTCTTCATCATCCCAATATATTTTTTTCTCATATCCATAGAAAGAAACTTGGAAAGCTTTATCATTTTAGGCACTGTTGCTGTACCAAGATTACAAGTTTCTACCTCCTCATCACCAGCCTGCATCCTAGGAAATTTAACAACATCATTTTAAATAAAAAAAAATTTCAAGTGGAACAATACCCTTGGGTATACAATTATTTTTCAACTGCAAAACTTCAGAATTGACCTTAGTTTCAACAAACATGTTTTGTTGATCCACTTGTGTGCTTTAAAATTCCTCTTTTAACTCTATGAAATTTCTGACTTATTGGTCATCTTCGAACACTTGCCAATGGATGATATTATCTGGGATAGGAGGCCTATGTAGGACTTCAATTTCATGCTTCTTAGTAGAATGTGTAGGGATGACAAACAAACTTGCAGAAACATCTAGAGAATCCGCCACTGAGTTTTGATCTCTAGTTTTTACAATCAATGCATATTCTTGAAAATTTTCAAGCATTTCCATAATAAGATTTATGTAAGCTCTCATCCTCACATCCTTAGTTTGATATAATCCTTCAACTTGTTTGATTACCAACATAGAATCTCCACACATTGATACATTTTTGGCACCCAATCTTTTCAAAATTTCCAAACCCAAAAACAGGGACTCATATTCAACCATATTATTGGTGTAGTCAAAATTAAGTTTAAAGGAATAAAACTTACTTTCATCATCAGGAGTAGTGATCCATATGCTTGCTCCAGCCCCCTCTCTTATAGCAGATCCATCAAAGTGTAGAAGCCACCTGTTGAGCACTGGAAAAGGTATGAATTCACCATGCATTTTCTCATCTTTTTCCTTTAAACATAACTCATTTTATTCTAGAAAGGTGATTTATTGTAGAATTATGGTAGAATTGTAAAGACTTGTGTTTATTGTGAAAAGTAACTAAAAATTGCCTTTTATTGTAAAAACAGGAAACAAATAGAGTAAACAACTATTCGAAAGGCAAGGCTAAAGCATGAGTAACTGTTGTTCCTCCAGTAATAGACCGTATCTAGCCAAAGAGAAGGAAATCGGAATGCATTGCCAAAAGAAGACAGGGAACAACATGAATACAGCCTAAGAAGATAAAGCGCTAGCTAAATAGAAAAAAGGAGTGAATCCATCAGGATCTCTCGATCCTTAGGGATCGTTGTTCAGTCTTATCATGTTCCTTGTCTTATTTGTCGAAACTATTATAAAAGGCAATGCCTTTAGAGATCAAGGTGTCGAATTATTGATTGAGCATTCTCTGTATAAATCTGCATTTTCTTATTAAGTGTCGTAATCATAGAGTGATCGCTGTAAACATTGTTTATGTTTGATTAATACAAAGATACATTTTCGTTCCATTTCTCAAGATCTGCAGTAACCCAACAGTGTTTCACTGGTGCTAAGGGCCTGACCCTAGTGGATCGATATGTTGTTTGTATTTCTATCTTTTAATTATCGTCGTGTGATAGTTTGTGATTTTTCTCATTATATTTGCAAGTTAATTAGTTTGTTGTCGAATTACTGATTGAATTCGTTATGTTAATGAATTGCGTTGTTGTTCTATGTGACAAGGACCTTAACTCCCATATTATTTATCTTGTTATACCTTACAGAGATTTTTTGTTCAAAATTATATGCTCTGTTCCAATTGATTGTTGTTCATTTTGGATTGCTACTTAATCACATTTGTTGTGGACAGGGTTTGGTGTTTAACAGAATTTGCTACTTGATTCCATTAAGTTCAGATTTGTTGTTCAGATTCATTAGTTAGTATTTGTTGTTCAATTTCTTTAGTTACATTTCATTGCTTATTTACATTGTTAGTCAATTATAGTTTGTTGTTCATTTCCAATTCATTAGTTTTCATATTGCAAAGAGTTTGCCTTTAAAGAGTTTTCCTAGTTTACTTTAAATAGTAGCTTTAGTTCAATTTCTATTTCCCTTTAATCACTTTAAAGCAGGACTATCAACTGTAGAGAACATTGGTTATTGCTTCCACATTCCCAGATTGATTGTCTTGTTCCAGTTTGATTTCAATTGGATGAATTTCTAGAAGAATGAGTTATTGCTAATATATCCGTGATTGATGTTTGCTGAGTGAATAGTTTGATTTTAGATCATTTGAGTTCATGTTATTGTAATTAGATTCCTTTTCCAAGCATATATTTACTCTTGTATTTAGAACACTGTACTACATCTTACAAAGAATTAATCTTAGATTTCATTGCAGCCTTAGATAGAGTACACTCTTGAAACAAAAAGTCGTTCCTGGATTGACAATTAATGTAGGATAAATAGGTGTTAAAAAGATACCTTTTATACCTCAACATTTTGGCGTCGTTGCCGGGGAGATTGTAGCCATTTAGAAGGAGTGATGCACATTTAACTTTTTTTTTTTTCTGCTTGGAAAGAATTGGGTATTAAAGACAGAAGGTATGAACCTACACACCGAGCAAGAAACCTACTTGTTCACGGCCTGCTTCACAGCATAATTTGGTAAATTCTTTTTTGTAGGTAGGAATGAAGGCTTGTTTTTTTTTTTTAATGAATAGAAAAGCTAAACAAAGCAAAATTCCTCCTAAACCCAAAACACCTAAGGGATTGGTGACCCTTGGGCGAACAACTTTCATTGACGAAATCCTTAAGAAAATTGAATCTCAGCCATCAGTAGGACCTAGGAAAGTTATTTCTAGACAACCTACTAGTTCCCTTCACGCCACAGAGTCAGCATCTGTATCCTTTACTGAGATACATAGTCAAACGGAAGGAATTGAGCAAGATTCCCAAGAAATTGAAAATTCTTGCCTAATTTATCCATAAGAATGGAACTCTAGTAATATTTGCGAAGGAGAAGGGGAAATAGGGGAAACAGAAGGACCAAAATCTCCTTTTGAAGTAATCCAAAAAGTGAGAAGCCCAGATAATGGAAGTGTTGTCAACATCATTCAAAACAGAGGACCTGAATCACCTTAGATAGTAGGCCAGCAGGGAACACTTAATATTCCAGATCAAGGGAGTGCTGTCAAGGTCATTCCTATTCCTTGTAGTCAGCCTAGGAATCCCCTTGAGATCCCAGAAGGATATTGGCACATATTTGATCAAATGGCCCAGAACCAGAACCAGAACCAACAAACACCTCAACAAACTTCCACACTGCAATATCCCATTGTGGACACTACAATTAATGCACCTATGAAGGTCATTCCTCTTCAACATATTCCTACATTTCACGGATTAACATCAGAAGATCCAGATGCATTTCTATTTGAATTTGATGTATTATGCAGGGGGTGTGACTATACCACCGATCCCAAAAAATTAAAATTATTTCCCTCCACATTAAAAGGAGCAGCTTTACAATGGTTTATGGGATTAGGTGGAGGTGTTATAAATGATTGGGATCAGATGAAAGCTACATTTCTAAAGAAATATCAGGATTATTGCAGGTCCCGGGAACTAAAATATGAAATATTCAGATGACAGCAAGACCTAATGAAACTCTAGAAGAATATGTGGAACAATTTCAATACAACCTCCAGAGATCTCCTTATGCATCTTTACCCTTACCTGATAATGTGCTGAAAACTACATTAATTAGGGGGATGAAGGATCAATGGGTTGAAACATTAAATATTATGGGAAAAGGAGATATATCAGACAAGCTATGCTAACATTATTGATTTGTGTATCAGGAGTTCGAGAGGCAGCACAAGGCTAAAATCAACAAAACGTGACATGATCACAAGGGATAATAAGACCTCCAGTGAAGGTGTAACCCGCGTAGAGATTGGAAATCTGCTTGAAGATTTTAAAACTGATATTCTAGGGACTCTGAAAATGCAGTTCGACATTATGCAAGCCAAAAAAAATAAAGCAAAAGCAGAACAAAATTTGGTAATATTCTGTCCTAAGTGCAGGAAGAAACACAACCATAAAGAGTGCTCGCTAGATATAATCAAATTCTATGCCATCTGCACAAAAGATCACCCCACAGAAGGTTGTCCCTCGCTTCTTGGGTTAAAATCAGTCTATAAAGAGGCAGAAGAAGAATCGGAAGTGGTATGCCTACCTAATCAGCGCTGACAATGGTAGCCATGACAATCAGGTATGCCAACTGATCCATTCTCTTCTTTTCAGTTTCCTCAGAATAATGCTCATCAATATAATGGAATGTGGCAAAATCAGCCACCATTCCCCAATTGGTCACAACAGCCATTTCCTACATCACCATGGCCAGATCAAACAAACCAAATTAATTGGAAAAATTTTCCTTTCTGCCCACAATTTTGTCAAAACAATGCTTATCCAACACAATGGTCCCCCTCCACTTCGCAGAGTCAAACCTAGCAGTGAAACTGGCAAAGACCTACAAATCAGCCAGTTGGAACAATCCCTCTCTCTCAACCTACACTACCAGCCCCCTATACATTGCCACAAAACCCCTAGACCAATTTAAGACCACAACTCCCAGCCCAACCCAACCCAAACCCAAAAAATAGGCCAGTTCATTCTATCCAAATAATGGAACCACCAGAACTATAAATTGAACTGAGGGAGTGCAATGACCTTCAACTGAGATCTAGGTGCATAGTAGAAACAGAGAGAGAGACAAAAATGTTCAAATTAAAGATCCGTTACCTACAGAACAAACATTGAAAAAAGAGAATGTGGTTCAACAACAAGCAACCACCTCTTCTCCACCATTCCAAAAATTATTAATCATACCTCACCCAATAGAATATCCTGATTTTGATCTTTTGGGAGAATTAAAAAACTTGTGTGTAAAAATCCCTCTCCTCCAAGCTATCCAAGACATTCCTATTTATGAAAATACCATCAAGGAATTATGTATAAGGAATCCTAAGAGGATAACAACAACCAACCCAACTGTCCAAGTAGTCGGTACTCTATCTGACTTATTATCAGGAATGAAAACACCTGTAAAATATGAAGACCCAAGAAATCCTATAGTGACGGTGCAAATCAATGGGCAATCATTTCCAAATGCCTTAGTTGATTTGGGAGCTGCAATTAATATCCTAACAACCACCACTTGTAAAACACTTGGCATTACATCATTAGATCCAACAACAACCTTATTGGAATTGGCTGACCAATCGATCATCAAACCAGAAGGTACACTGCAACATGTAATGGTATCTGTAGATTCTTGGGAGTACCCTGCTGACTTCATGATTATCAACCCAAAGAACCGACTAGATGGACACCCACTGATCCTAGGTATACCTTGGTTGGCAACTGTCGATGCTTACATTGGCTGTCAACAAGGCAACATGAATATAACAAGGGGAAATTATGTCAAGAACTTAGCTTTATATACCCCAGCCCAACCAAGCCTATCAATAATCAAAACAAGGAAACAACCTATATCATATTTCATGGAAAATATGAGATCGCCATTAACCATAGAAGATGCCCTCAATTTTAAAGACCAAACAGATCTTCAATAAGCCAAAAATCAGATCCCATCTGCAATGTCACATGATTAAGGTAGCATTTGATAATAAAGAAGAAGAAGATCTTCTGAAAGACATACATGATAAATCAATACCCACTACCTCTGTTTACAATAGCAAAATTGTGGAAATTGAACTGGGAAAAACTTTAAACCTTAACAAAAACTTGACTGTCGAACAAGAAGAGAAGTTGGTCCAATTACTACGAAAATATAATGGAGCCTTTGCATGGGATTATCTAGACATGAAGGGAATTGACCCCCAGTTATGTACACACCACATTTATACAGAAAAAGATGCTAGACCCATTCGCCAACCCCAAAGAATATTAAACCCTCACCTTAAAGATATTGTGAAAGATGAATTACAAAAGATGTTGGATGTCAACTTCATTTACCCAATATCTGATAGCAAGTGGGTCTCTCCATTAGTAGTGGTACCAAAGAAGAACAGAAAGTGGATAATATACGTAGATTACCAAGAACTAAACAAAGAAACCCAAAAAAACCACTTTCCCCTTCCCTTCATTGACCAGGTATTAGACACATTGGCAGGAAAGAAATTATTTTCTTTCCTAGATGGCTTTAGTGGGTACAATCAAATCCAGATTTCCCCTGAGGACCAAGACAAAACCACTTTTACCTGTCCTTGGGGGACATTTTCCTATCGAGTCTTACCCTTTGGCCTATGCAATTCCCTTGCTACATTTCAGAGGGCCATTCTTAGCATCTTTTCAAATTTAATAAATTAAGGGCTCGAAGTATACATGGATGACTTCACACCTTACGGAGATGATTTTGAGCCAGCATTAGAAAACTTAGAAAAGGTGTTGCATTGAAACCAAGCTTTTATTAAGCCATGAAAAGTATCATATGATGATGACCAAAGGACTCATCTTAGGTCATTATATTTCAGCAGCTATAATTTCGGTAGATCCAACTAAAATTCAAATAATTTTGTTAATACCTACTCCTACCACACAAACAAAGGTACGTAGATTTCTTGGATTTTCCGGTTATTATAGAATATTCATAGAACATTATTCTTGAATAGCTGCACCTCTATATGCACTAACATGCAATGTTGATTTCATTTGGACAGATAAATGTGACCATGCTTTCGAGGATCTGAAAAATCTTGTATCAACAGCCCCAATGTTGAGGGGCCCAAATTGGGATTTGCCATTTCAAATTTCATCTGATGCCTCAAACACAGCCATTGGAGCAGTGCTTGGGCAGAAAGAGGATAAGAAACCATATGCAATCTATTATATTAGCAAAAATCTATCTCTTGCTGAATTAAACTATACTGTGACTAAGAAGGAATTTTTAGCTGTAATTCATGTTGTAAATAAGTTTAGACATTATATAACTGGATATCCTATATTTTTATATACCGATCACTCTGCCATTAAATTTTTACCAAATAAACCTGTTACAAATGGTAGAGTAACAAGATGGTTGAATTTTTTGTAGGAATTCAATATCACAATAAGAGATCGACCTGGAAAAGAGAACCCTGTAGCTGATTTCCTGTCATGAATGCCAAAACCAACAGATGCAGCAGCAGTCGAAGATCACTTCCCATATCAGCGTTTGCTCGTTGCTACTGTTAGAACCCCATGGTATGTTGATATAGAAAATTATTTGGAAATAGGTAAATTACCTAAAAATATAACGCTTAATGAAAGAAAGCAGATAATACAACGTAGTACCCAATTCTCTTGGATTGAGGGTTACCTGTTTCATACAGGGTCAGATATGCAAATGAGGAGATGTGTTAGGACGAAGTATTTGATATTCTGAAAGCATGCCATGATGGGCCGTGTGAAAGACATTTTTTAGATCGTAGAACTTCCCACAAGGTTTTACAGATAGGCTACTATTGGCCTACCATCTTTAAAGACGCTAAAAAGTTTGTACAGGCTTGTGATAGTTGCCAAAGGTTGAGTCGCCCTGGACAATCTGACGAAATGCCCTTGAACCCACAGTTAGTAATCAAGCCATTTGAACATTGGGTTCTTGACTTTGTTGGTCCCATTAACCTACCATCGAATCAAAGAACATACATCCTAGTCGCAACCGAGTATGTTACTAAATGGGTTGAAGCAGAGGCACTTTCGAAAGCTACAGAAGACTTTTTAATACAATTCCTTTTCCAGATATTCGTGCGATACGGCCTCCCAAGGGACATAATTATAGATGGAGGACCACAGTTTTTAGGTAATAAACTCGCTGAAACATTAGAGAATTACCACATTTAGCACAAAATCACAACTCCATACCACCCATAGGCAAACGACTAGGTAGAGAGCACGAATAAAGTAATCAAATCTATACTGAAAAAAAAAGTTGCCTCACATAGACGCGACTGGGCTTTTAGATTTCCTGAAGCCTTATGGACTTACCAGACAACATGGAGAAGTACCACATGGTATTCACCGTATCAATTGATATTTGGAAAAGAGCCCATCTTCCCGATAGAGTTTGAAATTCATACATTAAGAACAACCCAGGAGGTGGGTTTAGACTTAAATGAAGCCTAGGTCAGAAGATTACAACAAATCAATGATTTGGATGAAATTAGGCTCTTTAATCTTCAGCACACTGCATTAATTCAACAATAGAGAGAAAAATGGCACGACGCCCTCATCAAAGATAAAATCTTCCACGAAGGAGATTTGGCACTCCTATATGACTCCAGGTTTCAGGATTTCCTAGGAAAACTCCAGACACGATCGCTTGGACCTTATGAGATACAAAAGGTGCATGAAAATGGTACCATCACATTAACCATCATTGATGGATCTGGCAATTTCTTCAAAGTAAATGGTCATCGAGTACGACTTTACCATAAATCGCTTACTCAAGAATTCTTTTACCAGCAATTACGGGAAGATTCTACCATGCAAGTTCTTGCTGAGGGGGATAAATCCTCCTTGGCACCCATTCATTGAATCATTTCTTTATTTCGAAACCTGTACATAAATTTTTTTTCTTTTACTTTGCTTGTTTTTAAGTTGTTCTTACTTTGCGTGCTGCGAATTTTTGCTATTCCTTTCCAGAGGAACAACACTTTTTGTTGTTCCTTTCGAAAGGAACAACAACATTGTTACGATGTTTTTTATTTTCCTTCTTAAAGGAACAACAATGTTTGGCCGATTTTTTTTGTGTTCCCTTTCGAAAAGAAAAACATTTTCGTAGATTGTTTCTGATGTTCCTTTCCAAAGGAACAACAATTTTTGAGTCCATTTTTCTTGATTTTGAACAACGTTTTGAGATTTTTTTGAATTCTTCATGACTCCTTGAAAAAGAAAACATATAATTTATGAAAGGATACACAAATTAGAGATTACTGAAATCAACAAATCAAGAGAAATTGTCATTTTTTTAAGAAATTTTTTTGCAATGATAAAGAAAAAGAAGGGACACAATGTTGTTTAACCAGCTCCAAAAAGAGAAGAAAAGAGATATCAACGCCTTAGAAATGAGCCACTTCGAGGGGGAAACCTCCAATACATTACATAAAGTAACAATTCTTGGATGATACAATTCACAAAACGTCCTTTCTATATATAGGAGTCCATGGGGCCATAATGTAATCCTAGTGGGCCATAATGTAATCCTAGCTGACCTAACAATAATAATTTAAGGGCACAATAATAACAAAATGGGGGTTACAAGGGTACAATAATAAAAATAAGGGGTTTACACTAACAATAATAAGGGACTATACTAGTGATATAGGGACCTAACACACAACCATTTATATTACTTTGCTGTCCTTATTCACATTTAAATTAATATGATTGGGTATCTTTATCATGTTGGTTCTTCCCTAAAATCTTATAACTCTCTTTGATTTTTATTTATTCAATAAAGAATAAAGTCATATTTTTTCTATTGATATTTTCAGACATCTTCCACCATCCCTACTCTTAAGGAGTGTTGAGCCATCCTCTATATATAGGAAGGGAAATGCTAAATACAAAAATAAGACAAAAGAAAAATACCAATATGATTGTTAACAATTCTATGATATGGAAGATGGAGTATAGGGGGTCTCAGCAAGATCCAACCTACCATGATCATAAGGAAGCAGTGAAGTGGCATTCCCATTATGGCCACCACACCAGGGATATGGTCCAATGGGCAACTCAGAAAAAATAATAAAAATTCCTTGGAACAGGAGGTCTCATCACGAGCCGGCTTGCCCACTTTTCACTCCTTCTTGGTGAATGGCATTGTGGTTCATCTAGTTCCCAAGCCATCACAGTGGCCTCCATCATGACATTATAAAGAACTTCCCTGGGCACAAATTAAGAATAATGGTTCCAAGGGTGAAAAGGCAACTTTGTCGAGGTTATGGACACCTGTGGGCAACAGAGCTCTGATGATGGTATTGGAGTCACATTTTTCAAATCAATAGTATGATGAACCTTTTTCTTATATCTTTATATAAGATCAAATGAGAGTATACCCTTAAACCCTTTTTTTTTAACCTATTATACATGAAAATTATTTATAACTCGATCATAACATTTTATGTGGGTAATGACCGCATGAGTACTTATTTCCACATAAGCTGTCCCTTTCCATTATCTTCGATTCATTGCATAAATGTTTCCATATCTATTCGCAATTTAATATTATGCATTGATTTCAGTAATGTAATCATTTGTGATCGTATCATAAGTGTTTATGTTGTTCAAATGTTGTACATCTATTGTGTAGTACCTTTCTCTCTTATTTGACAGTTGAGGATGACCTATCATCCTTCAGGGGGGGGTGTAGATGCCTGCATGCAAGTCAAATCCCTATATTTTATGCCTGCATGTGAATCAAATCCATATATTCTAGATAATAAGAAAAAATTAATGATATTATTCCGATATATTGTGTTGTGTTATTCCATTACATTATTGTGCATTTGTGAAGAATTAACAGTGGGCAGACAAAGTGGGAGGAACCATATGGACCCATAAGAAGGTGAAACTCCAAGAAGCCATGAGCCTTTTCCGAGATGAAGGACAGAACCTGGTTGTTAAAGGAAAAGGAGTTTAGCCGGCATCATTGGGAAAACCATGGACATAGTTGGAAAAAGTGGTATAGGGCTACATAACATGCGATGGGAGAAAAGATGTGGTAAGACCTCACCACCTTAAGCTATTAGCAGTGTTAAAACATAAATGTACCATAAACCTTCCTGCATTTTTAAATTTCTTATTGCATGATGCCACTCGAAGTATAAGAAAAGCTCGTCATACAGACATGGTGGTGAGCCACCATTTCTTAATTAGATTGATAGTGAGTTATAGCGTTGCCCAACAGCAGAACAGTTGGGAAGAACTGATATTTTCAATTGAAGGAGGATTAGCCCTACCTACCCCAAAACATAAGAGAATGACTAGCACAGTAGCATAGCCATCAAAACGCAGACAATCCTCCAGGTTAAGGAGAAGTAGGGGAATGATAGAAGGTTTTCAGGGTAGCATTAGCCAACCCCTAGAATTGCTCAGTTAGGAGGATGAGAAACCCCCACAACTTGAAGAAGGGAGTCACCGCACCAAAGAAGATGACGAGGAAGAGAGTCACCACACCAGTGGTGAGGAACAAAGCCACCACACTAGTGCAGAAGAATGGAATGATGAAGAAGAAGGAGGCCCTAATACCAATGTAGAAGAAGAGATTCACTACTCTGACAAGGAAGAAGGAAGTTACCATACCTATGAAGGGGAAGAAGGTAATCACAGTAGTGAGAATGAAAGAGAGGGAGTGAAACCTCCTGAAATCACCACTGCAAGTCCACCGCAAAGCCCTTTGCAGGAGGACCAATTGGCCCAAATATTTGCCAACATGAACGAATACATACAACACCACAGCCCACTAGTTTTTAGTATTGAGATAAACCAATTGCAAGAACAAGCTACTACTAGTAAAGATACAGCTGAGGGAATATCCAATGAAATAGAAGAAGAAAATTCTAAGGGAAAAGCAGAACCAACCAAGGTTACTACCCCTGAAGAATGTAGCTAGGAGCATATGAACACTAAAGAAGTGTTCCAAGCAGAAAATGGAGAAGCCAGCCTGAGCGAAGAGACGACTACTGAAAAACAAACCCCAACTGAGCAATTGGGTTCAGAAAAAGGAACAGTCGTTCCTCCGAGAAGGAGAAAGAAAGCAACTGAACTTGAGAAACTTCGCAGGGAATGGAAGAAGCTTCAAAAGCTAGTGGAAAAACTCAAATAGAGTATTAGGGTTCTCATAATGAAGACATCCCCTAATCAAACTCAAAAACAGAGGAACATAGCTACCAAATGAACCCCAAAAAAAAGGAAAGTAGCCACCAAAGCAAAGCCCCAAGCTGCAAAGACTATGGAAACCCAAGCTGAGCCCAATCAAGAAGACATGGAATAGCAGGAAGTTGTTCCAGATGTAGATGTTCTAGATACAACAACCTCAAATAAGAGTGCACAGGCCTGTAGTCAAAACATTTTTAGTGATCCTACTATAGCCAAACTCTAAGAGGAGCTGGCATATGCTCGGAAGGAAAGAGAAAGACTTGAAGAAGATATTGTTCCTAAAGGAAAATTCTAGGAGTTGCAGCAGAAAATGAGGAACATCCATGCAGCAGAGGTTGAAGCCTATGAGAAGTGTCGAAAGGCAGAAGAGAAGGTTGAAAAGGTAAGGAATAAATTAAAAATGGCATAGAATCAAATGGATACTCTCTGCTCCTTATACATAGATGTTCTAGCCTGTAGATGCCCTGCCAAGAATTATGCTTTGTTTTTATTAGAGAGATATTTACAGTTAAAATTAAAGTAGTTATGGCAGGAAAGTCTATATAATTAAAAACTGTAGATGATTTTGTGAAATTCTACAAACTCTATGGGGTTAAGGTACAACACCTCCTTTGTGAGTTCTATTTTCACAATCTTATATTGGAGGATGAAATTGAGATAAATCCCAGCCCTTTTGTGGGTGACATCCAATATCAAGCATTTATTTCATTTGATGTCAACCAATTGAAATGGCTCAGCACCTATAATACTTTCCAAAGGCAATAAAATGGGTTATACCTGTGGGTTAGGAGTGAACCAAAACACCCATTACAATTATGGGCTAGGGAGAAGAGCCTAATGACAAGAGAGGGTGTTATCCAAGCATTGGGGCCTATCCATAAAGCAATTGTCTTGGATGGGGTAGAATATTTTCTCTCCATTAGAAACCAGGCCTATACAGCAGCTAAATTCTAATGGGAGATTTCCAATCGGAACATTCAAAACCGAGAGCCATTTAATTATAGAAATTTTGGATTACCTGCTGATCGCTTGGTTCTCTATAGAAACATCATCTTAAGGGAAGGCCCATTCTGGCTAGGGTGTAGGTTTCGAAGTCCCATTGTATGGTATCCTACAACGGATTATAAAGCCATTTATGAATTACCTGAAAGATAGACAGGGCATGTCTTTGAAGCTTTAGCTTCAAATCATGGTTTTAGACGTCTTAATGAAAAATCTTCTCCAGCCTATTCTCTAACTGCTTTACATGTAAACTATGATTTTCATGAGGACATGAAAAAGGGTAAGCAGGGGGGTATGTTGATCACTAGAAAAGGTATGAATTCACCATGCATTTTCTCATATTTTTCCTTTAAACATAACTCTTTTTATTCTAGAAAGGTGATTTATTGTAGAATTATGGTAGAATTGTAAAGACTTGTGTTTATTGTGAAAAGTAACTAAAAATTTCCTTTACTGTAAAAACATGAAACAAACGGAGTAAATAGCTATTCGAAAGGCAAGGCTAAAGCAGGAGTAACTTTTGTTCCTCCAGTAATAGACCGTATCTAGTCAAAGAGAAGGAAATCGGAACGCATTGCCAAAAGAAGACAAGGAACAACACGACTACAACCTAAGAAGATCAAGCACTAGCTAAATAGAGAAAAGGAGCGAATCCCTTAGGATCTTTCGATCCTGAGGGATCATTGTTCAGTCTTATCATGTTCCTCGTATTATCCGTTGAAACTGTTATAAAAGGCAATGCCTTTAGAGATCAAGGTGTCGAATAATTGATTGAGCATTCTCTATATAACTCTGCATTTTCTTATTAACTCTTGTAATCAGAGAGCGATCGCTATAAACATTGTTTATGTTTGATTAATGCAAAGACATGTTTTCGTTCCATTTCTCAAGCTCTGCAGTAACCCAACAGTGTTTCACTGGCGCTAAGGGCCTGACCCTGGTGGATCGATCTGCTATTTGTATTTCTATCTTTTAATTATCGTTGTGTGATAGTTTGTGATTTTTTTCATTATATTCGCAACTTAATTGGTTTGTTGTTGAATTACTGATTGATTTCGTTATGTTAATGAATTGCATTGTTGTTCCATTGTGACAAGGACCTTAACTCCCATATTGTTTATCTTTTTATACCTTATAGAGCTTTGCTATTTAGCATTAGATGTTATGTTCCAATTGATTGTTGTTCCGTTGGATTGTTGTTCATTTTGGTTTGCTGCTTAATAACGTTTGCCGTCGATAGGGTTTGGTGTTTAACAGAATTTGCTACTTGATTCCATTAAGTTCATATTTGTTGTTCAGATTCATTAGTTAGTATTTTTTGTTCAATTTCTTTAGTTATAGTTTGCTGCTTATTTACATTGTCATTCAATTATAGTTTGTTGTTCATTCCCAATTCATTAGTTTGCAAATTGAAAATAGTTTGCCTTTAAAGAGTTTTCCTAGTTTACTTTAAATAATAGCTTTAGTTCAATTTCTATTTCTCTTTAATCACTTTAAAGCAGGATTGTCAACTATAGAGAACATTGGTTATTGCTTCCACGTTCCCAAATTGATTTTCTTGTTCTAGTTTGATTTCAATTGCATCAATTTATGGAGGAATGAGTTATTGCTACTGTATCCTTGATTGATGTTTGCTGAGTTAATAGTTGGATTTTAGAGAATTTGAGTTCATGTTATTGTAATTATATTCCTTTTCTAAGCATCCATTTACTCTTGTATTTAGAACACTGTGCTACATCTTACAAAGCATTACTCTTAGCTTGAATTGTAGCCTCGGACAGACTACACTCTTGAAACAAAAAGTCGTTCCTGGATTGAAAATTAATGTAGGATAAATAGGTGTTAAAAAGATACCTTTTATACCTCAACACCACCATCCCTCTACCTTCTCTTCTATAATTTCATGATTTTCAACTTTTTGATTTTCTATTTGTTTAATTTCTTCTTTCTCTTCACTTTCTGCTTCATCAGTTAGCTCATTGAAAAGAATTTTTTATCCTAATTCAGTTTCAACAGCACAAATGGAAAATTTTGAGGTTTATCTTTGCTACTTACCATGTAGGCCTTCCTACCTTCCTTGTACAACCCTCTCTACTCACCAAAAACAGGAATAGTGGCATATGTCAAGTCCATCTGCATAGTACCTTTGATTTTTGCTACCCAAGATCTAGATAAGAGCATGCCAAACTTGGGGGGATATCTGCCACCACAATTTCCATTATCATTGTCTTGATAGGCACTTGTGTCAGGTCAACAACAACATCTTTGATCAGTCCTATGCATTGGACTCTTTTAGAGTCAAAAGAAAATTTATCCTTGTATGGCCTAGTGATCTCCAAAGCCATCCTCTCCATAATCACCTTAGGCATGAGGTTATGAGAAGCCCCAGAATATAGCATGGCATTGTGTAAGGTCATGTCATAGATACTAAGGCTGACATAGAAAGGGGTCACTTCATTTTTCTCATCTTCCAACCTTGGTCCTAAGTAGATGGTAGGATGGTCTTCTTGTATATTAAGGATATATGAAGCTCTTGGTTGATAATTCAACATTTTCACAATTTTGCTTCTATACTCATTTACCTTGAGAATTTCTCCAATGGGAACAAGAATCTTAATTTTAGATATCACATTCTCCAAACTAAAAACATAAGTGATCTTTTCATTTTCTTTGGCAGGATGAGGAAGTGGTGGGTCCTTTTTAGGCTCAGCCGCTTTAGGAGAATCCTTCTTTGGATGTGTTTTATTTGTAGTGATGGGAACATTTATGTTTCTAATATTGTACTACTTTTGCATCTAAAATATAGAATGTTGATAACCCTTAAGATAATAATATTGTCCCTCATCCTTATTCAAATTATTATCAGACTCATCATGCTCCTCTTTTTTCAGAAACATCCCAGACATGTTTTCATGTAAGAAGTGGATAGTATCTTCTTGAATCTCATGCTAAGTTTCTTCTTCATCAATCAAATTCTGTTGAAAGGGAGGCCTCACTTGAGAGTCAGGATGATTTCTATTTTCTATTTTTCTTTGCTGATTATGAGGCCTTCTAAACTGTGGAATTCGGATTTGTGGATCATGTTGTATAGGAGGTGAATGCTATAGTGTAATATGCTTGGGTGGTGGTTATTGGATATCCCTCTCAGGGCTTTCCGGTGCCCGAGGAAGACTATCAGATTAGCTTTAAAGTTCCAAAGATACTACGTGCATGTTCATGCTAATATATATAATTGACAAAGCAAGATGGAAAGATTACGTCTTTGTGGACAGTGAATCCTATGGAGAACACCAAGAAACAAAGTAGAGATCCTTCTTCATCGGCTCCAAGTCTAGATCTTGCAATCAATCAAAGCACCTATGTAATCTCTACAATAGTATAGCCTCTAATAAATTACACTAGCATATAAGAAACATAAGACAATGCAGATCTAAGCCATTCATATCATGCTACATAGACTATTGAACAAAAATTGTGACACTGGTGCATCGAATGGACAAAACATATACATTTCTATTGATTTATGAAAAGGAGGATTACAACAGTTAGTTGCACTAAGCCCTCCTCAATTTCCCAATCCCTCTCTCTCTTTATCTATCTCCAAGTGTGATGGTGCTCAAGGAAGAAAGTTCTCAATGAACTTCGCTGATATTTAAGCCTCACACTACAACAATGAAATTGTGCCCCACATATAATCAAACCTTCGACCTTAGACCAAGAGCCCACAGATCCAATTTATAGGAGATGGAGAGGACAAACCTTGCCAACTCTTTCAACCTGTTCAAATCAGGAAAGATCTAGATGTGTCCTCGCTTTTCTTTTCTTTTGCCTTCCATAGGAGTTCAGTTATGTTTGGAAATGCCTAATAAAAGGTTTGTGCCATTTATTTTCTATTTTGAACTGATTCCTTTTGAGAAAAAATTGGAAATGCCAGTCAATTTTCTGCAAGATATTTCCATTTTCACATTCAAACATGGATAATGCTGCCCCTTGGGCAAGAGAAAGCATTAACTTGGGCATTAATGCTCCCTTTGCATGGCTCAAGTGCATTATAAATCTGCCTAGATGTTTCTGTGGTGTGTTACCTTGGAAAAATGGGTCTTGTCTAGGTCATTTTCTTCCTTCCATGTTACCTTTTCCTCTGAGCTGATGAGGAGGCCATTTGTCCTATAATATATGCCCCATAACGTGTGAGGTCAGAGACAAATATGATGGCTGAAATAATCTATAACAAGTGTAGTATAATGAGAGGAATTAGAGGACCGATGAAAACCTGAAACAACAACATATGTCAGAAAATATAGTATCTGTCCTGAGTCAGGCATTCCCATGCTCAGTAGCTAATCAACATGATTTATATAAAATAGAGATATGAATAGTGTGTCCACCGATAATCATAACATGAAAGTGTCTGTCATAATAGGATCAAACTTATAATATGTCTCCAAAAAACAATTTCGCAACTTGGGAGAGGAAACACAACTATAATAGTGTAAACCTCAACCCAAGGCCTTGGTCACCGCTTCACTAAACTGCATATTTCCGTACATGTGAATGAATGAGATGTAGTCGAAAATGTGGAAAATCCTCTGATTACCAGTAAATAACAAAAATTGTTAACAGACACGAGGGTGGCCACCGATAATGATGATGGTCCCCAAGATGCACAGTACAATCTAGAGAGTGTGAATAAAAGGAGTTGATGTGAAACACTCGTAGAATCGTTTGATCAAGAGTCAATAATGAGAACCCCAAACCAAACACAATATGACCTACCACTGATGTCTACAAGTATTTGGGTACTGACGTGTTTCTAGATCAACTTCCTAGATAAGATGTTAAAGTCGATAGGAAGAGATCTGTCAAAAGATAGGCATTGAGGTGCCCTACATCAGTTGACATGAAATGGGAAAAGATGATTTTGTTTATGCAAATAATCAAGAGAAAATGGGAATATCTGACGACAAATAAGTTTTTCTATATGATGGCTTTGGTTGATACAAGGAGCAATAGATAGCAGGATCCTATTGAACAATAGAAGGCACTCTAACAGGGTACCAAGTAGCTTAGGCTTAATGAACACCAAAGAGTATCAGGATTCACTAATGCAGGAACATTGGTATACGAAGGTTAAACTCATAGATGGTAGGGTTTGACTAAATGTGAGAGAGTTTTCTGGGAAGTGCCATTTTCAAGATTTTGTGCTACCAAATCGACCTTTAAAATATAACAAGAAGCATCCATTTTGTCCAAATTTTTTCCTCGTCTGACTAAGTTTAACGAGTCCAAATGCGTAAACTCGGTGATTTTTTCATATTTAGAGAGTTTGAAAAACATCATAAAATACAACTCCAAGGGGTACCTTTCTCATGTTTGATAACCGAGCATGACGAAGGGAGAGTAGTAAGCCCAAAACAGTTGATTTTCCGTGAGTTAGTCGATTGAATCTGGAAAAGTGATAAATCTATGTTCGATGGACATCTGCCTCATTTTTTTATGAGTATGAGGAGACGAAGTAAACTCAAGGTTATTTGTGAAATTTTAACGAGTCAAACGAAGAAAAACTCGATGCTCTCCACAAATTTTTAACAATTCCCATGAAGAAAAACTCGGTTACTTTTTTTGTTTAAAGATCTTTGAAAAAGATGAAAAAAAATGGCTCTTATTTCTTTGTCGTGGTAGTTTAATTAGACCGATGAAGGCAACTCCAGGTTTTTTCAGTTTTACGAGCTCGAAAAAGTCCCTAAAAAGAAAGCTCGTTTCAAGGCATCAAACGACATTTGAGCTTGGTCATCCCACAAATATAGTGTTCCTTTCTTCAATAAATGCATAAATCCTTTCATCATCTCGACATAGTTTACTATGAAACGACGTAAAAAGTTTTCCTTCCTTTGCAAACGTTGGAGTTGAAAAATGGATTGTGGCGTGGGTAATTCAATGATCGCCTTAACCTTATCGGGATCAACCCTAATCCTATGCTTGTAGTCAATAAAACCTAGAATCTTGGAAGGTCATCCAAGTAATCTTGTACAATATGTTGAATATCATGAAAGGAATAGTCCATAGCCCTTTTAAAATTTACTCCCGCATTCTTCAGACCAAATGGGAATTTATGATAGGAAAAATTGCCGCAAGGACAGATGAAGGCAGTTTTATGCTGGTCATATTTTTTAATTGCAATCTTGTTGTAGCCCAAGAAGCCATCTATAAAGGATAAGGATTCACATCTGACACAATCGTTGAGAATATGATCTATAAACAGCATAGGATAATTGTCTTTTGGACAAGTAGCGTTCAAATAATGATAGTCAACACAGACCCGGATGGTGCCTTTTTTTTTATCTATGAGAACCAGATTTGAAACCCATTCCATCAAAGGAACGGAATAGATGAAACCAATGTGTAAGAGTTTTTCAACTTCAGTCTTAATGGCGGCTGCTTTGCGAGGTTGGACAGGTCGAAGTCTTCGCTGAATAGGCTTGGCATTGTCATAAAATTTGATTTCATGCTCAACAATAGATGAATCTATGCTAGCCATTTCATCATAAGACAAAGCAAACACATCACGGAATTCCTTAAAAAGGGATGCGAAGTGTGCAATTTCCTCGAGATTGCAGTCGGCTCCAATCTGAATGTTTTCCACTATACCCATTTTGACCGAGATATCGATGAGAATAGTCTTTGAAATATTCCCACGTTCCCTTCTGAATCGATAGTTTGAACAGTCATGTAAATGGAAGGAACGATCTCAGGTGGGTCAAAATATTGGATTTGAGTAGTTATCACATATGAATCGAACATCGAAGCTCGATGATGGAACTCTCCCAAAGGTCGTTCTTCTAGAGAAATGACCTCTCAAATAGCTTCGTCCATAGGTAGGACTTCATCGAGGAGATCTTTAGAAATAATCGTGATGGGTGGGAGGTTGGTACCATTTGTAGAAACCAAAGTTGTGGAGGGTTCAGATGTAATTTGGATGGCTTGATAAGTCAACTTGGTTGGTGGGAGCAGCATCTGATCTCCGTAGGAATCAATTTCTGAAGGCGCTGGTAGGATCCATGGATCGATAGAGCCATCCAAAGTAGTGGATATCATTGCAACCGTATGTGGAACCTCAAGCGGCGGGAGAGGAAAGCAACCCATCAGGGCATATGCCTTCAGAAGACTGGTATAAATACTAACGTACATGTCAGGAACGCCTCCGACTAGGGGTAGAGTGCTACTTGGTAATGTGAAATAATCTGGGGTGCAATGTTGATCAGCGGTTGTCATTGATGTCAACCCAAGCAACACTAGGGGCTAACCCAATATTTCATATGAATTTTGACCTACCAAATTAATATATTCTAATAATAATTATTTTTATGGTTTCTACTTGTTGTGATGTTTCGATATATGGCACGCATTCTTCACGGCTTGAGAGATATTCATGTTTGAAGTTTGTACCCCTAGTTAGTGGGCTAAAACCCCATGGGGTTGGGGCATGGGTCATTGAAAAGTCATAATTAATATTTTTTATGTTCCTAAAATCCATCCCACGTTCACTTGTTGAAGCCCCTCTCAACTTAAGCATTCATATAAATTGTGATCTTCATTTCCTCCTTATGCAAAGGATTCGGCCATCTGAAACAAGTCATCGTGGAATTTTGTCTCTAACTTTTTTTCTACGAAGGTTCAGAAGCTGAAATTTTTATGAGGTGAAGCCGAAATCCTGAGGAAGGTGCAGTAAAAATTTCAAATCAAGGTGCACAATATTTTCGGAGATATGATCTGTGGAAGTCAATGTTTTTGCAGGCTCCTGAAATTCATCTCAAAGAAGTGACCTTGGTAAAATCGTCATAACTCTCTCTCTGAGTATCGGATTGGAATTCCGTAAAAAGTGACAGATATTGTACATCTTGTAATTTTTTCTTTATCGATTTCAGAAACAAATGAAGAAATAGTGAAACGTGGCACGCCGTACAAGTACGCTCTTCTGAAACAGTCCATAATTAGGGAATTGTGAGAGATTGGGTATAAATCTCTCTTAAAGAATCCAAATAGGGTCGATCCTCAAGATCGATATTTAGGATATAAAATAACAAGAGACACAATTCAAATTCAATATCAAGCTCCTAGAAGGAAATAAAAAGCTAGATCATGTGTTTTCAAGGATTTCAAAGGACCAGACTTTCTATGGCAGAAAAGCAAAGCAAGGTGCAGCAGAGGGTAGCATGACGAGAGCAGAAACCAAGGTGCATAACAGCAGTAAGAAGTTCATCATATGAATTCTTCAAGTGGGCAGCACTGCATACAATCATTGTAAAGGTATAATTGTACTTATTCATTGTAAATACATTATTGTACAAATTGTACTAGTGTCTATCTACCAAGGGTTGAAGAGGCAGTGTTGGGAGGTCTAGGATCATCATTAGGTGGTTGTGTCAAAGTTGGGGTTATGGTCTAGTATATATTCTTCTTCTCAGATCATTCTAGCTCATTGCAAAGGGACCATTTAATAAGTTTAAGTCCATTCTTCTTTATTCTTCTATAGGGTGGTAGGGTGGTGATAGGGTGAGTTGTAGCTCATCGGGGTGTCAGGGGGGCATCCGTTCAATCGACTACCGAAGAATCTTGGTTTTGAGCATCCATCCAAATAAACTGGAGAAGAATGCTTTTCTAGATTCTAGGAAGTTGGAGCTTTATTTTCAATTGGATTTGAATATTAAAGAATTATTAGAAAAGCATTAGGTGGTTTTTGTCTCGGAGTGGGTTTCCACCTTAAAAACTGTGTGCATTTTTGTTCCTCTTGTTTGCTGCTATCATTGTACAAACACTGATAATAATTGAAGATTAACTAATGCTCTAATTGAAAGGAATATTGATTCAACCCCCCCCCCCCTCTCAGTATTTCCAACAATTGGTATCAGAGCTTGGTTCCTTCAATAGCAGTTTAACAGCTGGAAGGAGGTCATGGAGCATACCAAGAATGGTGTACCTCTATTAAATGAAAATAATTATGCACTTTGGAAAGGAAGAATGGAGGTCTATCTCTTGGCGCAAGGTTATGAAGTATGGGACACTGTTCAAAATGGATTTACATCAACCACAGATGAACAAGGTAAGAAGAATTTGGTAAATGATGCAAAAGAAAAGAATATTATTATTAGTGGAATTATTGAATCTGCTTATCATAAGGTGTTGGGTTGTAAAACCACCAAAAATGTATGGGACAAGCTTGAGAATATATATGCAGGTGACTCAAATGTCAAAGAAGCAAAGCTTCAAATATATAGAGAAAAATCTGAGCAACTCGGAATGAAAGAAGATTGCAACATTGCTGCATACTTTCAATACGTTGATGAAATAACCAATACTCTGGAAGAATTGGGAGAGCCAGTTGATGAGAAGACTATTATACGGAAGAATCTTAGAACGTTACCAGGGAGATTCAACCCAAAGGTATCGGTATTAGAATACAGTGCAAATCTGGACAAACTCGGCAAAGAGGAATTACATGGAGTTCTCATAACATATGAAATGAGACTTGATGAAGAAGAGGGTACTTTGCATCTAGAAATTCCGTTCGTTGCATCTAAGAAAACCAATAAGGATAAACAACCTTCAATTGAAAAGACATACACCTGCAAGTGTGAAGAAAAGGGAGATGATGAAGAAGGTCTTTCAGATGAAGAATATGCTTATTTCACGAGAAAACTACAAATTGGTAAGGGAAAATTAAAAGGCAAACTTCCATTGATATGTTTCAGCTGTAATGAGGTTGGGAATTTTGCAGCAAAATGTCCAAACAAAAGTAATGGAAACTCAAAAAGAAAGAAAGGCTTTAATAAATTCAACAAGCAAGGATCCAAAAGGAACTTTCTCTCTAAAGAAGATAGCACATCATCCGATGAAGACAATGATAGTGAAGAAGAAGCTAATGAGAGAGTATTGTTTATGGCCAACACAATAAACCCAAGCACAATAAGAAAGAGGTATCAAACAACGAAGAAGAAGGATGGACCATAGACGAATTTTATGAGGAAGCAATCAAGCTTATAAAATATCTCAAGGTGGAGAAGATCCATTCCAAAACTCTTGAAGAACAAGTTCAAGGTCTCAAAATTCAAGTTGAAGAACACAAATGCATTGAAGAGTCACATCAAAATAAGTTGGAAGAAAGCAACCAAGAAAGGGAAGAATTAGAAGCCGAAGTAGTCTTGATACGTGAGGAAGTGAAGAAAGGAAAAACTATCCAAAGCTATGCCAACAGCTCAAGGGCACTCGAAGAACTCATCAACAATCAACAATCTTACAACGAAAAAAATAGCATCGGTTACAAAGAAGAAGAAGCAGGACATTCTACAACAAAATACAATGAACCTATGAGATCTGACATGCATGTATACTTCATTGGACAAGATTCGCAAGAACAGCCTTGGAAGACAATTCCTCGACAAAAATTTCCATCCAGGTACCAACATATTTTTTATGGCTACTATTATTCATGTGGAAAATTTGGTCATAAAGTTGTAGAATGTCGCACGTACCCTAGGAAAGAATATAATTCCAGGAGATCTGTCAAATATGAACCTCCCAAGGCTTAGCGAAACATCAATAGATTTGAACATTTTAGAAATAGTATTGAATGTTGCAAATGTATAAACTTTGGACACATAGCCAAAGACTGCAGACTTGAAAATCCTCCAGAAGATTCTTCGAAGCCACAAAATGAACGAACATGGAAGAAGAAGAAGAATGATAATTGTGCTCTCGCTCTCAAGGCCCAAAAGAACAAAGATGTGTGGTATGTCGATAGCGGTTGCTCAATGCATATGACTGGAGATAGAAATAAATTTGTATCTCTGAAAGAGAAGAAGGATGGAACCATGTCCTTTGGAAATGATGGATCTTCAAATGTTATAGGATCAGGTACTATCACTCTCGAAAGCAAGGATTCTCTAGCCAATAATGTTCTATTGGTTGAAAACATGAATCACAATCTGCTCAGTGTTGGACAAATGTGTGATCAAGGATACACAATACTATTCAACTCCACGAAATGTGAAATTAGGAAAGATGTGTATGGTGAAATTGTGGCTACATCACATCGAGCTCCAAATGACATATATGTTATGGATGAAGCAACTAATTCATGTCTAATAGCTAAAGAGGATGATACAATAATTGGTAGCAATGATGATCGACTAAGTAAGAAGTTTGCTACAAAGGTGCAAAGTGATTTCGAGGTGTCTTTAATTGGTGAGCTGACATACTTCTTAGGGCTTCAAATATCTTAGCAAGAGAAAGGAATATTTATATGTCAAGCCAAGTACATCAAGGAAATGCTCAAGAAATTTAAAATGGAAGATTGCAAACCCATCCTTAATCCAATGGTAATAGGTTGCAAATTGAGCATAGACAACTCATCTAAGGATGTGGATCAAAGGTTGTACAGATATATGATTATTAGTCTTCCATATGTAATAGCCTCCCAACCAGATGTTATGCAAGTAGTTGGACTAGTAGCAAGATTCCAAGCAGCACCAAAAGAATCACATATTAAATATTCGCCAGCATTGGAATATCTTCGCCAAAAGATTGGGATTCTCCCAAGTTCTCATTAGATTTTCCGTTTTTCATAATATAAAGGGGGAGTGGAAGTGTGTACAGGTCTGCAGGACGGTTGTGTGTCAGCACGAGTGGAAGTGTGTACAGGTCCGCAGGATGGTTTTGTTTCTAGGGGAGTTACCCTTTTCCATTGATGTCAAAGGGGGAGAGAATGTTGTAGGAATATGTGTCATGATCGCAGGGGGAGTAATTTTTTTGCCATCAATGCCAAAGGGGGAGATTGTTGATCAACGATTGTCATTGATGTCAACCCAAGCAGTACCAAGGGCTAACCCAATATTTCATGGGAATTTTGACCTACCAAATTAATACATTCTGGGTCAATAATGCTTTTGATGGTTTCTACTTGTCGAGATGTTTCTGTTGATATATGGCACGCCATTTAATTCCTCAGGGTTTGAGAGATATTCATGTTTTAAGTTTGTAACCCCAGTTAGTGGGCTAAAACCCCATGGGGTTGGTGCATGGGTCATTGAAAAGTCACAATTAATATTTTTTAAGCTCCTAAAATCCCTCCCACGTTCACTTGTTGAAGCCCCTCTCAACTTAAGTACTCATATAAATTGTGATCTTCATTTCCTCCTTATTCAAGGGATTCGGCCATCTGAAAAAGGTCATCGTGGAATTTTCACTCTAATTTTTTTTCTACGAAGGCTCAGAATCTGAAATGTTTATGAGGCGAATCTGAAATCCTGAGGAAGCTGTAGTAAAAATTTCAGATCAAGGTGCACAATATTTTTGGAGATATGATCTGTGTAAGTCAGGGTTTTTGAAGGCTCCTGAAATTCATCTCAAAGAAGTGACCTTGGTAAAATTGTCATAACTATCTCTCTGAGTATTGGATTGGAATTTCGTATAAAGTGGAAGATAGTGCATAGTCTGTATTTTTCTCTCTATAAATTTTAGAGCCAAATGAAGAAACAGTGACACGTGGCATGTTGTACAAGTGCGCTCTGCTGAAACAATCCATAATTAGGGCATTGTGAGAAATTGGGTATAACTCTCTCTTGAAGAATCCAAATTTGGTCAGACCTGTGGCATTGGAAAGATGACTCAGAGGAATACTATAGGACCAAAAATCAGATATTGAGGATCTGAAATAATAGAGATACACCAGATTCAATATCGAGCTCCTAGAAGGCAAGAAAAAGCTAGATCATGTGTTGTCAAGGATTGCAAAGGACCAGACTTTCTACGATAGAAAATCAAAGCAAGGTGCAATAGAGGGTAGCATGAGAAGAGCAGCAACCAAGGTGCATAACCGTAGCAAGAAGTTCATCATATTAAGTCTTCAAGTGGGAAGCATTGCATACAATCATTGTAAAGGTATCATTGTACTTAGTCACTGTAAATACATTATTGTACAAATTGTACTAGTGTTTATCTTACAAGGGTTGAAGAGGCAGTGTTGGGAGGTATAGGATCATCATTAGGTGGTTGTGTCAAAGTTGGGGTTATGGTCTATTATATCTTCTTCTTCTGCATCATTCTATATCATTGTAAAGTGGACCATTTTCCCTGGTACGAGAGTCCATTCTTATTTTATTCTTCTATAGGGTGGTAGGGTGGTGCTAGGGTGAGTTGTAGCTCATTGGGTGTTGGGGCCTCCATTCAGTTGACTACTGAATAATCTTGGGCATTGGAGTGTCCATCCAGTGGGAGCTAGAGAAGAATGATTTTCTAGATTCTAGGAAGTTAGAGCTTTATTTTCAATTGGAGTTGAATATTAAAGAATTATTAGAAAATCATTAGGTGGTTTGTGTCCCGGAGTGGGTTTTCACCTTAAAAACTGTGTGCATTTGTGTTCCTCTTTTTTTCTTCTATCATTTTACAAACACTAATAATAATTGAATATTAACTACTTCTCTAATTGAAAGGAATATTGATTCACCCCCCCCCCTCTCAGTATTTCCAACATGAAAAAGGATAACTGATCCACTATGACTATTTTCCCATCCAATTGAAAGAGGATGAGTCAGAAGACTGAATAAACAATGGTAGTAATTTTGTAGGGCCAAATGCGACCCAATAATAGATTATAGTCGAGATGACAATCTACGACTTCTATGTCCACCGTTATCGTTTTCCCATTAAACGAAATGGGAAAGTTGGCAAGGTAGCCTTTTGGGAGGAAAGTGTGGCCATCAAAATATTTGAAGGAATTAGATGGCGGAGAAAAATTAGGAGAACCCAAAGTGAGCCAGCAAGTAGTTTACATAATGCAAGTAGAAGCACCTTCGTCTATGACAGTGCGATGGATTGGTCTCCCTTTCGACACAACTTGCACCTAGAATGCAAGTTAGTGTGAGAGGCGAGGTTTAGATTTCTCCTTGTCAAAGATGGCTGACGTAGAATCTTGGAGGTAAATTCCACCAATGGCCGAAAGCAGAGCTTTCCTTTGCGCTGGAAAAGTTTGCAATACTTCGAGTGCAGACATAGTTGATGGTGCTTGTGCCAAATCTTCTACAATATTTTAGTTTTGGGCAACACGTGCAGAGGTTTTATGAGTCGTGTGTCGAAGTGTCCCTTTAGGGGGAAAAATTGCAGGGTCAGCAATAGGCCTTTCGATATGAAAATCATTGAGTGACAGTGGATTCGAACTAGTACCAGGCTCCTGAGCATTAATGACAGGATTTCCATAAAGTTTGGCTCGTGTTTCGAGTTCAACACTTTCAACGCCATAAATGGTGAACGATATTTCACCGAAAGGATGTGTACCACCATTGCCTCTTTGCAGGGGTTGTGGTGGGTTCACAACCATGTGTTGTTGTTGCTACTGTGGATTAGGGAAGGGATTATGAAGAATCGAAGGTGTCCTCCTAGAGTCCTTGTTTGTGATAAAATCTCTGCATTCTTGTAGCCGAGGACATTTGTATGTTAAGTGGTCCTCCAGACAGATTTTGCAAGGAAATTTTCATGGTTTTCTCCTTTCGTTTTTCGTTCTTAGCAGCATTTTTCTGATTGGGATTATTCTGATTATCTGACTTCTCTTCTGAAGAAGAGGTTTCTCTTATTCTTCTTGTTCATGCCACTAGGTTTTTGTGAAAATTTCACAGAATTTACCTCAACGGTATGAAGAGTATTCAATTGGTTAGGGATAGTGGCAGTTGAAGGTGGCTAGGAGGTTTGCCCACTAGGCTTTTTTATGGCTACATCAAATATTTCAGCAACAAGGCCATCGGTGTGGGCTCCAATTTTTTGAGTAGCTGGAGGATTCGAATTACCAGGGGCATGGGGGAGTAAATCATATAACATGCCATATTGCGAATATATCAGATCTAAATGTTTTGCACGACAAATGGATTGATCTTCCGTGACCACACCAGACATATAAATTTCCTTAGCTAGGGTTGGTAAGAGTGACTTAGAAAACTAGTTTGATAAGAGATGACCCAAGATTGGTGCTTTGACCAGCCTCCTCCTACGTCTCCATTCATGAATGTGATCGGAGATGTGGGTGGTAGTGTCTTGGTGCAGCGAGGTTAAGAGTTCCATGCCAGTTTCATATCTAATAAGTAATTGGAAGTTCTTAAGAAATTTCGTAGCTAAGGCGCCAAAAGTGTTGACGACCCCACGTGGTAACTCAATGTACCATTTGGCAGCATTGCATGTGAGTGTGCGGGGGAAAATTCCAAGCCGAATACTATCATCCACCATGGAGTTAGAAATAGACCATAGATGAAAGGTGGTGACGTGCATAGATGGATCGTCCCCTTGTTTCCCGTCGAATTTAGGGATGTCAAATGGAATCTTGTGTGGTATTAGAGGACAGAGTGGGTGGTGGTTGATGGGATCATTGGACATTTTGTAGATGTTGGGGATGTCTATAGAAGCCAAAAATGGCAATTTCATGTTTGCCCCCGGATCTAGCCAAGGAAGTATTGGCTGACCATTCGGACTGTAGGGTCCACCCATCAATGTGTTACCAATAGGATAAGTAGGAATTTGTTGATAAAATTTCCTTGTGGGTGGGGGTGTAGGTGTGTATGGTTGCTATCTGTAGGGTATGTTGTACTGGGGGGCGAACTGGTATGTTGTACTGGGGGGGCCCCAGTGTAAAAGTTGCCCCCTTGTCCAAATGGATTTTGGGGTTGGTTTGCCCATATGGACACAATAGAGCTAGCCAAAGGAATAATTATATTCACATAGTTAAGCAATGGAATAGACCCTATACTGGAAGTTTGACCACTCAAAGGAACAACGTTAACAATAGGTTGTCTTGTTTGTCCTAATGATTGCAAGGGTACCAAAGTGCCCCCTGTCATATATGTGTTGGTGACACTGCCCCCTAGCATGGTGGCCAAGGGGTTTGAACTTAGCAAAGGGTTCCAACTGAAAGGGTTGCTAAAAGGAACCAAAGTAGCCCCGCTAGCGAGAGCGGGAACCCTGGGTCCTAGTGCAGTCACAGTAGCAGCAGATCCCAAAGGATTCGGAGGTCCGCTGATAGTTGTGGTGACCACAATTCTGGGACCAGGTGTAGGCTGGCTACTGAGGTTGCCAATCATTGGCATAGAACTGACTACCGGCGGGGAGGATGGTGGTGAACCAGAGTTGGTTACCATTGGCATCGACCCCATGGGTGCCGGTTGTGAAACGAACATTGGTGCAGCATAAGACATATCTTGAATTGGTGTAACCTGAACTAACACTGGTGCCAACGGGTTAGTGAGAGGAGGATTGCAAGGAGGTATGACTCATTCCATAAAAGGATCCTCTGGAAACACCGTGTGATATGGGGCTATGTGAAAATTAGGGGTTGTCACTGGAGACTCTTCTGAAAAAGGCACAGGCTCACTGAGACTCGACTCCTCCTCCGGTGTTAAGGGAGGGAGACCTTGTTGTCGTCGAGACAGATGGCAAGGGTTGAAGGATGCCATGGTGACCTATTTATTTTTAGAAAATTTTAATTATTTGTGATGTATTATAAAGTCTCAGTGATAATAACCACACACCTAAAAAAGAAAAAGAAAAAATGACTTTCTAAAATCAATAAACAAGCAGCTAGAACAATGTGGCCCCGTCGGAGTACTACCATTTTCTCAAGATGAAACCTAGTATCACAATAGCATACAGAGAGGTTTAGTCATAAACACAATTATGATTACTCTAGAGCTTCACCCGAACCTGAGACAATAGGTGTAAGCACTCTCGTGAAGACGAGTACCCTCCCAAAGACCGAAGACAGAGTAGGTCTGTCTGTTTTAGGTACCAGGACAACCCGTCCCAATCACCTTGTGCAAGTCCCTAAAAATTTTGGCAACTAAATATACCTCAAATCACAAATATCATCAGGGGGGTCACGGTCTTAAACAACATGCTATATGGGCACAACACCTATATCCCCGATCTAGTTTCGACATCCCTGAAGGGAACCCCAATATATAGCATGCCCACTGAATGCACTCAAAGGTGGGCTACCTTCTCATGCACCCTGGTGTTGTCTTGCACTTAACTCCGGTGGTAGTGGAGTGGTCCTGATAATATGAGTGTAGTAGGATTTCACTTTTTAATGACTCCTACCCTAAGATCCTAGCCTGAACTACTGTTGGTGTGAGCTTAGAAAAAGTTATATGATTAATTTTATTATCACTTGATTCTTATTGTACTTGATTATTAGTCTTGCGGAGGGGGAGTGGATGTATGAAATGTGATGAGACTCTAACTCAAAAACCATGCAAAAACATGCTCTAAATATTCAATTCAATGAAGAGTTTATTCCACAAGGAGAGATTCTTTCAACATCTGTGCACCAAACATTCAAATGGCACAGTTCAACTTTAAAGATTCAGACATATATCTATCTTCTCTTAACAACTTTTTAACCAATTTTTTTCAGAATTAATTCAGGTAAGTTCAAAAAACTAAAAAAAAAAATTCCTTCTTCAAAAGTAGATGCAACTAACATTAACCTTTTAAACAAGAATTAAAGACAAAAATGCTAACTAGTAAACAAGAATAGGGATCCAGCAAGAGAAGCTAATCTAATGGCCAATAACTCTAGAGCCAAATGGAAACACAACAGAGGTGTAAACAATAGATTTTGGCTGGTTAATGCTAGCAAGCAAAGGCTATAGAGCATTAATATTGAGACTAACACAATGTATCTAAGCAAAATCACCATTATAACGCACTAAAACACTTACAGAGGAAGCGTTACTCCAGGTAAAGTTGCACAGATGGCTAAGCAAGGTCTAATCTGGACTCTGTGAGCTTTTGAGATGATTACTAAGCATATAAACTGATCAGAAGGATATGTGATTAGAAGGAAAGCAATAAATTCATAGGAACAACCCGGAAACTTGGGTTTTACTCCCTAACGGAGTCGCCAATTGTACTATAGGGTAATATTCTTGGGTGGTGGTTATTGGATATCCCTCTCAGGGCTTTCTGGTGCCCAAGGCAGACTGTCAAACTAGCTGTAAAGTTCCAAAGATACTATGTGCATGTTCATGCTAATATATATAATCGACAAAGAAAGATGGAAATATTACCTCTTTGTGGACAACGGATCTTGTGGAGAACGCCAAGCAGTGAAGTAGAGATCCTTCTTCACCAGCTCCAAGTCTAGATCCTGCAATCAATCAAATCACCCACATAATCTCTACAATAGTATAGCTTCTTATCAATTAAAATAGCATATAAGAAACATAAGACATTTCAGATCTAAGCCATTCATATCATGCTACATAGACTATTGAACAACAATTGTGACACTGATGCATCGAATGGACAAAATATATATAGTTCTATTGATTTATGAAAAGGAGGATTACAACTATCAGTTGCACCAAGCCCTTCTCAATATCAATCCCTCTCTATCTTTCTCTATCTCCGAGTGTGATGGTGCTCAAGGCAGAAAGCTCTCAATGAACTTTGCCGATCTTTAAGCCTCACACTACAATAATGAAATTCCGCTCCACATATAATCAAACTTTGACCTTAGACCAAGAGCCCACAGCTCCAATTTATAGGAGATGGAGAGGACAAACCTTGCCAACTCTTTCAACCTATTGAAATCGGGAAAGATCTAGATGTGTCCTTGCTTTTCTTTCCTTTTTCCTTCCATAGGAGTTTAGTTGTGTTTGGAAATAAGGTATTCCACTTGGTTCTTTAATGATATGTTATCATCTTGCAAATGTAAGTTCATATTCCTGGTATGGTTGTGTAAGATCCCAAAATAGGGAATTTCTACAACAATAAGAATATCTGAAGATATTCTTAAGTTGGAGATCCAGAAATGCTTAAACACAATAATGTAAGTTGTGTCAATTTACTTATTAAATGTGTATTAAACACATTTACATCATATTAGGAGCATATCAGCAAAACTATATCTCCATATGTTATCTCCAAGTGGGGAAAAGCAGTGATCTGGACCATAAAAACGCCATTTCCAGAAAATAACGCTATAAATATGAGAAATGGGACTTGGATCCCTTATTTCATGCAATATACATCTCACATATAGAATGGGAGTAGAGACAAATCATTCTATACAAATTAAACAGATCTCTCGGTTCTCATATGGCTGAAAAACACTAAAAACCCATGGCTAAGTCCATACAGAAAAATATGAAGCAAAAAAAAAGTGATTATAAGAGTTTTTCTATATAAATATGTTTTACATAACATATATGGAGTTTATTTAGCCAAATCACAAAGAAAAACAGATATCTAGCCTCTTTTATACAATGTAAAGATAACCCGGCAAGGGTTTCTTGGGAGCTTAAGTACAAAAGGAGTAGATATGAATATTCAGCTGCAAAATAACGTAGTCCCATGAAAAATTACATAAATATAGGTGAATAAAGTACAATATGGATGAGAATCCCTTTTCCTAGATTTCCAGGGGAAGGGTTGGCTGTTTCCTTAGGAAATTAGCCCAAAATCAAGGTAGTAAACCTTGCTCCAGTAGCTCTCTGAAAAATGACATAGTTATTGCAAGGGAATGCACTGTAGAAGTGCAGAGAAGATTAGGCCAAGTGCCAAGATGTGAAAATATGAATAAGTGTCCTTCTTACTGATCCTCCAATGGATAAGCAAGCTCTCCACTAAAAAACAAGCCCATAAATGACTCAAAGAGATCCTCCTTTGCTGCACACTTCAACACAACCCAACTCTAAACAAAAAATGTGTTGTAGCATAAGGAGATAGCTCTGAAAAAATTAAAAAATGATGAAATGTAGCCCAAATAACCTCTTCTTCCCTGAGAATAAGGTAGGTATTCCCGATCGGGAACACCCTTGTGCTAAACGACACTGCAGCCCTGCTAAACAGCAAGAGGAAGCAAAGTCTAAATAGACCCAAGAAAATAATAATCAAAGCATGAATCACAATGGCTGCCCTCCTCTCCTTATATATCAAGTGCTCTTCTCCACAATGGGTCCCATCCATATGTGCCACCTAGCCCATGCACGTTGTCCTCCATTAAAACTGTGCAATCCATCATGGAGATACAATGTATCTAGATAGTGCCTGTGGACTTGGTCAAATATGACTGAATCAACCTGATCCAATCCTGTTCACACCTGTAGGTGCTCAATCTAGCTACTTATTCTTCCACTTTTCACATGAGGAATGTTATTTTCCCTTATAAACAGGTTAATGGACCTCCCTACCCATTTTATTCATCTGCCAAAAGATAATGCTAGCTATAATGTTCCTTTTAGCTTGAGGCTAAAATTTGGGAACATTACAGTCCTCCCATCCAAAATGTTGCTTGTCCTCAAGAAACTGTATAGGGAGAGAAAAATTACTCCCTTCTCCTCTTGTGGCCTTCTCATCAATAGTCCCCACCACTTCTCAAGATAATCTGCAACAAATCTGCCCTCCAATGTCTCCTCCGAAGATGCATAACCAAATGGCTCACATCATGAAAAGCTGGAAGGTGTAAGTGGAAAAATTCTTGCTGTCTCATGGCCTCCCCAAGGTAGGAGTGATGATACACATGGGAAATCTCATTCCCAATGAGTGACCCTCTCACCCATGCTATCATGCAAATGAAATGAGCCATCCTAGGTAGCTCATCAAAGAAATCTGCAACCCCGGTTTTATGCAATCTGTTGGGGCTGAATGGAGAGTTCATATTTTCCCATCCAAGTAGTTTCTCTCTCCATTTATGGTAAGTATGGGGGGGTTGCTGATATTGGGATAAAATTTCATGGCCTTCAAAAATGTCCCAATCTACCCCATAATATAAGTCAACCATGAAGTGCCTCCTCCAGGAATGAAATTTCTCCCAATGGCTCCTCCTACATGAAGGAAGGAGGTGTGTTGTGGCAATCATGGCATGCCCATCATTTCTCCTTAAACATACATGTAAAATAGGGAGAATCATACTCCCAATGGGCATCTCCATCTTAAATTACACTCTCCAAACAAAGCTTCCCATGAGTATAAACATCTCATCAATATATGGAAGAAAAATACTATGAAAACAAGCTGCTAAATGACAACCAGAGAGCGAATCATAGTTCCATGAAAGGAACTAGTGCAGTGCATTCCATGCCTACCTCAAAACAAAAAAAAACAAGTGCTTCACCAGCCACTTGTTTTCTGCCACAGTCATCTCATAATATGGAAACATGAAGATATAATGTGGTGTCAATGGTTCACACCAAGAATCATGTGGCTTCCCCCACAAACCACCAATAAGGTAGCCAAAGTCAATGCTACAAGTAGATACAAGTACATCATCATACAATATGCAAGAAGGGATAATTCTTCTTGATACATCATGCTACTCAAACAAGGAAAAGAAGTACAATAAAAAATGTGAAATTATACCTCCTCCATCATGTCTTGAGATCTTGAGCTGAAATGGCTCAACTAGAGTTTTTCCCTCACCTCCAATGAGTAGGGAAGTAGCTGTGACCTCATCTCTATCACCATCCAGGATATGCATCTCTCCATATGCTGAAATATGTCATGTTGGATTCCCTCCTAAGTGAACTCCTCTCCCAAAGAAATATATGCATCATAATGCCTGGAAAGGAAGTCCTCATGTGCTGCATGAAGAAACGTCTCCTTGAGCTTAGAAGCTCTAGTGAAGAAAACTCTGCCATAAGAATAGATGACCACATCATCCACCATATACTCATCATCTCTATCTGGGTCATCAAGAATCATATATGCACCTAGATCCTTGGAGTAATCTACCAAGAGTTGAGATCTCCAATATGGATCAATCCTCCCAAGAGACAGCACTGGTGATCTGGCATGTGAAGCTCTCCTCATGCTGCTACCTGCTACTTTGACATCCCCCATGCCAAATTCTCCCTCCAAACTCTTCACCTCTCCAAAATCCAAGAGTGGTGAACCCAAAGACAAGATGTCTCTCATCATCTCTACATCTGGTGGCCTCCCTGGTGGAATGCCTCCATGTAGTGATACATCAAAATCTGAAGTGGACTGTATATATGAGTGGACTAATTTGTCCCTATCTTCACTGCGCAGTGCAGTCCCCTCCTTATGTGCAGAAACCTCCCAAAATAGTTAAGGGTGAATTCTCATCATCCCTTGATGTTGATCCTTTTCCTCTTCTTCCATATATGAGAATGCCTCATCCTCAATGAGAGACCCTTGATCTTGGTCATCTCTTGAAGGAGGAAACTCCATGTCTTCACAAATAGAAGAGGGCTCTTCAAGAAGTGGGGATCTTTCCCTTGGAAAAATAGCATGCATGTTTTTATCCCCTTTATAAATATGGAGTGGAGTTGGTTTAATAGGGAACCTCCAACTCATGCAAAGTGTTTGAGCTTTTGTTTTTAACAAATGATGGTTCACAATGTTTTCTATCAAATCTTCTCACCAATTCCTCATCAAACTCAACATACGTTTTTACATTTGCATGAAAAAATGAAGTATAATCATTAAACCACCAATCATGGGCCATACCTTTAAGTTGCAACGCTTCTACTCTGATGGCCTCCTTCTCTGAAACTTGGTGTAGCTGAAAATATGAATCTAGCTCTTCTACCAAAGCTTTGGATGAGCACTCTATTGATCCATCAAAGTGAGATAGGAAGATTCTACCTCTCTTACTCCTTTTGGGGTTGCTGGATCTTGCCTCCTTGAGTTTGAAAAACCTTTGTAATTCCAAGTGCTCTTTGAATCTCCATGATTGATATTCATACTCCTGAAGATAGTCACTCAAGGTCTCCTCCCTTGATGTATCTTCTTCCTCCATCCTTCTTGCAGTAAATGTGGGCAATAGATTGCATTGTGGATATGCATGTATGGTTGAATGCTCACACCCATCATGTGAAAAAATAGGGCTTGCTTCAAACCCTCTCAGAAATCTTCTACACCCCTCCCCTTTCAACTCCTTGAGATCTTCTTTGATATTCTTCATAGTTTGGAAAAGAAGCATAGATATCCTCTCTTCCTTCATTCCTCCAAATAGTGGAGTCATGCTTTTATTTTTTTTTCACAAATTCCATTTTATATGATAAGATTCTCCTCCTAATGGCATAATGTATTGGATGCACAGGCTGAGCCAAGATTATGCTCTGATACTACTGTAATATCCCAAAATAGGGAATTTCTGCAACAATAAGAATATCTGAATATTTTCTTAAGTTGGAGATCCAGAAATACTTGAACACAATAATTTAAGCTGTGTCAATTTACTTATTAAATTTTTATTAAACACATTTACATTTATTATGATCATATCAGCAAAAATATATCTCCATATGTTATCTCTAAGTGGGGAAAAGCAGTGATCTGGACCATAAAAACACTATTTCCAGAAAAATAAGGCTATAAATATGAGAAATGGGACTTGGATCCCTTATTTCATGCAATATACATCTCACATATAGAATGGGAGTAGAAAAAAATCATTCTATACAAGTTAAAATGATCTCTCGATTCTCATATGGCTGAAAAACACTGAAAACCCATGACTAAGTCCATACAGAAAACACTGAAGAAAAAAAAACATGACTATAAGAGGGTTTTTTATATCAATATTTTGCATATAACATATCTGGAGTTTATTTAGCTAAAGCACAGAGAAAAAAAGAGATCTAGCCTCTTTTATACAATGTAAAGATAACCCAGTAAGGGTTTCTTGGGAGCTTAAGTACAAAAGGAGTAGATCTAAATATTCAGCTGAAAAATAACCTTGTCCCCTACAAAATTACACGAATATAGCTGAATAAAGTACAATAGGGATGATAATCCATTTTCCTAGCTTTCTGGGGGAAGGGTTGGCCCTTTCCCTAGGAAACTAGCCCAAAATCAAGGTATTAAACTGTGTTGCAACAACTCTCTGAAAAATGATGCAGTTCCTGAAAGGGACTGCACTATAGAAGTGCAGAGAAGCTTTGGCCAAGTGCCAAGATGTGAAAATATGCCCAGGAGTCCTTCTTAATGATCCTCCAATGGATATAAAAGCTCTCCACTAAAAAATAAGCCCAGAAATGACTCAAAGAGATCCCCCTTTGTTGCACCCTGCAACACAACCCAGCTCTAAATGGAAACTGCATTGTAGCTGAAGGAGGTAGCTTGGCCAAAATTTTGGAATTAGTAAATGTATCCAAATAAAATCTCCTTCCCTAAGGATGATGTAGGGATTCCCGACCGGGAACACCCTTGTGCTAAATAGCAGTGCAACCCTGCTAAACAACAAGAGGAAGAAAAGTCTAAACAGACCCAAGCAAATAATAATCAAAGCACGAATCACAATGGCTTCCCTCCTCTCCATATATAGAAATTTCTCCTCTCAACAATGGGTCCCATCCATATGTGCCACCTAGCCCATGCAAGTTGTCCTCCATTAAAACTGCGCAATCCATCATGGAGATACAATGTATCTAGACAGTGCCTGTGGACTTGGTCAAATATGACTGAATCAACCTTATCCAATCCTATTCACACCTGTAGGTCCTCAATACAACTGCTTATTCTTCCCCTTTTCACATGAAGAATTTTATTTTCCCTTCTAAAGAGGTTAATGGACCTCCCCACCCCTTTTATTCATATACCAAAAGATAATGATAACTATAATGTTCCTTTTAGCTTGAGGCTAAAATTTGGGAACATTACAGTTTGACCACAAGTATTAGAGGTTGAGTCATTTTCAACTATCTTTTGGCATTATCAATAGATTCTGAAACACTTGAGAGTTGAATATCCCATTTTTTCATCATCTTTTCAAATTCAACCTTTTCAGACCTATGCTTCTCTACCTCCAACTTCAACTCAAGTATTTCTTCACTTGCTTCCTTTAGTTGTTCTTTGAGGAGTTCTATTTCTGATTTTTCAATCGTCTTCTCCTTTCGTTTCTCTGCCTGATGACAACTTATTCTTCGGCCTCTGGAGATAAATCTATGATATTTTCTGATTGCATAGCTTCACTGACTTTCTGTGTCCTTTTTCTCTCCATGGCCTTCTTTGCAAACTTGATCATTGGCTTCCTTTGTTGAAATATGAAACCAACATATTCTCCTGCAAAATCCAATTTTTTTTCAGTCTTACCTTTCTTCAGTTTCTCTCCATCAGCTTTAACATCTTCTACTTACACTATTGGGGACTCCTCAATATCTGTTGCATGAAGGATATCTTCCAAATTTCCTTTCGCCAATGTCTAACTCCTTGTTATCCTCTTACTACTTTGTTTGCTAACCTTCTATTTATATTTTGTAGGTGTTGGCTGAGGGATATCAATTTGTTGCAGAGGTTCTTCTTCAATGTCCATTGGTTCTATAGGAGATTGTATTCTTTCTTCTTCATCCTCTGCTATTGCAGCTGGGGATGTAGTAGTTTTAGGTTTTAAGACTTTCTTTGGCGTCACTACATATATTTCATACCCAGTCATAAGCAAAAAATAAGTCCAATCAATGATGAAGAAGGGGATCTAGATCTGAATTTCACTTGTATTTGCTAGATCTGATTATGGAAGGCTTAGATCTGTGATGAGGCGAACATCTAGGCGAACATCTGTCTGAAGTGAAAGGGTAAATCTGAACTGAATATCTGATCTGAAGAAGTATGCTGCTCTATAATGATTGAAGATCTATACGCTACTTCACCGCGGAGGAAGCGCGTATATACGCGGCTTCAGTGAAGAGAAAGCGCGTATGCGCAATGAAATACATACAGAGGTATACGCTGGTTTGTGTGGACAGAAGCGCGTATATACGCGACATCAGTGAAGTAAAAGCGCGTATGCAAACTAGGGTTTGCTGAAGCATGGGGTATGGAACATCTGATATGTTCTGTTGTATTACTGCTATCTGATCTGGATTGTCTAAATTGGTAGGTATCTGTTGGTGATGTATGTTTGAGCTTAAAAGTATGAAAAGGGTTCAGTCTGAAAATATGATGAAATGTGGCCTGCAAGTGTTGTTCTATTGAAGTTGTTGGATCCAGTGTGAAAATTGATGAAACGTGGTCCAAGGTGGTGCTGAAGGTTGTAGCCTTCAGTCAGGGGGTTGTAGCTCCCTTCCAGGTGAGGCTGGTAAACGAGACCGGGGGGTCGTAGCTCCCTTCCAGGAGAGGCTGGTAAACGAGTCAGGGGGTTGGAGCTCCCTTCCAGGAGAGGCTGGTAAACGAGCGCAGGTGGGTGCCTGCGTGCTGGTCAAGTCTGCGCCAGCACATATGTTGTAAGATTTTTTCTCTATAATAAAATATTGAAGGCTGAGCAACTGCAGCAGTGGTTTTCTCCCGATTTGGGTTTCCACCTAAAAATCCTGGTGTTCATGTGTGATGCTTTGTGTGATGGTTTATTCTGTTCTTACTACACCTGTTTACTGTTTATTGAGCACCTGATGAATGAATGATGGAATAATATAAGTAAAGGTTTAATGACTGATCTAGATCTCTGTGTATACGCTAGTTTCATAAAGGGGATCCGCGTATATACGCTAGTTTACTGAAGGAAAGTAGCATATGGGTTTTAAGGAATGAAAAAGTAAAAAGATTTGATTATGCAGTAAATACTGATTCACCCCCCCCTCTCAGTATTTTTCCCAACAATTGGTATCAGAGCATGGTCCTTCTGCAGAAGCTTGATCGCTTGAAGGAGATCCGTCGCAATGGGAAGTCAAGAAGGAGTGATGTCTATAAAGCCACCTCTATTCAATGGAAGCAATCTGATATTCTGGAAGGTACGAATAAAAGCATATCTGCAAAGTCTTGGTGCAGATGTATGGGCAATCGTGCAAGAAGGTTATCAATACCCGGCAAATATTCCTACTGATGCAGCTGAAAGAAAGAAGTATGAAATCAATGCCAAAGCAGTGAATGTCTTATTGGGAAGCATGTCTGAATCAGAATTTTCTAAAGTGATGCAACTACATTCAGCAAAAGACATATGGGACAAAATCATTCTAAGCTATGAAGGAGACACAAAGGTAAAAAGTGCAAAACTCCAAACTCTTAGAATTGAATATGAAAATTTGAAGATGCATAGTGATGAGAGTGTTGCCAGTTTCTTTCTTCGTCTGGATGATATTGTAAAACGAATGAGAAATTTGGGTGAAACCATAACTGATACTACTCTGGTGGAAAAGGTCTTAAGATCCTTGACTTCAAAATTTGACTCTAAAGTTTCAGCTATTGAAGAAAGGCAAGATCTGCAAACGCTTACTATTGTTCAATTACATGGTACTCTGACTACTTTTGAAATGAGACAAGGAGGTCCTTCTCAAATAAGAGAAGTTGCTTTTAAGGCATCTACAAAAGGAAAGGAAAAGGAAGTTGTCAAAGAATCCAGCTATATATCTGATGAAGAAGAAGCAAATTTCGTGAGAAAGCTCCAACTAGGTACTGGAAGATTCAAAGGTAAGCTTCCCTTCAAATGTTTTGAGTGTGAAAAAGTTGGTCACTATGCTGCTAAATGTCCTTATAGAGAAAAACATGGTAAAGGGAAACAATTTGAAAAGAGGAAGAGTTATTATGCAAATGAAGATGATGATGAAGTGTCCAGTGAAGATGAAGAAGATTCTGACCAAGCTCTACAAGTGCTCATGGCAAAGAAGCAAAAGAAGAAGGTTACTTGAGGAAAGGAGATACCTCAGAAATCATGTATAGCAAAAATTGAAGAAGATGAAACAGATTCTGACGAAGCTCTACAAGTGCTCATGGCAAAGAAGAAAAAGAAGAAGGCTACTCGAAGCAAGGAGATATCTCAGAAAATAGAAGAAGATGAATCATATAGTGATTGGGGTCATCCTTTGCATGATCTTGGTGGTACAAACAATAATGAAGTTTGTGAAAGTAGTGTTTTGGAAATAGAGAAATCTCTCAAGATCAAAGATGAAGAAAAACAAAGAGCAATTGACAAGAAAGATTCTATCAACAAAGAGATGATCTCTCAAATGAAAGAACAAATAGAAATGCTGAATGGTCAGGTGGACAAGTATCAAAATCGTATTAAAGAACTAGAAGCAGAAATTAACAATCTAAATGCAGATCTCGAAAAATCAAGCAAGAAGAATGAAGGACTTGAAGCTGCAATCATCTTTCTACAAATAGATCTTGAAGCATCAAATAAGAAGATTGAAGAACCTCTGTCATTTGAAAAGGAAGGCCTTGAAGCAGAAATCATCTCTCTCAAAGAAGATCTGGAAAAATCAAATAAGAAGAATGAAGAGCTGCAACAAACATGTGAAGGAAATGAAGATTGGTTGAAAGAAGAGATTCTAAATCTAAAGGATCAAGTTGAAGATGGAAGAAGAAAAGAAGAAAGCATGACAAAGCAATGTCAAGCCTTGGAGGTTGAGGTAAACATTCTCAAAGGTAAATTAGAAGAAAAGGTTAAACTTTTGAGGTTTCATGATAGTACTAACATTTTGGACAATATTCTGAGTAATCAAAGGTCTCCTGCTATCAAAATTGGTCTTGGCTTTCATGAAACTATTAAAGGAGAATCTAGCTCAGAAGGAAGTGCTAAAAACTCAGAGGATGTCAATGCAAAACCTGAAGTGTTGAAGGAAACAAAAGATCAACCAACAATCATGAATTCTCAAAGGAATTCATTCAAAAATGTTGATTGTTTTAAATGTCATAATTATGGGCATGTTGCAGCAAATTGCAGGAGCAGATCATTTCAGCCACAAACTAACAAATCCTACATAGAAAGGTACTCTGGTTTCTTCAGAGGATATTGTTTCTCATGTAACAAGTATGGACATAAAGCAGCTGATTGTAAAAGAAGGAAGATCAGAAATACTCATTATAATTCTTTTTACTCTGGACACATGAGATGTTATTCTTGTAACAAGTATGGACATGTAGAAAAGGAATGCAGGCTGAATAGATATGAGAAATTGGATAACTTCCAGCACACAAATAGAAAGTTTAAACAAGTCTGGAAAAAGATGGAGGGATGGAATAAGAATCAATCTAGAGAAGAAAAGGATACTTTTGTGGATGCTCTAGAAGACAATGATTTTCTTGAAGAAAACACTCAATTCAAGATGGAGGATCAATCAGAAACGTAGGGAATTCTGACCCTACTGCAGTCATCTGCTTCTGAAGCTGACTTTTCTTATTGACTGCAGGAATGATGTGGGATACATTATGAGATTTAGTAATGTATTGTCACAGGGGGAGCAATGCATGATGACTCTCATGGTTGATTTGATTATTCTGGTTATGTTTACTTCTGACAGCGCATCTGATGTGGAAAGGACAGGTACAGGAGGTACAAACTCAGGAGGAAATGAAGGAAGATGAAAATTTTCTATGCTTCACTTTCCATACGCGGGTTATATCAACAAAAGTCGCGTATACACGCGAGTTTCTTCAGAAACAGTCGCGTATGCATTGATGATAAGAGAATTTATCTGATAGCTGAAGATCTGGAGCAGAGGTCCAGGGGGAGCATCAGTCTGACTGCTGATGATTGCACTGTTAGCATTATTCTGGTTATACTCATGATAATGAAATGATGCATGGGTTCTTGTGTTGAAGATTATGGATGAAACCTGGTAGCTTTATGATGAAGAGCATTCGTTGTTGAGATGAAAGTCTTATAATTCAGAGATGAGGACAGATCATGCAGAGATTGTTGCTGATGACTTGCTGTTGAAGGTGTTTCAGATTGCACAAGTTAAGGAAGAGCACTAGTTTAGGGGGAGCAGCAGGTCGAATACTAATGATTGCATTGTTGGCAATATGACTGATTATTCTTGGCTATTGTGATACTCATGCTTAAATGATGATGTCTTGGTATATGGTTCATTATGATGAGATTTTGATCCCTGATGCTCACACATAGATGAGTTGGAAGTCATTTTATTCAGAAATAAGAATAGATCATGCAGATTTTGTTACTATGGTTGAGATCCTTTTCCTACATATGTTCCTTCATGTTAAATATTGAAGATCATGGTGATATTGGACCACATGGATGATTGCTTGACTCTGATGTGAAGATGCTGTTCTGATATGATAATCTCCCTTGGAAAGATTGTATTGATGCTGCAAAGAATCTGAAGGCTTGGTTACTATTGTGCTGATGCTACAACCGTTGGATGACGCTTGAAGACACAACTACACTGTTCTATCTATCTGTAGTCCAGGGAAGCATTCAAATGTCTCAGAAAGAAGCTGAACACTGTCTTTGCCTCACAGAGAATCAGATCTGGTTGAAATTTAGAAGATGGTAGTGGATACGTGGGTTTCCTGAAACACAGTCGCGTATATACGCGAGTTCCTGCACAGAAAACCGCGTATGTCTGATTGCTGACAAATTTTTTCTTGGAGTCAGCTCTCTTCAGCACAGCTTCAGTGCTGTTTGGTATCTCTGATACTGTTTGGTATCTCTGGTGGTGTTCCAGTTCTCATAATTCCATTTCTAATGTTTTGATAAAGATGCCTTGATGATTTGTTGGTGAAAGTGTTCAGGATGCACAAACTAAGGGGGAGCCTTAGTCCTATGAAAAGGATGCATGGATGCACAGATTCAGGGGGAGCCTTAGTCATTAGCTTTGCTGAGTATAATGCAGTATTGGCATTATGATGGTTCTAAAATATGTTCTCTTTCTTGAGGATTTTCTGGTGTTGGTTATGAAAAGTCATATTAGTAGTTTGATGAAAAGGTCTTGTTGACCCATGTTGTAAACTTGTAATATTCAGTCATGTAAGGACTTGTCAAATTTGTAAACCCACTTGGTTGGGTAGCTGAGTCAAATGTGTAAACCCACTTGGTTGGGTACTTGAGTCTTATATGCAAATCCACTTGGTTGGATACTTGATGTAAGTATGAGTCTTTGGTGATAGGAAGTTCGTAGAGTCATGTACTTTATTGAAAAATATGTTTGAAGATTCAGCATGAACTCAGGGGGAGCTTGGTCACTTCAGTATACATCAGATCTGCAGAACACTTCTTCTACATGAGGAGAAAAGGGGGTGAGTGTGTTGGTATTGATCCGCCCGTTGCCCTTGATGTCAAAGGGGGAGAGTGGTGTTGGTTTTGATCCACCCTTTGCCCTTGATGTCAAAGGGGGAGAGTGACATGGTGTTTGAATGCCGATAATGGTGTCAAAGAATTGGGAGAGTGACATGGTGTCAATGTACTTATCTGTTGTGGTAACCAAACACCATTGTGGTTGCCATCAAGTCCAAAGGGGGAGATTGTTGGAAATATGATGCAGAGTGTTGTCCTTGATGGCAACCCACTGAATTAAGATGAAGACATGCGACTGTTGACATGTGTTGTCCTTGATGGCAATCCACCTAATGAAGTTATTCTTGACTTGATGGGCTTGGTAAATGATGTATATTTGATGTGATATGATTCTTGTTGATATTATGATGTTGAGTGATGTCCCTGAAAGGAAACCCTCTTGATAAAGATGATGGCAACTTACTTGATGAAGTTGTGCTTGCTAGAATATGTTCTTGATGAAGAAAATATGATGTATCTACAGTGTGTACAGAAGGCAATGAAGAAAGGAATTCAGAATGTGCTCAAAGTATGATGAAAAGAGTATGTCTCTATGCATACACGGATCTGTCTAAGGGAAGTCGCGTATGCACGCGGAAAAGAACGTTCCAAGTCGCGTATGGGCAAAAGCGCTCAAAAAGTGCAAAACCAGGGGTAACCACCATGGTATTGACCCATTGTATTGGGTAATGATTCGTCTAAATGACCCCGTCCAGGAATACCATCGGAAGTAATGTAGTTTTGGGCTCATGGTATTGTTTTGGCTCATGGTATTGAAAAAGGGTAAACCTATATAAGGAGAAGAAATTCATTGTGAAAATCATGAGTGTGGGTGCAAGATGTCTGAGCTTGAATGAATACTTCTCTCTGAAGTATATCTGAATGGAAAGGGTTACACTTGAATGATAAATCTGAATGTATGATGCACCAATGATGAAGAAGGGGATTTAGATCTGAATTGCACTTGTATTTGCTAGATCTGATTATGGAAGGCTTAGATCTGTGATGAGGCGAGCATCTAGGCGAACATCTGTCTGAAGCAAAAGGGTAGATCTGAACTAAATATCTGATCTGATGAAGTATGCTGCTCTGTAATGATTGAAGATCTATACGCTACTTCGCCGCGTAGGAAGCGCGTATATACGCGGCTTCAGCGAAGAGAAAGCGCGTATGCGCAATAAAATATACACTGAGGTATACGCTGGTTTGTGTGGACGGAAGCGCGTATATACGCGACATCAATGAAGTAAAAGCGCGTATGCAAACTAGGGTTTGCTGAAGCAAGGGGTATGAAATATCTGATCTGTTCTGCTGTGTTTCTGCTATCTGATCTGTGTTGATAAGTATATGTTGGTGATGTATGTTTGTGCTTAAAAGAATGGAAAGGGTCCAGTTTGAAAATATGATGAAACGTGGCCTGCAAGTGTTGTTCTATTGAGGTTGTTGGATCCAGTGTGAAAATTGATGAAACGTGGTCCAAGGTGGTGCTGAGGGTTGTAGCCTTCAGTCAGGGGGTTGTAGCTCCCTTCCAGGAGAGGCTGGTAAACGAGATCAGGGGGTCGTAGCTCCCTTCCAGGAGAGGCCGGTAAACGAGTCAGGGGGTTGGAGCTCCCTTCCAGGAGAGGCTGGTAAACGAGCGCAGGTGGGTGCCTGCGTGCTGGTCAAGTCTGCGCCAGCACATATGTTGTAAGATGTTTTCCCTATAATAAAATATTGAAGGCTGAGCAACTGCAGCGGTGGTTTTCTCCCGATTTGGGTTTCCACCTAAAAATCCTGGTGTTCATGTGTGATGCTTTGTGTGATGGTTTATTCTGTTCTTACTGCACTTGTTTACTGTTTATTGAGCACCCGATGAATGAATGATGGAATAATATAAGTAAAGGTTTAATGACTGATCTAGATCTCTGTGTATACGCTAGTTTCATAAAGGGGATCCGCGTATATACGCTAGTTTACTAAAGGAAAGTAGCGTATGGGTTTTAAGGAATGAAAAAGTAAAAAGATGTGATTATGCAGTAAATACTGATTCACCCCCCCCCCCCCCTCAGTATTTTTCCCAAGAAGGGGAGCCATAAATAGAGATATGCAGGCGAAGTGAAGCGATAGAGGATAATAACCTTGAGGGGGCAAGACCGATAACCGTAAATCTCCTTTAATGGTTGAGTACCTGTATATAATCAGGAGGGGAGGTATTCCTATGCCCGCCATGATAACAAAGTACGAAGAATAATGGTTTTCTCAGAAAAATGAGACTGAGCTACAAAGTACATGATATTTTGGCGTAAACATGGGCAAGACAAAAAAATATAATGAATCCCACATACATACTACGCTTAGGATAGTAGCCAAGACTTAATACAATAATATATGAGTACATGAGATATAATAACAATGAGGGATTCCTTGATAAATAGGAAAGGGATTTGAAAATATAAATGGATCATCTAAGTTATACATGCATGCTAGAGGTGCTGCAAGTGGCTATGGCTGAACCCATAAAATATACGAAGCTACATCTGAGGTTGTAGAAAATAATGAGGTCATCCGGGCATGTGGGGGGCTACTTGAAGGTCCACCCCCTCATGAGATCTGAAACATCTCACACATACCCAGGAATCACTGGATCAAGCTGTTGGATCAAAGAGCTATCGAGTATATGAATCTTGATCATGCTAAAGTGGAGTGGTTGAGAAACAATCAAGTCAAAGGGAAATAAGGAGTCCCTTTTCCCGATCTGAGGCATCGAAAAATGATGGAAGCTGTAACTAAGATACACCGCCCTATAGAAATATCTTATGAAATGAATGTGCTAATGTTAACAGAAGGAGGTTCGCCATAGGTGAGGTAATTAGGGTCCTCAACTAAGGCACGAGGGAATATAGTAGAGCGACTGATGGACTGAAGCTAGGGATGATGATGGAATGGGGGATACTCAGTAGCAAACAGACGACTTCCCTTGTCAGGTCATAAAAAGTATGGATGACCTGGCAGCAACTGACTCAACACCTGAGGGAATGGGGGACAGTGGGACTAGAGGAAAAAAAAGGCTACACGAGAGAGGGATGAAGCATAAATAGATGGAATAATGTGACGGGAGGCAAAAGGGACTCGAGACAGACTCCATGAATGCGATGGTGGCTCAACTCGGATGCTCCGAACAAGGGAGACTCAATGATGCTTCTACATAGAATAGGCCCTGTGGGGACCATAAAAGCATGAGAAAAATATGGTTACTCATGAATAAAATTGACAAAAGCGTCAACAAGTTTGAAGGCTAAGTGATGCCCCAAGTAGAAGTGGCGCAAGTGCATAACTTCGGTTTTGAGAGGTGGCAAAGTGACCCTTCTTGGAAAAAAGGCTTCCAGATAAAGTATCAAATCACCAAAAATGAATGAATACCCATTTTATAGATCGATGAGAGCTTTCCAACAGTGTTGATGGTTTGTTAAATGGACCTACGGTTTGGTCGCAATTGGCGAAAGAAAAACTAGGGTTTTTCTTTTAAAAGGGTGATTTCCCTCCAATTTGATTCATTTTCAAGTGTAGTTGTGGTGAATGTGGAGAGGAGGAGAAGCCCCTAAATCTTTCGATATTCCTAGCAGAGATACCTACCATAGAATTGAGATCCGTCAGTTTCAGTTAGGTGGCCTAACCATACTCTTCAATTTCAGTGGTTTAGAATTTTTGATTAGGTTCCCAGAGACCAGGAACAACACTCTACCCCTCCTCTCGGTTGGATTGAACCTTTTGGGGCCTATTATATGACCTGGGTAGCAGTTTTTAGGGTAGAAACTGTGACCTCGTAGCTACAAGACTTAAAAGTTGCGAGCTATCAAAAATTTGGTTTTTTCACTTTTTTTGGATGGGAACTCAGTCTTGATGTTTTTGAGGCAATTTTTCCTTCCTCTAACTGACAAATTGCTGGTTTTTTGTAGGTATGGTAGAGCTAAGGATCAACTGGAGAGAGAGAGATCTCGAGGCGCTCCATTTTGAGATCCAAGGGGATCAAGCTATTCGAGGCGCACTGGAAAGATATGGGGTGCTCAAGTTGGTTGAGAACCCTTTGATTAGGAAAGGAAAGCCCTTGTTAGCTAGGATAGCCATCTATTGGGACCTGAACCTAGAGGTATTTATAGTGCAGGGGAACTATATTGAGCTGAATCTACATTAAATTTATTTTCTAGCTAGTCTCCCACCATTAGCGATAGTGGGAAACATCCAGCCAGTACTACCATGAGGGCGAAATATTTCTAAGTTTGTGGACCGCCATTGTCGACCGGATTTTCATGTCAAGGGCATAGCTATACTGATTAGAGACCTAGAGAGACTAGAGACTCTATTTTTCACTGCAGCAGTGCTATGGATCTTGGGCAACTAGGCTTTCCACTACATCACCGAAGGGCAGATGATGATTTTTTTGAGTGTGTTGAGTGGGAACTCCTATGGGTGGGCCCAGATGATGTTGTTTTCCTTTAAACAATAGTTGTCCCTATGCAAGCGACAAGTGAATCATGATTGTTCTTTTGGGACAGTGTTGTGTTAATTATTCTTTCAGAAGATCCCGATGCTTCATCCTCATGTACAAATCCTAGATGGAGGCCCACAGGAGCCCAGGATGCACCACTGGGGGTGGGTGCTGAGGAGAGGAGGAGGTGGGGGAGTCGAGAAGGTGTTTCGAACTGATTTCTTTGCACATTGGGACCAAATATCAATGTATATAGACAATTATCCATACAATGGTATGAACTATTAGGGGGACCCAGAGTTACTACTTCCACCCAGTCGAGTATGGGGACCAGATGGTAAGTAAAAAGTTGCTATATTTCTTGATGCATTTAAATTTTTAGAATGATGTATATGGTACTGATTTGTTACTTTTTGTATGCATATATAGCACAGAGGATACTAGCCGGTTATATGGGACGACCTGCAGCGCTAGGGGCTACAGGTTCTAGTATAGATAAAGGAGTTGACCAATCGGATTTAGATGTACTATTGGAGGATGTCTACCGCAGACGTGAGCTATTGATGACTAGGGTATCAAAGCGTGACTGTCAAGATCTAGGTGACCACTACATTGAGGCATGTGTTGGTCTACCCTCGGAGTGGCGAGGGGTCATGCGACACATGGTGATGGCCAGACAAGGCATGCAGGATCTACGGGCTGTAGGAGCCGAGCCATTGGCTCGGGACCCTCCAAATACTGACTAGATGCAGGGGAATTAGGTGCCCCCATTTTTGGTTTTTGTAACATGAGATGGGCATGTCAGATGTATTATAGTAGAGGACTCCAAAACATTTATGATTTTGTAGACACATACTATGGATATGTATCTTTTATATATGACGAGCATGTGACTCATCTTTTGTTTTAATGTTATTTTCTTGTGTTAAATGCATGTGATAAGTGCCAATCTAGAATATTGTTTTAAATCATATTTAAATAGTTATTTTGGGCTTTAGGTACATGACTGAATTTAATGGTTTCAAATTCACGAATTAAGAGCTTCACTTGTAAATATATTCTAAAAGGGATAGGGTTATTCACACTATAAATGCCATTCAATTTTCTGACAAGAAGCAAGGAATCTAAAAGAACATGAAGATGAAGGATGTGATCGTAAAGGGCATCGACTAACAAACCTATCACTGTGTCATATTCGGCCTGATTATTGGTGGCAGATCCAATACATACACTGTTGGAAAGGACTAACGAATGTACGGGGGTAAAATGGCCCAAGCTATTGATGCTAGATTCCGCGTGCAGCGAATTGCACTGTCAGCATAGCTGATGTATGGTGTGGATGAATGATCCATATGAAAGGCATCACAAGAAAAAAAATGAGAAGATGATGGACAATGCAGGAAACCTGAATGCATGGCAGAAATAAAACACGCATGAGGGATGCTAAGGGTAAAATTTATATGCCTCTTACACTTAGTAAAGATATGGTTGATACATGGTGTAGGGAAGGTGTCATGGGGACAAGCTTTTTTCAGGTCAAGAAAGTCCATACAAATAGGAATGGTGCCTGTTTTCTTGAAAACGGTATAGGAACAACAATCGTGCTTGAGCTTATCGATTATAGTTTTGAGAGCCTCTCGTCGATAAATGTCTCTCAAATTTTGAAGAATAGGGTAGCTATCAGGTCATGTGTCGATATGATGGTCAACAGCGGTAGGATCATGTCTGAGCCTCTCTAAATAGGACCTAGTGGAAACATTACAAAATATTTTGAGCATCTTGGTGTAAGCCTTAATTTCATCCAAGGCATAAGGTGCCTCCAAGGAAATGTTTCCTTTTTCGAAAGCATCGAGTGCATCAAAATGGATTTCTAAATCGATCAACCACATCGGAGATGAAGTATTTAAACTACACAAAATATTGGTCAAGGGACTGCTGCGAGACGAAGTACACATGGTGGTGCATATAATCCCAAGGAAAGTCAAGGGTTGGTTATTACTTCCATAACATCTTCATCATAATGAAATATCGAGGGATTGGTAGAAGAAAGACCACATGACACGATAAGGCTACCTGACGCATCATCATGAGAGATATGGTTCACATACACATCACTGCAGGGGGTAGATGAAGAGCTAGTAGATGAAACATCTATCGATGTTGATCCCAAGGTGATCATTGAAGGAGGTTCAGTTGAAACAGAAGCAAACTCCCCGAAGGGTGTTCCACTAAGGACCTCATGGATGATAACAGATAGAGGATGGTGGCCGAAGGTTCCGTCATCTCGACATTGGGAGGAGGTATGACAATGTCCTTTCTTTCTATTAAAGCAGAAGGCACAAGTAGATGGGTACATAGTTCAATACTAGCGACCTCTATTTTGTGAACAAATTCAAGGGTGTCATGAAATTCATTGAGATGGGGATAGAGGTGAGAATTGTGGCCAAAAATATCACATAAAGCATAAGGGTGGTTTGTGCACAACTTTTTTAGTTTCTTAGCTGAAGTTGGTAAGGCAACATGGACCTCTGGGATATCAGATTCAAGAAATGACTCATTGACCATAGGTTTGAGACGAGCAAGTTCAGAAAAATTATGGGTAGCATGCCCAACAACATCCCACAAAGTGCATAGAGGTGACTTATTTCGAGGCTTAGGGGTAGTAGGAGTTGTTTGGGAAGCCTTATCGTTAGGTTCCTTATTTCTAGCTTTGCCCCCATGACTAGATGCTTTCGCAACAAGAGTATATTCCTGTTGAGGTGGTTGAGGCACTGAAGCAAAGGTAGGATTCATGGAGACCGGTTGGACCGGGGTCAAAGCAGTATAAGGTTTGAGTTGGCCAGACAGGGTTTCAACTTAGGGATCAATGTACCAGACTAGGATTCCAAGGGACAAATTGGGAAGGCTCAACGTAGCCATAATAGGTATCGAACACTCCAAAGGGGGAGGAAGAAATGGTATCTGACTGAAGGGGTAATGGCCTAGCGGAATGGCTCCCAACCGGTTAAGGCTAGGAGGAACTATTCCTGGTTGAAAAGGAGTGGAAGAGACACCAACAGTAGAGGGAGGTCCTTGAAAGGAAGGTTGTTCAAGCTCCGTCGAGTGACCACCAGTAGGTTGCGGAGGCTTAGGCTACTGGGTGGTTGAACTAGACTGCTTATGGTTAGTCCGAGATGATTGCATCATGCAAACATTTGACAATCTAGAATATGCGAAAAATGGGAGGGGGGACTAGAGAATGCACCAAGTAAGGTGGAATATTTATAGAATCCAAGTGAAACATTGGTAAGAGGTGTGATTGTTTGTTTATTAACCACTAAAGAGATGATAGACTCAGGAGAGAGTTGATACTTCAGTTCGTAATATGTCAATTGATCTATTGTGACGATCTTTCCATTGTGATGAAAGCACATATTACAGATGCAAAAATAGACATTGCATAGGTATAGCCATGACCCAACATGATATTTTAATCCAAGGGGACATCAATGAATTCAATGTCAATGCAAATAGTCTTGCCCACAAGAGTAACATGACAATTGTGGAACATGCCAAGGGGCTGAGAAGAGTGACCGTCCCAAGCATGCAAATTGATGGTGGATGGGAATAACTTACGTGATCCAAGTTTCTTCCAAATGGAGGTGGACAGTATGTAGGTGGATGCCCCCTCATTAATGATATAGCACGAAACATGGGCATTCTGAATATTTACATGTATTTTGATGTCGTCGGATTAAGGTAAGGTGGGATGTTCTGACTTGTTAACGTCAAAGATGATTAAATGATCATCTGAAGGATCCACAACACCCAGATCATATAATAGAGCTTTACATTGTGAAGGGCATGACTGGAGGACTTCCAACGTTGACATAGCAGCAAGAGATTGTGCTAAGTCATCTGTTATGATGTAGTTATGGGCGGCTTTAGCGGAAGTGGTAGTTCGGTGTAATGGCCCTTTGGGGATCTTCGGGAGGACCTCTACACGTGGTTGGGGGATCTATAAAGGGGCATCAGGTGTCGAGTTGGACTCTGTGGAAACTTTGGTTTGAGACTCAGTTGTAGAGGAAGCAGGTGGCTTGCCATATTTTTGTGATCGAGTTTTAAGGTTGACATCATCAGTATTAACCACTTCATAATTCATCATGAGAATATGGTAATCAGAGGTACCAAATTGAGAGGTTTGAGGGGTGGCCTGACCTTGAGGGGGTTTCGCAACCATATATCCTTGCTGAGGGAAGGGATCAGTAAAAATAGTCAGTTGAACAGACACATTATTTAGAGGAGCCGAAACCAAGGCATTTTTTCCTCTAGATGGTGCTTGTGCTTCCCACAACTAACGCATTTGGGGTAAAAGGGGACAATGATGAGTATAATGGCCATGCACACCACAACAAGAACAAGGCTTTTTCATATGAAGAGGCCTGTCTTGCTCGAGTTGATTTCCCTAATTTTGGTTGTTAGTGTTTCGCGGATTAGGTTGGCGCCCTTAATTACCTTGCATGGGTTGGTTTTGGTTGCCATTCCTCTTTTTCTTAGATTTTGGAGGATCGGTCATGCTCTGCTACACATACACCTAACTCAGAGGGGGAGGTGGATGTTGTGGCGGAGGTTGAGAAGGGATAGGATGCTAGGGTGCTAATGCCGGAGGGGCTGGAGCACCAGGCTCTTGATACACATGAAAATGAGGTTGAGCAACAATGGGTTAAATAGGTTGAGAAACTGCAGGCCTTGGCATCGAATGATGCAATTGTGGCAAATGTGTTTTGTCCTAGATACATGTTTTCGGGAGGGGGATAAGTGCTAGAGGAGTTGGATCCTCCCTAAGGGAAACCATAACCGATGGTAGGATGATTATACGGATTTGAAAGAGCTCCAATGATATCATCGGCGGCGTTAGATTCCCCCGGTGTGTTGCCACCACCAGGTCTAGGAAGAGCTGGTAAGATGGTATAAACATAACCAGACTAGGCATAGATGAGGTCATATTTCAAGGAAATTTTGAGTGCTTCTTCCTCTTTATGAGGAAAGTGAGATGCGACATATTTACCAATATAGGGAAAAAGTGTCCTAAGAAACCAATCCATATAGACACATTCGTCGAATGTGGGAGCTCTACATAAGCTCCTCCTTCTACGCCATTCTTGGATATGGTCGGAAAGGTGGGTGGCAGAATTTTGACGGAATGCAGTCAAAAATTTAGTATCGGTATCATAGAAGAGAGGTTACTAACTAGAAGTAGGATAGGAACGCATTCAAAAGAGTCACAAAAGTGGAATGAGAGGCAGATACCTGGTCGACATACCACTTGGCAGTGTTGCTTGTGAGCGTATGCTAGAATAACCAAAGATGGATAGAGTCGTCAATGATAGAATTAGATGAACACCACATGTGGAAGGAGTGAACGTGATTATTAGGGTCCTCTCCAGCATTTTCCTCGAACTTAGGGATGTCATAAGGAAGCTTAGTTGGAATAACAAGCCAACCTAGAGTATGGTGTATAGGGTCATTGATTAACTGGCTAAAATCGGGGAGGCTCAAACCTTCGATAAAAGGTAGCAAGGGAGTAGTCGGGATGGTTCTAGTATTGGTTCCACTACTAGTGGCTCCAAATTTAGGTCTGGGGCTACCAAAAAAATTAGGACAAGTACCTACATTGGCACCTGAAATGGTGGGAGAATGAGGTAGAGGGGAACTAGGTTTAGAATTAGAGTGAGGGCCCGATGGACCAAAATCAAAAGTGGTATAGGGACTCGACAGAGGACTCACTTAGCGGCGATGAGGTGGAGGAAGTATTCCTAATAGAAATAGAGGATGAATGCCTAGTAGTCTCCAAGATAAACACCTTGGGGGCGCAATGTTTGCAAGGCATAGATACCCAAATAAGATGGAAGAGAAATAAACAAAGGCACAAAGGGGAAATTAAATTAATTACAATGTTTATATCTTGGCTTGGAGATGTAAACCAAGCCCTATTTGCTTTAGGTGTGCATTTGTGTGATATGTGTATGAATTTTAACTAAGCCCAGATAGTTGTGTATAAATAAAAGGAAAAATTGATGTATAACTGTAAATAAAACTGAAAGCGACAGTGAAATAAACAGCTAAATATGCATAAATTATAACCCAAAAATATGGGCACCCAAGAAACTGTTATAAAGGCGGGAGAAATTGATTCAAAACACACTAAAAGTAAAAAATATCTAAGGTCCAAGGGACAAGGATCTAATGACTCAGATCTACTAAAAAGAGGTGCAGAAAACAACAAGAAACTAGAGGGAAAGTTGCTGCAAAAAGGGAGGCGACAAGTTAAAACCATAAGGGAAACAAGAGGGACCCTAAGGGAGAAGCTAAACAATACTCAAGAGGGAGCTTTGGATGACATAATAACCAATCTAAATGGATCTAAAAGAATGAGGGATCAGACCCTGAAAAATGGCTGAAAGTTCTACAAAATCTTAGACTACCTACTCAGCTAAAGCCTTCCTAAAAAGGTGGATGCATATTGAAGACATAAGAGGCTCGTTTCCACTTCAAAAATAAAAAATGAGAATCGCTAGGGCTAATATGGGTGGAGACAGAGGTAAATCAACCCTGAACAATAATTACGGTAAACCACAAAAATTTCAGAAGAAACTGCAGCTCGCAAGTATTGACCTCATGACTGGTGAAATCGCATTTTTTGGCCCAAAAATTACTATCTGAGCCCTCAACTCGTAGGTTTTGGGCTGAAAAGTGAAAGCTGAACTTCTGGGAGTCTCAGCGGCAGGTTGTGGAAAAATTTTGTCGTTTGTTTCACGACTGATACCTATTACCTGCGGAAAATACCCAGAAACATGCGAAAGTTAGATTTTTTACTGTTTTAGAGAATAAAAGGTAAAAAAAAACATTAAGAAGCTAAAAAAGAGCTGAATAAAAAACCCTAGGTACTGAAGCAGATGGCCATGTAGGAAAATATGAATAAAAACCTATGGAATCACCAATTGTTAGTATGAAATATTAATGCAAGTGTACGAAAAGAGATCACTTTTGTTGCACATGATAAACAACCCTAACAACAAATATGGCTATCAAAATTCTTAGATCTACAATAAACAGTCGAAAAAAATGAAAAATAAACCCTGATCTATGCAAATAAAGCAACTAAACAACAAAATGAAATAAGAGTTTCTCCAAAATATCCAATGGATAAGATAGGAATTATAAATAATTTGTTGTATTATGGAACACCTGGGAAGAGAACTGATATAGTCCCCCTCAATGGGATGGGTTCTTGGTTGTCCTCAAATGCTTCAACTTCAGATAATGGTGTAGAATACCCAAGATGTGTAGAAATCAAAGGGAGCTCAATAAGAAAAAGGAAAATAAAAGTGAATCAACAATAGACAATGATAAGAGGATCAAAGTCTGAACAAGATAAAAGGATCAAAGGTAGGGAATGAATGGAAAACCCTCCTATTTATAACAAAATATTGAGTTATCCTTGATAATGGTGCATAATAAAATACTATTAACCAAGATCTAGATCTAACTTCTTGTAATATTTTATTATATTTTTTGGAGGGGAAAATGAATTTAAATTGGTTAAATCCATTTATTTAGAAACAATAAACAAATAAGATATTTATTTATTATTTCAAGGATGGGATCAATGAATAATTAAATAAATAATGATTTATTTTATTATTCCTAAATGATTTAGTTAAATTTAACAAGGAATATTAATTAAATAAATATTTAATTAATTATTCCTAGAGAATGATAAGATAAATAATGATTTATCTAATTATTTCTCATTAATTTGTTTAAATATGACCAAGAATATAACTAAACACAGGTTTGATTAATTATTCGTAGAGGAAAATGAAATAAATACGGATTTATTTAATTATTCCTTATGATGTTTTCTATTTGGACCAAAAATAACTTAATAAACTATGGTTTATTAAATTATTTCTTAGTAAAAGAAATTTTTCTATGATAAAATTGGTCTTACATGGTGTATTTCCATCCATCTAATTATACATAGTTAGATGACCAAAAATTGGTGTAACATTTACGTATCAGTTCTTCCTTTGGGTCCATAAATATTGTGATGTCCATAAATAGAACATGTTTGTTGGTCCATTTTGTGCCTTCTGTTGGAAGTCCTGAGACTTCGGCTATGAATGCTTCAAATTTTGTTATACTTCTTACTTTTACAGTTGTGCGCCCATTCTGCAAATTTTGCAGAATTTCAAGCACTATTTCGCTATGGAATCCTTGTAATTTGACGAGGTATTGAAGCCAACCGACTCGCTCAAGAATTTCATGAGACTGCTTTATTAATCGTAATATTGTAGGTTCACTACAGACATAATTTCCTCCCATAGTTGTTGTGCTATTGTAGCCTAATTCGCACCTTTGCATGAAATTTCTCACAGTTAGACATTTTGGAACAACAACAAATGCTACATATAAAGCTTTTGAACTCGGAAATGTTATTTTTATATAAAGGAAGTAATAATAATATTTTTCGAATCAAAAAATTTTGGTGGAGTTCAGTAATTATTTTGCATGTTTTTACATAATTTATACCTTCCCCTTTCCAATTAGAAAAGGGAGTCCACGTCCGCAGAGCACGAGAAAAGAGAAAAGGACGAAGTGGCTTCATAAATGCAGTAGGAAAATAGTCAGAGTAGTAGAAATACAGTAGGAAAGAGTCAGAGAAGTGCTACCTATAAATCATAGAAATGGTTTATAAAATGACCAAAAAAGCAATAAAGAAGAGAAATGATCATTATGGGAAATAATTTTCCTCTGGTGAAAAGGTATGACAAAGTTGACAAGGTGATTAATGATAAGGACTAATGGTATCAATTGATCAGAAAATATTAATGTAATTCACATAAAAATATAGTTTACCATGCATATCAGTTAATATAAATATAAAAGTTGCTCAAATGGTAAATTCGTCATTGGAAATGAGTCAATAGGAAATGGTAGGATATATAATAATTGGCAATGTAAAGTAGAACTTCAATACCACAAGCATGACCACTACTGCCAACAGGCATCTATAGCCTTGACAGGGTTGCTTTTTAATCCAAAAATGAGCCAGGATCCTCCATTTAGGATTTAGATGGTTTTTTTATTTCTACAAAGGGATCACTATGATGGCTTGGTAACCAGATAATCATAGTGCGATTCACCAGGGCATAACAAAATGATCAGGTCTGCTAATGATGAGACCTCCCATCCTTTCGAAAGTTGGACTGTTTGGAAGGCCATTACCCTGGTTTGGTGTCGATTATGGGAATGTCACTTGTTAATTTCCTTATGGTCATGGTAGGATGGCTCGTGACGAGACCCCCTATCCCTTTTGAGAAAGCTTATATTATATTTTTCAAATTCATATTATAAGTGGAGGGAGGCTCATTAACTCCTTAATATTTAGGGATGGTGTGAGAAGTAAAATAATGCCAATAAAAGTTATGCTTGTATTCCTATATGATCATATCAAATGGAATTATCAATTGAAAGTGTGAAAGATAAACCAACATGGTATTGAGATAGTGAATCCTTTTATGATATATCCAAAGAGGAGATATCCAGCAAGTCATTAAATAGATGAACCATGTCAATTTTAGAATAAAGATAATCATCAAAGGTTTAAAAGTCATAATGTTGTTACTATAAGTGATTTTTCTTTAAATTTGGTGTAAATTTCTAGCCAAAATGATGATTTACATAGCAAATCATGTGAGAGAAAAGATGGTTGTTCAATTTAGGATTGAACAACAGTTGTGTAATATTACCAGTTTTCCACAAGATAATTGGAATATTAGAGTTCTTAATTTTATATTTAATTAAGTAAATAAGAGGGTGGAGGGACCCACAAACCCCATAGATGAATAAAATCCACTTTTGATGTGTCTATGTGGATATTTTAGATCTATATCTGCATTATGGAGTAGTGGAGCAACTTCTTAAAAGAAGGAAGAGTGGAGATCATGCCACATTAATGATAGATCATAGAGATCATGGAGGAAGTCAAATGAGATCATGGTGCATTCAAAGTAAGATCATAGAGCACTAATTATGACAAAGTGGAGGAAGTAGTGCATCTAATGCACACATGATGGAGAGAGTGGGAATTAAATGCATAGATGGTGGAGAACATGGAGAGACATCACAGTCTTCATGGAGGCTAGTGGCCACATGTGCAATGAAGTTATGAGGTGGGCCAGGGCTATGGAAGTATAACAAATAATATAAGGGAGATAAAGGCATCAATAGAAGGAATGATTTTTATTATTATTTCTAATCTATTTAGATCTATATTTGTCATTTGACATTTTTATGCACACTTATGTTGTCTAGCTAAGTATGCAGTTTTGTTTAGCACACGGGTGTTTCCAAGCAGAAATACCACCCTTACCCATGGGGGAATTCGAGTACCTACTCTGGGAAGGTTATTTTGAGCTTCCATACATCATTAGGCATTGGTTCCATGTTCAGCCACTCTCATATGCACATTTAGTCTCAATAATAATGCATTCTTGCTTGTGGGTTTGAGAGGTGGAGGTTGTTTCGAGCATTTCAGCTAGGAAACCAGTGGAGGATTCATCCTTTTAACTTGTGCTTCAGGTTCAACCTTTCAAGAGTAGCATATATATATCTAGTATTCAGGCCATGATATTTTACCTCCATGAAGCAACAGTCCCCTCAGGGATTGCTCAGTCCAATCCTGTAGATCTGAAGGAGGAAGGAAGTTTCCAGTATTTCAGCTAGAAATCCTATGAGGGACCCACTCCTCAATTTTCATTCATTGTTTCCACCATTTTTGAGCTGATTTGCAATATTTAGGAGTAGGCTAGAGAGCCTCCCTCCTTGACAGCACATTTTGTTTCAAGCAATTGTGTAGCAAAAACTGCATTCGTTGGAGAAGGTTGGAGGAGCTAGATCTTGAGCTTCTAGCTTAAGGATCTATTGAAGGGATAAACCATTCTTGCATTGAGCTAATTGTATAACATTGAAGCCATCTATTATTTAGTTCATGCAATAGATCTACATACCCAACAGTTTATATGTGCAAGCCCTAAGAGGGCGATTTTCCTATATTGCTAGATCTAGAAATCCCTTTCTGGGTTATCTTGGGTATTCATCATAGAGCCCAGATCCAAAGTTTTAGTAGCATCGAAGCTCTAGAACTGCCATATATATATATATATATATATATATATATAATTTTATATTTTTTCGGTAGTTGTAGTCCTAACATTTGCAGTAGGGACAACACAATATTCCTTCCAACATTCCAATAGTTATGAAAACCCTCCTATGGGAGCATTTTAGGGTCATTCTAGGGCATCTCTTTGGCTTGAGTGTCTCATATTTTGAGAATTTTTCTACTGGTTTATCCACCTCCTATTAATAAAATGGCTCAGCTATTATGTACATTTGTATGGTGTCTTTATATTATTTTCTTACATCGCTGCAGTTCTTATATTATGTTTTTGTATTAATCCATTCTCCCCTTTTGGGATATTGTAGTGGTATCAGAGCATGATCTTTGGCTCAGCTTGAGGGCACTTCATCTTCTGCATCAAAAGAAGAAGTAGATAGTAGAGATCTACCATGAAGGAGGATTGCAGTTTTTCCACTCTTCTCTTTAGATCCATGCAAGATCTCTCCAAGGAGGTCAATCAAATGAAGAGGGAAAGGCAAAGGAAGGATCCGAGATGTTTTGATGAGGAAGGTACGAGCACTTCCTATCAGCATGAGAAGCAACTGGAGAAGCAAAGAGCTTCACATCATTCTACTAGATTTACTTTCTTTGATAGGAGAGGGGAATGGTGTGAATATGAAGGATACTTGGGGCATGAGACCCTAAGTAAATATCTACCCGAGTACAAAGCATGGCCTAGAGATCTCAAGGAGAATATAACTCTCCAATAGTTTTTGCAACTCAAAGAGGAGAGGAGATCTCGTAGTAGCAATAGAAGAAAGAGGCATAGATTCTTCTTGCCTACATTTGATGGATCTTCCACAAGCACATTAAGGGATTGGAGGGAAGAGCTAGTTGCATTCTTTCTGAAATATCTTGTAGTGGAAAGAGAGGTTGTGCATATTGCAACACTACACCTAGAAGGTGAAGCAGGAGATTGGTGGTTCAGTCATTTGTCACATATGAAAGTGTTTTCTTATGCAGATTTTATTCAAAGACTAAAGAAGAAGTTTGGTAGGAAGAAACCAGAGACATATCACATAGGGACATCTCCCATCATTGAGGAGATAGTGCATTAAGAGCCAAAGGAAGATGTCCTCATTATCACTCAAGAGGAAGAGCCTCTACCACCACCACCAGCTACAGATATACTTACATCAGGAAGAGGATAACATGCATCTTTGCAAGGTGGTCTTAAGCTCTTGAAATTTGGATCCCCATGCATAATTCATGAGATTCATGAGGAGGAGGAAGATACTGGCATTGGTACAATTGAAGAGATGAAGCCATCATCATTACCAATAGTTGGAGAGACCATTGCACCGGTTGGAGGAACTCTTGTAGATGTGCAAGATTTTCCCGAGATTCAACTTATCCAAGGTTTGCATATGATTTCATCTCATATTATTTCAGTACCTCATATTGAGATATGTGAGACCATGCCATCTAGGCAAGTGCATAACCAAGGATTAGAGCACCTTGCTGATTTGGAGCAGAAAATTATCACTGCATAGAGGACCCTTGATTTGATCAAGGAGAAGATGTATTACTTTCCTAGTTTTTCATGGTTGAGCTACACCCAACACTTTGTGTTGAAGTATGGAGTCATGGAAGATGACTGGAGCACAATCCTATTCAGTACAATTCCAGAATATGAGTTTAGCTTTGTATGTGGCCATGATATAGCACATGTATCAAAATGTAGACCTACAACGTTGTCACTTAGAAGCAGTGATGAGATAAGGGCCCCATTATTCTTGGAGCATTATGAAGGTAGCTTCACTCATGAAGCTTTAGAGGGAAATATGATAGAGGGTAGACATCTTGTGATGGAGAGTACTTTCCATTTTCAAGATGAAGTTTTCTTGATGAGCTCCTCACAACTCAAAGAGGAGACTCTACCTATAACATGTATGGAGCCTTATGGGTTCCAATGGGCCATTGATGAGAGGATCTCATGGAGAGACCTCAATGGAGGTGCACTTCAACATCTCATGGAGTGCACAGATATTTAGATGGAGGATTTTGGTATTATATATTGGGAGGATACCAATATTGAGCTTGGCATGATTCATCATCCACATTGGGATGAATGGATCTGGGTGAGGAGCAGGAGGTTGCCTACCTTCCTGCAGATCTATGATATTGGGTAGCAACAAGCATGATTGTGCTGGTTTCTTTTGGGTGAGTATGGGTTTTACTAAACATCTCACATTTGCAGGATCCATGCCATGTATATCACTGATGACATGTAGTAGCAGGAGGCATGGTTGCACTGGTTATTAATAGAGAGTTTGGACACCTCATGATGTATCTTATGTCCATGTATTTGCTTTTGTTTGGGATATGTATCATGTCTTTACATGTACTTTTGTTTGGGATGTATCTCATGTTCATGTATGTACTTGGGTTTGGGATATGGCATAACTATCACATGATATGGTAGCAGGAAGATTATTTGTATTGTGTTGATGATACAGTACACATGTCCATCAATATGTTTTTGCACCATGACTTGCATCATGATGATGTAAGGAGGCAGCAAGAATCATTGTTTCTTTGGCTACTCTTGGGAGAGTATGGGTTGATTTCTCCCCATACATTGCTTGATATTGATGGAGGATGGCAAGAGGAGGCCTTAATGAATTGGCTTCTGTTGGGGGATTATGGTCATTGTACTTGGTATAATGATGATGTGACAGGGCAACAAGAGGCATTGCTGCAGTGGCTTATCCTGAGAGACTATGGCCACTAAATTTGGTACACTGATGATGTGGTGTAGCAGAAAGAGGAATTGTTGTGCTGGCTTCTTTTGAGAGAGTATGGATCTCATATTTATATTGATGTTGATTTGGAATGGAAACAAGAGGCATTTTTGCAGTGGCTTCTATTGATAAAGTATGGCTCGCTTGCTTGTTTTCATGATGATCTAGCATGGCAGTAGAAGGATTTACTGCGGTGGTTGTTATTGGGAGAATATAGTTTGGCATTGTTCATGTTCATATAAATGTCTCTACTTCTTATCTTGCATTATTTTGATGTGATGTTTGGATCCTACAATGCCAACATGGCTAATGATGAGAGCATTGATAGATGCAATCTACTCTATGTGACATGGGTTGGAGGGATAGTTCATGAGTTGGGACTTTCCACTTTGGGAAGAAACCACTTCATTTCATGTATCTCATGTATAGAGGAGATATTTGGAAATAATATGGTTTCCACTTGGAGATTCATTAATGAGGAGAGGCATCTAAATTTTTAGTTGGAGGCCATTCTAGACATTCTAGAGAGGCACCTTTCGATCTGGGCATGCATCACACATTGTGGCAGATGGGGAGGCCTTCCATATGAGGATGCCATTTGGAGGGAGGAGGTTTTTTTTAGCATCCAATTTTTCAATTTCTTAAGGACAAGCAACATTTTGATGGGGAGGACTATAATATTCCCAATTTTCCACAAGATAATTGGAATATTAGAGTTCTTAATGTTCATATTTAATTAAGTAAATAAGAGGGTGGAGGGACCCAAAAACCCCATAGATGAATAAAATCCACTTTTTATGTGTGTATGTGGATATTTCATATCTATATCTGCATTACGAAGTAGTGGAGTAGCTTCTTAAATGAAGGAAGAGTGGAGATTATGCCATATTAATGATAGATCATGGAGATCATGGAGGAAGTCAACTGAGATCATGGTGAATTAAAAGTAAGATCATAGAGAACTAATGCTGACATAGTGGAGGAAGTAGTGCATCTAATGCACACATTATAGAGAGAGTGGGAATTAAATGCAGAGATGGTGGAGAACATGGAGAGACAGCATAGTCTTCATGGAGGCTAGTGGCGACAGGTGCATCAAAGTTATGAGGTGGGCCAAGGATATGGAAGGCTCACAAAGAATATAAGGGATATGAAGGCAACAAGAGAAGGTATAATTTGTATTATTATTTCTGATATGTTTAGATCTAGATTTGTCATTTGAAATTTCTATCCATGCTTATGTTGTTTAGCTAAGTCTGCAGTGTTATTTAGCACACAGGTGTTTCCAAGTGGAAATCCTACCCTTACCCATGGGGGACTTCGAGTGCCTACTTTTGGAAGGTTATTCTAAGCTTCCATACATTATTAGGCATTGGTGCCACATTCAGCCATTCTTATATGCACATTCAGTCTCAAGAATAACACATTCCTGCTTGAGGGTTTGAGTGGTGGAGGTTGTTTCTAGCATTTCAGCTAGGAAACCAGTGGAGGATTCATCCTTTCACCTTGTGCTTTATGTTCAACATTTCATGAGAAGAAAATATATATCCGACATTTAGGACATCATATTTTACCTCCATGCAACAGCATCCCCCTTAAGGATTGCGTAGTCCAGTCCTGTAGATCCGAAGGAGGAAGGATGTTTCCAATATTTCACCTGGAAATCCTGTGAGGGACTATCTCCTCACTTTTCATTCACTATTTCCACCATTGTTGAGCTGATTTTCAATATTTAGTAGCAGTCTAGAGAGCCTCCATCCTTGACAGCGCAATTTTTTTCAAGAAATTGTGTAGCAACAACTGCATTCAGTGGAGAAGGTTGGAGGAGCTAGATCTTGAGTTTCTAGCTTAAGGATCTAGTGAAGGGATCAACCCTTCTTGCATTGATCTGATTGTATAACATTGCATCCATCTATTATTCAGTTCATGCAGCAAATATGAATACCCAACAGTTTATATGTGCAAGCCCTAAGAGGGTGATTTTCCTAGATTTCTAGATCTGGAAATCCCTTTCTAGGTTATCTTAGGTATTCATCATAGAGCCCAGATCTAAAGTTTCGGCATCATCGGAGCTCCAGAACTGACATATATACACTTTTATATTTTTCTGGTAGTTTCAGTCCCGACATTTATAGTAGGGACAACACAGTATTCCTTCAAGTAGTCCAACAGTTACGCAGTCCCTCTTATGGGAGCATTTTAGGGTCATTCTAGGTCATCTGTTTGGCTTGAGTGTCTCATATTTTGAGCACTGTTGTACTGGTTTATCCACCTCCTATTAATAAAATGGATCATCTATTATGTACATTTGTATGGTGTCTTCAGATTATTTTTTTACATTGTTGCAGTTCTTATATTGTGTTTTTGTATTACTGCATTCTCCCCTTTTGGGATATTACAAGTTGTGTGGATGTTGTAACAACAGTTGTTCATTTAACCAACCAAAAGTTGTTCATTTTACTGAACAACAGTTGGTAATTTGGAAGGGAACAATAGTTTTCCAAAGAACTGAACAAAAACTACTAAAATAAATGACGTGAAACAATGATAAAGGAATAGTGGTTACTTCGATTGTGAGAAACTATATAGAAATGTTTATTCTAAAAAAAAACACACATAAATGGAAAATTATAAACAAGATATATAAAGAAATATATACACTATTTACAGCTGGAGAGAAACAATTTTCATGAAAGTAAAGCTATAGGGTCATCACTCTCCGCAGTTAAAATTTGCGTAGTGGGATCATTACGTACTTGTTGGGAAAAAGACTCTTTGTTGAGTGGCTTATGATAAAGACGTAACCGATGTCCATTCACATGGAAAGAAGAGCCAGACCCATCAATGGTAGTCTGCAGTAATAGTGCCATTGATGTGCACTTATTGAATTTCATAGGGGCCAAGCCATCTTGTCTGCAATTTACCTAGAAAGTCTTGAAACCTAGAATCATAGAGGAGCGCCTAGTCTCCTTCCTAGAACGTCTTCTTTTTTATGATACTGTCGTGCCACTTAGCTCGTTCCTACTGAATAATTGTTGTGTGTTGTAGGGAAAGTAACCATGCTTCATCCAGTTCATTTATTTGTTGAATTCGTTTAGTTTGGGCTTCCGTTAGGTCTAGTCCCACTTCCTGGGCTATTGTGAGAGTCTTTATTTTAAATTCGATAGGAAAAATAGGAATAACTAGTAGTACTTCGCCAATTTGTGCTATAGGCCCACAAGTCCTTTGGAAGTTTAGCAGCCCAGTCTTGCCGATGTGTTGAAATTTTTTTGGTCAAGATCACCTCAATGACATTTTTGGTTCTCTCAACCTTCCTGTTCACCTGCGGGTGATATGGAGAAGTGACTTTATGTGTGATATGGTGGTTCTGAAGAGTGGATGTAATATTATGTACTACAAACTATGGCCCCCCATATGTTATGACTTCCCTGGGTAAACCATACTGCACAAATAGCTCAAAAATGAAATTAATTACAGTTTCTTCAGTAGCTCTTGGAAATGTTATTGTTTCTACCCACTTTGTTACATATTCTGGAGCAACCAGTATGTAGGAATTTTGGTTTGATGGCAGATTGAATGGGCCAAAAAAATCCAACACCCACTATTCAAAAGGTTCTATTACCAATTGTGGCTATAATGGAATTTTTTTAGATTGAGCAGGATGAACCATCCTCTGGAAGCTATCACAAGCTTGGACATAATTCTTAGCGTCTTTAAAGATAATGGGCCAGTAATAGCCCATCTGTAGTATTTTATGTCCAATCCTGTGATTTGTGAAGTGTGTTCCACAAGTTTTTTCATGTCAAGCCTTCAAGATGTCGTAAATCGCATCTTCACGGATGCACCTACGTATTTGCATATCAGACCTTGTGTGGAGAAGGTATCCACCAATCCAAGAAAATTGGGCATTGCGTTGGACAATCAAATTCCTCTCTTTAGCTGTCAGATGCTAAGCTTGGTAGTTTTCCTATCACCAAATAGTTTGCTACATCTGCATACCATGGTGCCTTAACCACTACGGAAAAAAAAATGTTCTTCTCGAAACTGGTATTCTATGGCTTGCGGATCGTTTGTTTTTGAAACATGAAACAGAAAATCTGCAACTAGGTTTTCCTTCCCTAAACTACCTTTAATGGTAATATCGAACTCCTGCAAAATTAACAACCAATGGGTCACCCACCCATTAGTAATCAATTTATTAGCTAAGTATCTAGTGGCGGAATGATCAGTATACAAAAAAAAATGGTAGCCTGTTATATAATGTCTAAATTTATTTATGACATAAATGACAACTAAAAATTCATTTTTTTTTTTTTTTATAATAGAGTTCAGCAGAAGTGATATTTTTGCTGATATAATAAATAGCATAGGGATTTTTCTCTTATTTCTCCCAATTGGGACCACGCAATATTGGATCGGTCGAAACTAATTTCTTCAAATTTGTAAAAGCAATGTCACATTTATCTGACCATTTAAATTCAACATTTCCTGTTAAAGCATACAAAGTTGCAACAATTCATGAAAATTTATTTATAAATCTACGATAGTATCCTGCATATCCAAGGAAGCTACGTACCTTAGTTTGAGTGCAGGGTGTAGGTAGTAGGAGAATTACCTCTATTTTTGTTGGGTCTACCTATATTCTAGCCGCAGAGATGTAGTTTCCTAGGATTACACATTATTTCATCATCATGTGACATTTCTCATTACTTAAACATGACCTGGTAGCGATGCATCATTCCAGGAATTTATATAAATTTTGTAGCGCTTGGTCAAAATCATTCTTATACAAGGTGAAGTCATCCATGTAAACTTCAAGTCCCTAATTTATTAGATCAGAGAAAATACTTAGTTTGGCCCTCTGAAATGTAGTTGGGGCATTGCATAAACCAAAAGGTAACACTCTATAGTAAAATGTACCTCATGGGTAGGTAAAGGTAGTTTTGTCTTGGTCTTTAGGGGAAATTTGGATCTAGTTGTAGCCATTGAAGCCATCAAGAAAGGAAAACAATCGTTTTTCTGCCAAAGTATCAAGAACTTGATCAATAAATGGAAGAGGGAAGTGTTCTTTTTGCGTGGCCTTGTTCAATTCCATGTTGTCCACATAGATTTTCCACTTCCTATTCTTTTTGGGAACAACTACCAGTGGATAGACCCAATTACTATCTGAAATAGGATAAATAGAATTCACATCCAACAAATTCTTCAATTCTTCCTTTATGATATCCTTGAGATGCGGATTTAATCTCTGTTGAGGTTGCCATATAGGATGGGCATCCTTTTCAGTGTAGATGTGGTGTGTACATAATTGAGGGTATATGCCCTTCATGTTTGGATAGTCCTAGGAAAAATCCCCTTTATATTTTTGTAGAAACTAGATAATATTTTGCTATTGGTCATTGTCCAGATTATCATTAATGTTCAAAATCTTTCTTGTTTCAATCTCAACAGACCTGCTATTATAAACATCAATTGTTGGTATATACTTATCATTGGCATCTTTTGAAGGGTATTCCTCGGCTTCATTTTCAATAATCGCTTTCAAAATTTGACATTTCACATTATTGATAGTAGTTGATTGATTAATAAAATTATTCATTACATCATCTTCAGTCTAATTCTTGAACTCAAGTTCTTCTGCTACTGTAAGAGGTGAACAAATTTTTTCTTCCAGGTATGTGGGTGGATGTTTATGAGTTTGCAGAAGGGGTAGACTTGGATTAGGAGGGGGATATAAAACAAGGCTTTTCAAAGCATTTACTTTTGTAATGGTCATGCTACCAACATGATAGCCTATATAAGCATCAACTGTTGCTAGCCAAGGTCAACCCAGAATTAAAGGGTGTCCATCTAATCAACTTCTCGGGTTGATAACTAGAAAACCCACTCAGTATTCCCATCAGTAAATAGAAACAATAATGTCCTATAAAGTCCCCTCAAGTTTAACGACCGAACGATCAACAAGTTCTAGCAAGGTAGAAGTTGGTTCCAAAGCTATGATACCAAGTGCCTCACAGGTTTCAGCTGTTAAAATGTTAATAGTTGCACCTAAGTCGACTAGTGTGTTCGGAAAAGAGCGAACATATATTTGAACTGTAACTATGGGATTCCCTCGATCTTCATATTTTACTAGTGTTTCCCTACCTAAAATTAGATCATATAAAGTCCCTATGACATGGAAGGTTGTTGAAACTTTTGGTTTCCTCGTAGGATTTTTCACACATAATTCTTTAATCGTTTTAGCATAAATAGGAATATCTTGGATAGCCAGGAGGAGAGAAATTTTAATAAATAAATTTTTGAGTTCCCGTAAGAGATCAAAGTCTGGATAAACAATGGGTTTGGGTATTATTAATATTTCAAGGAACAGAGGAGAAGTAATTATAAGTTTTCAGGATCTCTCTGCTCGATTGTGTCTTCTCAATGTTTTATTTTTGTGTTAGTCACAGTCAAAGGTTTAGCTATGACTGGGGTTTCTGTCTCATCTTGTTGCTAGTTTTTATTTTCCTCATGGGTAATAATGCGTCCTGATCTCAACCTAAGTTCATTGCATTCCATTTGTTTTATTTCAGGATCTGAATTTTCAACAATATGTATCCGCCGAGTTGCTCTGTTATTGGGATTTGGGTTTGGTTGAGCTGGCAATTGGGGACACATAAGAGGCTGAGGATTTTACTGCAATGGTTATGGAGCTAGTAATGTCAGTTAAGGTTGAGGACCCATCCCCATAGGTGAATTAGTTATCCCCAGAGATCGCTGCTAATTTGAAGACCAGTTTTGATTTTGTGAAGTGGAGGCATTCCACTCGGATGGGTATGGATTGTTTTACTAGAAAGGAGTAGAAAAATGAGATTTTAGCTAACCAGTGCCTGGAAAAGGCTGGTTTTTCCAAGGTGACATAGGAAATTATTGGTACTGCCAAGTAGAGAAATGTGATTGTCCTTGCCACGTTGTTCCATAGTTCTATTATTAATTAAATGGTGGAGAATAAAAGAACAAAGATGGGTCTTGTGACATACCTATGGGTCGGTCTTGCCACTATCGACGTTGGTTCATTAAATATATTGGTTCTATCTCTTCTTACACCTATTTAAAAACTGATTTTAATCCTGTAAGTGATGGGCATTCCTTGGTGGCATGATCCTTAGTGCAGATAGTGTATGTCTGGACCATGCCCAATGGGCATTCCCTCTGACTGCACTTCTTTCGGCATCATGGGAAGAATATGGATAAATTTTTTTCTACTACGAATTGTTTATGTGTGGATTGCAGGATGTCCAACTGTGCTGTAATGGTGCCTAGGATATTGGTTTTGAAATCTTCTAAGGGATTTCCTATTTCTGTCTGAGTTATGTTGGCACTAGAAGCTTTATTATTTATTGTGATAGTATCTCGTCCAGTTGGCATGATGTGTGTACTGCCTCAAGAGCACCTGATACATAACTGAATAATTTCATCATAATTTTCCTGATAAATATGTCCTTTTCCAATTAAATTTAATGTTTTTATCCATCCATCCATCCTTCATCCATTTTATCATAGTTACTTTTAAAATATGTTTAGATAATGCAGCATAAGGAGACCTTTGTAAATTGTATTGAAATTTTTCAGCATGCTCTTCTACAGTTTCATTATATTTTGTGGTTGTTGTAGAGGTAAATCCCCTCTATAGACAGAGGCGATCCTTACTAGCCTAGATCGGGTCTAGCAATAATCGTATCATGCTAAGGTGCAACTTCCTAATTGCAATAAACCAAATGGTGAAGAAGGCTTACCTTGAATCCAACGTTGTTGTTCGTAGAGAAGATAGTGCTCCCGTTCCCTTGCTCCGGCAGATCACAATCCTCACGCTCGCTGTGATCGAACACCTGCACATGCAAGAAACACGACAAACAAAAGCGTAAAACCCAATATATGAAATTATGTATCATTCAGAGAAGACAAAACTCATGATCATAATGAACAATACGAGTGGAACCATAACCAAAGTCACTTATCATTAATTCACACAAAGGAAAATACAACCTGGCTCTGACGCTGAACCTTCCTTTGGTGGGTCGTCAGCAGAATACGTCTCGTTAAAGCTCATCAGGAATGGGACAAGCCTCTCTCTTCGATCGTCAATCTCCTTGCTATTGATTTGGCTCTATGAGGACTATCAAGGCTCTTGCAGCATTCTTTAGGCTATGAAGGATCTTGGAGATTAGCTTGCAAAGGAAAGTGGCAAGCTTATATAGATGGTGGAAGGGGAGTTGGGATCCCTAAAATCATGGGATTGGCCCTATCTTCAAGGAAGCTTCCATGAGAGGTGGAAAACCACTTCCTCTACATGGGGATCCGGAGCCAAACCTCCCAACTCAATTTAGAGACTAGTTCAAGAATTGGTTGGAGTCAATCTTCTGCCATTTATTTTTGAAAAACACTCCTTAATAAGCCTGGTGCGAGTACAACACTGAGACAGTGCACTAGCTGGCGCACCCTCTTTGGAGGATTTCCCCCATTGGCTCGGGTATAACACTGACTAGTCGCGCCAAGGCCAAAAGGCTATTTTTAGGGTTTTTCACAAGGAACTGTCTTCAGGGGAATGAATGTCCTTGTTCAGGGGGATGCCATGAAGGTGTTTTCAGGTCATGTCACTGCTCACAGGTCATGGAATAAGCCCTCCAACGTGCAGGACGGTGAAAAATTTCTGTGTAAATTCCGCCTAAAGCATGAGGCCTGAGAGAGAGAGAGGGGCGAAATTCTTTACGAGAACGTATCCAACTGAAAACACTGTTGCCGGAAAACCTGCGTAGAGAAGTACAACTGATATCTCAAATACATGATATATGTGGTATGGGTGCATCCATCCATAACAGAATATACGATAATCTAAATCCAAGGTATGGAAGCAGCCATCCAGTGAGGATCGACTAATAGACTTAGGTATGGTCATAGCCATCCAATGAATGAGTCATGCAACCAATCATAATAATCCACAAAATCGCAACCTAGATTCTAACAGACAGAATCCAGGGTCTTGTGCTCCATCTCGACCTAAACAAAGTACAAGTTCAAGCATGCGAATAAGTGAGCTAAAGTCAAACATGCAAGAACATCGCCTGATTACCAGCCAATGATGAAATCTATTAACAGACGTGAGAGGTACCACCAATAATGACAATGGCCCTCAAGGTACTATAGGTACAATATACGACATGTGAATCAGTGAGCTGGCGTCGAAAACCTGTAGAATCACTCGATCGGAGGCCAATGATGAAAATATCACGTCGAACGCGAAGAACCTACCATTGAGGCATGCAAGCTCCAAGGTACTAGAAGGGAGTCTCTAGATCAGCTTCCCGGATAATGAGCTGAAGTCAACAGGAAGTGATCTTGATCAAAGGTGGGCCATAGTGTTTCCCACATCGTCAACGCGAGATAGAGGAACATAATGTCTTTGTGAATCGGGATCAGATGAGAATCAGAGGAAGGTTGGAATTTTGCAAAGGTAAACTTCTCTTAAACATATGGCAGCACGACAGTGAGTTTGGCAGTATTACACATCAAAAGATCAGAGGTCATGATGATGAGGCAAAGAGCAGATGAGAGGTCAAAAGGGATTACCCAAACCCACGGAGGCTAACAGATAATGAGGTGAGATGTCCCCAACCCGACACGAATGCAGAAAAGTGCCATGTTCAAGAGTGACATACTGCCGACATGACGACGATACTGGTTCCATTTTCCCCACCATTTCTGGTGAGTACCCCAATCATTTTTGAAGACAAGCTTGAAGGGGATAGCATGTGCTTGTAATATAAGTCTGTCCTTCGGAAAAATCCATCCTAGTACATTTAACGAGCCCTAGGAAGGAGAAACTCAAATATCGTCATTACGACTGAATCCAATGTCATCAGGGTTTAACGAGTCTGACAGAGGAAGAACTCGACATCTTTTCATTCTTAGAGAGCTTGAAAAGAAAGCAGAAAAGTAAACTCCAACAGTCCCTTTTCGTAAATAGTTCCTCAAATCTGAAAAGGTAGAAAACTATGTCTGAGAAAACCTCCTAGTCGCAATAGGCTAGGGTATTCATTTTTCGTAAGTAATCTATCCCGGCCCAAAAAAGGGGTAAATGTACACTGGATAGATGTCGTTTCGTGGCCACTTTAACGAGATCAAAATGATAAGGGACTCAGAAATATTTTCATGTTTAGAGAGTAAAAAAAGAGCTGAAAGATGACTCTGAAATGACCTTTTTGTGTTTTTACCGAGTCTGAAAAAGTATAAAATACAACTCGTATCACTGTTCAAGTCACGTAAAAACCTGTCGCTGCAGATAAAGGCAAGTGTAAAATCCATTTTTCGACAAAATATGTTAAAATATTGAGAAAAATGACTTTTAAAACCTAATTTTGACTTCAAAAGTTATAAATATGCCACAAATGGTAAAAACTAATTTACTTTTACTTTTTACCTCATTTGGAGAGCAACAGTGGTCTTTTTGAGTGCGAACTTGCGGCGGTGATTGCGACTGATCCAGGACACCATTCAGATCCTCGTTTGTTCCAGGTAAGAGGCACTCCCTTAAGCTCTATTTTGATCCATTTTTTATGAGTTTCCATTGTGCATTTGACCTTTGGAGGAGACCTTTTGAAATTTTAGGGCTCCGCCCATTAGCGCAGATATCGGGCACGGACCCGCGCCAATGGAATTTTACTCACAAAGGGGTTGCGCCAATGGCGCAACGCGGTTTTCAGCTTTAAATTTCTAAAATGTGAGCCATTCATATGGATTTTTTAAGTGTAACAGAGATCTAACAAGGCATTTTGACCATGTTGGTGTAGGTATCCAGGCACAATGGTGATTGACTGGAAAGAGAGGGAACATGGGGAAGAGGATGAAATGGCTATGGAAAATGAAGCTTGCATGAATGCACTCCGAGATTGTGGTCGCAAGAAATTCTTCCTCACGCCATGTTTATGAGCTCAACCTGAGCTATTATAGTACTTGGTCAGCATATGGGATGAAAACGAAGAAGTGTTCAAACTTTGGGACCAAGTATTAGCTCTTGAGGTCTCTGATGTTTATTTTATAACCGGATTGTCGCGTAGAGGTCCAGTGCCGATCATAACGGGTAGCAGACCTTCCGGAGAGAAAATGGACATGGTAATGGAAAGAGTGTGCCCAAGGGCACGAATAGGATCGGGAAGTGGGAAGGTGGACATCCACACTATCTGCGACCTAGCACTCAGGGTAGTGCTTCATACCATTATGCGGGCTGCAGGATCGTAGGCCCCGCATGAGGCAACAAAGGCACAGCTCCTATTAGCCTCCGAGTGCATGAATCCTACACTGTTCAATTGGGCTACTGCAGTGACAACCAACATCAAAAGGAAAATAACAAAGTGCAAGCAAGCCAAACTAAAGTAGTTTGGATACGGTTCTATTCTGGTGTCGTTCATCCTGGAATGAATACCCATTTTTCAGGGCCAAGGGGTAATAGTTTCCGAGCTGATACCGAGGGAGCCAAGGATGGCTCGTTGGGTAGCACTTATGCCCAGGTCAGGAGGGGGTCAATAGATGTCTGGGAGACCTGAGTTCTTTGGGTGGTTACGGCGTCAACTGATTGTGGTTGATGATTGGCCTTATGCTAGGACAGATTTCACTAGAGATCCTGATCTTCCACTCCAGGAGGGGGAGGACTGGGACGAGGAGCTGGGTATGATTCTCTTTTTGATTTTTATGTATTTCTGATTTTTTTTGGTAATCATGTCCATTCTAACAATAGTTTTATGTGTATGCAGATGTTGGCCCAGAGAGGCCTATGGGCATGTCGCCCATTACGCGGAGGACCCATCTCGCACATGACCCTCATGTTGAGGGTGGCGAAGGGAGTGAGTTGATCCCGAACCTGGAGGGCATTGCCTGGGGAATCCTGGACTATGCACAGTTGACAGACGTCCCATTAGCTTACCAGTGAGACACTCTAGGGGTGCCTAGTCGCCTCCATAGACTGCTGAGGCGATTGGTGCATGTAGTGGCATGTTACCATGAGCACCATGCTGATTAGCTATTTAGGGATTTTATATGCATATTTTTTGAGAGACATGTTGTCTCCGACTATTATTAGACAGACATGTATATTTTTTTTACTTTATGTGATGTACTGCAAACTATTCGACACATATATCTATATATCTATTTATGGATGGATCTTTTTACATGTGATGATGTTTTTATAAGTTGCGCAAATGTCGATCTAAAACCAAATTAGCTACTGCATCTTTTAATGTATTCATATGTTTGGGTATGTGTTGATATGTGATATAATCAAAATTTCTTTCCAGTAAATGAATATGTAGATATAGAAGTAAAATGGATGGGTTTCTTACTGAATAATAACTGTTAAGTTGTAATACTACAAGATGTGAGTCCAGATACACAAGTAATGCATGAATACCGAGGTTGACAACCTCGGTTAATAATTCTAAAACAACACTATACTCTGCAACATTATTTGTGGTAGGCCCTAGACACACACCCTGCAAATTAACCAAATCACCAGCAGGATCATAGATTACCCAGGCTGCCGAGGACAGATTCCTGGTACTGCGGGAGGCACCATCCGCGAAACCGATAAAAGGAGTAAAAGACATCTGCACAATCAGGAAGACCCCATCAGCAGAAGGATGCCTACAATGCACATCACACCACACATGCACACAAATGAATATACACACCTATGTACACACACCACACCAAAAATAACTCAAGCGTAGTATTTTTTAAGGTACAGCCCGTTCCTAGGCTGTGCCAACGGAACTCCTTCATAATCGATAAGCTCATAAGCCCTGTTTTTCAATACTCATTTTACTATGTAGGGCCCATGCCACATGGGTTGGAACTTTCCTGCTCCAAGTTTGTCGTGCACTTGGTCGTATAGGAGGATGAGGTCCCCTTCGACAAAGGAACGTGGAGAAACTGATTGATCAAAATGAGCTTTGACCCGCTTCTTCTGTGCTTCAATGACTAAGGCAGCCAAGTGGCGGGTTTCATCCAGCCATTACAAATACAAGAGACGCTCTTCTTCAGGAGAAGTGTCGGGCAAAAGTTCCACATCCAACTTTAAGGAAGGAATTTCGCTCTCAACTGGAAGAGTTGCTTCCAGACCATACACTAATTAGAATTGTGTGAATCTGGTCACACTCTTTGCTGACATTCGATAGGCCCATAGAGATGAGAAAAATTAGAGATGCCAATTGGGCTTATGAATACCAATTGTTCGTTGAAGAATTGTGACCAAAAATTTGTTCACAGCCTCAACCTGGCCATTGGCCTGGGGGTAATACGGCCCAATCTTGATGTCAGCTCAACCATCATGTAATCTCGAAAATGAGTGCCATGATCAGTAAAAATGGCCTGAGGGACCCCGAAACGTGTGATAATGTGGTTGAAAATAAACTGGGTAGCTATCTTACCATCGACAGCTAGTGTAGGCATCGCTTCAGCCCACTTAGTAAAGTAGTCGACAACGACAATTATATATGCATGCCCCCCGAAAAAATGAGGGTTACACGACATAAAATCTATGCCCCATTTTGAAAAGGGGCCGATGGTAATGACAGGGTGCAGAGGAAGAGGTGGCGCATGCATCTTGCGCTGAAAAACCTGGCACGCATGACATTTTCGGACTGCAACGATACAATATTTGAATATAGATGGCCACAAGTAGCCTGCACGTAAGATTTTCTGGGCGGTGGCATATCTGGACATGTGACCACCATAGGCGCCACTGTGACAATAATTCAAGACTCTTTCAGCCTCTTTCAAGGTCAAGCACTGGCGGAGCACTGAATCTATCCCAACTTGGTATAAGGTATCTCCTATAATGCGTTAGGGTTGAGACTGATGTCGAATCTGACGTCGGGCATCTTTGGTAAACTCTGATCGGAATGTTGACGTTTAAAGATAAAGAATAATTTCACCGTACCATGGATCACGAGTACTGATAAGGAAGAGGTTTTTGTCCAGGATATGTTCCTCAAAGTGAGATGGAGTGGAGTATGTCGGGAGGGAGCAAATGAGATATGCAAAAACCAGTGATTTGGTGGACTTAGCAGTGGTAAACTCTAAGTCGAACTCCTGAAGGATAACGATCCATTTGGAGTATTTCCCCCCCAAAAATTGTCGAGATAGAATATACGTCATGGGGTTGCAATTAGAAACCACGGTTACTGTACGCAATAGGATGTAGTGGCGAAAACGCTGCACAGCTTTCACTACAGCTAATGCTAGTTTCTCGACATGAGCGTAACGGGTTTCTGTGTCGAGAAGATTTCGTGAGATAATAAACAACGTGTTAATTTCCATTGTCGTCATCCTGCACCAGAACCATAGCTATGGTGCTAAACGCGGCAGCCAAGTATAGAGTGAAATCACGGTGATAGTTTGGAGGACAAAGCAACAGAGCATTAACAAGTAACGTCTTAAGCTTCTCAAAGGATCATTGAGCAATCTCGTCCCAATGAAAGGGAATGTTTTGAATTAAAAGAAGTGTGAATCCTTTGGCCACTTCCGCGTAGTTCGGGATGAAGCGTCGAAGGAAATTAGCTTTTCCCTGCAGACTCTGCAATTGATGTAACGAGGAGGGCGATGAGAGATTGAAAATAGCCTCAACCTTTAGAGGGTTGAGGTTAATCCCTTTCTTGGAGACTATGAACCCAAAAATACGGCCAGAATCCACGCAAAAGATGCATTTATGAGGGTTCAGTCGGATATTATAGCGTCTACAGCGAAGGAAAATCTAGCGGAGGTGTTCGGGATGGTCCGCTCGCTGAGCTGAGTGAGCTGGCAGATCGTCCAGGTAAGGTTGAATGATATGGCGTATGTCGTGGAATGCATAAGAAATAGCACGCTGGAAAGTAGCTCTATCATTCTTCAAGCTGAATGGGAGCCTTTTATAAGCAAAGTTACCCCAGGGACAGATGAATGATGTCTTGTGTTGATCGGCAGGTAAAATGTTTATTTGATTGTACCCAGAAAAGTCGTCCATTAGGGAATAAATCTCACTCCCAGCACATTCATCAATGATTTGACCTATGAAGGGAGTGGGGTAATTGTCCTTAGGACAAGCCTGATTAATATCATGGTAATCAACGCAGACTCTTATAGTACCCTGTTTCTTATCTACAGGGACAATATTTGAGACCCATTCTATGAGGGGAATCCGGTAAATGAAGCCCGCGTTCAGAAGTTTTTCAACTTCTACTTTAATGTCAGCAGATTTGCGAGGATGCACTGGGCGTAGGCACTGGCACACGGGTTTCACACCGGGATAGGTAGGAATCTCATGCACTACTATAATGGGATCAATCCTAGGCATTTCCTCATAGGACCAAGCGAACACGTCTCTGAATTCAAGGAAAAGATCGGTATAAACTTGTATCTCATCAAGAGAACAAGTCACTCCCACATGTATGTTCTCGACTATCCCCGGTTTGACAGAGATGTCGGTCAGAATGGTTTGAGTAATTTTGCTTAGGTTTCCTTCCGAAAGAACCTCATGTGTCAAAATGGGCGTCTGGAGGGGTGGAGTAGGAACCTGAGATGCAAATGCTCTAGAAAATTGGACATATCCCCCAGGATGGGCATGAAGGAGGAACGATGATGACCATCTCTCCAAGGCAGCTCCTCAAGAGACATTGTTTCAACAATGGCTTCATCAGAAGCGAAGATCTCTTTAAAAGGATCAGCCCAGTCAGCCTTGCCGAGCTAGGGGGATTGGGAATAGATATCTAAAACCATGCTTGAACGAGCATGTTGAGGAGGAGGATCGGATGCGGAAAAAATTTCACAGTAATTGATCTCTACTAGAGTTAAAGGCATCGATTCTCCAAAATCAGTCACCTGTTCAGGCAAAGGGATGATCCATGGGTCGTCAGACCTAGAGATCATATTAACTTGAATGGTGTGTGGTGGTGGCGCGAGAAAAATACCCATGAGGACGGGTTCCTTGAAGAGACTGGGTCCTATACTGTCAGGGGGATTTGGGATCTGATCCACGTAAGGAACGTTGTTCTCAAAGGTTGAGGTGAAGAAATAAAAGTGATCCACAGTAACGATTTTGCCCTCATGAGGAAAATTAAGAAGTCGGAAGAGCGTGGATGGCACACATAACATGGCGTGAGTCCAACTACGGCCGAGAAGAAGATTGTAGTCAAGCTTGGCGTCAATGAATTCTACTTCTACATTGACTGTCTTCCCTTGTAACGTAATCGGAAAAATCTTGAGAATGCCCAGGGGTTTTGATTCGTGACCATCGAATGCTTCTAAGGGATTGGGAGAATGAAAAAGAAGGAGAGCCAATGGCCTTCCAGCAGGTAGATGACATGACACAGGTGGAAGCACCTTCATCCACAACGGCCCTATGGATGTTGAGACTGTTGATCCCAACTTGGATCACAAGAGCAATTTGATGCGCAAGTCAAGGGGTAAAGTTTTCCAGGTCGAAGGTGAGAATATTAGAATCAATGGGATCGATTCCATCGATCACAGACAATAGAGATTTCCGTTGCGAAGTGAAACTTTGAAGGACTTCCAATGCAGACATAGTAGAAGGTGCCTGTGTCAAATCCTCAACAATACTATAGTGCTGAGTGGCACGGGCATTTGGATTGTAGGAAGATCTTCGTAGAACACCTTTAGAGAGTGGCCTTACAACAGGTTCAACAGTAGGCTTCTAAATTTCCAAAGGACCGGAGATAGGAGGAGGAGGTGGATCATCCACAACTTCCTTCCCAGCTACCTGACGCGATCCAGTATAATCCTTCGAGCGCGTAGCAATTGAGATAGGTGCAGCACCATTCATCATAAAGACCTAGGACTCAAATGGTGCAGATGGTGAAGGCTGTTCAACCATCTGGTTTTTTGAGATGGAAACGGTTCTTTGAGAACTGGCAGAGTCCCTTTGGAGCCTTTGAGAAGTTGACTAATTTCAGATCGTTAGGGACAATCCTTGGTATAATGATCTCCTTCACAAATAAGGCGGGGGTACTTCATTTTACGTTGAGAACTGTCATTAGTATGAGGTTTAGAAGACTCTGCTTTATGGGCGTCGGGTTTGGATTTCCCATTTCCCTTCTTCTTTCCTTTGGAGGCCTTTTCCGTAGGATTAGCCTGAACGGCATTGACCTCTATAGTTTTCCCAAAATCTGTAGGAGCGGGAAGAGCAGAATTATTGGAAGAATTGGACTTCTGCTTCCCATTTGAATATTTTCGAGAATTTTGAGACACGGAACCAATAACACCATCCACCGCAGGGGTAGGTGGTGCTTTAGAGGTTCCCGGGCGTGGACCATCAGTCAAAATATCATAAAGCATGTCAGACTGAGAGTACACCAGATCTAGGTACTGGGCACGCGCGATGGCTTGTTATTCAGTCATACATGCCCCCATAGAAATATCTTGAGCGATTTTGTTAATGAAGAAGGTGGTGAACCAATGAGTTAGTAGCTGATCAGGTATATCAAACCTGATCAGTCTACGATGACGTCGCCACTCATGAATATGATCGGATATGTGGGTGGCTTTATCCTGCTTCAACAAAGTTAGGAGATGTGTCCCCGCTTCATAGAGAATGGTAAATGAAAGTGAGTCAGAAAATCCATTGCTAACATGTTGAAATCTTGAAAGATGCCACGGGGTAATTCGATATACCACTTAGCGGTAGCATCGGTAAGAGTGCGCTGGAAGAGACATAGACAAATTGAATCATCGACCCAAGAATTAGACGAACACCACAAATGGTAGGTCATTACATGAGCTTGGGGGTGTTCTCTAGCTTTACCTTCAAACTTAGGGCAGTCGCCGGTACCTTGGTCAGAACTGGGGGCCAATAAGGATTGTGAAGAATTGGATCATTGGTTAATTTAGAAACGTCTGGTAACTCCAAGGTAGCCAAGAACAGAAATTGCAGATTGAACGGCATGTCAGGCCCTCAATAAGGACCGATACCTGTACTCCATGCTGGTTGAGTGTATCCTTGCCCCCATGGGTTCTGTCCCGGAGGATTCTGACCATAGGGGGTATAGGGCGTATAACCAGTCTGGTATGGTTGCTGGTAACCAGTGTACGGGGGTTGATAACCAGAGTATGGACCTTGATTATATGTGGGCCCCGTTTGATCAGTCTGTGGATTTGGCTGCTAAGTATAGGTGTAGTCGGGCTGTTGAGTGTAATAATGGGAACCTTGGGGCGGGTTATAAGTCGGTCAAGATGGACCTTGAGAATAGTAACTGCCTTGGGGTTGAGCGGGTTGCTGGTAGGTGGGACCCTGCTGAGCCTGATAATTAGGGTGCACCGGTTGATTCAGTTGTGGCATCGAGTAAATCGGCTGTTGAGCAGGGTTAACAGGATGTGCAGGCTAGCCTGGTTGGATAGGCTGACCTGGCTGAATGGGCTGCCCTGGTTGAACAGGTTGCGCCAGGTGAATAGGTTGTGCCAGTTGTGCAGGTTGACCTGGATGTTGTGGAACACCAGGTTGTGTTGGATGGGCCGGTTGGCCCGATGGTGGCATGGAGCCAGGTGGTGGATAGTAACCAGTTTGACCTACAACAGAACCATAATATGATCCTGGTAGATGTGCAACATTCAGACCAATAGGATACTAAGGTTGCATGGGTTGGGAAGGTTGGACTCGCCCCCCAGGACCATATACCAGCTCTGGTTGGTACCCCAGTTGACCTATGAGTCCCTAAGGTTTCCCAGGTTGCACTCTAGGGAGAAGCTGCATAGGTTGACCTAAAGGGTTGTAATATTGTCCTTGCAGACCGTATAATGACCTCTGCTGGCCCGAAGGGTAGCCCTGTAAGGGTTGTCCTTGCGGGTCATAAGGATAGCTAGGCTGGCCCGAAGGTTTGCCTTGAAAAGGTTGTCCTTGTGGGTTATAAGATTGCCCAACCTAGTTATACGAAAAACCTTGAGCATGAAGGTGAGCCTCTGGAGCGGGTAAACGTAAAGGATTCCCGTACTCATCATACTGATATGGAAAAACATAAACGAGTGTATCGTCCTGTGCATAATGCGAAAAATACGAGTGTTTGGGATCTTGAGATGATTTTCTGACCTCAGGGTCCGATTGTTGTAAGGACAATCGATACTCCTCAAGAGAGATGTTCTCTGGAATAGCAGATGCTATATAGATGTCTTCGGGAAGCGATGCAGCCCTTACGGACTGAGTGGTAACAGCAGGTGTAGATGCAACCACACAAACAGTGGGCCTGACAGGTACAGAAGTGACCTGAGGGGATGATGTGATGGTTTTCCTAGGAGACATCCCCAATGAAGGAATAACCGACCTCGTAGAAGGAGTGTATATCCCCATAGAGGCAACGGTGGTCATAATCTGACTTAAAGATCTATACCCTGCTGGTAGTGAAGGACCGGGTGAAGACATGACAGATAATTCGGGGTTGTCTTTTAGGAACAACTGGAAATATTCACCAGATGTGGGGATTTCCTCACTAGGAGAATGGCTGGATGCACCCATATATGAACCTGCTGCTAGATCTTGTAAGAGACGGAGAGGGCTAGGAGGAATAACAACATCTAGAAAAGGCGAACTCGATGTAAGAGGAGGGAAATGTTCCCCTACTCCAAATCTAGACCAAGGGTCAGATAAGGGCCAATTGAACTCAACTAGTCCTCGAAAGGGAAGCTCAGAAAGAACTGGTCCCCCATCGGGAAACTCGGAAATGATGGGTTGTTGATGTTTAGCAAAGGATTGCGATACCTCTAATGAATCGTCCATATATGGACTACCAGTAGAAGAAACTGAGGGTTCTGCCACTGTGACAGTAATGATGAAAGGAAAATATCAAACACAACACATGGGCTGAAAAGATAAAGGCACATAATCAAACTGCCAACAAGCAAGATCTAACAGGGCATGTGATCGCGGGCAATTTATTTTACGACATTGAAACGTAGAAACTTCACCGTTTCATGTTTTAAGAGTCGAGAAATGGATGAAATATGACTCTATCTCTTTCAGTTTTGAAGAAAGCGTGAAAGGCAAGTGATTGGTGATATTTTAAAATTTAAGGAGTTAGATAAGATCAAAATGACTGCTCAGGGATTCTAGGCAAAGGGTGTACCAAATAACCGTGAACTGCAATATACACCTTGGTTTCAAAATGAAAGAGAAATCAACAAAGGACTTAACATACATGCAGGAGATCTCCCCAAATGTTGTGTTTGGTGTATCATGGGTATAGGGTGGCAGAATCAGCTTCCTATGGATAAAGGATAGAAACTTAGTGGGGTATCCCTTTATATACGCGGTGGTATAGGGAGCACAAGTTCGTACAAGTGCTGTCTAGAGCCAAGAGGCAAATGACAACTACTAGGTTTAAAGACGCTGGAACATGTCTATAGCCTAGACCTCTAAATATTTTGTTAATGTTCCAATCCTACCTTAGTGTAAATTGAATAAATTTTAATGTTTATCTTCAATTATGTTTCAGTTTTCAGGCCCTAGTGAGTGTTATGTCTCAAAATCTCCTAAATGCACACTACATGCCATAGAATATCATTTCATTCGATGAAAGCTAATTACGAGAGAGTTAAGATCTTTTCACACAATAACAAAATGATCAGACAACAACCAGTAATGTCTCTAATGCAGCTAATGGAAACTAAAAGCTTTTCTTTCAAAGTTACTAATCACTAATAACACAGAAAAGATTTAATTCACACTAACTAATCAAAATCAAAAAAAAATTCTGTATTTTCAATGTTTAAGAGCAAAGTGCACTAAAAAAAATTAAAACTAATGAAAAGAGCAATTTGAGAAGCGATAGCAAGGGAGTAAAAACAAGAAAATTTCACTCAATGCAAGCACACAATCAGAGCTCAAATTGACAAAACAATCCCTCAAAATCAAGAGAATCCCAAAGACTCAAACGAACCATGTAATCTAGGCCCAAAATGAGAGAAGGTGGAATTCGAATGGGGAAGAAACAAATCACTCAAACAACGCAACAAAACGATAGACAACCACCAAACGAAAGCAGAGAAGCAATCACAAAGTTGACTGAACAGACAGAAACCAAAAATCCCTACGGGAGGCTTGACACACTATAGCACCTAGAGGCCCTAGGGATAGAATGTGAAATCGATAGAAGAGGGAAAAAAACCAAAGGATGAAGACCAAAGTCAGTCAAACAAGGCTCCATAACACTCAGGCAGTCGTAAAAATGAGACCAAACACACAGATCAAGCTCAGAAAGCTCAAAACAGAGTAAACCCTAGCACCTTACAGGATTGGCACGACTGTCAGGTGGAATCTAGCGCCAGAACAGGATTGGCGAGGATAATACACTGGAAACATGCACCAATGGGTGCGACTGTCATTCTAATAAGCGCGCCAATCGAATTTTCTAAGGAAAAATGAAAAAGAGCAATCCAAGGAACATACTAGTGATGGTAAAGCTAAACAAAAGCCAAACACACAGAAAGAGCCAGCCAAAAGAGCTGATCAAGCAAGCAAAGTCAAGAATCGACTGAAAAGACAAGACAATAATCCAAATCAACAATCCCCAGTGGAGTTGCCAATTTTTTGTAGAGGTAAATCCCCTCTGCAGACATAGGCAATCCCTACTAGCCCAAATCAGGTCTAGCAACAATCGTATCACACTAAGGTGTAAGTTCCTAATTGCAATAAACCAAATGGTGAAGAAGGCTTACCTTGAATCCAACATTTTTGTTTGTAGAGAAGATAGCGCTCCTGTTCCCTTGCTCTGGCAGATCACAATCTTCATGCTCGCCACGATCGAACACCTGCACATGCAAGAAACATGACAAACACAAGCGTAAAACCCAATATATGCAATTATGTATCAGTCAGAGAAGACACAACTCATGATCATAATGAACAATATGAGTGGAACCATAACCAAAGTCACTTATCCTTAGTTCATACAAAGGAAAATACAACCTAGCTCTGATGTTGAACCTTCCTTTGGCGGGTCGTCAGCGGAATATATCTCGGTAAAGCTCGTCGGGAATGGGACAAGCCTCTCTCCTCGGTCGCCAATATCCTTGCTACTGATTTGGCTCTATGAGGACTATCAAGGCTCTTGCAACATTATTTAAGCTATGAAGGCTCTTGGATATTATCTTGCAAAGGAAAATTGCAAGCTTATATAGATGGTGGAAGGGGAGTTGGGATCCCTACAATCATGGGATTGGCCCTATCCTCAAGGAAGCTTCCATGAGAGGTGGAAAACCACTTCCTCTACATGGGGATCCAAAGCCAATCCTCCCAAATCAATTTAGAGACTAGTTTAGGAATTGGTTGGAGTCAATAGTCCGCCATTTATTTTTTAAAAACACTCCTTAATAAGCCTGGCGTGGGTACAACACTAAGACAGTGTGCAAGCTGGCACGCCCTCTTAGGAGGATTTCCCCCATTGGTGCGGGTATAACACTGACTAGTCACACCAAGGCCAAAAGGCTATTCATTGGGGGAATTTTGAGGTCTAAAATGGGCCTCCTAAGGAAATTATAAAATAATGGTGGAAAAAATAAAATAAGATTTGATGACATCATCAAATTTTAGAGGGAAAAATGAAAAAACTACTTTTTCAACTCATATTTTCAACTTATCTCCCAAATTGCTTACTCAAATTTTGAGCGGGAGTACTCGTTGGATGCGAAATTTAATTCCTCATCCAAGGAGTACCCATGTTGCATACTTTCGATGGGTCCTACTACACGAAAAATGAGAAATACATAAAAAACGTGATTGTAATCACGTTTTTTTATGTATTTCACATTTTTCATGTAGCAGGGTTCATTCAAAGTATGCAACATGGATACTCCTTGGATGAGGAATTACATTTTGCATCCAACGAGTACTCCCATTCAAAATTTGAGTAAAAATTGTGGGAGATAAGTTGAAAATATGAGTTGAAAAAGTAGTTTTATTATTTTATTATTTTTTAATATTTTTACCCTTTTATTTAAAAAATGGTAAATCATCCCCCATGGTTGAAATCATCATCTTGAATCCTATTGATTGTTATATAGATTATTTTTGTTGTACATTTTTCTTAGGATGCGCATTTTAGACCTTAAAATTCCCCTAATGTTTAGGTTTTTTCACAAGGAAATGTCTTCCGGGGAATGAATGTCCTTGTTCAGGGGGACGCCATGAAAGTGTTTTCAAGTCATGTCACTGCTCACAGGTCATGGAATAAGCCCTCCAATGTGCGGGACGGAGGATTTCAAGGATGGTGACAAATTATTGTGTAACAGTGGTCATATTAAAGGTTTCATCCTTCAAATATCTAATCCTGAAATAATCTTGATATTTAGTGAGAAAGGAAGTTTTCATTTGATCCCAAGAGTTAATAGTTCCTCCACCAAGCCCCATAAACCATCGCAAATTTTTTTCCTTTAATGTAGAGGGAAACAATTTTAGTTTCTAGGAATTGATGGTATAATCATATCCCCTACATAAAACATCAAATTCAAACAGGAAAGCATCTAGATCTTCTGAGGTTAAACCATGGAAAGTAGGAATGTTCTGCAAGGGAATGGATTTCATGGGGGCATTAGCAACTAGGTCGGAAATAGGATACTCCAATGTCGATGTTTGTCCCTGAGGCTAATTATGTGCAATCTGGTCAAAGATGTGCCAATAACCTTCAGGAATACCTTGCTTTGGAAAGTTGATTTGGAGAGGACTTGTAGATATATTTGGAAGGGGTATTACAACATTACCTCGATCTAGGGTATCAGGTATCTTTTATTCAACCGAGATCTTAGGAGATCCATGTTTTGGTGACTATAGATTTGTTCCTACAACACCACTAGTTTATCCCTCTCCTTCTTGCAGATTGCATGAATTTCCCTTTTTTGAAGGGTCATAATGCAAATTTTATGTAACCTAAAAGATCTATTAATACCCTTTGGTTTTTCTATGGATCTCGGTGTGAGCTACAGATGGTGAGCCTGCTACTTGAGAGATTATAGTAGGGCTTTTTCCAGATATGATCTGGAGTCCTACTGACACTTGAGATTCTTCTTTTCTTATGATTTCATCTATAAAGGTCAATCTTCCAAGGGTCACCAACCCCTCGGGTTTGGTGGATTTAGGTGGTAGATTTAGATCTATTTCTATTTGTTTCTTTATATTCATTCATAAAACATCTATTCCTATCTGATATTTATGCATCTGCTAAAAAGCGGGCTTTTGAGAAAGCATTTTACTTGCTGATATGCAGGTTCTTACCTCTCATTTTCAATACCAAAGTCTTTCACAACAATAAAATTCAAAAAAGGAAATCACTTTTTAACACTCCCCAGAAACGATGCCAAAATGTTGATGCACTAAGATGACTATGAAAATCAATCTTAATACCTAAATTAATTATCAACCAAGGACACATATGTTTATTTCAAGAGTGTTGGCACTATTTATGCAAAGTGAGATCAAAGGCTATTTCGGAATAAGATGATTCTAAATCGTTGCAATAAATAATCTCTAATTCTCGAAGTTCAATCTAGAATAATTCAAAAGAAAACCTTAAATCATTTCCAAACCATAAATCTTGATCTAATATCAACTAATTTATAAAGAAACTGAATCCAAATGCATGAATTGAAGGAACCACACTTAAATAATTACTACTTGATATTAACAAAAAAATGTCTATTGAAAAGAGAAATTATAGTAAATGAACAAAAATCAACTGTTCAAGCCTTTAATTAAGAATGACAGTAATTAGCCACTCAATATCTACAATGGTATAACTCGAAAATAACAACAATTAAATGTAATTCTTGGACTAATCTGAACAGTTCATTAAATACCAATATGCAATTGTAAAAGTAACAACATATAATATTTATCCCAAAAGGTAAAGGCAAATTATGAAAATGAATTTTAACATAACAAAACAATTAGAATAACTCAATTCTATAAGATACAATAATTAATAATCGCAGAAACGAAGGAAAGGATTATGGCACAAAAGAAGCAGCAAATCTCCTAGTGACCAGAACCAAATACTCCAAAAGTTACTGCTAAGAATACTTAGAACACAATTATGAAGAAAGAACAATTTTTCTCATTAATCACAACAGTAAAGATACAACATCACTGTAGTGAAAATCCTCTATCTTCAATACAAATAAAAATGTCCAAACAAAAGTTAAAGCTTGGAAATTAACCAGTAACTTATTTTTTACCTATCAGCATTATATAACCTTATGGTAAACTAATATATGAGAGCGAATCCTCGGGATCCGAAGATCCTGAGGATTTCACAACTAATAATCAGATTTCCGCCATAGAATTAGCTCGATTCTCCTTTTATTTCACTAGCCCGTGCGATCAAGAAGTGATCCTCTTTCTTTCTTTGGTCGTTGTTGTTCCATCGGTTAAACAACAATTGTCCAATTCTGATTTATGCACATAAAGAAAATAAAAGTTAATTTTTAAGCTAAAATCATAAAATTTGTTGACAATTAATTTTATTCAACTTTTACAATATTTTCTTCTAGATTATTCCCAAAAACGAAGATAAATACATAAAATTAAATGATTATTGAAGCTAATATGAGGAGAAAAACATACCTTCTCTATGACTCAACAACCATTGAAGGCTGGTTGTTGAGATTTAAATGCACTAGAATGGTGTCTTGCACGAGACTTTGTTGGCAAAATTATGAACTATAAACAAGGTACAAAATCTCATGTTGGCTTGGAAACCATAAAAAAAAACAAAAGGACAAGGAGTTAATGTGAAACAACAAGTGGGAGCAGTTGGGAAAAAAAAACACCAGGAGGTCAACCTAGGGAAGGGGATGAATTCGTGCACAGAAGGGTGGAGAGAGAACTCGATGAAGAAAGGAAAACCAAAATATAGATAAAATAGTAGTGTCAAAGTATTTTCATGCAATAGTAAGGCAAGGGAGGAGTTTTCAACATAAGCGTATTTGCACAGTAGTAGGGAAGGAATCAATTTCATTAGGAAACAAAGGATGAGCTTGTGATTTTGAAGCTTGGGCACATAGAAGAATGCATAGGTGTGTCTAGAAATTTTCAAGAAAGAGTAGAGGAGATTGTATAGAATTAACAAGCAAATAGAAAACTTTCACAGTGTGGGGGAGATATTGGTTTTTCCCATCACTCTCAAAATTCTATCACACCTTCGGTTGAGCAACATGAGTACGGGAGGAATTTTCCTTCAGGTGAGGGTAAATATAAGGATACCTAAAGGGGATAGAGGGTGGATATGGTGTTCTATGGATTCACTTGACAACCTGGGATAGAGTTTTAGCCCTTGGATTCCTAGTAAAGGAAATTCTTGAGTCTCTGATGCTTGTTATCTAAATTGGGAGTGGGTTATGGATTCCCTTCATTGGGTGGAACCATTGTGTGGCATTGGGTTATGGATTTCCTTAATTGGGTGGAACCACTGTGTTGCATTATTTCAGGGTGGAGGTGAATCCTCATGACTCCCTAGAGTATGTGTGTGTGCGCTACTAGATAGCTAGATGGTGAAGGGAACAAACATTTGGATTCCATGTGCTTAGTCGAATTTTATTGATTAGTTGAAGGGTGGAGGAAAAATACTTTGGATTATCTATTCATTGTTGATCATTATTCGACACATGAAGGGTGGAGGCAGTAGGCCTCCATATTCCATTTACACTGATTAACTATTGAGAAACTAGTGAGTGGAGGTAGGAGGGAATTTTTAGTCCCTATGTCATCTGGAAAATGGTGTTTAACCGCTTGAGAAAGACCACCTTAGTCCCTTGAATCTAGCTTGGGGGTGACAACTACAAGTTGATTGGCTGAAACTTGTCTATTATTATGTGGAGAGTTTAAGTCTCAAACTCAGTTGTCCATCTACAATATACATCTAAATAATTTTTCTTGTACATACTCTTGTATGCATTTCATGTTTAAGTATGAATTAATGGTATGCTAATACTGGCATGACAAGTCTTGGTTTATGATCCAGGTGGATATTGTTGGCCACCCGCCTATTCCACTTGGGGCCCCACCATTGTCTCTTTTAGTTTTTTCATAACTTACTATTTTTAGCAGTTTTTCAGTTCCTGAACTTCCGGAGCCATTTTGAACCCCCAACGGAGATAGTATGCTGAAGTTACGTCCCCGGGAAGTTGAAACACCAATTTACCCAAATGGGGCCCATAGTTTTGGCATTTCATCTCCTAGGGTTACGTTTTTGGACGTTTAGAGTTCTCCATTGTTTCTCCATAATAAATAGGCCCTCGAGCCTCATTGTAACACAGTTCAGAGGTCTATAGCCGCCACATCTCTTCTCAGAGATTCGCTACCAACACCCTAGCTATTTTATTTCCATCATGTTTGTAAGCATATTTCTATGATTTGATGTTAATGAAATGAAGCCTTATTTCTGTTGTATTTCTATGTTTATGGTTATTTCTATATTCTGTTGTGTTCCTACATAAATATGAATCAGTGGTATCAGAGTGGTTTTCTTTTCCTCGATCCTTCTTTTCATGTCCCCAACGAGATCGGGGTATAAGGAGTTAGGGCTCGATCTGGTGGAACCTTTGAGAGATCAACCTCGCAAACCCTGACGGGCGCCCATGGGTGATGAACAGAAAGATGAGGGAGCATGAGATTCTATCAAAATATTGCTCGAGGAGGCCCTTCAAAAACAAAGTAATGCGATGATGGATAACTTTGCCCAGATCCTTCAACGACTACTCATCGGTGGCACATATGCATCCAGTAGCCATTCTAGAGGAGCGACTCCCTTTAAGGTACAAGTAAACTTTAACATTCCCATATTTGAGGGTCAAATAGATGCAGATGCCATAGATAGATGGTTGAATCTATTAAAAGGATATTTCTCGGTTCATGACTTTTCTGACCGGGAGAAGATTATTTTTGCACTCCTCAAAGCTACCCCCCATGTCAAGGACTGGTGGGAAACCTACCATGAGAAAAAGGATGAGATAGAACCCTCTATGTTCTCAGCCGTACCCACTTGGAATTCTTTCTGAGATGCCATCAAGGAACAATACTATCTCGTGGGGAGCTATGACGACAAGTACATACAATGGACCAAGCTGCGGCAACAAAGGGGTAAAGATGTGCATGAGCTAACAAATATGTTCCATACCCTGTGCAAAAATTTTGGTATCAAATATTGCGGTTGTCTGCACAGATACATTCAGGAGGAAATGGAGTTCCTTGACATCTCTTCGCTTGGTACATCATACCGGTATGCTGCCAAGATTGAGCAGAAATTCAAACAAAAGAAGCGAGACTTTGGATCTGTGAATCAAAATCAATGGAAGGGTGCCCCCAAACCATAGAACAAAGGACAAAGCCAAGGCATGACATCCCAATACAACCTGCCAAAGACACAAGAAAATAATAACACCGTGAAGCCAAAGAAGGACATGGGAAAGTGGTGAGAGTTCCATAAGAGCTCCGCTCACAACACAAGTGAGTGTCAGGCCAAGCAGTCACTGGTGGCTGAGATGAGGAATTCTGAATTAGATGCATGCTTTGAATCTAAATTGGAACCTGACAAGGTGAATGAAAAAGGGAAGAAAATTATTTATGCGGATCCCAACGCCACTATTGCCAGTATGAAGATCCAGAAGGAGGAAACAGAAGATCCTGAGTAGGGAGAGTGTCTCTTCCACTCCGAGATGTGGGTAAATGGTTCCCCGCTATGGTTCATTGTCGACAATGGGAGCCAAAAGAACCTCATTTCAGTAGATGTCGTGAAGCGATTGGGCTTTCCGACCACAGTGCACCCACAACCATACACCATCGGGTGGCTTCACCAAGGATGGGATCTCTGTAATATTCCAAATTTTTCCTTCAACAAATTGGAATATCAAAGTTTGTTAATTTCACCTATAAGTTGAATAATTGGGTGAGGAGGCCCAAAAAAAATAAAAACATGGATGAAATCCCTCTTATTATGAAATGGGATCAACAATGGAACTAGATTTCACACCCTCATGTGTGAAAGGAGACATTTGCAAAGAGACTGCATCAAGTTTGACCAAGTCAAACATCGTAGAGGTATGAGGTGGAAAGCATCTTGTGGGACAGTGCAAAGAAAGAGGAGGGAAGATTCCTTGAAGGAGGAAACCCTAAAGAGTGGTACCCATGGAGGGAGCTCTCATGTGTTTAAAAGGAGGGCAAGGTAGCCATTGTTTCTCATGCATATGATTATTGATTTCTTGTCTCCTTAGACTATTTGCAGTCCCAGTTGTTTAGCTGAGTTGTTGTGCTGCATCGCACAAGGATTTCTTGTTTAGGAATCCTTCTCATTTATTAAGAAGCCTCTTTAAAGAGTTGTACATATTTTCCTCACATCTAGGCTTGAGGCCAATCATCCTCCTCTAGTACAGTGTTATTTCTGCAGCAGAGTAATGTTGTGTTGCAGGGTGTTGCAGTCAGGGATCACAACACCTCTTCCATCACTTGTTTTTAAGAGGGAGAGTCTTTCTTTCCTTTGGGAGATCAGTTTCAATATTTATTTCCTTTGGGAGATTATTTTCAAAGAAATTAGAGCTTATTGCAGATCTTGGCATTGGGCCAACTCATTCCCTTGCCTCTACAACGCAGTTTGCTTCAGTAAATGTGTTATTTCCATTGAGCAATTGTTGTGGGGTTTTGCATTGTTGATTGGAGGGTGAGATCTTCAGTGATAGGATAATACTTTCACCTGAAGGATCCATTGGATGATATTCATCCATCAGTTGCATCATCTTCAACTATCTTCATCTAGTTCCATTTTCTGAGTTGCAGCTGCTACACTGCTACTCTGGCATTTTTGCATATTTTCCATTTTGTACTTATTTCAGCGAATCCTTTCAAGGATTGTGTACTGTTGTTTCTAGGGGTTGAGATCTTTCTCCTCCTATTGTATTTAAGCTGTATATTGTCATATTTTTGTATTGACACTATTTTACAGCAGTTCTCCATAATAGACTGCATTTTCATAGCCAAGGGTTTCACATATGTAGCAGTGTTCTTCCATTTCTTATACATGCATTGTTGAGGCTTGCTTGCCTTACTTGAGTGATTGTTTCCTCAATACATTGTACTCTTTTTACTGCTATAACAATTTTTTTTGGCTATTCAGATCTTCATGAGTTCATGTTTGTAAAAGAATGTTGTTATTCCAACTCTTGTGCATTCATTGTTGCAGTCCCTTCACTGGGCCATTTCTGAAGACAACTAGGTGTGGGAGATCTATTTAACCCACCTAGAAGGATTTCTTTGGAGCCTCCTCTTGGATTCAGGACTTAGACACATTTTTCTAAGGGTTCCAGGTCCTGGTTTCAATTCCTGTAGGAGCCATTACTATAAAATGCATTTTCCAGTCATGCTTTTCTAGCTGTTCCAAAATTGGGATATTACAGTGCTATCATAGCATATTTCTTGACTCAGCCTGTGATTTTCAGCCAAAGAATATAGAAGAAGATCGGAATTATGAAGAATATGAGATTACTCTCATCAGTTTTTAGAACTAATAAGAGCCTCTCCAAAGAGGAGGAGAAAAAAGAAGAGGAAGGACCATGGGCTTCCTATTCTCATGAAGAGGAAGAAGACAAGCATGGAAGATACTTGGATCATCAGGTTCTAAGTCAATACCTGGGTGAATACAAATCTCATTCTAGAGCCTTCAAGGAGACTCTATCTCTCCCACATTTTATTTAGCAGAAGGAGGAGAGGAGGCCCTGCAACAAAAGGGAGATCAAAGGCAATAGATTCCTATTGTCTACATTTTATGGGTCAACTACAACAAGAGCTTGGAAAAGAAAGCTTGAGGCATTATTCCTACTACATCCAGTGGTAGAGAGGGAGGCAATAGAAGTTTCAGCACTGCACTTGGAAGGTGAAGCCCACATTTGGTTTTTCATCCATTTGAGCCATCCAAGAGTGTCTACTCTTGCTAAGTTTTCTCAAAAGTTGATTAAGAAGTTTGACAATAGAAGAACAGAAAAGGATGAGCCTTCACCACCACTTGAGGAGTCTTGTACTAACACTATCACACTCATGGAGGAGAAGCCACATACATCAGCATTTGAGGTAGCCAACACATTGGAGGAAGGAACTCTTGTAGCCCTACAAGAGATTCCCAAATCTCATCAAGGTATGAAAATATTTCCACTATCTATTATTGCAGCAAATCCTTTTGCAAGTTGTAGAAATTTTCTTTTACATGACCAAGGGTCAAATCCCATTGCTAATCTAGAGAAACATGATTGCACTATGCTGTGCAAATGGTTCAAGAAGGAGATGAGCCATCATACTCACACATCTCTGTTGAGTTGCACACATCCCTTGATAATGGAGTGTGAGCTTTTGGAGGATGAATCAAACCATGACACTCCTATGAAAAACTATGAAACAATCCTTCAGTTGGAGTATGAGATAGCCACTACATCATTGGAGAGATTAAAAACGTTGTCAAAAAATGGTGGACAGGAGATGTTATATTCATCATATTTATATCCTTGTGGATTCAACATAGTCATGGTGAGAGATCTTCTAAAGGAGGTCTCCAAATAGCTGAATTTCAAAATTTCATGAAATGCAAAGGGAGAGATTTGATTTGGGAGAAGGGTAGCCCTCATGAAAGGAGTACTAAGGGAAAGGAAAGGAGGAGACATCCACAAGTGATTGAGTGGATGCGGTTGATGAGCAAGAATCTAGAAATCTACTTGCAATTATATGACACTAGGCAGTAAGAGGCTTGGATGCACTGGTTGCTCTTGAAGGAGTTTGGCCATCACTTGGCATGTCCTCTTCCTAGGAGGATCGGGATGAAGGAGAGGTGGTAGGATGCTTTCATCATTGGGCACCAAATATTTTGGATGCATGGTGTTGGTATGATCTTCATATCCTTCATTATGTTTTCATCACATAATTTGTGTGATGGAAGTATGGGGAGCCAGCAAAATACTTTGTTGCTTTGCTTGTTCTTGGGAGAGAAAGAGAAGAATTGCTCTCACACTTTTCATGATGTTGCAGAAGGAGGAGATGGAATTATCTCCTTGGCCTTAGATGATCAAGAGGTACTTCCACCTTGGGAAGAACTTATTATTTGAAGAAACACTACTAGAGGAGTCTTTGACAAGGAACATGTTGAAGAACAGAGCTTTGTATTGACAGGAGCTTATTTTCATGAGCTCACAGCACTGTCACTTTGGAGCAGGAACTTATGGATGGAGTGTCCCCAGGATCACTTCACATTGTATGCACTTGGTGGACAAGGAGGAGGTGATGATGATGGAATAGTGGATAGAGACATCTATCACTATGGCATATTCTTCTTGACTTTGATTTCCAAGCATGAGGAAGAGGATCTTCTTGCAGCACATGGTACATTCTTCTTCATAGCATGCCAAAACACTATGGAGGACTCATTCATGGATCCATGTACCATCTTACTTCTGGAATATGGTAATAATTTTGTTTTTACATTCATTGCTTTGTATACTCTTCCCATTACTATGCAGTGCATTTCTCCACAGGAGGGAAAGCTTTCCACCTTGCTCCATGATCATTATTGGGCCAATCTATATGATGGAGGTAGCCATATTTTATGTGGCCTTGGAAAAAAATTTTATCATCAAATGTATGTTCAGTTTTTGCACGCAAAAATTCATCATATAATGACATACATGGTTAACTATGTAACAAGAAGCATTTTTCCTTGTACTTTTCTGAAGCAGCAGTTTGGGAAACTGCGCTGTCACTATTGGGAAAACTGTTGGTACCTTCTTGCACCACATGAAACCCTCAGTATTTTCCTAATTTTTGTGTTGATCATGATTTCCCTTGCTGATATGGATGTGATTTGAATTGGAAGCATGATTGGAAGACTAACACCTGAGTTGGATGTGTCCTTGATGAGAAAGAATTCCCACATTTTCTGCACTACATGTTCTAATGGGAGCATGGGAAGAGATATGGCCACCACAGCCACCTATTTTCTTTCTTTTGAGGTGGGCCATGAGTTTTATAGCCATCCATTGTACAACCATGGGCAAGTATTTGAATATGTATTGTTGACACATTCAACCATTTACTATTCATTAGTAGATGTCATGATTCTTGTATGTTACTTGCCATACTATTTTCTGAAGTTGCAGTGGATGAAACTGTGCTGTGTCGTCTTGAGATATTTTTTGTGTCATGCATCATCATGTAAAACTTGCAGAAAAATTCTCTCTAGAATACTCTATGATGACCATGTCCTATTCATCATGGATGGATTGTTTTGGGCTAGCTTGTTCTTCAATGTTGGAGGTAATATCCTTGGAGGATTGTTCTTCATTTTTCCCCTTGAGGACAATACTTTTGCAGCCCAGGATCAGCACATAATCTACACTCTTCATGAGTGGAGAGAACGATAGCATTGGGTAGGCTATGATTCTTACCATATTCATATTTTCAGTCCACCTTTATTTCTGGAGCTTGAGGTGGAAGGAGATTGCCATGAGTTGCCATGTTGGGAGGTGACTCATTTTGTTTGGATGATTTCCTGGAGATGGAGGATCCATTTGGGGAAGATGATTTCCCAACACTTTTTAGTATCCATGCCTTGGGAGAAACTTCTTAGTTCTATCCTTGCAATTTCTTAAGGACAAGCAACATTTGGGAGGGGAGGACTCTAATATTCCAAATTTTTCCTTCAACAAATTGGAATATTAAAGTTTGTTAATTTCATATATAAGTTGAGTAATTTGGTGAGGAGGCCCAAACACGATAAAAAAATGGATGAAATCCTTCTTAGTATGAAAAGGGATCACTAATGGAACTAGATTTCACACCCTCATGTGTGAAAGAAGACATTTTCAAAGAGGCTGGGTCAAGTTTGACTAAGTCAAACAGCGCAGAGGTATAAGGTGGAAAGAATCTTATGGGATAGCGCAGAGAAAGAGGAGGAAAGATTCCTTGAAGGAGGAAACCATAAAGAGTGGACCCATGGAGAGGGAGCTCTCATGTATTTAAAAGGAGGGAAAGGCGACCATTGTTTCTCCTGTAGATGATTATTGATTTCTTGTCTGCTTAGACTATTTGCAGTCCTAGCTATTCAGCTGAGTTGTTGTGCTGCTTAGCACAAGGATTTTCTGTTTAGGAATCCTTATCATTTCTTGAGAAGGTTCTGGAAGGATTTTTACAAATTTTCCTCACATCCAGGCTTGAAGCCAAGAATCCTCCTCCAGTACAACGTTATTTCTGCAGTAGAGTAATGTTGTGTTGCAGGGTGTTGTAGTGAGGGGTCACAACACCTCTTCCATCACTTGTTTTTAAGAGGGAGAGTCTTTATTTCATTTGGGAGATCAGTTTCGAAGCCATTGGAGCTTATTGCAGATCTTGGCATTGGGCCAACTCATTCCCTTGCCCCTATAGTTCAGTTTTCTTTATTAATTGTGTTATTTCCATTGAGCAATTGTTGTGGGGTTTTGTATTGTTGATTGGAGGGTGAGATCTTCGGTGATAGGATCATCCTTTCATCTGAAGGATCCATTGGATGAGATTTATCCATCAGTTGCAACATCTTGAACTATCTTCATCCAGTTCCATTTTCTGAGTTGCAGCTGCTACACTGCTACTGCAACATTTTTGCAGATTTTCCATTTTGTACTTATTTCTGCCAATCCTTTCAAGGATTGTGTATTGTTGTTTCCAGGGGTTGATATCTTACTCCCCCTATTGTATTTAAGCTGTATATTGTCATATTTGTGTGTTCACACTATTTTACAGTAGTTATCCATAATATACTGCGCTATCATAGCCAAGGGTTTCACATATGTAGCAGTGTTCTTCCATTTCTTGTACATGCATTTTGAGGCTTGCTTGCCTTACTTGAGTGTTTGTTTCCTCAAGAAATTATACTCTTTTTACTGCTATAACAACATTTTTTGGCTATTCAAATCTTCCTAAGTTCATGGTTGTAAAATAACGTTGTTATTCCAGCTCTTGTGCATTCATTATTGCGATCCCTTCACCAGGCATTTTATGAAGACAACTATGTGTGGGAGATATGTTTAACCCACCTAGAAGGATTTATTTGGAGCCTCCTCTTGGATTCAAGACTTAGACACATTTTTCTAAGGGATCCAGGTCCTAGTTTCAATTCCTATAGCAGCCATTACTAGAAAATGTGTTTTCCAGTCATTAATTGAAAACGTGTTTTCAATTCCTATGGCCAGCAGTGCCACCTTCCCTATAGCATCAATCCCTTCACGAATGAGGTATTGTGTGACATTTATCCTATTGATGTTTCTGATGTATTATTAGGCCAACCATACTTGTGGAAGCGACATGCTATGTATGAGTCCCAACCTCGCGTTGTTATTGTTACTTTGGGAAATAAATTGTACAAGATACCAGAGGTACCACCGCCTCCCACTATCTCTTTGGTTACTGCAAAAAAATGCAGTAAGATCATTTCCCAAAACAAGAAATTTTTTTTCCTGATGATCCACCCCCAGGGAAAGAATAAGATTGTGGCCACAACCTCTAGACATGGCTCCTCTGCACGATAATAACAAATGGACAAGGTTGTGGAGGAGTACATGGACATCTTCACCTCACCCACAAGGTTACCTCTACACTGTCAGGTCAAACACCCCATTGACCAGACCCCAGGTGCGTCACTACCCAATGAACTGATCTATCGGAACTCTATTATGGAAAATGACGAAATCAAGAGGAAAATTCATGAGTTGCTGCAGAAAGGTCACATCCGGCCAGGTTCATCGCCCTGTGGGAGCCCAATCGTGTTAGTACAGAAGAGGGATGGGACTTGGAGACTTTGTATTGATTATCAGGAGATGAACAAGATCACTGTCCAGAATAGGTACCTGATCCCATGGATTGATGACCTTCCGAACAAACTCAAAGGGGAAAAATATTTCAGCAAGATCGCTTGAAGTATGGGTATCACCAGGTACCAATCGAACCCTCTGATGTGTGGAAAACTGCCTTCAAAGCCAAGGAGGGCCTTTTCAAATGGCTTGTCATGCCTTTCAGATTCACAAATGCTCTCGCAACCTTCATGAGGCTGATGGATGACATCTTGCGTCCATTCACCAACTCATTTGTAGTGGTATACTTGGATGACATTCTGATCTTCAGCCAAACTTGGGAAGAGCACCTCCACCACATCCGAGAGGTCCTCCAAACATTGCGTCAACACACTTTGTGTGAAAATTTGGAGAAGTGCACTTTTGGCATGACCCAGGTTCAATATCTGGGATACATTATTGATGAAAGGGGGGTGCATGTGGATCCAGCCAAGATCCAAGTCATTCGGGATTGGCCAGCCCTAACTACCCTAACAGAGCTTCGTAATTTTCTGGCTCTTGCTAATTTCTACTGCAGGTTCATGTTGGGATTCTCTCATATCACTTGGCCCTTGAGTCAAGTCACCAATGGAGGAGCGAAAGAAAAATTTTGTTGGTCAGAATCTGAACAGAAGGCGTTCGTAAAATTGAAACATCATCTCTGTTCTGCCCCAGTGCTCACATTACCATACTTGCAACAACCATTTGAGATCGATATAGATGCCTCTGACTATACTATTGGGGCATTTCTTACTCAACAGGGGCATCCAGTGGCATATCACAGTGAGACATTGTCCGACACAGTTTGAAAGTATCCCACCTATGGCAAATAAATGTATTCCATTGTGCAGGCTTATCGACAATGGAAGCATTAAGATTTGGGGAAGGAGACAATCATCCACACAAACCACCAACCCCTGCAGTTCATATAGACATAAGGGAAGTTGCAGAACGATCGCCATCAGAAGCGGTCCACATATTTGCAACAATTTCATTTGAACACAATAAGGGTAGCACCAATAATGTTGCAGACTACCTCAGTCGACCACGGATCATCGCCATAACCATCGTTCTCAACTTTTGCGAGCATGAGACTTCTGATTGGCCACTTCTCTACAAGAGCGGTCCATAATTTAGATACACATACAAGGCACTCTTGGGGGGTATGCAAGTTCCAAATTTTCACCTCCAATTTGCACTATTATGTCACCTGGGACACCTTTGTGTTCCTTCAAGCGAGCATGCCAAGATGATATGGGAAGCACACTACAGTTGATTCGCTGGGAATTTTGGGGTTGGGAAAATATTGGCAGTACTGCAGAAGTATTTCTATTGGCCGAAACTTCGATAGGATGTCAGGAAGTACATCATATCCTGCACTGCTTGCACCATTGCCAAACCGACCATCAAGAAACAAGGGCTCTATACTTCGCTACCTACCTCTAGTCGACCTTAGGAATCCATATCCATGGATTACATGTCAGGCCTTCCTTCTAATAAGCATGGAAACTGCTGTGTTTTCGTGGTCGTCAACAAATTCTCAAAGATGGCCATTATGGCGCCCTGCAAGAAGAATATCATAGTAGAATCCACTGCTAAAATCTTCTTTGAAAGAGTGTGGTTGCACTTTGGGATCCCACAATCTATCATATCATATCGCGACAGTAGGTTCCTCAGCACATTTTGGTCTATCTTGTGGTCAATGTTGGACACCAAGCTCACCAAGTACACAACATTCCATCCCCAAATTGATGGTGAGACAAAGGTCGTCAACAGGATGATTGTACACATTCTACGCATGTACAATTAAAAGCATCCACGCACATGGGATGAGAGCCTTCCCTATTTACAACATAGTTATAACCAGGCTATCCACAGCTCAACTAGCCATAGCCCCTTTTGGGTGGGCTTCGGATTCCAGCCACTATGTCCCATTGACATAGCCATGCCATTTGCAGCTACTCAGGCTGATTCAGCTCATGTCTAGTCTGAAGTTGACAAAGAAAAAAACTTCATCGAGCACATTCAACACATCTGCTAACAGGTTCATCACATATTGGACAGAGCCAATGCTAAGTACAAGCAACGACATGATCCACATCGGGTGCCACACAACTTCCAGGTGGGAAAAAAAGTGTGGCTACAATTGTAGAAGGAGTGCCTCACTGGACCCCACCGCAAGATTCTGCCACTCCAATATGGGCCATACACCATCACCCAGGATGTAGGGAACAATGCCTTCGAGCTCAGTATTCCACCATTCCTTGGTCTGCACCCAGTATTTAATGTAGAATGCCTTCATCCCTACTTCCCACCTCTATTGGACACTCTGAAATTGCAAAAGAACTCATACCAAAAGAGTTAAACCTAGACTGCATGGAACAAGCCACCACAGACTGTATCATGGACATGCAAATCAAGAACACTCACTGACAGAAGATCCAACTGTATCGGGTTGTCAAAGATGGCCAACTCTTGCACCAAGGCAAGTGGTTCACCAGGGACCAAGTTCAACAGAAGTTTCCTCATCTCATGCAGGAACTCAATGCAATGGGGACCATTTATTCCTAAGGGGGGAGGAATGATCCAGGTGGATATTGGTGGCCACCCGCCTATTCCACTTGGGGCCCCACCATTGTCTCTTTCAATTTTTTCACAAATTACTATTTTTAGCAGTTTTTTGGGTCTTGAACTTCCAGAGCCGTTTTGAAGCCCCAAACAGAGATAATATGTTGAAGTTATGTCCCCGAGAAGTTGACACACCAATTTACCCAAACGGGGCCCATAGTTTTGGTGCTTCATCTCCTAGGGTTAGGTTTTTGGACGTTTAGAGTTCTCCATTTTTTCTCCATAATAAATATGCCCTCGAGCCTCATTGTAACACAATTCAGAGGTCTGTAGCCGCCACATCTCTTCTCAGAGATTCGCTACCAGCACCCTAGCTATTTTATTTCCATCATGTTTGTAAGCATATTTCTGTGATTTGATATTAATGAAATGAAGCCTTATTTCCGCTGCATTTCTATGTTTATGGTTATTTTTGTATTCTGTTGCATTACTGCATAAATCTAGATCAATTTACTTGTGTTTATGTGTTGAATGGGTTATTATGATCCATATGAGGATATGTGGATGAATATGAATATTTCATCAGATTAATGGCCTCATTCTAACAAGTTTTTTGCAGGGAATGGTTCACCCATGATACTGTTGGAATTGCATTAGTGACATGTTTGAGTAGTGAAGATAATTGTCCTTGTGGATTGGTTGTTATGTCATGATGAATGGATGTTATGTTACTAAACCTTCTTTTCATGGGATTTTGGTATATATTTTGTTGATGACTCCCATGGTTGTGTCATTCCTACTTAAGCATGGGGGTGTGCAAGCGAGGTTGAGGCTTTTTTATTTAATGTTCAACCAGTGAGGCTAGTAGAGTTTAGGAAGGCATGTTTACTATTGAGACACATTGTTTTGATATTTTTCCTCATTAGAAGAATTTATTCTAGAAGTGGTTTTTTTTTACTGAATTCTCTTGAGGGTATATTCATCAAGTGATTCTTAATATTTTCCCTGGAGTTCAGTGGCCCTAAGGCAATGTTGATGTTTCCTTAAATACTTGAGGAAATTTATAAAAATATTGAAGGAAACCGGTCTATGAAACTCAATTAAACACTAGAAAAAGATTAGGAAATTAATCTTATGGACCCATAGGTCAGGGGTTGGGAGGTTGGCGAGGCCAGATGAATCACAATGGGCCTTTTCCTGACCTAGGTTATGTCAACTGTGCAATCGTCAAGAGTTAGGATGTGCAGGTAGATCAAGAGGTTGGAAAGTTGGGGATCGAGAATAACCCCAATATAGAAGGTTGATGTTTGAAGGAAGAGGGTCGAACCCAACCAGGTTGAATGTTAGGGGTGTGCAGGAAGGTCGGGAGGTTGAACAGTCAGGAATCATGATTGACCCTGGTCTAATTTATTATCGTTCCAAGGAGGTACAACCCTGACTAGGTTGGAGGTCAGGAGTCAGGCCCAAGAAAAAGGAAAAGGTGCGTAGGTGAGGAGGATTGAACCCAACTACGGTAGAGGTCAGGGGTCAGGTGCGGGAAAAAGGAAAATTTGTGCTGGTCAGTAGGGCCAACTCTGACTTGTTTTTTAACTCGACTGCCACATGGCCTGTCCATAGTGGAGACACCTCCAATATCTGCCACGTGGGTCACTGGGTGGTTGCCACATGGAGGGTAAAGTAATGTGGAAAGGTGATGATGCCAATCTTCAAGAAGGAATATCACTCAACCAGTAAGTTAGATTGAGGTGAATTTTATACCGTTCGAAGTTTCTTGACAATATGATCATAAGGATGATGTCAAGATGAAGTTTTAAGAAAATAAGGAAAAGTCAAATATTTTAGGTCTCATTCCCATAATGATATCTTGGGAGTTGGATCCACATAGTGAAAACCTCCTAATAACTTTGGTTGGGTTATGGGTTAAGGGCAGGGAGAGATCTTTCATAATTCACTTGGTTCATGGATTTAACACCATGACACAAACACAATAATATAAAACTCATGCCCAATATACACACATATTAACTCCACACACTCACACAAAAAACATGTTTTTATTTCATAACGTGAACCTCACTCAATTATTTCGTGAGGATATATTACAACATTATGGATCTGAATTTGGAGGAGAAATTCTCCTTCTTAAAAAGTGATTGTCCTCTAATGATTTGCAAGTAAAAAGGGGTCTTATGTAAACACAAGTTTTTATGCTCTCTTCAAGACTTATGAGCTATTTTTCAAGTAAAATTTAAAAAATAATATCTCATCATTTAACTCATAAGAGAAATGAAGAAGAGAGACAAAAAAAAATTGGTGATGGAGTTCACCCATCCTAGGCTACATATTCGGGCATGTTAACACAAATAGACCGCTCCTTATATTTTAGTGAAAAAGAATACATAAATTTTGTTGACAATATGAGTGGCTAATTTCCCCTTCAAGGAAACATTTTCCAGCAAATAAATCTCACTCTAAAAATCATGACAAGCTACATTCAGTCGTGAAACAATCAGAAATAAAAAGGGCTTTCACATCAAGAGCTTGTACTCCATTTGAAAATGAGCATAACCAAAGTACAACAATTCCATATTGAAGTACTAAAAGAAATCTTTCCTCAAGAATACATAATGAGAAAAGAAAAACATGAGCTGCACCATAGAAGTAATAGCTACTGCAGATAACATATGAAGGATGGAAAAACCCTACATGCTCCTCCCTATGCTCAAAATACTTCAAAAATTTCTCCAACCACTAACTGATCCTAGCAAATATTGACTCAAACTTGCAAAAATTCCCTTCATATGTGCTCCAATCAACAAACAGAGGCTTCCATTCGGTCCAGAATGTCCAAAAAAAATTATCTGGACTCTTTGTGAGCTCCAAAAGGTCAAAAAATCACCAATTTATGACTCCCCCATGTTTTTTGTTGTTACATGTCCTCCAAATTAGATAAACCTACTAACCGAGTGAAAAATCCGCCCTAAATTCTGCTCGGGAGGAAAAACATTTGCCTGCATCCGGTCAAAATTGTCAAATAGTTAATTTTTCCATTAACCCTTAGCACAATACCAGGGCCAAATGGGCACCATAAGCCTAAGGGTTGGGCCAACAATCTTCCCCCACTGACCTAGGTGCCAAATACTTCAAGTTGTTGGTCACATTTCAACTGATATGGCTCGGGGTCGGGGCTAACCACCCACCCCCACCACTTGAGCCCTCTCAAAAATTTTCTGGGGTCACATGCACTACCATATGGCCTAGCGCCAGGCCTTAACTCCACCCTTGTCTACCTAGTGCCTCATTCCACTTTTTCGGGGTCGCTGCAAGTGTAATAGAACCAGGGGTTTCCCCCTTTCCCGTCAATGCTACGTTCGTGGCAATGCAAAGATCACATGGAAGACTAGTGACTGGGGGATTAAGCTCAAATTCCTCTTCGTCATGCATCGTGGTTCTGTGAGGTAGCAGGTGACCGGGGGGTAGGGCTCATCGCCTTGCCCCTCCTGCCAAATGCACTCCATTGAAACCTTAAATAGAATTTATGACCCTATGTGTTTATAAGAATGATCATGGTGAAATGGTAAGGCTTGGCGTTTGGATGAGGCAGGTCATGGGTTCGATCTCACCTAAGGCCATCCATACCCTTAACAAAATTTTAGCCAACCACAAGGTGTCACATGGTAGCCTTTGGTTGGGCCATGTGGCATCCTCTCATTAGACGACCGCAACTAAAATCGAACAACAATAACATGCCATCCTACACCTATATGAGGCTGCCACTTGGCAAGATATGATTGGTCTATACTCGCCCAGTAGGATTGCTGACATCAGCAGTATGAATTCCCAGTCAGCCTACCTGAAAATGCTTTTTGTTTTCGACCAAAAGCTTCATAGCATCGTAACTTTGTCATACGACATCGGATTATGTGAAAGAAGTGTCATTGGAATCAGAACGAAGAACACTATGACTTGATGTTGATTTCAAAATATCCTGGGAACTTTCTTTTTTGATCTCTAGATCATGCCTCCCCACTAGGAACTTTTGGAATCCAAAATTTTAGCTTCTCCTAGTAAACAAAATGAGGCAAAAACTCAAAGATTTCCAAAACTCAATCCTTAATGTTATGTTTTCAATTGGTGCCTTCAAGCTCCAATCAACGCACTCCACCTATCCTCTGCGTGAATACCTTACCTTCCTATCAAGAATCAAGCCTCAATTCTTATCACCATGTGGGAACAAAAACATCGACGGATGGAAGCTGAACATTATTTCCAAACCCATATTTTACAGCTCAAACAACTTCATTCCAAATTTCCATTATTGAAGAAAAACTTGAATTTCCATCTTGGAATTCATAAGCAATTCAATGTCTGCCATGCACTGATTCACACTTTTCTTTACTATCCTAAAACTATGTTTGTACACAAAAGTACTATGGCTGCAATAATTCAATGACACAATTGGCTTTGTCCACAAAAACATAGTCATTTCTTGTACAATCTTTATCAAATATTCAATTCACAACAAGCTTCATCTTGAACACTTGTATTGGTGAATACATGACGAAACTATAAACAAATTGGATGACAAACACTATTCATGCCAACAAGTCCTCAAACAATTGGACTCATAAAGAAGGCAACATAACATGTCATGTCAATGAAAAAAATACTTGTTGCAAATAGTGATTATTATTGTTTCATTTTACAAAGTACCCCAAAATAGGTAATGACAACAACAAGTATTTACATTTTAAAAAGCAACAAATTATACAAAAATTCTACCCAACCTATGTCTCTCCTAGATGTATGAGTTCTCTTTTTGCATCTATTCTTCTTGGAAGGTTTCCTTAGGAACTATGTCAGTCTCCTCTTTTCCACCTATTTATTTCCTTGCATTGGTTTTCATAACCTCTTTATCCTTCTTGGGACAGATTTCTCGATGAATTTTCCAACATCTTTCATTCCCATGCCCATGCATGTTACAATGGGTACACAGATAGTTTCACTTTCCCACCGACAATGAATTCTTCAAATATGAAGGAGGTTCTTCATGCTTAATGACAATAATTTGGTCCATTATTTTAACCAACACCTTGCATTTCTCACAAACAACCACACAATGGCCAACTGCATCAAAAAAGTTCAAGGATACATGTACCAAAAATAATCAAAATTACCAACATTTGGAAAATTCCCATGACATTTATAGTTGTCCCTTGGGCTGTAATTTTGATGATGTGGACTGGACGATGACATGCAAAGTCATTTGAATCATTCATCTCTCTTGGGAGACAAATTGACATTATCACAACCATCTTGGCATGACATATCATCATATTATGATTTATTTGCCTCAAATAGTTTAGAGAACTCTCCAAACTCTCTATGACCATATCCCAATCCTTGATATCTTGGTCTCTCTTTCACCATGATAGGATTAGTAATTCCTTAGCCATTCATTCTGAGGCATCCTTGTTCATAACCCATCAGAGCTAGCAGCTTCATACCAATGCCTTTAGTATGTTGTTCAAAGGCTGCAAAAGATGTGTTATTAACTAAAATGAAGAATATGAGCTAGAGATGTTGATTACCTCCTTGGACTTTCCACTCATCTTTTCTGCTTTAGATTCCGATGACGAATTTGAAGATGACTCAAGCCACACACTTTTACCAATAGGAATATAATGAGAATATTTGAGATTCTCACAAAACTCACAAGCATCATTCTCCACATAGATTCCATAACCTATATTTGGACCATGCCCACATATTGGATTCACTTTGGAGGTATTATGCACTCACTGGAGTGGAAATATCACCAACTTGTTCCTTAAGAACATGCTACAACTAAAGGCACATATGCCTCCTTCTCCTCTTTAGTAATTTCAAGCATGGTTCTCAATTCAAAACTATCCATTCAGAGAGACAAATTCATCTCCTCTAGCTCTTGGATACTTTTCATCTTCTTGCCCATTCCTGAAACTTAGTCAGAACTGGCTCTGATACCAATTGATCTGAATTGGAGGAGAAATTATCCTTCCTTAAAATGTTGGAAATTGGATAAACCAACACTCCCCGTGTGTTTCGTGACATGGACTAACCGCCTTTCACGGATCCTTATCTCTGGCCATGCAATCGTTGACTAATACCTGCGGGTTTTGGTCTAACGGAAATCGTGATTCCCAACAAGTGGTATCAGCGCGTAGGTCACAAGTTCAATACACACCCATCTCGTGTTGGGGGGGAGATTGTTGGAAATTGGATAAACCAACACTCCTTGTGTGTTTTATGACATGGACTAACTGCCTCTTGTGGATCCTTATCTCTGGCGATGTGATCGTTGACTAACACCTACGGGTTTTGGTCTAACGGCAATATTGATTCCCAACAAAAAGTGATCATCCTCTAATGCTTTGTAAGTAAAAATGGGTTTTATGTAAACACAATTTTTTATGGTCTCTTCAAGAATTTTGAGTTAGTTTTCATGTAAAATTTAAATAAGCAACATCTCATCATTTAACTCATAAAATAAATCAAGGAGAGAGAAAACACAAAATTTTGTAACAGATTTCACCCCTCCTAATGGCTTTGTGCGCGGAGACCTTAGTCCTACTGTGCAGATCTTGCTAGTTGTATGCGTGGGTATAATGAGGTTGTTATGAGGGAAATCTGAGTTGTTAATGAATGAAGAATTGTTTTGGATGATATCTGATTATCACATGCATCTGTTGTTTGCTTTATGATTTGTTTCTGCATATTATTTCCGGTCATTGTATTATATGTATTCAGATCGATTGCGTAACTGTTTCCTTCTTTAGATGAAAGATAAATGAATGGATATATTATTGTTGAGCTTTAATAATATGTATTAAGGATAATTACAAGGATTGCGGAGTTTGTTTTAGCACGTGTGTAAGGTATTCTGTGTATTTGACCTAAATCTGTCTGGTTAGGGTTTCTAGTTGGGGCTTATGTTGTGAAGGTCTTATCATAGTTGTTTTAGATCTGAGCACACCCAAATAATTTCAAATATCTCTCAGGGTGTGGAAACCTAGTTCCAACACCCCCACATACTACTTCAGGTGAGACTTTGACTTGCGCAAGCAGGTCGTTGTTGAACGGGCCAGTAGTAAGAGGGTTTTTTTGATTAACCTTAACTTTGAACCTAGGTCAAGACCCCTAAAGCCAGCAAATGGTTCTGTTGTAGGGATTGAGATCATTTTAAGAGGGATTAGATGTTTTGGAAACCATTAAAGCATGAATTATATGGATGGTTTGAAAACAAATTCAGGAATTTTCCCTTAAAGAAAACATAAGTAAGAAGTTGTCTACTGAAGATTGGAAACATATGTATATTTTCACAGAGGTTCATGAGATATTGTTTGTGACCTTTGCGCACAAATTGTAGGAGTGGTTTTCATGAAGATTAGCAGAGTTCAAAAAATGTTTGAAGGATGATTATTTCACACAATGGCCAGTTGAATTGATCCAACAGTTGGAAAAGACTGATAATTCCATCACCCATAATGTAGATCACTGGGTTGACAACATCTTGGGTGGGTTTGTGACAGAATTTGTAGTAGATCAATTTGTGTCATATTTTGAAGCTGAAAGGAGTTTTTCAAGGGATTGAGAGGTAAATTATTACGAACTTTGCCTATGCTGATTAAGATGCTATTGTGTGAAAAGTGTGTTTTGTACAACCAAAATGACTGAATGACCCCTGATAAGATAGAAAGTACTACGCGCATCGGAACATATTATTGATTCAATCAGAGGGGGAAAATATATGTATACAACCCTCTGAGAAATTCGCCTGATATAGAGAGTAGTGAGGCTATGCGTGCAGAAGGTAACCCTCCTGCTATGCCACAGTCGAACTCATGCAGGGTAAGAAATCTCCTACCCCACCACCATCACCACCTGCAGAAGATATGTTTGCACATATGAAGCTACCCACCTTTAAGGGTGCGGGAGATGAGGATATGGATTAGTTTTGGTTTATGGCTGATGTAGTGTAGACAGCGCAAAATGTTAATACTGATGTTGTCAAGAGAGTGCAGTTGGCTATGACATTCAAAGGTCACGTGTTAGATTATTTCAAGGGATATCTCACTCCGAACATTGATCCCACTATTGTGCATATTAAGGATGCTTTGGAACAACAATTTAAGAAGCCAAAGTCCTACTCATAGTGCGTGATAGGATTAAAGGATATCAAACAAGGGCCAAAGGAGTCATTTTGGGAAGCTGATCAACAACTAAAATGCACCATTAGTGAAGGAGGTTTTGTTTACAACGATAAGAATCATAAGGAATGGTTCATTTCCATGATTTTGCCACATATGCATGGGCCTATGAGTCAAAAAAATATTGATTCTCAGGGTGAGGCTCTGGAAGTTGCTATGAAATTGGAAGTTGCGCCCAGAGAAGATGGTTAATTCGAAATGCTGCAAATTGAAAGTGAACTAGAGGCTATGCACTTAGAAATTTAGAACCTATGCAGGGATTGAGGTAAAGAAGTTGGCATAGATTTCTAGTGCATACGATGTAAGGTTTCATGCCACACCAACAATCAATGCACTCCATTCTCTGATTAAATGCAAGAAGGGGTACAAAATCCACTGCGCCTCAGGGATGCTGCTGGGCCAATTACCCCCACACTATGGTGTGCTGATTGTAAGGTAGCTCGATGACATGATACATACCATTGTATTTGATTGGGAAGCTATGTGCCAAAACTAAAGCAATAGTGGTGCATATTTTTCTCTTCAATCGGTCATGATGAGCACCACTTCCGGACATTTGATCTAATGATAGAAAATACTAACCTTTACAGAGTGCAGGGTGACCCTTCTTCACCGGCATCTCCCTCTAGAAGTGGAGGATCCCCAACAAGACAAAGGGGAGGGGGAAGAGGTGGAGGCGCATGTTAGGGAAGAGGGAAATTAATTTTCTACAATTGTGGAGACGTTGGACACTATGTGCATGACTGCCCAAACCCTACGCAAAAACCTTGTAGGTTTTGTAGGAAATTTGATAATGTAATTGAAGATTGTCCTGTGTTAATTGCTAGAATGCAGAAAAATCAACAACATACACCTACGAAAAGCATACAAATGGTTAAATTTGAACCACGCAATGATGGCCGAAGTATAAATGTAATTACATGTAGTGGTGCTGCCCCCAGAGAAGATGAGGAAAAGAGGGATGACCCAGAGCCACTAATCAAAAATGCATCTAACAAGAAAGAAGGACTCAACCTGCAGAAGGAAAACAAGACTTTTATTGAAGCCATGAAGTATTTTACTATTGCAGGAATGTCCACATCAAAGTATGTCATGGAACCAAAGGCTGATGAGGAATTTCTCCAGAAGCTATCAACATTCTTAATTTAAAACATTCCTACAAGCACGTATTAAGTTATTGCACAATCAGAAGGTAGTAGATAATTTGTAGGCCTTGATAAACAGTTTTGTGGTAAAATAAGTACCTCGAACAGAGATGAAGGTTGTGAACAAGATTTATAAGAATAAGAAGAGAACTGGCTGGGATATGTGCATGACTGTGCAGATTGGAGATTATGAAATGGATATCGTCATCTGGGATCTGGGGTCTAATGCAAATTTCCTACCTAAGAAAACCTAGAATAATATGGGAGAAATGAAGCTAGAATGGTCCACCATTCAGTTACGCATGGCCAATCAGTAGAAGATCATTCCACTTGGAAGACTTCCACAAGTCCTGGTAGACATTTCTAGTGTAAAGGTACGCATGGATTTTGAAATGATACAAAATATGGATGATGCGAATCCCTACTTCTGTTGGGATTGGATTGGGCCATCTATATGGGAGGCATCATCACCCTGAAGCGTAGAAGCATGATATTTGAGAATTATGGTATGCAGGTAATAATACCACTGGATTAGGTTAAAGGAGAAAGATATATAGATCCAATACACGAAGAAGATGATGTCGAACATATTTACAAACTAACTACACGGGATGAAGATTGGATCAACCCTACAGCTGATGGAATTATGAATTGGGAGATGATAGTTCATGTTTCTCAGATTTGGATGGAGAGATGGAGAACTGGAAGAATCGGTAACACAATTTTTCTGTGTTGTGGTGCCTCAATATCATAAAGAACTTCCAATGTATCTCCTCAGAGGTAAGATAACTACCCTATTTTGATGGTTCTGGTAGTGTCAAAGTATTTCTGGAAGAACTGGAAAAGGATATCCGAGAATAATGAAGGTTCTGGGTGCTTGACCTAGCTATGTGTGCAACCCCAGTGCATTGGTGGGATACACACAAGGGTGTGTTTAAGGATTGGGAGGAATGTAGAAAAATGATGGCGTTGCTCTTTGAACCTCTCAATACCCCGTCAAATGAGATTTTCTATTGTCAGGGAGACCCACACAAGCACCTAGCCATGTGGGTGGAAGTTTAGAAGGAAAAGACCTAGAACGAGTGGGTTCATATGTTTATTCATTCGATAAGGCCGATACCTACCACTTGGTATCTGGAAATGGAGCTACACCGAGAAACTTTCCATTGGTTTACAATGACTAACGATTTCCTATCAACCTTCAACTTGGTTGGGGGATCGAAAAAATTGGATGAAGCCCTGCAGGACATAGATGGCCTTGTCTTTGATGACTCCCGACCACGAAGGGAATGCGTTGTGCTAGCATGGGATGTGCATATGCAAGACATTGTCAATTTTAAGAACCTGTCAATAGAGGATAATGAAGATGATCCAAGAAATTTCAACATCCCTGAGTCTAAAGGAGAGCGTGTAGTTGGAGGGCCCTCATTGGGAATTATAGATGTAACTAAGAATCTAAAGTTAAAGGAAGTCAACATTGGGACAGAAGAGTAGCCCAATTTGGCCAAAATCGGGGACTACTGGGATGATGCTGTCGTAGGGAAGATTGCAGAGCTGCTGGAAAAGTATCAGGACCTGTTTCCTATAAATTTCTCTAAGCTCAAAGGAATTATAGAAGACCTAGGTGTGATGACGATCATGTTGAAACTAGATACACGCCTTGTGAAGCATCGATCATACCGATTAAATCCCAAGTATAAGCAGAAAGTAAAAGAGGAATTAGAAAAGATGGTGGTTGCAGGCATCATTCAGCCTATAGATCAGTCTGATTGGGTGAGCCCAATGGTAGTTCAGGAGAAGAAGATCAAAGGAGCCTAAGGATTTGTGTAGATTGTGCAATATAAATGATGCCTGTGTGCATGACCTCTTCCCTACTCCATTTTCAGATGAGATTTTGGATAATGTGGGAGGAAAAGAGGCTTATTTGTTTACTGATGGATTTTCGAGGTATCATCAGATCCGAATTGCGGTTGAAGACTGCAACAGGACCACATTTGCAATAGAGTGTTGAGAATGAAACAAGATGATAGAGCTTAGTGGAAAGAAGTCGCCTTCACTAAGTGGGCCCGCAGGGTATTTTTGGCGCAAAGTCTATTTTTAGACTATGTCTATTTTTAGACATGTCGATCATGATTCTATGAGTTGAAGGATGCTATTTGTGGAGGGATGGTCAAGTTGGAAAAATAGATGGAATTCTATTTTTAGACATGCAGGCGAGAATCTATTTTTAGATTGCCGGTCTAAAAATAGATATATGAAATATTATTAGCTCTTAATAATATTTGAGCCTAAACATTATCTTATCCTCTTGGAGCACTTCGATTTGATGCACGGATATGGCTGTGCGGTGGCTTGAAGATTACGTTATTTCTAGGGTCTAAGTGGAGCTATTTCATGATGACTTCAATTAGAACTCATGTGAGTGAGTTTGGTCAAGGTTGATTAAGGAGTTGATGGAGTTGTGTCAGTTTGACGTAGTTGAACTAGTTATGTTTAGTCCCTAGCGAAGTTAATACACTAGTGAGAGTGGTGTGAATTAATTGTTAATTAATTCACTAATTATTAACTCATAAATCAACTAAAGAATACATTAGTTAACTTCAGTGCATGGACAGTTTCAGTGGAGATCAGTGATGGAGGTAGGTGAAAGAGCAGGTTGACTATCAGTTGTGACTATACTGGTGCATGAGATTTGCACAAACATTGATGGAGATGCCAACGAGGATTGCACATACATCTTGGTGGGATTCAAACTTGGATCTCATGATTATCCATATTGGATTGCGTAGTAGAGGCAGGCTAACAGGTGGAGGAGATTTGAGCATGTGACTTGCTTGATCTGAGCTTGTGTAGTGTGTAGCATGTGAGATAGTGCTGAGAGCTTGTGAGGAGCTTTGTTCTATTATTGTTATATGAACTCTATCATTATAATATACAGATAGTTGGGGGTTTTCAGTTTTAATCTTTCCCATAAACACTGTGTTTATATGTGTGATTGATTATGTGGTTTTAATGTGCGCATGCGATTGTTTATTTTTCGCAATTAATGATCAATGGTAGGAGAGGTTATGTATTATGCATGAAGAACAAATAGTGTGTGATCATGATAATCTCGGTGAATAATTTAACTATTATTCAAATTTCTACATGGTATCAGAGCGATATTGATCATTGGAGCAATTGTAGAACATTGAAGCGGTTGAGTTTTATGGTGGTGGAATTCGAATTTGCAGGAGTGTTTTCTTGGTGTCGAAGCTGAGATGTCTTTCAACGGATTGTGATTGGAGTATGCCATTAAGGGCAGATCGAATTATATTGCATGGAAGGATAGGATGGAGGTGGTGTTAGATGACAATGGGCTGAAGGAGTTCATAGATGCGAAATAATTTAAGCTACATTACAAATGTCTTTCTTAGTAATTGAGGCTTGGAAAAAAAAAAAAAAAAAAAGACAAAGAAAGTGTCGAAGGATTGTTAGGCGTGAAGGATCACATAGTGTCCGCACGCATGGTAAGGCTTCTCCATTCTGAAGTGGAAAGCCTTGGCACAATGTTAAAACAAACACGACCGAGAGGAAGTTGGCGCTCAAGGATAAACTCAGAAACATAAAGATGGAGAAAGGCGACAGTATGCCCAAGTACCTCACGAAGTTCACCCAATGCAGGGATGAGCTGGGAAGTGTGGGGATGACTGTAGATGATGAGTACTTGGTGAGCTTGGCTCTCCTTGGGCTTCCGAAGAGTTGGCATTCCTATCAAGACTCTGTCAATGGTCGGGAGAAATTGTCAGGATGGGAGCGACTTTGGTCAGATCTTGTGCAAGAGGAGATCAGGCGGAGTACCAGGGACGGATCGTCATCAAAGAACTCTGCTGAAGAGAATTGCGCTTTGGCTGCCAAAGAAAAGAAGGGGAAGAGCAAGAAAGCTTCTCATTCTGGTGCGAAAGGAAAGAAGTAGGACATGTCCAAGGTGAAGTGCTTTCACTGTCACCAACACAGAAATTATTCCACAAATTGTCCACAGAAGAAGAAAAATAAGCAGGCTGCTGGATCTGTAGCTGGAGAGGCCTTAGCCTCGCAGCTTGAGCTAGATTTTTCGCTGATCACATGCTTGGTGTCAAGTGTGGTGGGATCAGTATGGTTTCTGGACAGTGGTGCGTCTTTTCACATGACAGGAGATCGAGATTTGTTTACTGATCTGGATGAGAAAGATCTTGGAATGCACATCGAGATGGGCGATGATGGTAGATACGAGTGTGGCGAGTATCATTACCATTTCCTTTGAGAGGGAGTGCGAGTAAACCCTTCGTGTGAAGGAAGTGATGCATGTTCTAGGATTGAAGAAGAATCTTATCTACGTAGTGTTAGAAGACAATGGATATTGATGTTGTCTTAAACGAGGGAAAGGCTTTCTGTATGAGTAGGAGCAGTGAGACACGGAGGATAGGGGTTCGAGTTAAAAACCTTTATCAATTGTAGGTAGATAGCTCTTGTGACAGCGTACAAGGCGAGAAGGGTGGTGAGTAGGGATGTGGCGAGTTGTTGCACGGAGATTGGGCCACCTTCACCATGGAGATTTCAAGATATTTGCGACCAAATTTCTACTGGGCTTCCTAAGGCACTCTTGCATAGTCGAGATCGGTGCAAGGGGTGTCGCAAAATTTGTGAAAGCCACCTTTCACGAGAAGGATAGTCATGCCACGACGATCCTTGAGAGAATTCACAGAGATGTGTGTGGACCTTTCTCAGTAGCTTCGACAGTAAAGCACAGGTACTATGTGATATTTTTTGATGATTTTTCTCGGAAGTGCTAGATCTTCTTCATGCAAAAGAAGAGTGAGACATACTCAAAGTTCTGTGAGTTCAAGGCACTGGTTGAGAAAGAATCGGGGAAGTAGGTGAAGGCTCTTAGGAGCGACAATGGTGGTGAATTCATCTCTGGCGAATTCAAGGACTTTTGCAGCGCAGAAGGAATTCGGAGAGAGCTCATAGCACCTCATAACCCACAGCAGAACGGGGTTGCTGAGCAGAAGAACAGAACGATCGTGGGTGCTGCATGGGCGATGTTACATGATCAAGGCCTACCCATTCACTTGTGGGCGGAGGCATGCAATACTACAGTATATGTGCAAAACCGTTGTCCTCACAAGATACTTGGCATGAGTACACCCGAGGAGGCGTTTTCTGGTAAGAGGCCTGATATTTCCCATTTGAGGATTTTGGTTCACTGTATTTTTGTTCTGTGACAAAGGATGCAGGGAAGAAGGCTGGCGCCATTTATGGAGTTGGGATATTTTGTGGGGTACAACGATACGCCCCACAACTATCGTGTTTATTGCCTTACGATCACCAAATTTGTGGCGACAAGATATCAAATTCAGGGAGGAGAAAGCCATGAAGTGTGCGCTTGAGAGGGAGCCACACTTGCATGCAGATGGGGAGCTATTAGTTCCTAAGGATGAGCCTCGGGATGTGGATCAGCCACAAGAGGAGGTTCATGGAGTTGAAGAAACCACTCATATGGTCTGTATTAGAGGGAGGAAGCGCACTAAGGCTGAAGCGGCAACTCAGAGATACGAGAGAAGGTTGTAGGAGCACCTACATCCGGTGCAAATAGAGACGATCCTGACGGTATGCGGATACATGACTCTTAGGAAAAAGTGTATCGTGACAAAGCCATCCTCTTTCGAGGAAGCTGTGGAGGATCACACATGGGTAGATGCCATGTTGGAAGAGTATGATTCGATTGTCAGAAAAAGTGCATGGGAGATTGTCCCAAGGTTGAAGGGGAATTCAATGGTGGGTTCGAGATGGATCTACAAAGTGAGGCAGGCAGCTGACGGGAGTGTGGAAAATTATAAGGCAAGATGGCAAAAGGGTTCTCGCATGTATAGAGGGGATCGATTATGGGGAGACCTTGCACCCGTTGCAAGGTATTCTTCCAAGGTGCATGATCCTATCTCTCAAAGATAGATGGGGTGGCACATTCATCAGATGGATGTGAAGACTGTGTTCCTCAATGGAGTGATTGAGGAGGAGGTGTACATAGAGCAGCCTGAAGGTTTCGAGATCTTCAGCAGCGAGTCGCATGTGTGCAGGCTCAAGAGAGCGTTGTATGGGTTGAAACAAGCACCTCGTGCTTGGTACACATGGATAGACAGTTATTTCATCGGACTTGGATTCTCCAAGAGTGAGGCGGATCCTAACCTATACCAGATTATGGTGGAGGGTAAGTTTATGATCATTATACTTTATGTAGATGATTTGATTTTGACAGATGATGAGCTATTGATACTCTCATGCAAGGATGATCTTGCAAAAGAGTTTGAGATGAAGGACTTGGGCCTCCTTCATTATTTCCTTGGATTGGAAATTTGGCAACAAGTAGTTGACCGTTTGTTTCTCAGTGGGTAAGTATGCCCTGAGATACTGGAGAAGTTCAACATGCATGGCCGCAAGCCCGTTGATACTCCTCTTCCCCGGGGTGGTTGGAGTAAGAGGCAGAGGACATACTGGGCAGAGAAATAGGTAGTGGATGCCACTGTTTATCGACAGTTGGTGGGGTCGCTTATGTATCTGGTCAATACACGACCCGGTATATGCTATGCAATTAACCAGCTTTCACAAGCTATGGTTAAGCCAACCAAGCTCTTCTAGAAGGCAGGCAAGCATGTATTGCATTATCTCAGAAGCACATCGGGATATGGATTATGGTATAGACAAGAGGATGAGGTGAGGCTATGTGGCTTCACAGATGCAGATTGGGCAGCGAGCCCAACAGACAGAAAGAGCACATCTGGATGGATTTTTAGTATCGAGTCGACAGCAGTTTCTTGGTACAGCAGGAAGCAGATAGCCGTGGCACTCAGTTCAGCAGAGGCCGAGTATATGGCATCGAGTTTGGCTGCATGCGAGGCTATATGGATGAGGAAGATCCTGGTCGGGTTGTTTGGTTCACACTTGGAGCCTACTATGATTTATTGTGATAACCAGAGTTGCATCAAACTCTCGGCTAATCTAGTATTTCATGATATATACAAACACATTGACATCCGGTATCATCATATCAGAGATTGTGTGCAGCGGAGGATCATGTTACTTTCATACATTCCTACGGAGGATCAGGATGCTGATATCTTGACGAAGGCGCTCACCAGGAGAAAATTCGAATACCACAGGGGCAGGATAGGGGTTGCAGATAATCCATATCTTATTGAGAGGGAGTGTTGAGAATGCAACAGGATGACAGAGCTTAGTGGAAAGAAGTCGCCTTCACTAAGTGGGCCCGCAAGGTATTTTTGGCGCTAAGTCTATTTTTAGACTATGTCTATTTTTAGACATGTCGATCATGATTATATGAGTTGTAGGATGATTTTTGTGGAGGGATGGTCAAGTTGGAAAAATATATGGACTTCTATTTTTAGACATACTGGGCGGAATCTATTTTTAGATTTCTAGTCTAAAAATAGATATGTCGAATATTATTAGCTCTTAATAATATTTGAACTATAAACATTATCTTATCCTCTTGGAGCACTTCAGTTTGATGCCTGGATGTGGCACATGCAACTGACAGAAGTAATTACGCTATTCCTAGGGTCTAAGTGGAGCTATTGCATGATGACTTCAGTTAGAAATCATGTGAGTGAGTTTGGTGATGTTGATTGAGGAGTTGATGGAGTTGTGTTCAGTTTGACTTAGTTGAACTAGTTGTATTTAGTCTAACTGATTAATACACTAGTGATGAGTGGTGTGAATTAATTATTAATTAATTCAATAATTATTAACTCATAAATCAACTAATGAACACATTAGTTAACTTCAGTGCATGGACAGTTTCAGTGGAGATCAGTGATGGGGGTATGTGAAAGAGCAGGTTGATTATCAGTTGTGACTATACTGGTGCATGAGATTTGCACACACATTGATGGAGAAGCCAATGAGGATTGCATAGTACATCTTGGTGGGATTCTAACTTGGATCTCATGATTATCCATATTGGATTGCGCAGTAGAGGCAGGCTAACAGGTGGAGGAGATTTGAGCATGTGACTTGCTTGATTTGAGCTTGTGTAGTGTGTAGCATGTGAGATAGTGCTGAGAGCTTGTGAGTGGCTTTGTGCTATGTATTGTTACATGAGCTCTATCATTATAATATACAGATAGTTGGGGGTTTTTAGCTTTAAGCTTTCCCATAAATCCTGTGTTTATATGTTTGATTGATTATGCGGTTTTAATGTGCGCATGCGATTGTTTATAATTCCGCAAATTGATCATCAATAGTAGAAGAGGTTATGTATTATGCATGAAGCTCAAATAGTGTGTGATCAGGATAATCTCGGTGAATAATTTAACTATTATTAAAATTTCTACATAGAGTGGGGGTATTTCCAGTACACTGTCATGCCTTTCATATTAAAAAATGCACCTGCGATCTTTTCACGCGTGGTAATGGATCTGTTCAAAGAATTCATGCGTAAATATTTGGAGGTATATTTTTATGACTAGATAGTGTTTGTATTGGTAAAGAAGAATTTTTCAAACCTACACATGAAGCTTGAAACTTGTAAGAAGAACCAGAGTTCTCTCAATTTGAAGAAATGTATATTCTGCATGCCTTTTGGATTTTTTCTAGGGCATATAGTGTGTCAGAAAGGATTGATGGTAGACCTAGCCAAGATAGAAGCTATCATCAACCTAGAAGTTCCCACTAATGAGAAACACATGTGCTCCATCCTAGGACACATCGGATATTGCAGGAAGTTAATTCAAGGCTATGTTCTGAGTGATTGCGCCAATGGAGAAATTACTAAAAAAGGATGTGTCAATTTTCTGGGATGAGGAATGTCAAAAGAGCTTTGAGCCGCTGAAGGAGAAAATGGTTACTGCACCTATTCTGATATTCCCAAACTGGTCTAAAGTTTTTCATGTACATGTGGATGCATCTGGTATAGCACTTGGGGTTATTATAGTGTAGCCAGGAGAAGGAGACATTGATAACCCAGTTGATTTTTCCAGTATGAAGATCTCTAGTGCAGAGAGAAAATACTCAACCATAGAAAGGGAAGGATTGGCCATGGTCTATGCTCTGCAAAAATACAGGCACTATTTGCTAGGAGGAAACTTAAAAATGTTTAGTGACCATTTTTCTTTGAAATACCTAGTAAATAAGCCTGTTTTGTGGGGGAATATTTGCAGATGGTTGTTGTTATTTCGAGAGTATGACTTTGAAATCATTGTGAAGCCTAGAAGACTAAATGTTGGACTTGATAATTTTTCACACATCGAAAATGGGGAGGAACCAACTAGTCTAGAGGAGGGGTTACCTCATGCGCAACTATTTTCTATCAAGGTGTTTGATGAGCACTTTTTTGATATTATTCACTTTCTGACCACTGGAAGCGCGCCTGCTAAATATTTAGTACAGTGGAAGAAGGAGCTGGTTTCTCGCGCAACTGATTTTACCCTGATTTCGGGTCATTTGTATAAGTTAGGAGTAGATGAAATATTGAGAAGATATGTTTTGGAACATGAGAGACATGGTATCTTGGCTAAGGCTCATGGAGCGGTGGCAGGAGGCTGCTATGCTAGGAACACTACTGCGCAGAAGGTATTGTGTGCTAGGTTATGGTGGCCCACATTGCACAGTGATGCACATGCATATTTCCAAGCCTGTGATGCATGTCAGAGACTAGGGAAGCCCTCGCACATATATGAAATGCCCCTACAGCCATAGATGGCCCTACAAGCCTTGGATAAATGGGCTATAGATTTTTTTGGACCAATCAATCCTCCAGGAAAGAAGACTGGAGCACGCTATATCATCACTGCCAATGATTATGTAAGCAGATGGGTAGAAACTAAGGAAGTTAAGGACTATATTGCAAATAATGTTGCACACTTCATTTTTTAACATAGTTTGACTAGATTCAGATGCCTAAATATATTGATGAGTGATAGAGGTATGCACTTCGTTAATGAAACCATTGAAGCTCTGACAGAAGAATTTCAAATCCATCACCAAAAGAGTACCCCTTATCACCCACAAGAAAATGGTGTTGTAGAGGCTTTCAAACAAATATTGGAGAATGTGCTCACAAATATCTATAATGGAAATCATAATGACTAAGACGTGTGCATACCTTCTATGTTATGGGCTTATAGGACCACATGAAAAAATTTTACTGGGAAAACACCTTTTAGGATGGTCTATGGGAAAGAAGTGATCATGCCAATGAAGTTTATTTTCCCAAGCTTGCGCATCACATCTTTCACTAATATGGCTGAGCCTGACGTTATGGAGGAATGTTTGGCATAATTGGTTGCCTTGGAAGAGGATTGGTTCATTGCTAAATTCCATCAAAAAGTGCATAAGGCGCATGAAAAGGTCTGGCATGATCAACACATCAGACAAAAGGTGTTCAAGGAGTAAGATTTGGTCTTGTTATGCGACATTCAGTTTGTGTGCCACCCAGGGAAGTTTAGGAAACATTGGTTGGGACCATACATTGTGAAGGAAATCACTAATGGAGGTGCGGTGCACTTGGCCATGTTGCATGGTGAGAATATTCCTGGGTATTTCAATGGAAGCCGCTTGAAGCCATATAGGCACAATTCGGTGCCGACCAAATGACTATATGGTCGGAACATAAGAAACCAATTGTCTACATGCAGCATAGATAGGTGCGACAGGAGAACATGGGTGATGTGTAGGAGAAGAAACTAGCCGTTAGAATAGTGAAATTGGGTGAAAAGGTAATTTTAACATTGGATGGAGCGGGTTTTATGCATTTAATGAGGAGATCTTACGATAATTTTAACCATTTTAATGGATGTAAGTTTAATTTAATGAATATCTAACTATTTTCACCTCGGATTGCTTATAAAAGGAAGTGTGTGGGTCATAATTGGTTCCTTTGCTTTCTGAGTACATTGTACCTTGAGATTTTCCATAATTTGTGGTGAAATTGTTTTTTTGATCACTGTATGTCTAGCCGACAAACCTCATCTAATGTGAGAAATCCTGAATTTATCTTCCACCCGAGAATGACGGCCACCAATCCAGAAAGCATGCTTGCTGAGGAGCACTCTGTTCCCCTTACAGCATCGACAGAGCCAGGATCGCATGACGTCCATGAAGTGATCCCAGAGGTTGAATAATTCATGTCTATGTCAGCTAAAGGAAAAGGAAAGATATCAAAGTGGTCCTTCTCGAAGCCACAGACCTCCCTGAGGAATATGACATCCCCGCGTCAGGCTACTAAGGTTCGGTCACCTATTGGTAACCCCTCGGAGAGACCAATAAATGCCACTGAGGAGGTTGCACTCGTCGAGCGTATCTCATGGTGGTCATCATATGTCAAGCCGCACAAACCCTCTGTGCACAAGCCAAATAATATAGAATCAGTTTGGGACTACCTTCATATGCCTCTAGTCCTAAAGGCTATTCCTCTTGGTGAAGATGTGTTTGGCAAGATACCAAGTGTCAAGTGCGACGACCATGATTTGGCAAAGGAGGAAACTTTCCCTAAGATGGCACCGAAGTAAAACTTGAAGAGGGTGCTCTATGATGATGTGGTGAAGGTTGAGCTGATTTCGTGGGCGCGTGGGCTAGGGAATGTTAGGATCTTGAATTTGCTGAGGATTTCATATTTTTGGAGATATTCGATCACTACTATCTGCATGCGCTAGCTGTTGCCGTTAGTTCATGATGGATGTCTGTGGATCCAGGGATGTATTTCAATCGATGCTACGTTGATCCACTGGATCATCGACCTGCCCAAGAAGGGGCCTCTTCCAATTGAAGGTTTTGGAAAAATAAATGAACTCAAGGTCATGACAAAAGTCAAGAAATATTACAAGGTCGAGCTAGAAAAAAAAGGATTCTTGGTATAAACAATTGTAGACCCAGGTGTGCACCTAGGAACCTTAGTCCTAGGCTACAATTTTATGCGCAAGTGTCAACCAAAGGCGGTCCCTACAAATATAATTGCTTTGGAAGGTCAATGTCAAAAGGAGGTTAGCTACAATTGGTCCTAGTATCTCTGCGAAGAATTCCTAGAAAATGTGCACGAAGCACAGGACCAGGGTGTAATGTTCCTAAATTAGCTTAAGCTAATTTGGAACATTAATTTTTCCTTATTTATTTTGTATTTCATGATTAATGAATAAATTATAAGGGAGGATGTTTAATCCTCTTGCAAATCAAGAATAAAGTAGTGCCTATGTGAAGAGAGACATATTTAGGCCATTGGAATAAAATCTTGCAGGTGTGAAAGGGCCAAGACCACCAAAGGAGATCCTATTTGACCAAGTCAACAACACTGTCTAGGTTCATTGAACCTCCTTGATGGACTGCGCAGTTCTATAAGGGGTTTCCAAGTGTGAAAGGAACCAAAAGATGAAAGTGGTTTAGGGTTTTCCAAGAGTCTCAAATGTTATAAAAGGAGGATGAAGGCTCATAAGGAGGTTGTTGATCATATTTCATTTTCTGAGCTTGCTAAGGAAACTCCATTTCTCTTTATTGTTTAGCAAGAGTGTTACACCATTTTTTGGTCATCTAACCTACTATATTTAGATGGACCCAAGTACACCACGTAAGACCAATTTTACCCTAAGTAAAATTGCTTTCACTATGTAAAATAACTTAATAAAACACATTTATTAGGTTGTTTATGGTCTAAACAGGAAACCCAAAAAGGAAATATTAAACAAACCTATATTTGTTTGATTTTCCTCAAGGAATAATTAATTAAACAATAATTCAATTATTATTCCTGGTCATGTTTAACCCAAAACAAAGAAATTAATTAGATAAATCTTTATTTATCTTATTATTTTCTAGAAATAATTATTTAAATCTTATTTAAATAATATTCCTTGTTAAATATGACTAAATCACCCATAAATAATTAAATAAATCATTATTTATTTGATTATCCTCCAACCACTTCCTTAAAATGATAAATAAATCATTTATTTATTTATTATTCACAAATAAAGGGATTTGACCCAAGTCAAATACCTTTTCCCTCCAACAAATATAATAAAATATTCCATAAAAGGTGGATCTAGATTTGGTTAACATTATTTTAATCATGCACCAAGACCTAGAATGACCCAATATTTTGTTATAAATAGGAGGGTTTTTCCTACCATTCTTCACCTTTTGTTGCCTATTAGATCACTCTGGATCTATACACTTGGTCACATTCTACATTTTGCTGTGTGAGCTCCCTTTGAGTTCTATCTTTGTCTGGGTTTTCTACACCAACAAGAGAGAGAGATTCTAGATCTGAAGTGCTGAGGACTTCCAAGAACCCATCCCATTGAGGAGAATTGGATACACCTTCTTGTTTTCCTCCCAGGTGCCCTTAATACAAAAATTCTTTCAAAAAACATTGGTCTTGTCTTATCTATTGGATGTATGGATCAAACTCTTGATTTTACTACTTAATGTCTTTCTATGCATAGATCTGGTTTTTTGCAAAGACTTGTCTTAATCAACTAACTGCAGATCTGAAGATGTTAGCAACCACATTTGATGTTAGGGCTATAAGTTATGCATAGCTAAAGTGGTATTTTTTTGTATGCTTCGACAAAAGATTCATACTAACAATTGGCGACTCCACACAGGTTTTCAATTACGACCGCTGTCGTTTTTCATATTCCTGCATATCCAGCTACTTCAGACCCTAGGGTTTCTTTTCAGTTTTTTGTTTTTCCTATTTTTATGTTGTTTTTCTCACATAAAACCCTAAAACATTAAAATTTCTAACTTCCGTGTGTTTCTGGCCCTATTGCGCAGGTGACAGACATCAGCCGCAACTGAGACGGCAAATTTTCCGCAAATCTGCCACCGGGACAACTGGAGTTGGAGGTCGCACTTTTTAGCCCAAAAACTCCGACCTGGACTCTAGGTCACACTTTTCAGCCCCTTTTTTGCGACCTGAACAAGAAAATAGGTCAGATCCTGTGACCTGTGCTTTTTTCTACTGTTTTTCTGCAATTTTTCTGTGTTTTGCTGAAGCTTCTGTCAGGGTTTTCCAGCCTCTGTCTCCGCCCATTTGGACCTGTTTCTGATCTGTTTTGCTCATCTAAGTGGGAACCTAGCCCCCTATAGCTTCAGTGTCCTCCAATTTTGGTGGAAGAGTTTTATCTGTTTTAGGTGTCTAATTTTTCAGAGTTTCAGCCTCCCCTTTTTTCAGATCTGATACCTCATTCTCAGATCCCTTTAAATCAACTCTTCTTCCTTTCAAACCACCCCTTGTAGTTTTTTTTGGACCTCCTTTTAGGACCTCCTCCCTGTCCTTTCTGATTTTTGCTGATTTCCTCCTTTTTTCCAGCCACCTTGCCTCTGTCTCTTGGCTGTGATCTGCACCTCTTTTCAACAGCTTTCTCCTCTAGATCCCTGTCCCTTTCGACCCTAGATCTATTGGCCTCTTTTTAGTGTGTTTTGACTAGATTTTTTCCCTCTTTTAGATTATTTTTGAGAGATCCTCCTTTTTGGGTTGAATCGATGCACTAGTAGCTGTTAATTTTCTATTATTTCAGCATTATATACTGTTTTTGCAGCATTATTTTTAGTTACGCAGCACACTTTTTCTCCTGCTCTCAAAACGAAAAGGGTTTAAAAATTAAAATTAACGCACGCCACACACTCACCCTAAGTGAAGAAGAGCCTGGTTTACACCACCAGGCAAAGACTTTAAAATCAATTGACACTACACCTTTCTGCCCTTGTTTCGACATTGTAATCACTTGATTCTGTACCTCCCTACCTTTGTCAGCCATTCTTCTTCCCCTCATGCCGTGTTTGTGTTGTCATCATTGCGCCCCCAAGGCGTGCCTCCCGGGACTTCTTGGCCTTCACCCTCAGTTTTCGGTCGGTCGACCCGCTCCGTCCCACCATCGTCGAGCCAGTCCTCCTCCGAGTCCGCATTCCGACTCCTCTTATGATTCATTGGGTTCTCCTTTTACTTCTGGTTCTCCCCCTGTCACCTTCATTATGTCTGGTCCAGGGCCTAATGCTAGCGGTAATCCCGGCCCTAATGCCGGGACTACTACTAGCAGAACCACCACAGGAACTACCTTGGCTGCACCTTTTCTCCCTTACATGGCAGGCCTTAGCCTCCCCAATTTCAATCAGTTGATCAATGACCCTATCCGCCATGATGTTGGTTGGCCTGCTATGCCAACCAAGCTCCCCTCTGACATCCCTAAGTTCAAAGGCCTTGCTGGAGAAGATCCAACCAACCATGTCCAATCTTTCCACATGTGGTGTTCCTCCAATTCCATTACCGATGATTCCATCCGTCTTTGGTTGTTCCAACGCACGCTTACCGGCGAAGCTTCTAAATGGTATGTTGACCAAGCCACCTCTTCCCATACCACCTTTGTGACCATTTCCCAAGCCTTTTTATCCTATTTCCAGCTCCCTCTCCGATACGATACTGGTACAAAGATTTTGACTTCTTTCAAGCAAACCTCTTCGACCCACCTTTCCACTCATGTCCAGGAATGGCGAAGACGATGAAGCTTATGTCGAGCTCCCCCCTTCGAAGATCGAGTTTATATGGACTAGTTCCTTCACACTCTCTTACCTCCCATTGGCAAAGATGTCGCCTCCCATTTTCCTCAAACCGAAGAAGCCGCCCTCCAATTAGCCTTGAAATATGACCTGATCTACGCTCAGTCTGGTTATGTGTATACCGTCCTTCCTGACCTCCCCAGGCCCGGTTGCACTAACGTCCCGAGGGCATCTCATTTCACCGACGGTATCGTTGGAGCCCTTTCTCATCCGTATGCTCAACCTCCTATGGGCTATGGTCTCCCTCCGGGAGGGGCCAGCACCTCTAGCACTTTTCCCCCTCCAGGTAGCATGTATCTAGGATACGAAATGCCTCATCCTTTTTCCCAACCTCATGCTTACCTCAATGTTGCCCAACCTAACCATTATCCTTATCCGCAGCCTGGTGCACCAACTCCTCCAGCATATGCACTTCCACCTCCCTTGCCTCCTCCACCCCTGCAACAGCACCTACAGCCCCCTCCAGGGCAAGTATTTGCATAGCAGGGCAGGACTAATCCTCCTTCCTCTCAAAGAAGGTAGAGAGGCAACCAAAATCATTCTGCCCCTGGTACTCATGGGCCCAATCCTCAAGGTACTCACCTTAACAGTGCTAACCAGCAACAGGGCACTCAGCCCAAGCCGGATAGGCCTATTCGCACAAATAAGCCTTGTTCGTGTTGAGGTGTTTACGATCATTACACTCACGATTGGCAGATGTGGGAGTCTCAAGCCACATTGCGAGGACAACATGCCTCCCCTCATGCTCCCCCTAATGTGGCCACTACTCAACTGGCTGTGTTTACCGATCCTTTCCCCCAGCAAGGATTCATGGCTACCCAACCACCTGATGGACAGGTCGCCACTCAACCTTCCCCTTCTGGTTCCTCCGATTACCAGGTCCTCATGATGAACTCTGATCCATCCCCAACCGTCGACCTTAATCTCCAAACTCGGTCTCGCTAGTACCCCAAGCCTCTCGCTCAGTCTGCCTCCGAGTCCCCTTCTTCAGGTTCTACTGAGCCTCTTTCTAAATCCAATGGTCCCTTACATATACCTCAACCCAAAGTTGAGGTTCATACCAAGATTCCTAAAGGACCATTACACCGAAATGCTGCTCCTGGTCGAGCTGCTCATTTGTATAGCATAGTAGATGATTTGGTGCAGTCTCCTGCTGCCATTTCCACATTGGAACTCCTCCAATCGTGCCCTTCCCAAAAGAAGGCTCTGCTATCTGCCGTGGGCACTGTAGATCCTGCCGATGACCAAATGATTGTTTTCGATGCCCATCAATCAGAACATCCTCCTCTTCCTGCTTCCGTAGCCTTCCAAATTCCAGTCAAAATCCGGAACGCTAACGTTTCTCGGTGTATAATTGATGAGGGGGCATCCACTTGTGTGATGTCTGCTTCGGTTTGGAAGCAACTCGGATCTCCTGAATTAGCCCCTTCCACGATCACCCTTTGAGCATGGGATGGCCACGCCTCCCAGCCCATTGGCCTCTTCCGTAATTGTCCTATCACTCTTGCAGGCAAGACTATTTGCGTTGACGTCGAAGTCATCGACGCCCCTCGAGACTACAACATTCTCTTGGGGCAAAGCTACACCTATGCCATGTTTGCTGTCCCATCCATGGTTTTTCGCAAGATGTCTTTTCCCCACAATGGAAAGATAGTCACCATTGACCAGTTGACTTATCATGAGCCAAAGTCTCAGACCTCCCCTGAGACGACCATCTCTTCTGTAGCCAATAAGCAAACCGTCGATTCCTTGACCAGTGTCTCTCCTGGCATCTACAAAGACTCCTCTTTGCTTGGAAATTTCCGTGGTCTCCCTCCTCCTATCTCTGATCCCATCTTATCGAATGTTTGCATGATGCAATCATCTCGGGTTGCCCTTAAGCGACCTGCTTCAGCTAGTCAGCAACCTCCGACTCAACCTCACCCACTGCAACCCGCTCCTAGCCCTTCATCTCAGCCAGTCGGACCTCCTCCTTCTGGCACTTCTCCTACAGCTGGCATCCCTGAACCCCTCTATCCTCCTGGGTCGGTTCCCCTAGGCCTCAACCACCTCGGAGCCTTCCCTCCTGGTCATTATCCTGCTGGTCAGATACCCTTCCTGGCTCCCCCTCCTGGAGTCTATTCAGTCCCCGTCATGGCCACCCTCTCTCTCCCCAACCTGACCCTGGGCATACCCGTCTGGTACCTTGACCCTCCAGCCGCTACCCCGCCTGGTCACCCCAAACCCTACCTTGCTTTGACACCGGTTCAACTGGTCCCCCTCGCTTCCTCCATTACCACTGTGCCCCTAGCACCTCCACAGGACCCTTCTCCTGTCGTGAAGACCCCTGGGAAGAAAGGAAAAGCTCGCAAGGGGGCACCCAAAGATAAGGCCACCCCGACTGACCCGGCCCCTCCTCCGCCTGCAAAGCCTTGCACCTTGTGTGATGTCTTCGGTCACGCCACACATGCTTGTCCTAAATTGCCTCGTATTCAACCCATGGTTAAATTCGTGTTCCCCAATTCTACGCTCCCTGAAGCCTCCATTCCTTCTTCGTCCGTAACCAAGAACCCCAAGACTATCCGCACCAACAAACCCTGTGCTCTGTGTGGTGTCCATGGCCATTATTCCCACCATTGTCCTCACCTCACGCATTACTGCGCCTCTTTAGAGGTAGTTCGAGAGTATGAGGTTGAACAAAATCAATCTGCCTCTCCCATACTTGCACAGTATGCTGCCGGTCAGTCTGAAGATCCACCCAATCCCATCGACATCCCCCCCCTTGATGTCCAGATGTCCGAGCCTACCACCACCATTTTCTACCTATCATCATCCATGAGACCCTCAGAGAAAATTCCCTCGGATTCCTCCCCTGATGGTTCACTCGACCCGCCTTCAGCGACCACCCTGGGCTTAACATCCTTTGACCATCTATTTATCTGTTCCTCTGTCACCCCCCATGATGATTTGTATGTTAGCCTTTCTTCCCATACTGATGATCTAGGTAGCTTTGCCGTGTCATGTGGTTTCCCTTCCTCCCTTCATCCCCTCTGTTCCCATCAGGATGTCCTCTTGGGAGCCCTCTCCACCCATGACTTCATCCTTCCCACCCATAACCGGGATAACACCACCCCTATCCATGTTGACCTCCACAACCCGAGTCCCAGCCATTCCTCCTATAGCCCTCATATACCGCCATCTAGTTCGTCTATGAGTCATAGCCATTGCACTCCCTCCCGCAGTTTCCACTCGATGTCTCCTATACACTCACGCTGCCGTCATTGTTCCTCTTCCTCCCATTTTTTGTCTTGTACCACCATTCCGCAGGACCTCCTGTCCACACCCTATATCGGTTACGCTGATGGTGCAAGTTGTTATTCCCGAAATCTCGCCTCGGCAGGTTGGGCCATATTCACCCCCTTGCATGCCCTTGTTCTCTCAAACGGGGTCTGCATTGGTCCTACCACCAGCAATTAGGCCGAATACGATGCAGTGCGAGGTCTTTTAGCCGATGCCCTCTCTCATCGCATCCTCCATTTGCATGTTCGTATAGATTCCCTACTTCTTGTCATGCAACTAAATGGTGTCTATCGTTTGCATAATATTGTGGTGTTTAGAAGATATTTATGAGTGAAACTCTTGATACGTGAATTTGAAACCATAACTTTCAACCATGTACCTCGAGAACAAAATCACTATGTAGATAGCATTGCAAACCATGTTCTAGATTGGAATTTATCACACGCATTTTATACAAGACAATAAAAATCATACTCATTAACAAGATGCCTATCCATAATATGTGTCGCAAAACATGTGTTTAGAGTCCATCTACTCTGATACATATGACATGCCCATAGCATGTTACAAAAAACTCAAAACTGGGGGCACCACTCGCCCCTACATACATACTAGGGGGCACCACATGCCCCACACCTAATCACTATCTGGCAGATCCTGAGCCAATGGCTCTGCAACTGCAGCTCGTAGATCACGTATCCCCTACCCGGCCATCGCCATGCACCGCATGACCCCTCGCCATTCTGAGGGTAGACCAATACATGGCTCTATGTACTGGTCATCTAAGTCCTTCCACCCATGCTCTGAAACACCGGTCAGCAACCTCTCACATCTATGGAGGATTCCCTCCAGGAGGGCGGCTGCATCCTCATTATGCGCTGCTCTTGCTCCACTCAGGCCTGTAGCTCTTGATGCTGCAGGTCGTCCCATATATCCGGCCGGTTTTACCGGAGCTATATCTGCATACCAAAAGTACATGAATCAGTACCCTATCTACTATTCAGTAACTTTAACATGCCCAAACAAGAATAGTCACTTGTCACTTACCATCGGGCCTCCATACTCGACCAGGCGGAAGTGGCAGGTCCGGATCCTCATAATAACTCATCCCACTATAGGGATAGTCGTCTATGTATAACGTCATCTGATCCCAATGGGCAAAGAACTTTGGTCGAAACACCCATCCGACCGCCCCTCCTCCTCCTCTACACAGTAGTCGCCCCCACCGGTGCATCCTGGGCTCTCTCGGGCCCCCATCTGGGAGCTGTATACGAGGTCGTAAGGTCGAGATCTTCTCAAAAAAGAAGGGGCACAATAAAGTCACATACGAGCAATTGTGGTTCACTTGCCACTTGCAAAGCGAAAACTGTCTTTTTAATGACACCAGCATCATTTGGGCCCACCCATAGTAAGTCCCACTCAACACACTCTCCACAATCATCATCTGCCCCCCAGTGATGTGATGGAACACCTGGTTGCCCAGGATCCGCAACACCGCTACGGCCACTGCCCAGGTCTCCAATCTCTCCAGGTCCCCGATCGGTATCCGCGTCCCTTTGACTTGAAGACCCGGTCGAAAATGCCACTCCACAAACTCCATGATGTTCTGCCCCCGCGGTAACACTGGCTGCGTATTTCCCACCATCCCAAGTGGCGAGAGACTAGTCAGGAAATACACATCCTAGATTGTCATTTCGATCCTGTGCCCCTGCACTACAAAGACCTCATGCTCTGGATCCTAATAACTGATAATCCGGGCCAACAAGGGCTCTCCATCTCTCATCAAAGGGTTCTCCAAAAACTTTAGAACCCCAAACCTGGCCAACACACGACGGACACCCTTATCTGCCTGGATCTCTGCCCGTAATGTACCCAGGTCTCTCTCTCTCCAGTTAACCTGTATATCTGCCATATGTGCACAAAAACATCATCTTTGTCAGCATACAGATAGGGAATACTGTAACCAAACACAAAAACCCAACTCTCGGCCATAAAACAGCACTAATATCCCCTCATCTTCCAGGTCGCACTTTTCTACCAAATCCTGGGACAGGTCGCACCTTTTTGCTCAAAACCTGCGTCCCAGGTCGTAGATTTTGGCCCAAAAAGTGCGACCCAGCCAAAAATATGTAAGAGAGTCTGTTCCTGAGATTCTGGGCCCTAATCTAAACTTTTAAACCATCAAAATGAAAGAGTAAGGTTAGGCCTCTTACCTGCAACTGACAGATCTCGATTCCAACGGTCGGTTTGTCCGCTACCGCAAGATTTAGTGCCTTCTCTCCTCTCTACCTTCACCACAACAACAATAGAAAATGAGTGAATTTGGAGGGGAAAATGCCTTATTAAAAGAGAACCCCAGTTTTTCTTTTGCCTGTTGCGACCACACCGTAACTCAGTTTGACAAACCGTCCGCACCGTTGGAAAGCTCTCACTGAGCCCTTTAATGGGTATCTATTATTTTTTTGTGATTTGATACTTAACCAGGACACATTTTGTCCAAGAAGGGTCACTTCACCTCCCCCCAAAATAGGATTTCCTCACTTACAACACTTGTCCTTGGGGCACCACTTTTCCTCCATACTTGTCTTTGTTTGTGTCAATTTTCGTCATGAGATACCATATTATACTCATGTTTTCATGGTCCCCCATTGGACCTTTACTATGTGGTAGAACCATCGAGTCGCCCTTGTTTAGAGCATCCAAGATGAGTCATCATCGCATTCATGGAGTCTATTCCGAGTCCCTTTGTACCCCACTATAGTCCTCCATCCTTCATTGCTTGGTCTCTCTCTTGTGTCGCACATTATGGCCTTCAGTCCCACTGTCCCCTATCCCTTATGATATTGTGTCATTCGCTGCCATGTCATTCATGCCCTTTATACTCTAACAAGGGAAGTCGTCCATTCGCTACTCAGTCCCCTCCATTCCATCATCATCATTAGTATTAGTCTGTCCATCGCTCTACTATTTTCTCTCGTGCCTTAGTTGAGGATCTCTCATTGCCTCACCTATGGCAGACCTCCTTCTGTCGACATCAATTCCTCCATTTCAGAAGACAGGTCTAGAGGGCGGTGTACCTTGGTTCCATCTTCCACTCTTGTTCGGTGCCTCGAATCAGGCAAAGGGATTTCTCATTATCCTTTGACTTGGTTGTTTCTCAACTTTAGCTCCTTTCAGCATGATTGAGATCCGTATGCTTGATGGTCCAGTGATGCAGTAGTAGCTCTTGGTGATGCCCAGGTGTGTGTGAGATGTCTCAGCCCTCATGAGGGGGTGGCCCTGCAGGTAGCCCCCCACATGCTTGGATGACCTCTTCATTGCAGCCTTCGATGCAGCTCCATATATTTGATGATTTCGGCCTTAGCCGCTTGCAGCGCCTCTTTGATTTGCATGTATCAGTCATATTTTGTGAGCCCTTCTCCGCTTGTAGGGGGCATTTGGGTTGTATTGGTATCTCATGTACTCAGATATTATTGTATAAGTCCTGGCTGTTATCCCAGGCACAACATGTATATGGGATCCCTCATTGTATTTCTATCTGGCTCATGTTTATGCCGGCTGTACTTTATGGTTCGGTCCCTTGTTTACTGGACACACTATTCTTTTGTACTTTGTCTCGGCGGGCATAGGTATGCCTCCCCCGCCACCTTTAGCATAGGTACCCTCTCATAAAAAGAGACTTGTTGCACCTGCGAGTCTCGTCTCCTCAGGGTCTAGTTCTTCAGCACACTCATCTACCTTACATTTCTCTCTCTCACTTCCCTCTTGATGTCTGGTGATTGAGTTCTTACAATGTACTTCGGTCATACGATTTTCTCCTAACACTCGCATGCTGGGGGGCAATCTGTTACACCATTTTTTGGTCATCTAACCTATTATCATTAGATGGACCCAAGTACACCATGTAAGACCAATTTTACTCTAAGTAAAATTGCTTTCACTATGTAAAATAACTTAATAAAACACATTTATTAGGTTGTTTATGGTCTAAACAGGAAACCCCAAAAGGAAATATTAAACAAACCTATATTTGTTTGATTTTCCTGGTCATGTTTAACCCAAACAAAGAAATTAATTAGATAAATCTTTATTTATCTTATTATTTTCTAGGAATAATTATTTAAACCTTATTTAAATAATATTCCTTGTTAAATATGACTAAATCACCCATAAATAATTAAATAAATCATTATTTATTTGATTATCCTCCAACCACTTCCTTAAAATGATAAATAAATCATTTATTTATTTATTATTCAAAAATAAAGGGATTTGACCCAAGTCAAATACCTTTTCCCTCCAACAAATATAATAAAATATTTCATAAAAGGTGGATCTAGATTTGGTTAATGTTATTTTAATCATGCACCAAGATCTAGAATGACCCAATATTTTATTATAAATAGGAGGGTTTTTCCTATCATTCTTCACCTTTTGCTGCCTATTAGATCACTCTGGATCTATACACTTGGTCACATTCTACATTATTTGCTGTGTGAGCTCCCTTTGAGTTCTATCTTTGTCTGGGTTTTCTACACCAACAAGAGAGAGAGATTCTAGATCTGAAGTGTTGAGGACTTCCAAGAACCGATCCCATTGAGGAGAATTGGATACACCTTCTTGTTTTCCTCCCAGGTGCCCTTAATACAAAAATTCTTTCAAAAAACGTTATTCTTGTCTTGTCTATTGGATGTATGGAGCAAACTCTTGATTTTACTGCTTAATGTCTTTCTATGCATAGATCTGGTTTTTTGCAGCACTTGTCTTGATCAACTAACTGCAGATCTGAAGATGTTAGCAGCCACATTTGATGTTAGGGCTATAAGTTATGCGTAGCTAAAGTGGTCTTTTTTCGTACGCTTCGACAAAAGATTCATACTAACAAAGAGAAAGAGAGGATCTCCTGTTTAGGAACCCTCCATCCTTATTTGAGTAGCTCTTGGAGGGAATTGTGCTAGATTGAACCACTATCAAGTTGGAGGCCAAGATATGCTTGCATAGAAAACGCTGGCTCACTGAGGGTTTTGCTGGTGCTATAAGTGTAGTAAGTGGGATTCTAGATTTGCAAGGATCTAGTGGTTTTTGGAGTCTCCTCTCAGGGAGGGTGTCTTGTGACCACCCAGAAGAGGGTTTCTATTGTATTTTGACTTCAGACCTGTAAATTCTATCTACTGAAACACTTTTCTCAAGCTACTGCGTAGTCTCCTTTTTCAACTTCGTTATTTTCTATGTACTGCTTCTCTATTGTCTAGATCTTTCATTGTACTTGCTTTCTGATGATTGAGGATTTCCTCTCATCTTGAAGATTTATGAAGTAGCTTGCTGATATATCATATTCAAATATTTTTTATATTTTGAGTAAATTCATCTTCAGAAATTACTAAAGCTTTCTGCAGTTCTGTGTACAAGAAGTTAAATCAACACTTTCTAGTGCATTATTTGTAAAAGCCCTAAGGGGATCTTGATTAGAAGGCTGAGTAGTTTCCAGATCTGATATGGATCTAATGTTTCAGCTATAAATTTGATGTAGATATGTAATCTAACATTATACTACTGAAGCACACTTATATGGATGTTGTCCATTCATTTCTGCACTTTCTACATACATTGCAGCTCCTATTTCTGAAGATTTCTTGCTTATTTCTTTATAGAATTCACTGTATTTCTTGAGAAGCTTCATTAAGAGTCTGATTTTCTTCTACTTTACTGTAATAAATTTCCGATGGCTTATTTCTAGTGACTCTCTACTGAAACTACGCAATTCTGAAGTGGGCTCTTCTTCATTCCATCAGCTCTTATCTTTAGCTGATTTTTAACTAGTCAGATTCATGGGAGATCCATTTAAGGCCCTTAAACCCATTTTTTTTTGCTGAAATTCAGCATGGAGGTCCCATATAGCCAATAATAAGGTAACCCAGCACTTTTCAATGTTATTTTTTACACTGGCTTGCTTATACAACGTTTTCCTTGAGCCTATTGCAGATTTTCCTGAGAGTGGAATTTCCCGCTTATTAATTGTTTGTTTTTTGCTTCTCTTTGGACTCATTATTTAGATATGAAGATATAAGGTTCTCAAGGGCAGAAAAATCCAAGAGGAGTGTGTCATTCCCACACTTGCTGTGTTTCACCAATTTTCTATAGACAGAGTATGGAACGGGCCAAGAAGCCTCTAGTTTTCACCCTCTCTTTAGAGGTGATATAACTAGTAAACTCCCTACCAGTCTATCTATGGTTTAGATCTATTGGTGTGATTCCATATTTATGTGATTCCATAGTGGAATATCTTAATTTATTCCCTAATGGGCCTATTTTTCCCCATTTGGAACATTACAGTGGTATCAGAGCATGACCTCTGGCTCCGCCTGTGAGATCAAGTTATCAATGAAATCAAGGGCAAGGGAAACATGAAGAATATGAGTTTAGTCTCATATATTTTCAGATTTAAGAAGATCCTCCCCAAGGAGGATGTGTGAGAAGAAGAGAGAAGTAGCAGTGAAGCTCAAAAGGAGTTTCAAAAGGAAGATCTTCCAATTAGATCTACAAGATTTGTGCATGAGGAACATTCTGAATCCTCATCTCACGGATACATGCACTTAGCCATATCATCAGAGTTTCAGAATTTTTCCAGTGATTCCTTCATGAAAGGGGAAAAAGAAGGTGTGACCTTGAATGATGCATTTCCAAGGGCAAGATCTCCATTTGGTGAAGAGTCCTCATCTCAAGAGGAAAGCATGAAGGTTTCTCCTCCAATAGTTGATCAAGATCTATTGTCTCTCATTGATGATGGGACAATTTCAATTATTGAAGAGGAGGAGAAGTAAGTGGGAGATGAGAACACAGTCACCTCAAGGGAACCTCAAGAACTTCATGAGGAAGAGGGTGGAGCACTTGCTCCAAGAGAAGATACTCTTGCACCCTTGCAAAGAGTCCCACAGGATCTCATGCATGAGGAGCATGTACTCTCATTGATCAATGATGAGGTCTTGGAGATAGGGGAGGTAGAAGAGGAGGAAGGGAATCTCAAGGTGGAAAGCATGAACCCTTCTCTAATTTATAATTTAGAAGCACAAAGAAGGCAAGAGGACTTATGCATTGAAGGTAGGGAAAAATTTGTCTGCCTACATCCATATTCTACTCTATGCCTTGACACCTCTTTGCATGGAGGTCCTCTACTAGGAGAACCTCTTGATAGGAGGAAATATAAAGTGTTCTCTCAAATATGGGCTGCATATGCATACTTGGCTAAGGAAGGAGCCCTGGGAGAAGCTAGCACAGTGCAAAGAATCTCTCAAGCATTCAGAAGAGAGATGAGTAGTTTCCTGAAAGGGACATTGCAAACTCCCACTCCGATATCTACAATGAGAAAGGAGAAATAAGAGATCTATGATGGCATGAGCATGAAGGCACATGGAAACTCCATATCTTTGGGGCATCCCATGATTTCTTCATTCACAAAGGATATTTCTGAAGATGGCAAGGGGATCCTAACCCTCTTGTATACATGGGCCAAAGGGAGGAGGTTTTGGAAAATGAGGACTTTCCCAGGGGAATTTGATTTCCATATGCTCCAATATTGTCTTGTGCAAGAAAAAATGCAAATGGGGCTGCAAAGGGAAGATAATGATGCTCCAACATGTGATTTTGATATCAAGGATGTCAAATATGGGATCCATGAGAAGACAAGGGCTGCATTCCAGACCTCTACAGAATTGTCATTCTTGGAGAGCTTGGATCTTTGTCGGGATTCCCAACTCATGACGGAATACTCCAAGGACCTTTTCACATGGGGGGTTCTTGACCAGGAAGTAAAGGATGAAAGGTTCAAGGTGGTAGATGGAGTTATCTATTTCTATAATCCTATTCTTTTGGCTAGTGACTCCAAACTCAAGGAGGGACTATTTGATTCCATCTATAAAATCCTGCTTTCCAAACCCACCGGTTTTTTCAAAGCATATCATACTCTCTTGGGTGGATTCATATGGGAAGGATACAAAGAAGATGTGTACTCTCATATGAAGAAGTGCATGGACTACTTGGGAGAGGAGGAGGAATATAGCTCTTGGGAGGAGCCACCATTCACACCTCCTTATTCTCTGAGTGTGAGAGGGAACTCATCCATGATTTACCCCACTGATGTAAAACAAGTATATAGAGAGGCTCATCCTCTTGAGCGTTATTTTGTATCTCCTATTGATCAGGAGATCAATTCCTTAATGGAAAAATGCTCAAAAATTTAGTTTCTCAGAATTGGTCCAAACCAGAATGACAGGAAAGATCTCAGAAAAATGATCCTATAGACGTGAACGGAACTAAAAACTGACGATGTATGAGAAAGTTATTCAGCTTTGAAGTTTGCCAATTTTAGTAAAAAAATTGGTCGGTTTGACTTTTAAAATTTTTTTACTAAAAAGAGAATATTCCATGGAATATTCCATAGAATATTCTACGAAATATTCCAGAGACAACTAATCAAAGGGCACCACGTGGCCAGCCCAAAGGTCGCCACGTGGCCCCAAGGTCAAACAAATTTGTTATGGAAAAATTTATATGGCGCAGGCAGGGATCGACCCCGGGTCGAGGCGGAGGCAACTGGGCAACCTGACTAATGGGCCACGGGTGGTACTTAACATTCATAGTCCCAAAGTTCTATTTGAACTTTTTTTTTCATTTGGGCGGGGCCCGAAAGGGGGCCAGCCCCCTCCACATACAACCTTGGCTCAGAACCAAAGGCTTAAAGCCATGGGCGTGCAGCAATATGGATAAGGACTGGTCACATGCTTTTAGGCCGAGGGTTAATATTATGGTTTAAACATTAATCAACTCCGCGATAAACTCTATGTTTACAACAATATCTCTGACGGGCCCGGTCACGTGGCTTTATCTCCTTAGCCCCAGAGTCTAGAGGCTTATTTGGTGGAGCACCTAACTTTAGCGCCAGACCCCAATTTTTTTGGGCCTAACTGCAGTTCTCCACATTTGGTGGAGCTTTCCTAGCCCTAACTAGGAAAAATCAGTTTTAGTCATAACTTTGGCTAGGGAATTCCAACTGGAGCAATTTTTTTTGTTTTGGGGGTATTGGAGCATTCTGAAGCTATTGGAACAGGTTGCAGAGCCATCAGGGCACTCTATTAGAGGTTATATCAGCGAATTTTCTTGTGGAGCCACTAGGGCTATGGGAATGATCAGCTGTATTGGGCTATGTTCATCTATTTGAGGTGAATGAATAGTCAATTTTTACTATTTCCAGCACTCTGATTCTAATTTTGCATCTATTTCAGCCTTTTTAGGCTTTCTTCATGGTGTAAAACTTATTTTGAGCATTAATAGAAGAGGTAAAAGCCCATTTGGAGGTTTTTGGGCCTAGCAGATGTAGCCCAAGAGAGGGGTGAACTGCTTTATCAGATGCTTGTTATTATGCTGTGAATTCTTGCTGCTTATTTCCAAAGTTTAACACTTTAAACAATAATTTTAAATAAGTCCTCTTAACACATAAATACTTATACAGAGATCAAAACATATTTGTTTCATTCCAAAACACATTACTTCCATTGCAAAACACCTTAAATTTCTTGTTCACACATAATATTGGTTAATGAATACTTTGCAATCAGAAAACAAATACTTTCATTGCGAGATCGTTTTAGTGTTTACTTCATATTTCTTTAGGCAGAGCCAGTAAGAGGGCCAGAAGCTTCTGGTTTCATCCTTTCTAGTAAAGGTGAAATAACCAGTAAAAGCCCCTACTATCTATCTCTATATAAGAAATATTTTGTTCACACATTTCAGATCACCTATATGCTTATATTTTTTTGACACTCATTTGCAAGGCATGGTGCCAAGATGGGGCACTAAGTATGATGGGTTTCATGCACCATCTAAGGCCATGAACTATGTTGATGGAGGCCATTCCTTGGAGAACCTTGGAAAGCTACTATATTCCTCATGGTGTGATTATTTTACACCAACCATGGTGTACATTCTCCAAGCATTCCAAAGACATGAGGCAGCAAACAAGTGTTGGGGGAGGCACTTGTCATATCTTATTCTATGGCAGTTAAGGATAAAACTGCACTGGTTGCACATAAGGGAACATCTTCCTTCTCATCTATCAGACATGGCAACTAGCATGATTCTAATCATGATCCAACAAGTTGAAGTTGTACTTGTCCTTGTTGGGGGCATAGTTGGAGGAAAGGCACACTTGTTGAATGTGCCCTTGGGGGAAGGAGTTCCCCATTATTTTTGCATTGCATGGTTCCATGGGAGCATGAGATTTTGTATGGCCACTATGATAAATCACTTGTATCTTTGTAAAGTGAGCCATATGTTGGTTGGTGACATGCCTCTCACATGTATTGGGGAGGAGATCTTCTATGGATTTCCAAGTTGGGAGGTGATCCACTTCATTTTGATGATATCATGGGGATGGGAGTCTTTCATGGATCATGAAAACCCCATGATAGACATCACTTCTATCTTGAGGAGGCGATGGATCAGCAAGAAGGTTTCCACAACAACCTTCCATTTTTTCATGATGAGAGCCTTTGAGTTTATTCATCAAGGGCAAACTTGCATCTTAAGGAAGGACCATTGGGAAGACAAAGATATTGCAGAAAATTCAGAGCAATGAAGGAGACTATTTGATGAGGAGGCCACAAGAGAAGAAGGAGGAGTTTTGCAGCACCCTTTCAGTTTCTTGAGGACAAGCAACATTTGGGAGGGGGAGACTATAATGTTCCTAAATTAGCTTCAGCTAATTTGGAACATTAATTTTGCCTTATTTATTTTATATTTCATGATTAATGAATAAATTGTAAGGGAGGATGTCTAATCCTCTTGTAAATCAAGAATGAATTAGTGCCTATGTGAAGAGAGACATATTTAGGCCATTGGAATAAAATCTTGCAGGTGTGAAAGGGCCAAGACCACCAAAATAGATCCTATTTGACCAAGTCAACAATGTTGTCTAGGTTCATTGAACCTCCTTAATGGACTGCACAGTTATAGAAGGGGTTTACAAGTGTGAAAGGAACCAAAATATGAAATTGATTTAGGGTTTGCCAAGAGTATCAAATGTTATAAAAGGAGTATGAAGGCTCATGAGGAGGTTGTTGATCATATTCCATTTTCTAAGCTTGCTAAGGCAACTCCATTTCTCTTTACTGTTAGCAAGAGAAAGAGACTATCTCCTATTTAAGAATCTTCCATCCTTATTTGAGTAGCTCTTGGAGGTAAGTGTGCTAGACTGAACCACTATTAGGTTGGAGGCCAAGCTATGCTTGCATAGACAGTGCTGGCTCACTGAGGGTTTTGCTGCTGCTGTAAATGTAGTAAGTGGGATTCTATATCTGCAAGGATCTAGTGGTTTCTGGAGTCTCCTCTTAGGGAAGGTGTCTTGTGACCACCCGGAAGGGAGTCTCTATTGTATTTTGACTTTAGATCTGTATATTCTATCTACTGAAACACTCTTCTCAAGCTATTGCGCAGTCCCCTTTTTCAACTGCGTTATTTTCTATGTACTGCTTCTCTATTGTCTAGATCTTTCATTGTACTTTCTTTCTGATGATTGAGGCTTTCCTCTCATCTTGAAGATTTATGAAGTAGATTGTTGATATCTGATATTTAGATCTATTGTATATTTTGAATAAATTCATCTTCAGAAATTACTGAAGCTTTTTTCAATTCTGTGTACAAGAAGTTAGATCTACACTTTCTAGTGCATTATTTTGTAAAAGCCCTAAGGGGATCTTGATTAGAAGGCTGAGTAGTTTCCATATCTGATATGGATCTGATGTTTCAGCCATGAATTTTCTGTAGATCTGTAATCTAACATTATACTACTCAAGCACACTTAGAGGGACATTGTCCATTCATTTCTGTACTTTCTACATACATTGTAGATCCTATTTCTGAAGATTTATTGCTTATTTCTTCATAGAATTCATTGTATTTCTTGAGAAGCTTCATTAAGAGTCTAATTTTCTGTTGATATACTGTAATAAATTTCTGATGGCTGATTTCCAGTGACTCTCTACTGAAACTGCGCAATTCTGAAGTGGGCTCTTCTTCGTTCCATCAGCTCTTCTCTTTAGCTGATTTTTAACTAGTCAGCTTCGTGGGAGATTTGTTTAAGGCCATTAAACCCATTTTTTTTCCTTAAATTCAGCATGGAGGTCCCTCACAGTGAATAATAAGGGAAACCATCCATTTTCTACGTTATTTTTACACTGGATTTCTTATACATTGTTTTCCTTGAGCCTATTGCAGATTTTCTTGAGAGTGGAATTTCCCGCTTCTTACTTGTTTGGTTTTTGCTTCTCTTTGGACTCATTCTTTAGATATGAATATCTAAGGTTCCCAAGGGCAGAAAAATCCAAGAGGAGTGTGTCATTCCTATACTTTTTGTGTTTCACCAATCTTCTATAAACAGAGTCTAGAATGGGCCAAGAAGCATCTGGTTTTCACCCTCTCTTTAGAGGTGATATAACCAGTAAATGCCCTAACAGTATATCTCTAGTTTAGATCTATTGGTGTGGTTCCATATTTCTGTGATTCCATAGTGGAATATCTTAAGATATTCCCTACTGAGCCTATTTTTCCCCATTTGGAACATTACACAGGGGAAACTATTTTGCTACTCTTGGTTGTTGTTACTCATTGCATTGATTGCATGGGAGACCCCCATGGATGCAATACTCCCAAAATTATAGCCGGGTGTATGCGAGGGGGCACACTATGAAAAACTATGGGATTACTCTGACCCTAGGTGAGTGAAGGAAAATAAGATCTGTTGGGTGCTATTTGAGGGAACAGTGGTCGTTGAAATCCACTCGCATCCGAGAATATCACCAACAGTCTATGAGAAACATAAGAGTATAGCCGCATTTCATATCACAATGCACCATTTGCAAGTCAGGGCGCATAATGACCCCATGTGGTATAATTTTCCTTTCATGGTGACTAAGGCAGAGGTCGACCAGGTCATTGTGACTTAGCCAGAAGCATGGAAAGTGGGGCTCGACTCCACCCAACCCGTTACGACCTCTACTTCAGAGAAAGAAATGGCTCTAGGCGATAAAGAGAAAGAGGTCGAGCCGAGCACTGGCAAAGATGCAAAAATAGGCGCGTGGAAGGAAATTGAGAAGGAGCTTGAAATAGAGAAGGATACAGAGCATGATCAGGGAGGCGAAGATGATGTGGACCCTAGTGGCCTTGATGGATTAGACGATGATGGTTCCAAATATCCGCGTGGCACTAAGTGTGGTGAAGAAACTTCCAAGGGTCCCCAAAAGAAGAGAAAGCGATCCAAAGCCACATGAGCAAAAGAGGTCACTTTGACTGAAGAGAATGTGGATAAAATTGTAGATGCATTCCCTGTTGTTTCTGATGACATATGGAATACCATGGAAGAGCAGTAAAAGGCTGCAGTAGAGGCCTTACAATCCGAATTGCAGGTCTTGTAGCTGAAGGCCGACAACTTACAAGTGAGTGTGGATCAAGCGAGGCTAATTCAATTGAGATTACATAAAACAATGATCATCACAGCGTGAGATAATAGAATCTTCCCCTTCCTAGGCTCGTCAGTTACAGTGGAGCAGCTGGAGTTGCATGCGTAGGTGCAAACCTTCACCAAGGTCAGAATCGATTTATCCAAATTTCTAAGTGGAAAGCTACAAGCTATCCAGACTATAACCTCTGACGAGTTGCAATGTAGGGAGACACACGTGCAACAGTAGTTGAACAAATTAGAACAGACTGTCGCAACCAAAACAAAAGAATCACTCCAAGGAGAGACATCACAACAGGTGGTTGTTGCTTAGTGTGCCTGTAATATTCCCATGTGGGAAATGCAACAATACAAGACAGATTTGCAGGAAAATAACGTAGATCATCAAGGATAAAGCACAAGGCCAATAAGGAGACCTCCTAAATATATTTACAGCAGTAAAATAGATGTACAATGAGGCCCATAAGATGTACAACAGAAAATAGAAGTCTCCAATAGAAGAAAACCCTCAAAAAAAGGTGTTGCAACCATGTATTAAGACTGGAAAGAGCTTGAAAACATTACTTTATTGGCTTCAAATAGCTATTGATTACACTTCATATCGAGAGCAAACAAATTCATGAAAATTCATATCTGTGACTGATCCATACACTAGATTGGCTCTTCTTCAGACTCCCCTTGGGGTTTTCGACATTACACCATGTACAACTTGTATATCTGAGTTTTTAGACTGTAGATCTGCAGAAATATTTGGATCTAGAATTGGATCTGATCTGATATGAATCAAGATAATGATCCCTCCAATGGATCTCCAAAGTGAAGGGTAGATCCCCAACACTTGAAAACCAAATTTCCAGATGATGTGCCAAAATACCCTGTAACAACACCTACAGGAAAAAATGTAGATTTGGAAGTAAAACTATGTTGTAGGGTTTAGAACATAGTTGCCTAGATGCCAAGATCTAAAAATGATGCTCGAATGATGCATTACTCTCTTTCCAATGGGATAGAATCCTTCCCCACTGAAAAGGAGTACTAGAATGGTCTAGATCTGAGTAGATCTAGCCTCCACTTGCTGCAGCTTTCAAAGAAAACCAAACCCTCAATAGGATCTATGTTGTATTTAGAAGAATAATATTGGCCTTCATCCAGATAGTGGACTATGCAATACAAGACTCTCCCAAGAGCTACTCAATGGGAAGAGGTGGGATTCCCGATTAGGAACACCAAATGCTAAACAACATTTACAATCTAGGATAAACAACGAAAGAAATTTATATGTCTAAACAGATAATACATCAAAAATCCAATATCATTCAACAACCTTCTCATGCTCCCTTCCTCTTCCTTTTATAAGTTGAGAGCTTTCAAACCCTAAACCACCTTCATTGAAAAAACTCCTTTCACATAAAAAAGCTCCATCTAAAACTACGTTTTGCCTCATTGATGGACACTCCTCCAAGATAGCGTTGTAGATTTGGTCAAGGTTGACCCAGTCAAAATGTCTAGCCCCTTTCACACCTATGGGTGCTTGATTTTGCAGCCAATATTTATCCTTTTTCACATTTGGCTATTATTTTTTCTTTATTAGGAGTTTTATTAACCTCCTTTACACTCTTATTATTTAAACAAAGAAAGAAAACAAAATTGAATATTCCAATTAGCTTAGGACTAATTAGGAATATTGCAGTCCTCCCCTCCCAAAGATTTCTTGTCCCCAAGCAACTACAAGGACAAAACTGAAGATGTGGGGAACCTTCATTCCCATATGGAGCTCCACTCTCCAAGCTATCATCCATACAAAATGAATCGCCCTCTAGATTGGTAATTCATAGCAAAACTCCTCACATGTGAGAGGCACCTCCCAAATTCTCAATTTACCCAAATGGCTCATCCCATAAGGAAACAAGAGACCAAATGTAGCAATCATGGATGGTCTAATGCTTTCCCAAAAATTTGAAACATAAGAACCATGGAAAATCTCTCTCCCAAAGGACACATCCAATCCTTTCATCCAATCTCCAGTCATCCCCATAAAAAATACAAGCGCATCATCATTATAGGGGATCAAAACAACATAAATACAAACATAAATTTGTGCATATAGAGGTGGGTCATAGTCCCACATGTGGAACCAGCGCAGTGCATCTCCTGACTGCATTAGTTCAATATGTGGTAAGTGGTTTCCCCACCACTTACTTGCTGCCCATATCATCTCACCATGGCTGAAAGTGTGAGATATATTTGGTGCCTTAGGAATGCACCCATCATGATACAAAATCTCCCTTTGTCCTCCAAGGGAGTGGCCATATTTAGAAATATTTATGGCCCAAAGGTGGCCATGAAGTTTATAAGGTACAACATTCCTCCTTGGATTCATGGCCTGCATATACATGGTACAAGAATACATACAATCATAAAATAAAACATGTTTTACATAAGTATGCTCTTCACCAAAAATCCTCCTCAAATAAATGGAGTGGTGCATAGATCTATCTCCTCTCTCAAAAGAAGAAAGAGAAGGTTGAATTAACTCTCTCATAGAGTTATGTTGCTACTCCATCTCCACATGGTACATGCATATTCGACAATGTTGATATATTTCTCCTTCAAATCCCTCCCAATAATAGTTCCTCATGATGATGTTGTTGAGCTCCATGGAGTATGTGTGGCTGAAACATAAATCTTCATAGGCCCTTTGTAGCAACTCCTCCTTGAGCTTGGAGGCTCTAGACAAGAAGACCCTACTATGATCGTAGATGACTCCATCTTGGACTAAATAGCCCTCATCATGTAGCTGGTCATCAAGAATCATGCATGTGTGAAGATCCTTGAAATAATCCACCAACAGTTGGGATTTCCAATATGGATCTAGACTCCTCAACAATGATAGCAATGATGACGTATCAATTGAAATGTCTATCATGTCGCTACTCTCTTCTTTGACATCTCCCATGCCAAAGGTACTTTTTGGAAGGTCATTCCTTCCCTTCTTCTCCTCCTTGACATATCCCATGCCAAGAGTATATGATGGAAGGTTTCTATTCCCTCCTTGCTACCTTTCTTGCATATACACATGCTCAAATGAAGATGGAAGCTTTTGGAAGTTAGTCTCCCATGGAAGGCTATCATCTACCCAAAATCTCCTTGGTATTGCCAAAGTATGCATGTGTGGCAACCATCTTCTATCATGTATGGAATATTTCTATCCAAGTGAGATTATCTTCTAAGTTTTCATAGCCAAGGACTGCCCTCCTTTCTCCATGATGGTGTCATTTTACATCCTTGCAATATCTTCTCTCAACGCTGTATGAGATGAGAGAGTGGATAATGGTGATAAGGGGGATATATTTCCCTCATTATTGAGCTCCCCCAACACTCTCAACACTATAGTATGGTCTTCTAATGCTCCCTTCCTTCTTGGATCTATGAATGGAGCATCAAGGTATGAGACATCTTTCACAAAATTTGTAATGTTCCAAAATTTTCATGAATAAATTGGAACATTAATTTTTTCTCATATTGTATAATAGGTGAGTAAAAAGGAAGAGGAGGCCTCTTAACATGAATAAAACCATTCCTAATGAAAAAGGGAACCTTTGAGCAGCTTATTTTACACCTCCTAGTGTTAAAAGGGCCAATTTTATGAGGACAAGGTCAAGTTGACCAATTCAACCAGCGCAACCTCAGGAGGAGTAGCTTGCCTAAGAAGACAACACAGTTTTGGAGGGAAGAGATTGAAATGAAGATGGAAAACCTAAGAGGTGGGACCCAAGGTGAGGAGACTCACCAAAAATAAAAGGATGGAATAGCATCAAAGAGAATTCATTCATGTATTTCAAATTTCTTGGTCTACGGACCATTTTCATACTTCAACTGTTTAGCCAGAGTTGCTGCACTGGTTAGTGCAAAGAATTCCTGGGCGGGAATTCCATCCTCTCTTTGGATCAGCTTGATTAAGGGATCAAGAGAGTAGGATTTGCACTTAATTTTTGTATTTGGCTTGATTCCATTCATCTACATTCAGCTACAACACTTTCATCTTCAGAAACTGCATCCTCCATGCAAAGGCAACAACAACAGTGTTGCATCCTTGACTTTGTATTATTTCTTGAAGAGGAGATGCTTATTTCCCTCCGAGAATTTTTTTAGAGAGGAATTTGGCCCTATTTCTGTATTATTCACCCATTATATGATTTATTTATTCAATATTAATATAGTTTTGATCAATCTGCGTTATTTTCTGCAGTATTTCTTATTTCATGCATTTTGCCGGAAATGTTGCCGGGAGTCTTGTTTCTACTGTATAGGTGTTTAAAATTCCATTTCTTTGTTGTGTGATTGATATCGGTTGTATATCAGACCTATTAATTCATTTTTTGTAGAAACCCTTTCAGAAAATACGCTCTCTATTCTTCAGAAAATTCTGTATACTCCAAGTCTTGGGAAATGAGGGTTTTTAAGCCTAGTTTGGGAAGGAGGAACTGTGTAACTAAGCTAGAATCATTTTTTTAAGCTGAAATTCGGAGCATAGGTCCATATTGACCTAATATATCATATCCAACAACTTCCCATCCTTATTTGCACGCATATGTCTGAATATATACATTTTAGGGAAAAAATCATCAATTTTCCCAACCTTTTAGCCCCTAAAACGCTGTATAAGGTTTATTTTGTTCTATTAGATGAATTATTTTCTATTGAAAATATTTTATGACATTATTTGATGCTGCATAACCATTTTTTTGTCAAATATTTCTTATTTCCCCAATTGGGAACATTACAGTGGTATCAGAGCAAGATCTTTGGCTCAGCCTGTGGCTTCATGCCAAAGTGTTGACTCCCTGAAGGAGGATCATTTACATAGATATATATAGAGCCTGAGGAGGGGCTATATAACCTCCATATCACATCCTCTTTTTAGAGGTGACATATCCGGTAAATGCCCTCTCAGTCCATCTCTGAAATAGCCTTGTTCATATTTCCATCAAAGGGTTTCTTCAGTGGTGGCTTCAAGAAAGGTCAGAACAATGGAGAGGATGATTTTACTCTCATCCATATTTAGAACCAATAAGAGAGGAGAATAGAAATACAGTGAAGCTCCAAGAGGGTTTCAAGGAGGAGAAAATTGTGGTGAGACCTCTAGAGGGTTTCAAGAAGCAAAGGAAGATGCATGCACTTCCTGTTCTTGGAGAGGAAGTGAAGAAAAAGGAGACCACTTAGAGCATGAAAATATAAATGGGTATTTGGAAAAATACAAGTGCCAACCTAGGGCTTCCAAATAAAACCTAGATTCTCCTCAGTTTATTCAACTGCGAGAAGAATGAAGACCCACACCACCATGGCAGGAGGAAAGTACCAGTGCTGCCATGACTTTGAGAGTGAAGCCATCTACACTAGCAGTTGGATCAGCCAAAATATTGAAGAAAGGATGTCCTGTAGCTATATAAGATGTCCCAAAGAATCACAGAGGTATGCATAAATTTCCATGTCTTAACATTTCAGAAAATTCTATGGAAAGGGTTGGAAATTTTTTTGCATATGGCCCAAGATCAAATGACGTTGCGGAGATAAAGCAACAAGATTTCACTACGCTGTGCAAGCTTTGGAGGGTTCCAGGGAGATTTTAACCATCAACCTCATGCATCTATGATAAGTTACACACAACCTTTGAGGTTGAAGTATGAGTTCTTGGAGGATGGACTGAACCCTGCTCCAAAAAAATACATGCAGAACCAAATGCTCATCCGGGAGTTGCTCCATGAGATAGCCAAAACACCTTGGAGGAGGGTGACAACTCTGTCAAGAGATAGAAGTAAGGAGGTTTTGCCTTCTTTTCATTCAGATCCTTAAGGGTTCAAGATGGTTGTGGACATGAGATCTCCTCTAAGGGATCTCCAAGAAGATGGATTTCAACATATCATGAAATGCAAAGAAAAGAAAAATATGCTTTGGGAAAATGGTAGTCTTCATTGTGAGGACACCAAGAAAGGAGAATATGGGTGCACTTCTAGTTCTCAGGGAGGGAGTGCAAAGAATGGAGGGCCACAAGAAGAAGTGGGTAGATGGCCATAGTAGGAGTAGCTCTCTTCCCCACTTAAGGAGGCTTCTACCAATGCTGTCATGTTCATAAAGGGGAAGCCAACCATATCAACAGTTGGACCAGCCAACGCATTGCAGAAAGAGACTCTTGTAGCCCTACAACATGTCTCAAGGAATTCCAAAGGTATGCAAAAATTTCCATGCTATAAAACTTCAGAAGATTCCATGAAAGGCTTTGAAAATTTGTCTTCACATGGCCCAAGATTCAAATGCCTTGCTGATGAGGAGAGGCAAGCTTATACAGTGCTATGTAATATGGGTTTGATCCAAGAAGGGATCAACACTCATTCCTTTGCACCCTTATTGAGTTGCATGCAGCATGAGGAGTTATGGTGCAAGGATTTGGGGAGCATCATGCATGAGGTGCCATCCCCTACTGATGTTTTGTTTCTAGCACTCTTGGGTTCTGTTGGATTCAAGGGGTTAATTGGTGAGAATTCTCTCTTGAGAAACCTCCAATGGGTTACATCTCAACCCCTCATGAGGTGTAAGAAGGAATACTTGCTCGGGGAGATTGCTGGTCTTCATTGGGAAGATGCCAAGGGAGAGGATAATCAAGGGCAACCAAACTTGGATGAGGGAAGAGGGATGGAGAGAAAGAGGCTTCTAAGCCACTTGCAAATATATGACATAAGGCAGAAAGAAGAAAAGTTGCACTAGCTACTCAGGAGAGAGTTTGGCCATCATGAGACATATCCTGTTTCCAAGGGTATGAGGGAGGAAGGAGCTTAGCAGGGTAATTTCATCATGGGAAAACAAGGAGTGTGGATACATTATGATGGCATAATCATTATGTTTTCACTACATAATGTGCATGATGGAGGTATGATGAGGTAGAAAAGATCTTTTTTTCTTCGGAGGATTGGGAGAGAGCAAGGGAAAAATTGCTCTCCCACTTGGCATAGTGTTGCAAGGGTGAAGTATGGCACTATCATGGTGCAATAGGTGTTTTCATCTTGGAGGAGACCCCTCATAAATGGAAGAATTATGGAGAATACCTTTGAAAAATTATATGTCAAATGATGGAGCTTTATTTTGGTCGGGGCTTGCTTGCATGAGTCAACAGCGCTGTTACTTCATGGCATGGATTTGCTGAAGGAGTGTCCATTTGACCTCTCCACTCTTGAGGCACTTGAGGGACAATATGAAGCTAAGAATTTTTTTTTTGCATGTGTTGATTACCTAACACAATATTTTCATCTTCTCTCCATTTCTATGCAGTGCTTGGCTCCATAAGAGGGCAGGTTATTCATTAAGCTCCATGAGCATTATTGGGCCAGACTATGTGATGGAGGTAGCCATCTCTCATATGGCCTTGGGAAAGTGTTTATTTCCATGCATGTTCAGATTATATATTCAGCCACCTCCTATACATTATTAGAAATAAGAGCATGCATTACTTTACATGTACTCAAAGCCAACTTGCTAGATCACTTCTTCAAGTAGCAGTTTGGGAAACTGCACTGTGACCAATTGGAGGACTGTTGGTACCTTACTGCACAACATCAAACCTTTAGTAATTCTTTTAGTTTGTTTCTCATCATGTGTTTCCTTGCTGATATTATCATTATCTTTGTAAAGAGCAAGATTAGAGGAGAGACACATAAGGAGGATGTGTCCTTGTTGGGAGAGGACTCCCATATTTTCTGCCGTGCATGTTCTAAAAGGAACATGGAAGGAGACATGGCCTCTAGAGAAACATATTTGTTACTTAATGAGGAGGACCATGAGATGGATAGGGTGTCATATGGAAGTGATTTCTTATCCATTATGTGTGTGATGGATTGGGCCAGATTGATTCACATCGCTGGGAGAGAGACCTTTGGAGGTCTAACTTCTTTCTTACCATTGGAGGGCACTCATGTTGCAACCCAAGATCAGTATATCCTCATCATTTGTCTTGAGTGGGGAGGGGTACAACGTGGGATAGGCCTTCTTTCCTATCATGATCATTCATTTATCCCACCTACACTTCAGGAGCCAAAGGTGGAGGGGATTCTTCATGAGTTACCATGCTGGAGGGTGACTCATTTTATGTGGATGATAGCTTGGGGGTGGAGGTTTCACTTTGTGAATAAGATTTCCCATGCATATTGCACTCCATGCCTTGAGAAGACCTCTATACCACACATGGTTGTCTCCTTGAGCACTTTGCTTCTCATGATCTTAGTCATTTGGGGTGTTTCACCAAATTCTATTCTATATTCTTGGGAGAGGCACTATGGATTTTCATGGATGAGATGGCATCATATTCTTTGGAGGTTTTCTATCATATGCTGATGCTACCAGAGGAGGTAAGGAGATTCACTCAGTTCTATCCTTGCAGTTGCTTGAGGACAAGAAACATTTGGGAGGGGAGGAATGTAATGTTCCAAAATTTTCATGAATAAATTGGAACATTAATATTTGCTCATATTGTATAGTAGGTGAGTAAAAAGGAAGAGGAGGCCTCTTAACATGAATAAAACCCTTCCTAATGAAAAAGGGAACCTTTGAGCAGCTTATTTTACACCTCTTAGTGTGACAAGGGCCAATTTTATGATTACAACGTCAAGTTGACGAAGTCAACCAGCGCAGCCTAAGGAGGAGTAGCTTGCCTAAGAAGATAGCGTAGTTTTGGAGGGAAGAGATTCAAATTAAGATGGAAACCCTAAGAGGTGGGACCCAAGGTGACGAGACTCACCAAAAACAAAAGGATGGCATAGCATCAAAGATAATTCATTCATGTATTTCTAATTTCTTGGTCTAGGGACCATTTGCATACTTCAGCTGTTTAGCCAGAGTTGTTGCACTACTTAGTGCAAAGAATTCCTGGGCGAGAATTCCATCCTCTCTTTGGAAAAACTTGCTTAAGGGATCAAGAGAGAAGGATTTGTGCTTAATTTATGTATTTGGCTTGAGGCCATTCATATACATTCAGCTACAGCACATTCATCTTCAAAAACTGCTTCCTCCATGCAAAGGCATCAACAACAGTGTTGCATCCTTGACTTTGTATTATTTCCTGAAGAGGAGGTGCTTATTTCCCTCCGAAAGTTTTTCTAGATAGGCCTTTGGCCCTATTTATGTATTATTAATCCATTATATTATTTATTCAGTCAATATTAATACAAATTTGCAGCATCTACGTATTTTCTGCAGTATTTCTTATTTCATGCATTTTGCCGGAAATGTTGCTGGGAGTCTTGTTTCTACTGTATAGGTGTTTAAACTTCCATTTATTTGCTGTGTGATTGATATAAGTTGTATAACAGACCTCTTAATTCATTTTTTTCAGAAACCCTTTCAGAAAATATGCTCTCTATGCTTCAAAAATTTCCGCATACTCCAAGTCTTGGGAAATGAGGGTTTTTAAGCCTAGTTTGGGAAGGAGGAACTGCTTAACTAAGCTAGAATCATTTTTTTAAGCTGAAATTCGGAGCATAGGTCCCCCTTGACCTAATATATCAGATAAAACCACTTCCCATCCTTATTTTCACGCATATATCTAAATATATACAGTTTAGGGCCAAGATCATCAATTTTTCCCACCTTTTTTCCCCTAAAATGTTGTATAAGGTTTTTGTTGTTGTATCAGCTGAAGGATTTGTTATTGAACACATATTATGGCATTATTTGATGCTGCATAACCATTTTTTTTTTAATATTTTATATTTCCCCAATTGGGAACATTACAAAATTTGAATGAGGTGGTCTCCCAGGTGGTTTACCACAAGATAATGATGTATCATGGATCATCACCATGTGAATAATAGATGGGATCATCATATCCCTGCTTCCACTATGCAAATGCATCTCTGATTTTTTTGTGGAAGTTTCATGATAATGGGGTATCACTCTTAAGGATGCAAGAGTGCTTCTGATTGGAGCAATTGCCCCATCCTTTCCTCCATGTAAAAATGGATCACCTCCTGTCATGTTAGCACTGTAATCCCTCCATTTTTCTTCTTATCCTACCTTCTCCAAGATATCATAGTCTAAGGTTCTTTCTTCAGATGTAATTAACCTAGGTACACCCAACATCTCCTTGGTGTCAAGAGTCTTGATCACAAAGGAATGATCTAACATAGTGTGTGTCCCCGAGAATGTATCCAATGTTTGAACACACTTCCTCCCTTGTTTTGTCTCATTTCCTATCATCATAGGCACATGCTGCTCATGATCTTCATGTGTAAGATCCCTGGGATGCTGATCCCTTGGAGCTTCTTGCAAAGATACAAGAGCCCTTCTAGTGGAAGCAATTGCTTCACCTCCATCTCAAAATAGAAGTAGATCTCCTCTTGTTGTCACAGTGCCATAGGATCTTTCCAGCTCTTCCCCTTCCTTCTCCTCATAAATGGATAATACCTCATCATTAAGAGACCCTTTTTCTTGATCTCCTCTTGAAAAAGGAATCCTAATGTCTTCTTATTGAGAAGAAAGTTCTTGCTGAAGTGGGGCCTTTGCCCTTGGCAAAGCATGTGGCAGATCTTTAAACTCCTAAAAAATGTTTTGAAATGGAGTTGGTTTCATGGATCCTTCCAACTCATGTAAAGTTTCTTATTTCTTGGGCTTGGTTTGCTCTCCCAAGGAAGTTTCAAAATGTTTTAAATCAAACCTTTTCACTAACCTCCTAGTGAACTTTTCATAAGTAGATATATTTACACTTTTCAATGAAGAAGATTCAAATAACCACCAGGCATAAGCCTTACCTTGAAGATGCAGCACTGATACTCTTATGGCTTCTTCTTCTGAAACTTGATGCAGCTGGAAATATGTGTCTAGCTTCCTTACCCAAGACTTGGCTAAGCTCTCGGGTGATCCGTCAAAAGTAGGTAGAAAGAATCTACCCAAAGTATGCTACATGCACCCTCTTCTTCTATTGCAGTTGCTGGATATTATTTCTTCTTTAAGTCGACAAAACCTTTGGAAGCTTAAATTCTCCTTGAATCTTCTAGACTGAGATTCATATTCTTGAAGATAGTCACCAAGAATCTCCTCCTTTGGTGTTTCTCCTTCTACTTCTTCTCTTTCCAGGAATGTAGGCATGCTACAACGTTGTAGATCTAATTGTGTAGCTGAATGCTCACACACATAATATGAAGAACTGGGGCAGTCTTCATGTGCAAGTATTCTTGAGGGATCTTCATGTCTTTCCCTCCTCATTCCCCTAATTTCTCTTTTCATCTCATGCATAGTTTGGAACAGAGTTTTTGAGAACTCTTTCCCTTTCATTCTTCCAGATAAAGGGGTTTTAACCTTTTCTTCCTTGTCTTTAGTGTAATCAAACTTCTTCTGTCTTTTATTTACTTTAAAAGACATATTGTCTTCTTAGAAAGCATAGGTTGTGCCATGATGATGCTTCGATACCACTGTAATATTCCCACATGGGAAATGTAGCAATACAAGATATATTTGTAGGAAAATTATCTAGATCATCAAGGATAAAGTAGAAGGACAATCAGGAGACCTTCTCAATGTATTTACAACAGTAAAATAGATGTGCAATGAGGCCCATAATATGTACAACAGAAATAGAAATCTCCAATAGAAGAAAACACTCAAAAAGAGGTGTTTCAACCTCTTCCTTTTATAAGTTGAGAGCTTGCAAACCCTAAACCACCTTCATTGAAAACACTCCTTTCACACAAAGAAGCTCCATCTAAAATTGTGTTGTGCCTCATTGATGGCCACTCCTCCAAGACAGCGTTGTAGATTTGGTCAAGGTTGACCCATTCAAAATGTCCAACCCCTTTCACACCTAAGGGTGCTTTATTTTGTAGCCAAGATTTAGCCTTTTTCACATTTGGCTTTGAATTATTATTTATTAGGAGTTTTATCAACCTCCTTTACACTTTTATTCTTTAAAAAAAGAAAGAAAACAAAATTGAATATTCCAATTAGCTTAGGACTAATTAGGAATATTACAATCCTCCCCTACCAAAGATTGCTTGTCCCCAAGCAACTACAAGGACAGAACTGAAGATGTGGGGAACCTTCATTCCCATATGGAGCTCCAATCTCCAAGATATCATCCATAAAAAATGAATCACCCTACAATTCGTAATTCATAGCAAAACTCCTCCCATGTGAGAGGCACCCCCCAAATGCTCAAGTTACCCAAATGGCTCATCCCATAAGGAAACAAGAGACCCAATGTAGTAATCATGGATGGTCCAATGCTTTCCCAAACATTTGAAACATAAGAACCATGGAGAATCTCTCTCCCAAAGGACACATCCAATCCTTTCATCCACTCTCCAATCATCCCCATAAAAAGTACAAGCACGTCATGATTGTAGGGGATAAAAACAACATAGATACAAATAGAACTTTGTGCATATGGAGGTGGGTCATAGGGTGGGTCATAGTCCCACATGTGGAACTAGCGCAGTGCATCTCCTGACTTCGTTAGATCAAGATGTGGTAAGTGGTTTCCCCACCACTTACTTTATGCCCATATCATCTCATCATGGCTGAAAGTGTGAGATATATTTGGTGCCTTAGGAATGCACCCATCATGATACAAAATCTCCCTTTATCCTCCAAGGGAGTGGCCATATTAAGAAATAGTTTTAGCCCAAATTTGGCCATGAAGTTTGTAAGGTACAACACTCCTCCTTGGAGTCATGACCTGCATATACATGGTACAAGAATACATACAATTAAAAAAGTAAAACATGATTTACATAATTATGCTCTTCACCAATAATCCTCCTCAAATAAATGGAGTGGTGCATAGATCTATCTCCTCTCTCAAAAGAAGAAACAAAAGGCTGACTTAACTTTCTCATAGAGTTATATTTCTGCTCCATATCCACATGGTACATGCATATTAGACAATATTGAAATAGTTCTCCTTCAAAGCCCTTCCAATAATAGCTCCTCATGATGATGTTGTTGAGCTTCATGGAGTATGTGTGGCTAAAACAGAACTCTTCATAGGCCCTTTGTAGCAACTTCTTATTGATCTTAGAGGCTCTAGATAGGAAGATCCTACGATGATAATAAATGACTCCATATTGGACTAAATAGCCCTAATCATGTAGCTGGTCATCAAAAATCATGCATGTGTGACGATCCTTGGAATAATTCACCAACAATTGGGACTTCCAATATGGATCTAGACTCCTCAACAATGATAGCATTGATGATGTATCAACTGAAATGTTTGTCATGTCACTTCTCTCCTCCTTGAAATCTCCCATGCCAAATGTACATGTTGGAAGGCCATTCCTTCCCTTCTTCTCCTCCTTGACATATCCCATGCCAAGAGTATATGATGGAAGGTTGTTATTCCCTCCTTACTACCTTTCTTGCATATGCACATGCTCAAATGAAGATGGAAGTTTTTGGAAGTTAGTCTCCCATGGAAGGCTATCATCTACCCAAAATCTCCTTGGTCTTGCCAAGGTATGCATGTGTGGCCACCATATTCTATCATGTATGGAATATTTCTCTCCAAGTGAGAATATATTCTGAGTTTTCATAGCCAAGGACTGCCCTCCTTGCCCCATGATGGTGTCATTTTTCATCCTTGCATCATCTTCTTTCAGCGTAGTATCATATGAGAGAGTGGATAATGGTGATAAGGGGGAAATATTTCCCTCCTCCTTGAGCTCCCCTAACACTCTCAGTGTTGTAGTATGGTCTTCTAATGCTCCCTTCCTTCTTCGATCTATGAATGGATCATCAAGGTATGAGACATATTTTAGCAAATTTGAATCCGGTGGTCTCCCAGGTGGTTTACCACAAGATAATGATTTCTCATGGATCATCCCCATGTGCATAATAGATGGGATCATCATATCCCTGCTTCCACTGCACAAATGCATCTCTGATTTTTATGTGGAAGTTTCATGATAATGGGGTATCATTCTTAAGTATGCAAGAGTGCTTCTGATTGGAGCAATTTCCCCATCCTTACGTCCATGTAAAATTGGATCACTTCCTGTCATGTCAACATTGTGATCCCTCTATCATTATTCTTCTCCTACCTTTTGGAAGGTCTCATAGTCTAAGGTTCTTTCTTCAGATGTAATTAACCCAGGTACAGCCAACATCTCCTTGGTGTCAAGAGTCTTGATCACAAAGGAATGATCTAACATAGTGTGTGTCCCCGAGAATGTATCCAATGTTGGAACACACTTCCTCCCTTGTTTTGTCTCGTTGCCTATCATCATAGACACATGCTACTCATGATCTTCATGTGTAATATCCCTGGGATGCTGATCCATTGAATATTCTTACAAAGATACAAGAGCCCTTCTAGTGGAAGTAATTGCTTCAACTCCATCTCAAAATATAAGTAGATCTCCTCCTATTGTCACAGCGCTAGAGGACCTTTCCATCTCTTCCCCTTCCTTCTCCTCATAAATTGAAAATACCTCATCATTAAGAGACCTTTTTTCTTGATCTCCTCTTGAAAAAGGAATCCTCATGTCTTCTTCTTGAGAAGAAATTTCTTGCTGAAGTGGGGCCTTTGCCCTTGACTAAGCATGTGGTAGATCTTTAACACCTTGAACATTGTTCTGAAATGGAGTTGGCTTCATGGATCCTTCCAACTCATGCAAAGGTTCTGATTTCTTTGGCTTGGCTTTCTCTCCCAAGGAGGTTTCCAAATGTTTTAAATCAAACCTTTTCACTAACCTCCTAGTGAACTTTTCATAAGTAGATATATTTACACTTTTCAATGAAGAAGATTCAAATAACCACCAGGCATAAGCCTTACCTTTAAGATGCAACACTGCTACTCTTATGGCTTCTTCTTCTAAAACTTGATGCAGCTGGAAATATGTGTCTATCTTCCTTGCCCAAGACTTGGATGAGCTCTTCGGTGATCCATCAAAAGTAGGTAGAAATAATGTACCCAAAGTGTGTTGCATGCACCCTCTTGTTCTATTGTAGTTGTTGGATCCTATTTCTTCTTTAAGTTGACAAAACCCTTGGAAGCTTAAATGATCCTTGAATCTTCTAGAATGAGATTCATATTCTTGGATATAGTCACCAAGAGTCTCCTCCTTTGGTGTTTCTCCTTCTTCTTCTTCTCTTGCCAGGAATGTAGGCATGCTACAACGTTGTAGATCTAATTGTGTGGCTGAATGCTCACACACATAATATGAAGAACTGTGGTAGTCTTCATGTGCAAATCTTCTTAAGGCACGCTCTTAAGGATCTTCTATGTCTTGCAACCTCATTCCCCGATTTCTCTTTTCATTCATGCATAGTTTGGGAATGTAGTTTTTGACAACTCTTTCCCTTTCATTCTTCCAGATAAAGGGGTTTTACCATTGTCTTCTTTGTCTTTAATGTAATAAAAATTCTTTTGTCTTTTATTTACTTCAAAATACATATTGGCTTCTTAGAAAGAACAGGTTGTGCCAAGATGATTCTCCGATACCACTCTAATATTCCCACATGGGAAATGCAAAGAATACAAGATAGATTTGCAGGAAAATAACGTAAATCATCAAAGATAAAGCAGGAGGCCAATAAGGAGACTCCTCCTAAATGTATTTACAGCAGTAAAATATATGTACAATGAGGCCCATAATATGTACAAATGAAAATAGAAGTCTCCAATAGAATAAAACCCTCAAAAAGAGGTCTTGCCACCATGTATTCAGACTGGAAAGATGATGTATCAACTAAAATGTCTGTCATGTGGCTGCTCTCCTATTTTACATCTCCCATGCCAAAGGAACATGTTGGAAGGTCATTCCTTCCCTTCTTCTCCTCCTTGACATATCCCATGCCAAGAGTATATGATGGAAGGTTGTTATTCCCTCCTTGCTACCTTTCTTGCATATGCACATGCTCAAATGAAGAAGGAATTTTTTGGAAGTTAGTCTCCCATGGAAGGTTATCATCCACCCAAAATCTCCTTGGTCTTTCCAAAGTATGCATGTGTGGCCACCATCTTCTATCATGTATGGAAGATTTCTCTCCAATATTATCTTATGAGTTTTCATAGCCAAGGACTGCCCTCCTTGCCCCATGATGGTGTCATTTTTCATGCTTGTAGCATCTTCTCTCAGTGCTGTATGAGATGAGAGAGTGGATAATGGTGATAAGGGGAAAATATTTCCCTCCTCCTTGAGCTCCCCCAACACTCTGAGCATTGTAGTATGGTCCTCTAATGCTCCCTTCCTTCTTGGATCTATGAATGGAGCATCAAGGTATCAGACATATTTCACGAAATCTGAATCAGTTGGTCTCCCAGGTGGTTTACAACAAGATAATGATGTCTCATGGATCATCCCCATGTGCGTAAAAAATTTGATCATCATATCCTTGCTTCCACTGCACAAATACATCTCTGATTTTTGTGTGGAAGTTTCATGATAATGGGGTATCACTCTTAAGGATGCAAGAGTGCTTCTGATTGGAGCAATTGCCCCATCCTTTCCTCCATGTAAAAGTGGATCACCTCCTGTCATGTCAGCACTGTGATCCCTCCAATGTTCTTATTCTCCTACCTTCTGCAGGATCTCATAGTCTAAGGTCCTTTCTTTAGATGTAATTAACCTAGGTACACCCAACATCTCCTTGGTTTCAAGAGTCTTGATCACAAAGGAATGATCTAACATAGTGTGTGTCCTCGAAAATGTATCCAATGTTGGAACACACTTCCTCCCTTGTTTTGTCTCATTTCCTATCATCATAGACACATGATTTTCATGATATTCATGTGTAAGATCCCTAGAATGTTGATCCCTTGGAGCTTCTTCCAAAGATACAAGAGCCCTTCTAGTGGAAGAAATTTCTTCACCTCTATCTCCAAATAGAAGTAGATCTCCTCATGTTGTCACAGTGTTGGAGGATCTTTCTAGCTCTCCCCCTTTCTTATCCTCATAAATGGAGAATGCCTCATAATTAAGAGACCCTTTTTCTTGATCTCCTTTTGAAAAAGGAATCCTCATGTCTTCTTCTTGAGAAGAAATTTCTTGCTGAAGTGGGGCCTTTGCCCTTGGCAAAGCATGTGGAATATCTTTAACCCCCTCAAAAATGTTCTGAAATGGATTTGGCTTCATGGATCCTTCCAACTCATGAAAAGGTTATGATTTCTTGGGCTTGGTTTTCTCTCCCAAGGATGTTTCAGAATGTTTTAAATCAAACCTTTTCACTAACCTCCTAGTGAACTTTGCATAAGTAGATATATTTACACTTTTCAATGAAGAAGATTCAAATAACCACTAGGCATAAGCCTTACCTTGAAGATGTAGTGGTGCTACTCTTATGGATTCTTATTCTGAAACTTGATACAGCTAGAAATATGTGTCTAGCTTCCTTACCCAAGAATTGGCTGAGCTCTCGAGTGATCCATCAAAAGTAGGTAGAAAGAATCTACCCAAAGTGTGCTACATGCACCCTCTTATTCTATTGTAGTTGTTGGATCTTCTTTCTTATTTAAGTTGACAAAACCCTTGGAAGCTTAAATTCTTCTTGAATCTTCTAGACTGAGATTCATATTCTTGGAGATAGTCACCAAGAGTCTCCTCTAGTGTTTCTCCTTCTGCTTCTTCTCTTGCCAGGAATGTAGGCATGCTACAGCCTTGTAGATCTAATTGTGTGGCTAAATGCTCACACACATAATATGAAGAACTGGGGCTTTCTTCATGTGCAAGCCTTCTTGAGGGATTTTCATGTCTTTCACTCGTCATTCCCATGATTTATCTTTTCATCTCATGCATAGTTTGGAACCGAGTTTTTGAGAACTCTTTCCCTTTCATTCTTCCAGATAAAGGGGTTTTACCCTTGTCTTCTTTGTCTTCAGTGTAATCAAACTTCTTCTATATTTTCTTTTCTTCAAAAGACATATTGGATTCTTAGAAAGCACAGGCTATGCCAAGATGATGCTCTGATACCACTGTAATATTCGCACATGGGAATTGCAGCAATACAAGATAGATTTGCAAGAAAATAATGAAAATAATCAAGGATAAAGTAGGAGGATAATAAGGAGACATTCTAAATGTATTTAAATTAGTAAAATATATGTAAAATGAGGCCTAGAAGATGTACAACAGAAAATAGAAGTCTCCAATAGAAGAAAACCCTCAAAAAGAGGTGTTGCAACCATGTATTAAGACTGGAAAGAGCTTGACAACGTTATTTTATTGGTTGTAAACAACTATTGATTACACTTGAGATCTAGAGAGAAAAAAGCATGAAAATTCAGATCTATGACTGATCCATACACTAGATTGGCTCTTCTTTAGAATCCCCTTGGGATTTTTGACATTACACTATGTACAACTTGTAGATCTGAGTTTTTAGACAGCATATATGCAGAAATATTCAGATCTAGAATTGGATTTGATCTGATATGAAGCAAGAGAATGATCCCTCCAATGGATCTCCAAAGTGAAGGGCAGATCCCCAACACTTAAAAACCAACTTTCAATATGATGTGCCAAAAGACCCTGCAATAGCACATACAGGAAAAACGCAGATCTGGAAGTAAAATTGCATTGTAGGGTTTAGAACATAGTTGGCCACATGCCAAGATCTAGAAATGATGCTCCAATGATCCAATACTCTCTTTCCAATGGGATAGAAGCCTTTCCCACTGAAAAGGAGTACTAGAATGGTCTAGATCTGAGTATATCTAGCCTCCACTTGCTGCAGCTTTCAAAGAAAACCAAACCCTCAACAGGATCTACATTCTATTTGGAAGAAGAAGCTTGGCCTTCAGCCAGATAGTGGAATATGCATTACAAGACTCTCCCAAGAGCTACTAAATGGGAAGAGGTGGGATTCCCGATCAGGAACACATAATGCTAAACAACATTTGCAATCTAGGCTAAACAGCCAAAGAAAGTTGTATGTATAAACAGACAATACATCAAAAACCCAATATCATTCAACAACCTTCTCATGCTTTCATCCTCTTCCTTTTATAAGTTGAGAGCTTGCAAACCCTGAACCACCTTCATTGAAAACGCTCCTTTCACACAAAGCAGCTCCATCTAAAATTGTGTTGTACCTCATTGATGGCCACTCCTCCAAGACAACATTGTAGATTTGGTCAAGGTTGACCCAGTCAAAATTTCCAACCCCTTTCACACCTAAGGGTGCTTGATTTTGCAGCCAAGATTTAGCCTTTTTCACATTTGGCTCTGATTTATTCTTTATTAGGAGTTTTATGAACCTCTAAAATTTTATTCTTTAAACAAATAAATATAACAAAATTGACCATTCCAATTAGCTTAGGACTAATTAGGAATATTACAGTGCTGAACTAGAACACTTAATTGATAGGCTCTGTGGTGATCTTCCAGAAGTAGGTATTCCTACATTCATCGTGTTGCAAGTCAAAATTGAAAGCTTGGTTTCTGCGCTAAATTCTTTTGGGATAAAAGTGCAGATGATTAAGGCCAAATTTGAGTAGCAGATTGCATCATTACAGGCTAAGATGCAACCCGAGACTCCCCCAGAGGTGTGTGCGTAGCAGGTAACCTTGGTGAAAGAAGCATCAGAGAGCATCTCAGCTAACGTCGACAAGGGCCCCGCGCTACTCAATACAACAATAGGACTGTGGAACTCCATGCAAACAAACCCACTAGTCAAAAAGATAAATCAAGAGTTGTGCACCAAGAAGCAAGAATTTGATGACTTCAGGAGGCCTTTCCCACTTTTGTCCCTGCCTAGTGCATGGCCCGCCTACAGACGACTCAATTTTTGTGAGATGAATTTGAGGAGCTCCGCAGGAAGAATAAGATCGTAATAGAGCATATGAATCTGTGGGCAGAAGATTCAATGAAGCTATCACAAGACCTGGATGTAGCTGTCAAGAACCTAAATCAGACCCTACAAATTATCAACCTAGCCATAGAAGGGCTGACATCCCAGAAGCTGGTAGACACCGCGCAGAGTGCACTAGATGCGAGTGTGGGTGTCCTAGTACCCTTTGTTGCTACTATTAAAAAACTGTAGAATAATATGAAGAAACAAATGCCACTTTTATTTGGGACGAGTCACAAGATTGTGTTGGGGGCCTGTTGGAGTGAGGTCCCTTAGGATCGAATTTTGATATATTTTTGGAATATTTTTGGTAAATGTTTTGTAATTTTAGTCGTGTGAATCATAATTCAAGGGGCTTTGGGGCGGGTCAAAGCCCTTCATGAGTTGTAATGGGTCAAAGGGTAGAACTAGGAGCCACAAACCACAATTCGTGGACCTTATATGAGCACAGGCTAAAAGTATAAATAAGAGTCTAGGTCAATTCTATAAAGGACAATGTTGATGTTGATAATGATAGATCTGACTGTTTTTTGATATTTTAGTGGACTTGTATGGGTTAGAAGGCTCCTTCTCACTATGTGTGCAAAGACCTTATTTCTGCTGTGTGTGGACTCAACTGGTTGTGTGCATGGGTAGACTGAAGGTGTTGTGATGGAAATTTGAACTGTTAATGAATGCATAACTATTTTGGATGATATTTGAGTATCACATGCATCTCCTGTTTGCTTTATGATATATTTCTGCATATTATTTCCGGATACTATATTATCTGTATTCAGATCGATTGCGCAACTATTTCCTGCTTTAGATGAATGATAAATGAATGGATTTATTATTTTTGATCTTTAAGAATATGTATTAAAAATAATTACAAGCATTTTGGAGTCAGTTTTAGTGTGCATGTAAGGTATTTTGTGTATTTGACCTAAATCTGTCTAGTTAGGGTTTTTGGTTGGGGCTTTTTTTGGAAAGGTATGATCACAGTTATTTTAGATCTGAATACACCCACATCATTTCAAATATCTCTCATGGTGTGGAAACCTGGTTCTAGCACCACCCCATACTGCTTCGGGTGAGAATTTGAATTGTGTAATCAAGAAGGGCCAGTAGTAAGAGGGTTTTTTTGGTTAACCTTAACAATGAACCTAGGTCAGGACCCTTAAAGATAGCAATGATGATTTCAAACACTTAGAAAAATTAGAAGCATGATATTTAGAGAGATTGGTAGGGGCTCCAAAGTTATATGAGGTTGAGAATTTTGGAGAGTTGTCGTAGAAACTACAACACCTCCCAAATGTCGTATGGTCATTGTCCTGTTTCTCAACTACTCTCATTTTATATAGGTGTGATATTCACTAGGTTGTGGCACTAGTAATAAAGAATATTTCATTTCTATTAGAGCACTCGTCTCTATATATTCCCTAAAAAATATCAATATACTTCAATTTCTTAGATATTCAAAACTAGTCATTGATTGGGATAACTAAAAAATAGCAATAGAAAATACATTTTCCTGCAAATCATCTTGTAATACATACAAGAGGAACTATGTTCAATTGAATGGATATATATCACACACATCTATAAATATTTAAAATAAAAATAAAACACATTGTCCAAGGAAGCACTATAAATGCTTCCCAATTCCATGAGTTCACATAATTCTTGGAACAAAAAAAATTGACCAAATGGCATTTCACTTATGAACATGTCCTAGTTTTATTTTTTGTAGAAGTTACTAAAATTTGATACAATCTATCATGGGTATGTTGAAAAACCATTATTGATATACATATAATTACTTGTGATATTATTTATCATTAGTTTAGCTTAGTTAATTTTCATGAAACAATTATACATTAGAAATTCAACTAATAGCAGTGATAATAAAGTAGAGACCACAATGCACAATAGGAAGGGATGCTTTTGTTTAGGTTAGAGACCAAGGAAAAACCCTGCAAGGAGAAACCTAAATGAAAGCTTACCTTAGAGAGATATTTCAACTATACATCAAGGCATGGATGATATTGACCACAAGATGGCTTCCACAAGTTAAAATCTCATCCACAATGTCTACTGCATAATTTTCAATAAGAGGTTGATCCACCCACATATCATAGAAATAAAGTTTGGATCTCTTCCCTATGAGGCTGATAGAGATCTATAGATGCACAAAAAAAATTATCAATTTACATTTATGGTATAACTTTAGATCTCAAAAATATCTCATTAAATAGATCTATGGAGGCACCAAAATTTCAATCAAATCAATAACTTCCTATCTTGGACCACTAACTTCAAATCATAATAATAATATGAGGACCTTGAACCACTGAAATTCATATCATAATAATAAGAAGAATATCTCAGACCACTAACTTCATATCAAAATAATAATAAGAAAATATTGAACCTCTAACTTCATATCATAATAATAATGAGTAGATATCAGACCACTAGCTTCATATAATAATAATAATAATAATAATAATAATAATAATAATAATAATAAGATCTTGGGCCATTGACTTCATGTTATAATAATAATAATCAGATCTTGGACCACTGACTTCAGATCATAATAATAATAATAATAAGATCTTGAACCTCTGACTTTATATCAAAATAATAATAAGCAGATCTCAAACCAATGACTTTAGATCATGTGTAATGAGCATATTTTGGACCTTTGACTTTAGATCATAATAATAATAAGTAGATCTCTAATCACTGATTTCAAACCATAAATGTAATAAGTAGATCTAGATATCTTGGAACACTTCACATAATAGAGTAGATGAGTGAGGTATGTGTGTTCAAATTGCTTCTCAATAAGAGTGAATTAACCTCTCTATATAGCCATCATGTGATCTGAATGAGAGATTTTCTAGGCAAGCCAACTAGCCATCATGTGATCCAAAATAGATATTTTCAAAGCAAACTAACTAGCAATCACATTGTTGAAATTTGCAACAAGAAATAGTGAAATTGGCATCCAAAAACAACATCCAGAAAATCGCACCCAAAAATGGCTACCATGCGAGGCTTTTGATTTAATTATCCTTAATTAAATTGAAAGAAATATGTGTCAAATTTATTTATCCCTTAAGTAACTTAGACAATAAATTGTAATCTTATCTCATAATCACTTGTAATAGTTAATTGAGTGTGATAAACTCAGTTAGCTCATGAAATTAGAGTTGAGGGTGTTTGGTGAGGCATGTAGAATGATTCTGTTTGTTTTAGAGTCCAATTTGTAGTTAGTGTATTATTATAGTGCATGAGAAATCCTTTAACTCAATTAATTGAGTTAAAATCAGTTTAACTAGTTGTAATTGGTTGTTGCACTAGTGAGAGGTCAAGTGAGTTAAATTAGACTTAATTCACATGCAGTGATCTATTAAGTAATTGATGATTTACTATTAATAGCTACATGCATGTTAGTTTTGATGAAGACCCAGTTGAGACAGAGGTTAAAGGAATGTTAACTATCATTTGTATTATTAGAAAAATGCCCGCATGTAGTAATACACCGATAGGATTTCCCATGAGCATTGCGTAGTTAAGGAAGGCTAATTATCCTATTTAATCGGGATTAATTTCCTAGGGGTTGTGTAAGCAAGGCAGGCTAAGCAGAGGCTGAGAATTGGCTAAGTACTAGCCCAATTTTGTCCAGATTAGTGTGAGGCAGTCAGGATAGTGCATCAGACTCTTGTGAGAAGAGTGCATTGTATTATTTCATGATTCCATGGCTCATTATAAAATAGAGATAGAGGGGTTTTGAGCAACAAGCTTTACCTAGAAAAATATGTTGTGTTGTGGATTGATTTTCTTTCTCTTACTTGGTGTGATTGTGCAATCGTTTTTATTTTCCACAAATATTGTAGAAGGATTCAGTATCTCTTTTTAGTATATTACATGATAGGATTGAATCCATTGGTATACATATTGTTTGTATAATTTCTACACATGTTATCTAAATGAGAGAGTTCCAAGGCAAGCCAAATAGCCATCATGTGATTTTAATGGGATAATTTTAAGGCAAGTCAACTTGATCATCTAGAAGAAACATCCTAACACTTGTGGAGCCACTTGAAATTATAAATGAAAATAATAATTTTATTTTTCTCAAAAACACTGAAAATAAATAATTTGTGAAGAATGACCATAGCGACAATTTCAACTTTCCCTCATAGCTATGGAGGCATTCATAATCATAGTCAATATGTCATACAAGTTGAAAATGGTTCTCTAAGGAAATCTCAAGATTTAGATCAACATCAACAATAGTTCATTACCACCAGCATCAAACAACCAGTACCAAATCACCACGGTACTATCCAAGCATGATCTCCCCAAGAGCCATCAATCAATGTCTCATAACCATGGTATCATCATATCCATCCATAGTTTACCAAATATACATAAATTTATTAGCTATTATTTCAGAACTAGAGTACTTCCATATCGATGCATGATAATAACAACCTCTCTCTGAAATGAGATCTAAATTGGATGTAGCCATGTATTCTTCCTCAACACAACTTAGTGCCACAAAATATTGTTTTTTGCTCAAGAAACCTTAGCAAATCCTGGACAAAAAAATCTACTGGTTGTATTCTTTCCATAATCAGTACATCTGACCCAATTGGAGTATTACCTGCAACATATTTTAGACAATAATTAGAAAATTTTTCATCAGTAGACATGTATAATAAATATTAAAATCTATAAAATAATTTTTGAAGCCCAATTAATTCATAAATAATTTATATAATAAAACACCAATGTCATTTAGGCTCATATAGCACCTGTAAGTGAAAATTCATGTATTTAAATAATTCAACGAGTCGATCAGTAAGCTTCACAGCATAGCTTCCTCAAATTATACATCATGCATATGTCCATGGACTCACAGTCCATAATGACAAATCTCAACAATACTCTTAATCTTTGGTAGAACCAAAAAACTTTTAATCGACTCACTCTTACACTAGGTATAGAGGTTCTCAAATTTAGTTATAAATATATAGAGGAGGTTAATCTTTACCAAATTATTCACAATCTCATTCTATAAGACTTCTACCCATCTTAGAATTCACAATAGACTTTTAAAGATTAAAAATAATATTTCAACTAGGATAATCATGTTTTCTCCCCTTTAGTTTAATACTCCTCAATCACAAGTCTTTTTGTCACCTTGTTCTTCCATCTATTTCCACAGCATCGAAAGTCTTCAATATGTACCTACAATCCTCACTAGGAGGCCTAGGAAGAAGAAATACAATAAAGAAAGATAAATAAAGACAAGAGAATGTAAGTAAAGAAATAATATAAATAATCAAGAAAATAATTATCTCTTGAGAGTATATCAACTCCCTTTTGATCTTGATTTGCATACATCATCATCATCATCAAGGGGTTAGATTTTTTTCTTTTATTCGGATCAATCCATCCTAGGACTTGATCATTTTCTCCAACAAAAAGCATACAATCAATGACTTTGCTTATGAGATAAAGCCCTAACTCATCAAATTATTTTTCATTCATTCATACAACATCATCTAACTCATCAACTTAGTAGTATCATATTCATGGATAGGAAAAAATAAATTAGCAGCCACATATGCATGCCCAACAATATTAGTAACCCTAGCTTCAATATGTTAGTGTTAATAACACACAACATAGTAATTTGTAGAATTTCTGCTTAGCATGCATTCTCATCATGAAATAAAATCAACCTTCAGAGCTTGTAATGTTTGTGTGTGTGTGTGTGTGTGTGTGTGTGTGTATGTCTGTGTGCGTGCGTGCGTGCGTGCAATATGTCAAGTTTCTTTCAATCTCAATCATAAATATAAACCACGCATTAAATAAATAATCACCACAAAGGAGATCCCTACATCATACAAAACTCTTAGCAAGACACACAACAACACAATCATGGATATTTATATCAAGGTGTCACCAATGTTGAAATTTTTTCATTGTATTAATGAAAGAGAATTCTCAATCAAGCCACCATAAAAGAACACGCAAGGGATTCATCACCCCTACATATACCTTTGTCCAAACAAGACTATAAACCTATGTCATATGCATATAACCCTTCTACAACATTACTAGATAATCATTTAAAGTTAGAAAGTATATATAAATCAACATCCTGAAAAAAACATAATAATAATAATAATAATAATAATAAATAATAATAATAAATAATAAAATTATAAACAAATAGATAAATAAATAAATAATATTAATAATATTAATAATAATAATAATAAAATAATAAAATAAATAATAAAAATAATAAAAAAATTAAAATAAAAAAATAAAGAAAAAAATAAATAAAATAAAAAATAAAGTAAAATAAAATAAAATAATAAATAATAAATAAATAAAATAAAAAAAATAAAATAAAAAAAATGTCTTCTTTATTGCATCATTTTATGCATACATGATCATAAATACAAGAGTGATCAAGGTGTATATTGGTGGTCAGCTTCCTATTGCACCTAGACCTCTAGTTGGTTTCATCATTTTCCTTATTTATAGCAGAATTTACTATTTTTAGCATTTTTTTGTATCCTGAACTTTCGTAGGAGTTTTGACCCCCTAAACAACTTTTTTTTGAGGTCTGCAGTAGCCCCATAACCATAGGCAAGGGCATGCAGAAAATTCTATAGTGCTCAGAGAGATATTTCCAACGAGGTATTGTACACGCCAAACAGAGATAATATGAAAAAGTTACAACCCCAGGAAGTTGGATACCCAAATAACCCCAACGGGGCCCACAAACTCTTGGTGTTCCATCTCCTTGGGTTAGGGTTTTGGTTTTTTAAGGTTTCCCCTTGTTTTTAAATAATAAAATGGCCCTTGAGCCTCATTGTAACACGAGATAGTTCAAAGGCATGTAGCTGCCACATCTCTTCTCAGAGATAAGCTACCATCTCCCGAGATAGTTTATTTCCATTCTTTATGTAAGCATATTTCAGTTCTTTGATATTAATTAAATGAAGTTTTATTTCTACTACATCTATGTGTTTATGTTTATAGTTGTATTCTATTGTGTTCTAACATAATTCTGGATCAGTGGTATCATAGCGGTCTACTCTTTCTCTATTTTTACTTGCATGTCCATGTTGGGTTGAAGGGTCTTGAACCAAGTTCGGATTTGTTGCACAAACAAAAAACCCTCCAACTACTAGCCCTTTCGATAATGACCTTCTTGTGTAGATCAAAGTCTCACCTGAAGCAATATGGGGGGTGTTGGAACCAGGTTTCTGCACCTTGAGGAATAAATTTATGTGGCAGCCCTAAACAGACTTAAAACAAAAATTATTTTAGATTATAATAGATGCACACAAACAGGCCAAAAGGCTATCAGATCAACTTCGTCGCGAATACAAACAAGTGCTCTTAAATAAATAACATAATCGCAAATCTTTACAGACTATTCCAACACACAATATGTATAGTTGCGCGTAATAACATATATACTTTAAGAAGACCGATTCATCTATCATATACTTAATCATCAATTGATATTCATGCATAAAATATAGGATCTATTCATGCAAATGCATTTGATCATAAACAAAAGTAAAGTGATCTTAAAGAAATAGACAAAATCAGCTTCGTAGTAATAAGATAACTAAGACATCAAACAAAACACTTCTGATTCGACCAAAAAAAATCTTTTCATTAATAGATTCAATAGTTCAATAAATTCATACTTCTCTTACAATTACCCTTCCGTTCACACAGCCAGCAGGAGCCCTTTCTACCAAAAACCCAGACTAAGACTGGAATCCTTACAAATAAACATAAGCATGAGATTGTAATGTCCCGAAATGGGAATCGGAAAAAATTTTCTCCACTGGAGTGTTCCTTTGTCGGAAGTATCAACAAGGATATTTCAGATATGGACTGAGTGTTAATTTACCAGATATGTCACCTCTAAAAGGAGGATGAGATCCGGAAGCTAGCTGGCCCCTTCTCAGGCTCTGTCTATAGCTATGTAAATATTCCTCCTTGGGAAAACTCAATAAGCAAGAAGCAAAAACACATTTCCAGCCATGAATGCAATAAAATATTGAAATTAACTCTTGGATCCCATAGATACATCAATAAAAAATCTAAATCCAAGAATAGAGCTGAAAGAAATCAAACTAGGTGGGCTAAACAGGCCTCCCACACTAGTGTAGCCAAAACTAGTGAAAAACCCCAATACTGCAAAATGCCGGAGTAGCTGCTCAAGGGACTGTACAGTATAAGAGAGGTTTTACACATGAAATTATCAGAGAATAATATATCTACTCATATATTAATCAGAAATTCTCAAGAATGAGACCTAGTCTCTGTATACAAAAAGAAAGACAACCCGGGAAGGGTTTCCTGTCAAACACTCTAAATACAAAATGTAGTATTCAGAAATCTCTAAATATTCACTGCAACATGAATCATGAGAGTGTAAGAGGCTGATATAAATATTATCTGATTTATATCCTTCAAATGCTTCCTCCCATGAGAGAATGAACCTCTCAATCACAAGGAAAAACCACAAAGAAGCCACCAAACCCTGTAATGAAATCCGCCTCCCAAAATAACGCAGTTCCTAGCTACAACTACACTGGAAAATCTGAGAAGTGAGTGTTCTAATACCATTTATATGAAATATATTCCAAGACCCTCCAAAAACATCTCTAGATGAAAGGAAATCTCCCTCCAACAAAGACTAGCTCAGAAAGTGGGATATCAATCCCTTCCACTGCTGCACCCAGCTACACTACACAATATCTGTTGCAGAGACTACACTGATGAAGATGGATGAAGCTTGGCCTAAAATCATGATGTGGAATGATGAATTCAAGCTCTCCCAATGAGGCTCCTCAAAGGAAGAGGTGGGATTCCCGCACGGGAACACCCAAGTGCTAAACAACACTGCTACTCTGCTGAACAGCAAGAGTAAGAAAATGTCTAGAGAGACATGAATAATGATCTAAAGCATAATGAAAAATTCCCTCATCCTCTTCCTCCTATATAATACGAGTTTTCTTCTCCTTGGGCCCACCCAATTATGTCTCCTCATTCAAAAGATGCACTTCCCTCCAAAATTGTGTTATTCTTCCTAGGGTTTCTTCTCCTCCAAGACTTCGCAGTTGACCAAGTCAAAGTAGCTGCATTTTATCCTTGTTCACACATAGAGGTGTTTTATTAGGCTTTAAATAATGTCTCCTTTCACACTTGGAGTTTTTTTATCCTTCTTAGGAGACTTATGGGCTTTTCTACCCATTTATTTGCCGACTATAGCTGTTGCTAACTCTAATGTCCCATTTAGCTTGGAAGCTAAAAATTTGGGACATTATAGTCTTCCCCTCCAAAATCATTGCTTGTCCTAAAGAAAATTCATAAGGAGAGAAAAATATTTTTTCTCCTCCTCATGTGACCTCCATCAATGGCCTCCATCACTGGATCAAGAGAATCTGCAAATGAACTGTCATCCAATGCTCCTCCCCAAGTGTGCATAACCAAAGTGTCTGCATCAATCAAAGGTGGAAGGTGTGAATGGAAACATGCGGTATACCTCATGGCCTCCACAAGTAGGAGTGATGATCAACATGGTGAATGAGTGCCTCCCTCATCCATGCAATCATCCAAATGAAGTGAGTCACCTTCCAACACGGTAACTCATGAAAAGTCACTTCCACCTTGTGCTCCTGAAATGAAGGTGGGCTGAATAAGTGAACATGGTAGGAAAGAGGGCCTATCCCATGCTGTCCTCCTCTCCACTCATGATAAGTGTAGAGGGTATGCTGATATTGGGCTGAAAAATGATTGTCCTCCAATGGCAAGAAGAATATTGAGTCTCCAAAGACTCTTCCTCCAAGATCATGAGTCATGCCAACCCAAACCATTCCATTCAAGATTAATGGCACATCATCACCACATGGCATCCAAATCAGAAAATGGCTGAAGGTTATGTGCAAGTTTGGATGATACATATGGTCTCTCTGGTGGATACTGCGGAGTTCTCCCAACTGCTGCTTGAGAATATAATATGGCAAGTGTTCTTGTAATAAGTTACAAGATGAATATGTATGTTCTCCCAATATTTTGAAGTAAGCATAAATGTATATCAGATGTACATATACAAAATAACAATACACTTTCCCAATGTCATGTATATATGGGCTACTATCATCATAAACATTGGCCCTAAAGTGACCATGGAACCAAAAAATACTCCTGCTCCTTTGGGGAGAAATGCACTGTACAAACATGGTGAGAAGGTAAAAATACCGATTAGAGTGAGAAACAAGTATAGAAATGCATTCTCTACCATACATAGTGAGTGGAATGAAAGTGAGATCCTCCAACAAGTCCTCCCATGAGAATATACTCATAAAAATCTACAAGAAGAAGGGATACCTCCTCCCTTTGGAATATCTCATCCACAAGAACATGTTCCTATGTGACAGCGATGTAGGCCTTTGTAGTAAGGCTCTGTGACTTATCCCTTTGACATTCCACATGCCAAATCCATCCACCATTATGCTACTATGTGAGGAGGTCTACTCCCAACATGGAAATCTCTCATGATCCTTCAATACTGAAGGGTAGCCCCCTTGCACCATGAATGTGCCTTTCTTCTCTTTGGAAATATCATGAAAAGTATGGGAAGAATTTTTCCCATACTCTCCCAAGTACAACCATAGAAACAAAAACTTTTTTTTCTGCCTCATCTCTCCCTCATACAAGCTTCCTCTGAACAAGAACACATCAACAATACATGGAATAAAGATACAATAAAAACAAGTTGCCAATTGACAACCAGAGAGTGAATCTTGGTCCCTCTCATGGAACCAGCACAGTGCACCCTTGGCCTACATCAAAATAAGAATCAACAAGTGCTCTACCAACCACTTTTTTGCTGCAATATTCATCTCATGAGATAGAAACATGAAGTTAAAATATGGTGTCATTGGTGCACACCAAGAGACATATGGCTTCCCCCACAGCTCATCAAAAAGATAGCCAAAATCAATGCTGCAAGTAGCTGCAAGTACATCACCATACAATATGCAAGAAGAAGAAACTCTTCTTGATACATCATGCTGCTCAAATAATGAAAAGAAGCACAATATAAAATGTGAAATTGTACCTCTTCCATCATGCACTTGAGGTCTTGAGCTAAAATGGATCAACTAAAAATTCCCCCTTACTCTCAATGAGTAGGAAGGTGGATGTGACATACTCTCTATCACCATCTGGCCTATGCATCTCTCCATATGCTGATATATTTCATGGTGGATGCCCTCCCAAATGAACTCCTCCATCAATTGGAAATATGCATCAAGGTGTATAGAAAAGAAGTCCTCATGTGCTGCATGTAACAGCTTCTCCTTGAGACTAGAATATCTAGTCAAGAAGATTCTGCCATAGGAATATATGACCACATCATCTACCATGTATCTGTCATTTCCCTCCTGGTCATCAAGAACCATGCATGCACCAAGATCCTTGGAGTACTCTACAAAAATCTAAGACCTCCAATAAGCATCAATCCTCCTCAGTGACATCATTGGTGAACTCGCATGTGAAGCTCCACTCATGCTGCTGCTTGCTACTTTGACATCCCCCATGCCAAAGTTCTCCTCATAACACTTCACCTCTCCAAAATCCAAGAGGGGTGAACCCAAAGACAAGACATCTCTCATCAACTAAAGATTAGGTGGCCTCCCAGGTGGAATGCCTCCATATAGTGAGACATCAATGCCAAGAGTAGACTGCATATGTGATTGGGCAACCTTGCCCCTGCCCTGATTGCAAAAATCAGTCTGCCTCTTTCTTGTATTGGATTTCTAAAATAGAGAAGGGCATGTGCTCCTCATCAACTGATGCTGCTCTTCCTCCCTCTCCTCTTCTTCCGGTTGCAATGCTACACAATCATGTTGTTCACTGATTGTGCTTGGACCTCTATGTATGAGATCTTGGGGAAATTGTTGCAAAGGCACAAGAATCCCTCCTATGGGAGAATTTGATCCCCCCTCCTCTGCATGAGGCACTGGATGTGCTCTATATATGAAAATGTTGTTGCCCTCTTCTTCAGTAATGTGTCTAGGCAACCTTCCAACAACTTGATCCCTTTGTGAAAAAGAGATCCCCATGTCCTCTTGTTCAAGAGTATGAACTGAAAGTCTTGCCTCCAGAAATGTGAAACACGAGATTTCATCTCCCTTCCTCCATCTCAAGATAGATCTGGGCCCTTGACTGTGCTGTGCACTATGGTGTGCAACTACATGCTTCTCCTCACCATGTGCAAATCTAGATTCTGCTCTAGACTCATCCTCCTTTTTAGATCCCATATCCAATCTTGTGTTCTTCAGATCTCCTTGAAAGCTCTGTATAAATTGTGGAAGAATTTTTATTAGCTTATCTTCCCTTCCTTCTGCACATACTAAAGCTTTCTGATTTCTGTCCACTTCTTCTTTCTCTAAAATGCAATGGCTTGAGATCTCAATGCAACCTCTTCTTCTTTGAGACCCCTTTGGAATCTCAATTCTTATTCCCTCTTTTTCGGGAGATATGAATATGGATGAGAGTAAACTAATTTTATTCATCCTTGAGCCCTCTGTTTCTAGATTTCAAACTTCACAGGCTAAGCCAAGTTCGAAGCTCTGATACCACTGTAATGTCCCGAAATGGGAATCAGCAGAATGTTTCTCCACTAAAGTGTTCCTTTGTTGGAAGTATAAACAAGGCTATTTCAAAGATGGACTTACTGGTAATTTACCAGATATGTCACCTCTAAAAAGAGGATAAGATCTGGAGGCTAGCTGGCCCCTTCTCAGGCTCTATCTATAGCTATGTAAATATTCCTCCTTGGGAAAAGTCAGGAAGCAAGAATAAAAAATGAATTTCCAGCCATGCATGCAATAAAATACTAAAATGAACTCTTGGGTCTCATATATACAGCAATAAACAATCTAAATCCAAGAATAGAGCTTAAAAAAATCAAACTAGGTGGGCTAAACAGGCCTCCCACACTAGTGTAGCCAAAACTAATGAAAACCCCCAATACTGCAAAATGCCGAAGTATTTTCTCAAGGGATTTCACAGTATAAGAGAGTTTTTACACAATAAATTATTATATAACAATATATATACTCATATATTAATCATAAATGCTCAAGGAATGAGATCTAGTCTCTGTATACAAAAAGTAAGACAACCCAGCAAGGGTTTCTTGTCAAACACTCTAAACACAAAATGTAATATTCAGAAATCTATGAATATTCACTGCAACATGAAGCATGAGAGTGTAAGAGGCTGATAGAAATACGATCTGATTCATATCCTTCAAAGGCTTCCTCCCATGAGAGAATTAATCTCTCAATCACAAGGAAAACCCACAAAGAAGCCACCAAACCCTGCAATGAAATCTGCCTCCCAAAATAACACAGTTCCCAGCTAATACTACACTGGAAACTCTGAGAAGTGAGTGGTCTGATACCACTGATCTGAAATCTGCTCCAAGAACCTCCAAAAATATCTCTGGATGAAAGGAAATCTCCCTCCAACAAAGACTAGCTCAGAAAGTGGGATATTAATCCCTTCCACTGCTGCACCCTGCTACACTGCACAATATCTGTTGCAAAGACTATGCTGATGAATATGGCTGAAGCTTGGCCTGAAAACATGATGTGGAATGATGAATTCAAGCTCTCCCAATGAGGCTCCTCAAAGGAAGAGGTGGGATTTCCACACAGGGACACCCAAGTGCTAAACAGCACCGCTACTCTGCTAAACAACAAGAGTAAGGAAATGTCTAGAGAGACATGAATAATGATCTAAAGCATAATGAAAAATGCCCTCATATTATTCCTCATATATAATATGAGTTTTATTCTCTTTGGTCCCACCCAATTATGTCTCCTCATTCAAAAGATGCACTTCCGTCAAAAATTGCATTATTCTTCCTAGGGTTTCTTCTCCTCCAAGATTGCGCAGTTGACCAAGTCAAAGTAGCTGCATTTTATCCTTCTTCACACATAGAGGTTTTTTATTAGGCTTGAAATAATGTATCCTTTCACACTTGGAGTGTTTTTATCCTTCTTAGGAGACTTATGGGCTTTTCTACCCGTTTATTTTCTGACTATAGCTACTGCTAACTCTAATGTCCCATTTAGCTTGGAAGCTAAAAATTTGGGAGATTACAGAGATTCTTAGATACCTTACTTGAATCCTATTGTTATAGGTCAATTTGGGCATCATTCCCAATAGCCTGGTTAACTGGGTATCATCTCCAGGACCAATCTATAAGGTATATCATCCCGTAACATTTCAATTGCTATATGCCCTAAGACAAAGAACAAGACAGATCAATCAAAGACTTTCATCTACAAGGGTTTCCAAGGTTTCAATTTTATAATATATCATATGAGATCTCATCAAAACTACCTCTAAAGCGACTAAGTGTATTTCATACACATGTATCCCGATGCAAGCTTGCTCTGCAAAGCACTTCTCGACATTTATGGGTGTGTTGGTCACATTGGGAGAAAAATTCTCATTGTTCTGGAATCTCGATTTGGCCAGTGCCTTCTAGAAGAGTTCACATGTGTCAAACTTCGAATCCATGTGTCCATTTGACATCTACAATATTGGGAACATGTATTTCCTATTAGTGGAAATTCATTTATTGTAAAAATACCTCAGCCTCTCTATAAATTGAGCACAGATCTTAGTGTTTGAGAAGGAAGAATTTGTGTAGAGAAATTATAGTGGATTTTTCATTGAGGAGATTGATTTGAGTGACAATTTGCTAGAGATATTTTCATTGTGATGAGGTTGGTATGTTGCTAGAGATGGTGACACTAAATCATTCATTTGGTTGTAACCTCCCCTTCTATCATTAATAAATAATACAAATTACTTTTCCCTATATGCATCTATATTGGCTTTGATTTTCCATATTGCAAGATCTTAGTTGATTTATATGGTTTATGCTTTACTGATTTAGAAAACTAACTTGAATAGACATCTCTATTATTTCTATCTTCTGTTGTTTAGTGTTCATTCTTGCAGGAAATATTTTGCACAACCGGCTGAAATTTGAAGCTACAAGGGAAGCGATAGAAGGAATCATTTGGAAGCGCTTGGATTCCAAGTAAGCATCTAATTCATTCCGTGTGTCTGTTCTTAGTTAGGAAAAGTAGCTGTATAGTCTTTAACCTGTTGTTCTAGATTAGCAACTGTCTAGGGAAGCGTGTTTTATCTGTAATTCACAATTATTTCAAACAAATTGGTGACTCCGCTGGGGAAAATTCTCTTTATCCTAGGTGTTTTAACCTCTGATTTTCTCTGTTTATTCCAATAGTTGTTACTCACAAATATTAGGCTTTTTAAGATCCAAATTTGCAAAATAAGTGTGTTAAAAGTTTTTTTTTCCTTTGACACTGTGCCCAACACACTCTTGGACAGCACACAGCGCTTTGCATAGCACTATCTCCCTTTCAGGCCTGCATTGCAAAGGACCGTATCTCTTTAGAGACTATATTACCTCCTGAAACCATCCAAATTCCCTTGAATTTGTCTTTGCAGTTTGTTTCAGTTTTTTTGCTGATGTGTTTTGAAAAGCCTGAGCCTCATATTGGCTAGTGAATTCATCAACCTCTTCCTCCTTTAAAAGAAAATTTTTTCAATATTTGTTTAAAGTATTTTTATTTATCATTGGCAAGTTAATTTCAAAGTATTTTTATTGTCACATTAGATCCATTTTATTTTCAAAAAGGAAATTATAGTAAAATCTTCATTTCCTGATAGGAGAAATTGTTGTTTCATTCCTCATGTTTCCCTCAAAAGAGAAATTGTTGTTTATATTCCTCATTTCTCAAAAGTAAAAGGCATTTGATTTTGTTGATTTAGTGCACTTAGCTTCTTTTCTGCATTCATAACATTAAAGGAATTGAAAAGAAAAATTTGCATTTTCATGTAGTGGTTTGTGTGTTTTTCAAAAAGGAAAAATTAGGAAATATTCATTTAGTTTGTGTTTCTTATTTGTTTTCTCACAAATTGATTGCTCTTTCCCTCTAGTAGATAGGATTTTCATTGAAAAACTAAAAGTGAAAGATTGCTTATCATTCTTAGTTTCATTTTAGGAATTTTCCAATACATCATCACGGTGAACCTTTGAAAGGAAAATTGTTAAGCAAGATCAACATAAAATTAATCTCAATTTACCTAACAAAGCATTGGAACCATAATGATAACATTTAGAAGGTCTAGGCTAGAGACGTGTTATGGCATCGTAAAACATAGTAGTTGTCGTTAACTTGTCTGCGATACATTATGAGGGTGATACCTCACTCCATGTACATAAGTATATCATAGCTTGTCCACGTATGTTTAGGTATATTGGGCGGTGTTACAGTACGATAAGTATAATGGGGTGCTCTCACTATGCGGTTTCACATCAAACAACGGTAATATAGACTTGGGCCTCCACATACCTTCGGGTATATTTTGGAGGACAAATTTTAGGTTTTATCCATCCATAGTAAACTGAGTTGACCACATTGTAAATTTTGATACACCGAACACAACATTCGAGGAGATTTCCTACCCATACTTCTTGGTTCGCCAGGAGGTATTTTGCAGTTCATAGTTTCTTGGTAAACCTTTTTTCCTTGCATTACCCTTTTATTTTGTTTATTTGTTTTTGGTTAAAATAAATTAGTAACCGTGGAAGAAAAAAATCATTTCCCCTGTCGTTCATGTAGACTAGCATTAAAACCACCTTTACAACCAGAAGTTACTTCTGGTAGGCGAAGGCGATCATGATCTGTCAAATCAAGTACAATTCGTACCTCTAGTGAAACATCATATTTCCATAAAAAAGAGTTATCTCAAGTTGTTTCTACACATCCTGGTTTGTCTACTGTTGTCAAAACGGAGTCTTCACAGCTACCCGTGGTGATGATCCATCCAATCAGTGAGACCATACCTCCTAGACCCAACGTTGTTCAACCAGAAATTGATCCAGATCCTGTCTCTACTTTGCCAAAACATCTGAATCCTGAAGTTGAACAACCAAAGTTGTTCCTACCTTGGTCATTCCACAAATTTATGTAGCTATTGAATCTCCCATATCACATAGTCAACCACCTTAAATATACTTTGGGCCTGATAGTGAAATACTTCCCCCTAGTTTAATTGTGATTAAATAAATCCCACAAGACGATACACCTTTAACTCCAAGCCATTTTGGGGAGGACCTTTACCTGTATAAGTCTTCTTCTCAATTGACACCATCTTCTTTTGTTGATCCTGCTCCTTTTCAAACTCTCGTCGATTCAAAAGGGTATACATTTGGTCAAGTAACCATTCCTGAACCAACATCTTCAGTTGGCCCATCTATTCCAATTACGTTAGCTCCCACCCTAGCTACCCTGTTGATGTTTACAAATTCACCAGAGTCATATTTTCATGGTGGCCCTTTGGTCCCATCAGGTTACACATCATTATCTAGAATTTTCTCTAGTGCATCTTGAAATCCATGGAATTTACCAATGTCATCATCCGGTATTTTAACTAGTAATCCTATAGTGACTATTGAACAACTTGATTCATTATACACATCTTCAGGGTAATATCAAGCTGGTCCTTCTAGGTCTATTCCTTCAAGTACCATATCAACTAGACTCCCAGCATTTGGAGAGAAATATTTTCCGTCTTATTATCCTCCTCATGCTGGGGGGCAACCTTTGGTCACCCAATATGATAGTACTTCGTCACCTTTTGGTCAATCTAATGTTGAAATGAATGTTTGTCAATGGCAGCCCACTCTGCCTATCCAACCACAAATGGTTATAAAATCATATCAACTAGTTCAACCTGTTACACCCACATCATTTCCGCTTATTAATACATCTTTACCCCTGTTACGTAATCAAAATGTTGTACAACCTTATCAAGTAGGTCCTTCAACTCAATATCATCAAATCTTGGGTACACAGACTCCAATTCCTTCAGTTAATTTACAACAACCTATATCCGGAATCCTTTATTCACAAGCTGGTTTACCATTTTATGGGATGTCACAACCGCAACCTAGTTATACCTATCAACTTAATCCAAGTTATCCTAATTTGGGTTATAACATTGGTGGATAGACCCCTTGGTAGCCACAGGCGCAAATGCCTCAAGCCTCATTTCAATAAGTATCATATCCAAGTTTTGGTCAAAAAAATCCTCAAGTGTTTTCTTTTCAAAACAACCCCTATCTGGGTTACCAACAGTAGATTCCTTATGCTAGTGCTCAAAGGCCTATTGCTCAAGAAATTCCATCTTACCCTGGCTATGCTCAACCTGACCTTAATCAACAGTTGCCCTTTGTTGCAACTTTAGAGTTATCAGATTTAAATCAGCTAACTAATGATCCAATTAATCATGCTCCTTGGTGGCCGGTGATACTTCATAAATTACCCTCAGATATTCCTAAGTTCAATGAAAACCCTGGAGAAGATCTGTCGACTCATGTTATGACTTATCATTTATGGTGTTCATCAAACTCCCTGAATGATGTTTCTGTTCAACTACATCTATTCCAACGCACGCTCACAGGTCCGACTACCAAATGGTACATTGAATTACCTAGAGCTTCTTTTGATAATTTCATAGCCCTAGCTACTGTCTTTTTGACTCATTTCCAGTTACCCATTAGATATGAAACTTCAATGGAACTCTTGACCAATTTCAAAAAGACTAATGCTACTCACATCTCTGATCATATTCATCAATGGCATCGTCATCGTTGAATGGTTAAGACCTTTGTTTTGGATCAACTCCTTGATGAATGGTTCATTAAGTCTCTATTACCATCTATAACTAAGGATGTGGTTAAGGGTGGCATCGTCATAGAAGAGAAAGTTATCGCTCGTGCCCAATATTTAGATTTGATTTATACTAAGTCTGGCATGCTCTATGAAAAAATTCCTAACATGTCGAGATCTAATTTTACTGTTCCTCCTCAATTAAAGGAATCTCATGCCGAGGACAACTTGATAGGCACTGCAAGAAAACATCACACTACTGCATCTGATCCTGCTCTGGCTTTTGAAATTAATGTCATGTCATTTGACAAAGGCAAAAGTGACAAGCAACCCAAAAGTAAGAAAAAGGGGAAATATAAGAAAAAACTTCTAACCCGCAGAAAAGATCATCTGATCAATAGTCTGTACCTAGGAAACCTCGTTATCCATGCATAATCCGTAACGAGGAACACTTTTTTATGGATTTTCCTCACCGCGCTGAAATCTCAAAAATCATCAAGACTTCCCATGCGTCAGCTATGTTGACAGACCCATTTACAAATCCAGACACAAACATGGTAGCTACAGATCTAGCTCCTAGTTCCCAAGTGTTAATGCTATCTTTCACAAAACCTTCAACAGATATTTGTGTGTCAACGCGTAATAAAGATTATGGTAGTCAGGCCACTAATCAACCTACTACCTCGACAACGAATCCATCTATGGAATCAATACTGCCTACTGTTATTCCTAAATTGACAATCAAGCCACCAAGGGGAGTAACTCATAAATCGACATATAATCCTTGAGCAAGAGCTGCACAAAATTATAATATAGTTGAATATTTGGCTCAATCCCCTTCGAATATGTCTGCACTTGAGGTATTACAAAATTTTCCCTCCCAAAAACACGCTTTATTGTCGGCTATTGGTGGAATTGATCTGGCTGATTCTAATCTTGTCATCTTTAATCATACGAGCTATGTGCTGCAATTACCAGTAGAATTGACATTCTCCATACAGGTAAATGCATTATGTCTCTAAATTGTTGGAAGTCACTTGGCTCACTACGCTTATCACAATCAACAATGACGTTGAAGGCATTTGATAGACGTACATATAAAACTTATGGTATTATTAATAACCTTCATGTTGAACTAGGGCGAAAAAAAGTGAATATTGATGTTGAGGTTCTTAACGGACCCCTTGACTATAATATTTTACTTGGAAGGCCATGGGTATATGCAATGATTGCAATTGTTTCTACATACTTTAGAATGATTTCCTTTCCACATAAAGGTACAATCACAGTCATTAATCAACTATCCTTCTTTGCCTCTGCTTCGCAGGTAACTAGAAGAGTTCCGTTCGTTCACATACCCCAACTAGAACTTTAGAACATTGGTGTAGGACTCTTAAAGGATTCAACTCTTATGGGAACTTTTGCATTACTGCCGCTCGCGACATCGGAAAAAATTGCAAGTATAGAGACCTGCTACATGATCTCTTCCACTCTATCTGGCTTAAGGGAGAGTACGGGTGATTTTGATATTTCTACGTTGGATGATTTTCTACTGCCTAGCACTATTGAGCTGGCATAGCAATCAATCTATTAGGTTTGGGCAGAAAATCCGAAATCAGCGTCACCGAGTGTTTGGGTTGATCCTTAGATTTTGGTACTCCATCTGATCCATTTTCCTCAATGTTCTAGACATATGAGAATATTTTGGAAGCCATGATGTCAGAAGGAGAACCATGGGAAGATTATCATCATGGTTCCCATCTTCCTAATTATGAAGAAAATAATCTTAGTGAACTATATCACCCATCCATCAAAAAAATATTTTTGAATTCTTTACCCATTAATGCAATCGATTCTGAGCTAAACCTATAAAATATTAAAGAAACCATTTCTATAGATATTTCGACCAAACCTAGCATTGTAGAAATATTCATTTCGGTGTATCTTGTTCTCCATCAAAACCTGAATCATATTGCTCTCTATTTCATGAATTCTGTGATGTATTTGCTTGGTCTTACGAGGGAATGCCAGGCATAGATACTAGTATAGTTGAACACACTATTAATATGTATCCTGATGTCAAACTGGTGCGTCAACAACTTCGTCCTGTTCATCCAAAGAAAGCTGCTACCATCAAAGAAGAAGTTGAAAAACTTTTGCCTGCAATTTTCATATACCCTGTTCCACTAACTGAGTGGGTTTCCAATATCGTTCCTTTCATGAAAAAGCAAGGAACCATTAGAGTGTGCGTTGATTATTGGGATGTCAATCTTGCTTGTCCAAAAGACAACTATCCTACTCCCTTTATCGACCAGATTATTGATGATTGTGCTGGATGTGAAATCTTTTCATTCATGGATGGATTTTTTAGCTACAATCAAATCAATATCTGCCCAGATGATCAACATAATACAACATTCATCTATCCCTAGGGCACATTCTCTTATAGGAAACTACCGTTTGATTTAAAGAACGTTGGGGAAACTTTTTAGAGAGAAATTGATTATGCTTTCAATGAGATCAAGCACATTTTTCAACCATATCTAGATGATTTACCAGTGCATTCACGAAATCATAATGATCACACGATGCATTTGAGAGCTATTTTCTTACCCTGCCGACACTAAAAAATATGCCTCAATCCACATAAATGTGTGTTTTATGTTGGTTATGGTCGTTTTCTTGGATTCGTAGTCTCAAAAGAAGGAATTTGAATCGACCCATTGAAGGTTTAGTTCATTCTTGATTTTCCTGCACCATCAAACTTACTTCAGATACAGAAACTTCAAGGAAAGGCTAACTTCCTAAGAAGGTTCATTCCAAACTACACCGAAATGGCTAAATGATTTACTCGACTATTGAAAAAAGGGGTTCCCTTCCATTGGGACCAAGTTGTGAAAGCTTCTTTTGATGTTGTCAAGGGCACACTTGTTCGAGCATCATTAATGTATCCCCCTAATTATCAAAATGATTATTTATTATATATCACCGTGGTCGAAACTTCCTATGGTATTGGTCCAAGTAGAAAATGGAATTGGAAATCTAATCTATTATTTGAGTTGTAATCTCAATGATACAGAAATTAATTATTCATACGTAGAAAATATTGCCTTGGCAGCTGTTCAAGCTGTCCAAATATTTTTCCATTATATCCTACTCCAGAAAAAATATATAGTTTCAAATTTCAACCCCATGACTTATATCTTATCAAGTCAATTGCTGGGGGGGGAATATTCAAAATGGATTGTCATTTTGTGGGAATTTGATTTGGAATTCATCAAATCCAATTAAAAGAAGTCTTTAGTTTTGGTTGAACTTCTCTGTGACCTTCCCTCTGATAATACTTCAACTACGTCAGAACCATCTATTAGTCATCCATAATTTTCACTATCTAAAGATGACTAAGTAGTGGTCCTAGATTTCTAGAAAAAAAATTCATAAATATTGTGAGCTCTAGAAATCTCACTGTCGTCATTATCCTAAGACAAAACTTTCACTATTTCATCTTCCTATCTAGACATGACTGGCCCACCACTCCTGGAAGACCCATCATTGGCTCAAGCCATTTATTTTAACCCCATCTGTCACCCATTTTTTCACCATGTCTTTCCTTTTGGCCCAAATCCTCTGTTTTTCTTACCTACAGGATTCCCTACTACTATTCAAACCTACCAATCAAATAGCCTTTTTGTATCTTTCATAATATTCTCAGACACTGATTGTATCTATAGGCCCTTTGGATAGTCAAGTATGCTAGATCCTAGGTCTTCAAAAAAGACCAAGCTTATCACAAGTCCTATATTATACTTGGTGATCCCTAATTCTAAATCTCTATCCAAAGTCCAAGTCCAAAAAATCCCCATTAGGCCACCTAAGGTTTCACTAAGTCATAGGATGGATTTGTTGGCAATATGATGAAGAGTGTTGTCCTTGATGGAAACCCACTGAATGAAGATGAAGACATGAGACTGTTGACATGTGTTGTCCTTGATGGAAATCCACCTGATGAAGTTATTCTTGACCTGATGGACTTGGTAACTGATGTAAATCTGATATGAAATGATGTTTGTTAGCAATATGATGCTGAGTGTTGTCCTTGAGTGGCAACTTACTTGATGAAGTTGTGCTTGATAGAATATGTCTTGATGAACCTGTTTAAAGATGTAAATCTAATGTATCTACAGAGAGTACAGAAGGTAATGAAGAAAGGAATTCAATATGTGCTAGATCCATGACGAAAAGAGTATGTTTCAAGGAATACGCGGATTTGTCTAGGAGAAGTCGCGTATGCACGCGGTAAAGTACGTGCCAAGTCGCGTATGGGCAAAATCGCTCAAAAAGTGCAAAACCAGGGTAACCACCATGGTATTGACCCATTGTATTGGGTAATGATTCGTCTAAATGACCCCGTCTAGGAATACCATCGGATGTAGTGTGGTTTTGGCTCATGGTATTGAAAAAGGGTAAACCTATATAAAGAGAAGAAATTCATTGTGCAAATCATGGGTGTGGGTGCAAGATGTCTGAGCTTGAATGAATACTTCTCTCTGAAGTATATCTGAATGGAAAGGGTTACAGTTGAATGATAGATCTGATTACATGATGCACCAATGATGAAGAAGGGTATCTAGATCTGAAATGCACTTGCATTTGCTAGATCTGTTTAGGGGATGATTAGATCTGAGAAGAGGCGAACATCTGTCTGAAGTAAAGGGTAAAATTTGAGTAATGTATCTGTTTTGAAGAATTGCAATGCCCTAAATGTCTGAAGAACCATACGCTAGTTCGCCGCAGAATAAGCGCGTATATACGCGGCTTTGCTGAAGAGAAAGCGCGTATGCACAGTGAAATCAGCTCTGTAATTTGTACAGAAGTATACGCGGGTTGATGTGATTGGAAGCGCGTATATACGCGGTATCAGTGAAAGGAAAGCGCGTATGCAAACTAGGGTTTGCTGAAGCAAGGGGTATGAAATGTCTGATCTGTTCTGCTGTGTTACTGCTATCTGTGAATGATGTATTCTACAGTTCTGGGTTGTCTGAATTGATAATTTTTAGTTTGATGTATGATTGAGCTTAAATGTATGGAGTGGGTCCAGTCTGAAAATATGATGAAACGTGGCCTGCAAGTGGTGTCCTAAAGGAAGCTTTGGATCCAGTGTGAAAATTGATGAAACGTGGTACATAGAGGTGCTGAGGGTTGTAGCCTTCAGTCAGGGGGTTGTAGCTCCCTTCCAGGTGAGGCTGGTAAACGAGATCAGGGGGTCGTAGCTCCCTTCCAGGAGAGCCTGGTAAACGAGTCAGGGGGTTGGAGCTCCCTTCCAGGAGAGGCTGGTAAACGAGTGCAGGTGGGTGCCTGCGTGCTGGTAGGAGTCTGCACTAGCACATATGTTGTAAGATGTTTTCTCTATAATAAAATATTGAAGGCTGAGCAACTGCAGCGGTGGTTTTCTCCCGACTTGGGTTTCCACCTAAAAATCCTGGTGTTCATGTGTGATGCTTATGTGTGATGGTTTATTATGTTCTTACTGCACATGTTTAATGTTTGTAGAACATTTAATGAATGGATGATGGAATGATATAAGTGAAGAATTAATGGCATGATTAGATCTCTGTGTATACACGAGTTTTATGAAGGATATCCACGTACATATGCTAGTTGGCTTCAGCAAAGTAGCGTATGGGTTTTAGAGCATGAAAAAATAAAAAGTTTTGGTTTGCCCTAAATACTGATTCACCCCCCCCCCTCTCAGTATTTTTCCCAACAGGATTTGATGTCCAAAAAGTTATGCCTTCCTGCATGAAGAGGTTGCATTCAAAGGGGAATAAAATCAAGCATTTTGACCCAAATTAATTCAAGAGAAGCCTCCTTAGATTAAAGCACAATCACTGCAAGGGACAACTGCCCTTGTTCACATTTTTTCAAAGAATAGCCAAGGTGGCCACCAACAATAAGAAGAGGCAAGGTAATAGGATGTAATCATCACCGAGAGGTAGACACAAACAAGAAAAAATCAACAAGCCTATAGGTAAAAGCGTATTAGGGGTTGTTTTGGTTGATTAACAAAATAGTGGTGACAAGCAAAAATCATCTCAAAGATTTCAAGGTCAGAAGCCTCCTCCTTAGGGTTATTTCCAAAATAAAATTTCTTCACCTGCACTAAGAGAAGAAAGACGAAGAGTATTAGTTTAAAGGGGATCATTTTACCAAAGGGTAGAAAAATAGATTTTTTGAAATATAAAGTTGGGCATAAGTTATTATCAAAACAGCCTAAAAAGAAAGTGTAACCTTGATGCGCATTTCAGCAACAGACTCCCAAAAGGGCCTCCATGCCAAAAATATTGTTCTGCAAAATATGACAAAGGCATAAATAAACATTTTTTCCAAAAAGTGTGAAAGTGTGTTCACAGCAAATATTATTCATAATCACACTAAAAGATAGGAGACATTAACTTTACAAAAGTGGGTTTGGTCTTTTTAAATTTCTTTTCAAATCAAATAAAAGGGCACTTGAACCTTTTCCCACGCATCATTTTCCATTTCCAAAGAGAGGAGGTCTTTAGGAGAATTTTTGTTCAGTTTTTAGGCCAAACTATGAAAAATTTCAGGCGCTACACTTCGAGGGTGGCACTACACACCTGGCCTTCGGCACTACGCATAGGAGGGAGGCATGCCATGTAAAAGGACATAGAACTACGCGCTCAGATCCTGATGCTGTGCACCTGGACCGGCACTACGCATTGGCATAGCAAAGACCTAAAGCACCTAGGACACCACACATACTGCCCGGCGCTACGCTCCAGCTAGATTTCTAAGATTTTCTTAAAGAGCTCCAAAAATCCGAAATTCGTCTTCAAAACTTCTGCAAGAAAATTCTAAAGGTTGGTGAAACTTTTTCTCCTCCCAAGCTCTCCATTTTCTAAAAAGGAAAGCTATCCATAGTCAAAATTAGACCAAACCCTAGACTATGTAAAGATCAATTACTAAGTTTTTTGAGTTAGGGTTTGCAAGTGAATTTGGTTTTGAGTACAAAAAGAATATTGGGTGACTATAGGCTAGCCTCTAAACCCCAAGTGAAAGCTCTAAAAAATCATTTTCACCTTAGTTTCTGTTTTTCAAAGAGTTGACCTAAATCCACTAGAATCACTTAGTTTTCCCAAAAACCCTCAAGAAAAGTCCAAAGGCCCTACTTCTATTTTTAGACCATTCATCATGTCAGAGGGAGATAGTAATACCAGTGGTGATGAGAGTCATAATCCCACCAAGCCAAAATATCATGGAGGAAAAGAAAAAATATTGGAGCCCTTAGACACCATTCCACTCACTTCATCTCCTATGATCCTTTCATGCTTCCAGGATATAGGGTGCTACAGATTTTGTGAGAAGGTCAAGCAAGTCAGCAGCCATTTAGACTTAACTAGATTATTCGACTGTAGCTTGCAAAACCATCAAGTCGATTTGGTAGGAGTACAATTTTAGCTATCATCTGTGATCATTTCCAAAGCAACAGGTATACCAGACATTGGTGAGGTGTGGTTCAAACAAAAGAAGCTGGAGTTGAGTTACTATGGGCCCTATTTGAAACCCAACTATCAACAAAATTGTAAGGTTGTTTTCCCTTTTTCTCATTTTCTGGAGAGGTATGCTACATTGATGAGGCAGATTATCAGTTATTTCACATGTGAGGGGAGATACTCTTGGATCTAGTCATATCATATAAGGTTGTTGGTGCATTTTACCAGGGTCAAGATGATGAACCTACCTTACTACCTTTTCTGAAGCATTGATAAAATGGCGTCAGTTGTCAAGAAGAAAAGCTATGACCACCAAATTCCAAGAATTTTTCATCACTCCCTGATCAAAATTATTGTCCTATACCAACTAGAGCAGTAAGGAGTATCTTGGGAAACCTTCATCTCATATTATGTGTTTTCATACCCTCGGGCCTTCATCCAGCAAAACTTTCCTTCCACTTCACAACCATCTACCTCCAAACATCCAACATATCCCCATGTGACGTCTCCACAAATAATTTCACCTCTTACCTCCTCCCCTAAATTTTCAAGTGAAGGGGATGACAGTAGCCCTAGTGAAGAAAAAATAAAAGGCAACAGTCAGGAAGAAACTGAGACAAATAATGATGGAAAAGGAGGGAGTAGTGGAGAAGAAGATGATGAAAATGAAGAAAACAATGAAGAGGAGGGGAGTAGCCAAGAGGAAAACAGAGATGAAAGAAGTGGGCAAGATGATGAGGAGGAAAACCATCAAAGTACACTAGACAATCAAGGAAAGACTCATGATAGTCATGACAGTAGTCATGACTGTCTTGACAAAAATAATTCCGTACATGACAAAGAAAATCAGAGTGAGGCAAGTGCAGAAAATATCAAGAAAATTAAAGGAAAAAATGATGATAATACTGCCTTTAAAACTCCCATTGTTACCCCTCTCACGTGCACATATCACAGAGGGAGAAGAAATGTGTTTGCTGCCTCTAAAAGGCAAAGGGCCATCACTTCTCAAACAGCCAAAATATTGGACAAAAGCAAAGAAAAAGTGGAAAAGGTTGAACAGAAGGTACAGGTAAGAAGGAGCAAAAGGATCAAAAAGACTTCTCAAGGCCCTCTTTTTGTTGATCTAAGAAGTCACGATAATGAGGACCAACGGATGAGTACAAAATTGATCTTCTTAGAAAAGGATGCCCAGCTTCAAGAATAAGAAAAGGAATTTTAAAGGGCATAAAGGGTCATCCACTATTATAAACAGGAGCATAAACATTTCAAAGAGGTGAAGAGGAGCCTTGCCTTGCAGATGAAAATGGTCAAACACTATGAAAGGAAGAGCATGCTTGCTAATGCCAAACTCAAGCAAGCCCTCATAGAGCTAGAAGAGCTAAAAAACACCAAAGTGCATGACAGCCTCAGAATATTGGCTGATGCTTCTTAGCAGATGTCTAAAACCCCTTGAGGGGTCTACACGCCAATTTTGAGGCAAATCCAATTTTTTTTTTTTTTTTCCAAATTTTAACCCCTAGGAGCGCAGCACCCTAGGTGCTAATCACAAAATTGTGGCCTCATCAGTTGCTTGAGTTTACATTTTTGGATTTTTCATGTCACCAATATTCTACCCACAAAATTTCAGGTAAATTGGAGCATTTGTTTCCCCCTCAAAAGGTCAAAAAACACCTCAAAAATGACCTTTCTGCCTCCTTTTTAGGCCTGGCAATGTGCACAGAGAATTCATGGGAAATTTGGTTTTTGAGCATGGAAATTGCATCCATTCATCACAAATCAAGTATTTTTGGAAATTAGACTCATCACGCTTTCCAATGAGCCATCACGGGGCCAAATCTGATACTAGGAAGGGGTCCAAAACTCCGCTGCAACAGACCCTATTTTTTGCTGAAATGGTGCTACGCACAGAGACAACCTTTTGCCAAAAAGTCAACAAAAGACACTGATTAATGACAATTTGATTTTTTAATTTTTTTTTTTCTACAAATCCCTCCTGATTTGATTTTGGAGTTATATTTTGGTTTTCTTCATATATTATCTTATCTCTTATGTATCTTCGGCCTTGCATGGTCATTAAGCACATTTATGACATTTATGGCTAAATTATGGTTTCTGGAAGCCTCTTGGGGTTTCAACCTCCTCATTTGCTCCATAAATAGAACTTGAGGCTCTTATGTATTAGTTGGATTTTGATGACTTACGCTGAAGCAAATACATAGTCTCATGGAGTTTTTGATAACAATTTGATGCCTTGGAGCTCATGCATGCCCTGGTTTGCTTGTTGATGGATAGAGGTTGTTTGCAAGATCCATAAGCTTGGTTGAAGGTGAAGTTTTCTTATGTTCATGTTTTCTAGTTTTCCATTATGTTTTCCATCTTGCTATTTTGCAGTAGGACAAAAAATTTATATTAAGAAATGTTTTCTGATGGCACCTTAATTTTGTTTGTCCTTCACTGCCTCAATTTTTTCTTCTGTTAAGATATGTTAGGGAATTCATCTCTTGCTCCCTAAGAATTTCTTGGCTTGTCCATGTCTTGAATGGTTTAGATCAGTTAGTTTCAAGTATGAGTTATGGCTACTCCTACATATTGTTGCTACTGAAATACTCTGTTTTGGAATCAAATCTTTAGAAGCATCTGTTGAGCCTCAAAATTGTGCTTTCTTTCATTCCACTTTACCTCATTTTCCTTTGTCCATTGCTATCCTAGACCCAATTGATCAATGAATTTAGTTAAAATTACTTTTAGAATGATTTATATGACTGACTTGCTAAGTTTTGTGATTTTTTCCATTGTAAAGCATTTTGACCGGAACTAGCTGCAGAATGCAGACATTCCGTAGCTAACCGGCGATTCTGCAGCTATCTTCACGTTTGGGTATGTTCCAGGTGGCCTCTCAAGAAAAACCGCATATGGGCATATTCCACGTCATGTCTACATGGTTCGTTGCTCACCATGAAGGAAGAAACGAATTCTGGGTATGGTTTTGGAACGTGGGAACACATTTAGGAAGGCAGACTTCTATTAGGACTGTCTCAGTCCAGATGTCTTTTTCCCTTTTACGCAGCCACTTCAAGAGTCCTAATGTGATTCCGATAAGGAAAGACAGTGTTCCTGAAATTGTTGCAAGTCTTTTTATTTACATTTGTTATATAAACACTTGGGAAACCGAGAGCTAGGCTAGATTTTATGCTAGATTTTATTCTAGATTTTGCTTAGATTCTGTGCTACATTTCTGAAGACGCAGAGTGCTCTGTTCAAGTTATTTCATCTTTAATGAAGCAGACAGTGTTGTTTTGAAAGCGTTGATTTTATTTGGAGTTAGATTCCGTCAGGTGGTAGAGGGCCCCTGCCTCTTGCACGGATTTATTTGCGTAATTTAGATAAGTATTTTAGCTGCCTTTACGTTTTTGAAGTTGAATTCGTAGTTGCTTTCATTAGCTACTGTAGTTATACTCATTCTAAAAACTCTTCCAAAAGAAGAAGCTCTTCCAAAAGATTATAATGATGAATGGGAAATGGCTATAGTATTGTAGGATTTAATTGTAGTCTCTTTTATTCACCATCATAGTTATACTTATGATAAGCACTCTTCCACAAGAAGAAACTCTTCCAAGAAATCTTTATACTGTCTTAAGCATGATTATGATCTTGAATGTTTTAGTTGTGTGTTTTCACTAAGTACCATAGTTGTTCTTGCTCTTAAACGCTTGTCAAAAATATCATAATGATGGGTAGGAGATGGTTATGATATCTTAGTTTTTCATTTCTTTCAGTCTTTATGTTTGCATTTGCACTCAATTACACAGTCAGGATTGTTCTAAAAACTCTTCCAAAAGAAGGAACTCTTCCAAAATACCAATCATGATGGAAAAACAGACTGTATAATTCCATAGAATAATGCATGATAGCTTAGATAGGATACTCCGGAGTTTAATTGCACTTAACTCATGTTCAGTTGTTTTTCTTTAAGTTTGATAATGACTTGTAGTTCAGCATTGTTTTAGGCTAGTGACATTTTAGGTTTGGTTGTAGCTCAACTCATTGCATTTGCACTCCATATTCAGTTGTCATTCACTGCATTACTTCAGTTGTTAAATTTAACAAAACAACCTTCATTATTCACAAATCTCTTCTTGTTCTAAAACCCATAATTGATTCATAACCATATGAATAGAAGACCATATCATTTTAAGGCCTGAAGTACTTCTGCAACTTCCTTATCATCTTACAAACAAACATTTTCCTCAATAGACTATTTCAAAAATCTATAACCTTTGAGTGAAGTGTAGTGCTATAAAACTGAGTTGCAGAATAGAGTTAGGAATTAGATTTAGAGTAGAAAATCTTATGATGGTATCAATGTTTCACTCCAAACATACTTCAACAAATCTCTAATCAAGGATAAAATGTTGCATCATTATAAGTTAGTTGTTTAAACTGTTTAGTTAGGAATAATTGCATACTTAGTGACCATGTTTCAAGCTCTCTCTCAAATTCCTTTGATGAAAGAATTTGACAAGTTTAGTTTGTGTTTTGAATCATTTTCTTAAAATTCATTATCAAGCTTTGCTTTTTCTTATTCATAAGTTTAGATTTAATTATGTTTTTAGTATTGCATTTGCATTTACCATTTGACATCAACCAATTAGGTTTCACCCTGTTTTTAATCATTAGCTTCCTTCCATTAGCTTTCTAGTCATTTTCCTTGTGAACATAAAACCACCAAAAGACCAAAAACATCACAAAACACTACACACAACGCATTAAGAAACAAGCACCTAGGTACATACAGTACACTTCACTTCAGCAGTTTACCAACCCTGGTTGACAATTAAATGAGCTCAATTTAGGAGACTAGATTGAGACCAAACATTTTGGTGCCGTTGCCGGGGAAGTGAAAACTAGGTAACCTTTGTTTCTTAGCATCCAAAAACAATTATATGCGTAGGGAGAGAGATTCAAGGGGAAGATTCATAAGAAGCAGAGGCAGAAGTTTAATTTCTAGAACACCACTTGTTTCATCTAGATCCAGAGCTAGTACACCTTAAACTCAAACCCATATTCCATCCTCTCTTGATCCTGGACTTCTAGAAGATCTAAGGTCAAATATCCCATTAGAGAAACCTTCCACTTCATCCACTGAACCTGCCATAGAAGAGATCTAAAAACTCCTGTTAGGGACACAAACCTTTCCACTTCCATAAGAGAGTCAACCATGGCAGAAGAAGGAGGAGGAGGAGTTTTTAATGGATAAAACACACTATTTGGAGGTAGAGGTAGAGGTAGAGGAGAAGGAGGTAGAGGTGCAGATGGAGGTAGAGGTAGAATAGGAAGCTCTTTTGGGTTCCCTATAATTGATGAAGAAACCAATACAACCATGAAAAATATTTCACCCTCTGTCCTTCCAAACTTCTATGGACTTAAAATTGAAGATCCTGAAACTTTCTTATTCAAACGCATTAAGAAACAAACACCTAGGTACATACAGTACACTTCACTTCAGCAGTTTACCAACCCTGGTTGAAAATTAAATGAGCTCAATTTAGGAGACTAGATTGAGACCAAACAACTACCTTCAAGAATTTCATGAGGTTCCTCAAAGAAATTTCTAATCAGAAATTGTTCCCATGTGTCTTTCTTCTGCTTTAACTCTTTTTCAATCAAAATTTTTACAAGACTGTGGTGATATAGATGTGGTTCTACATCTCCTAAATGTTTCTGAACAGTCACAGACATCTTCTTCAAGCTATTTAATAGAAAATATGGGATATTGAGAGTTTGATTATCTAGAAAATTCATCAGCAACCTGGTATGGTACATATACATGGACCCAAAACGACCTTCACATGTAATGAATTTTTGAACAACTAGCAGCAAAGTAGCCCATTCCTCTTTCAATGCATGAACAGGAATTCCTCTTTTAAAAATAGTTATGTCCATACCTTGGTTTCGTAAGATTGTTCTCCAGGCTTCATCACTAATGCTTTTATTCTTAAACCAACGCTCACCCTCTTGAAGAAGTTCTGTGGCAGATGCTATAGATGCTTCGTTCACTGCAAACTTAAGGTCTCCAATTTCCACTTCTAGGCCATTGAACGACCTTGCAAATGCTTTTGTCACTTCTTTATGATAACCTCTGAACTTTTGGATAAACCGCAGCCACTTTGCTTTCTTCAATATATCCCTTACTTGCGGATATCCCTCCATGAACTTAGGTCCTTCTGGTTCTGCTCTTAGCAATTTACCATTTTTCTTTCTGCTCTTCACAAATTTGCCTGCGTGAGGGTTTAATGGAAATAGAACGGCTGAATGCATGGAGATGAGCACAATGACTGTAGGTAGATATCAAAGAGTGGATATACAGGCTGTAGCGTAACAGAGAACGAAATGAAATGAGGTAGAACAGAGAGGGGTTTCGTGAGCACGGTAGAGACACGGCTGTGAGATTAATAGAACAATAGGAGGAGTACATCCGGCAGTGTTTTGAAATTTGGTGGCTGCGAAATAAATGTGAGCACGTTTAAACAACGGCTATGGGTTTATGCGGCTGTAAGAGTCCGTGGTCAAATCAACTACGTCTCATTGTCACCGGTGGAATATCAGAGTATGAGTGAAGATCGGGGGTTTAATTATGAAACCGTTTGAGAATGAATGCGAGAGGATCATATGGAGATCGTGAAAGGGTTACGGAATTTGTCAATATAATCATTGCACATAATGGATGGAGCTTATAGTTTAGAACTATATAAAAATGTGTTTTCAATGCTATTTGAAATGAATTTTACTCATACCTTGGAATCTTTTCCTTTTTCCTTGGTCTTCATTGGTATCTTGAATGCTCCATGCCTTTATTTTTGGTCCTCTCACCTGCATTTAATTTCATGATTATGGAAATAACATCTGGCTGTACATTCTATTGAAAACAGAGTTGTAGTTCCGGAATCTGCTTCTAGCTGTGGAAACTGGAGTCAGCTGCGGAAACTGACACAACTATTATTTGGATAAATGGAAATGAACGGATGACAAATGATTAGATGGAAATGGTCATGAAAAAGAATTTTATTGATGAAATGGAATGAAATGAAGTAAAATGGAATGAAGTGGAGTGAAAATGAAGTGGGATGAAGTGGAATGGAATGGAGTGAATGGTCACAAAACTTGTGAAATGAAAGAGAGATTTTTTTTTTGGAAAATATAGAGTGTCAGGTGTTCCTGATTTTCACCCTATATTTTCTGTATAAGATTTCCAATCAGTGATTGGTTTTCAGGCTTATACCATTTTTTTATTTATTTATTTATTTTTAACTGAAAAGAACAAAAGCTAGGCTAGTGGAGAAGAAGAATTCTTCTGTGCCAGCCTGATTGCAGAACTTTCTTGAAACATTTTGACAAAATCCTCTTTTGAGAGTGGCTTATGATAAACTTTCAATCTATGGCCATTCACAATAAGAGGAGTTTGAAACTCATCAATGGTCTTGATTCTTACCGCTCCATTGCTAAAGATATTGTCAATCTCATATGGCCCAAGCCAATGAGTTTGAAATTTTCCTTGAAAATCTTTAAACTTGGAATCAAATAAAAATGCCCAATCTCCTTCTTGAAACTTCTTCTCTTTGATGTACTTGTCATGCCATTTAGCTCTTTGATATTGAACTAGACCAGTTCTTAAAATTGCTTCTTGTCTGATCTCATCTAGCTCATTCAACTGCTCCATTCTATGCTTTTGGGCTTCTGATAAGTCCATCCCCAACTGAACTGCTATCTTGAAGGTCTTGACTTGGAACTCAATGGGGAGCAAGACTTCTTTCTCATAAACAAGTTCATAGGGAGAATGTCCTGTTGTATTTCTCCATGTAGTTCTGTAGGCCCACAAGGCTTCAGGAAGCCTTTCTGCCCAATCTCTTCTATGTAGATGAACAGTTTTGGTGATGATACTTTCAAGAACTTTGTTTGTAGACTCCACTTGACCATTTGCTTGCGGATGGTAAGGATTAGATCTTCTGTGCTTGATTTTGTATTCTTCCATCAATTTCTCCACCAAGTTGGATGTGAATTGGCTTCCTTGATCTGTCACAATTTCTCTTGGAACACCAAAGCGAGTAAAAATATCCTCATAAAGAAAATGAACAACTGAATTTTCAGTAGCAGATACTAATGCTTTGGCTTCTACCTATTTAGTAACATAATCAGTACAAACCAATATATACTTCTTTTGCTTAGATGGTGGATTAATAGGTCCAATGAAATCTAAAGCCCATTTTTCAAAGGGTTCAATGAGTACCCGTGTTTGCAATGGAATTTCATTTGAAAGGGTAGGTTTCCCTACTCTTTGGCAGCTATCACACCTTTTGACATATTGTTTTGCATCTTTGAAGAGAGAAGGCCAATAATATCCCAAGGAAAGGATTTTATAGGCCGTCCTTTTGTCCGCAAAGTGTCCGCCGCATGGCTCATCATGACATGCCTTAAGAATATCAGGCATTTCATCTTCCCTGACACATCTTCTGATCACAAGATCTGGCCCTGTTTTAAACAATTCGTTAGAAATCCATGAATATTTTGAACTCTCCTGAATAATCTTTCTTTTTTCACTTGGAAACAAATGTGAAGGTAGTTTCCCTGTAACCAAATAGTTAGCAATATCTGCATACCAAGGAGTCTTAATAGTTAC